>JAAVMA010000007.1:93415-693415 GCA_022985105.1 Penicillium ochrochloron
CCCCCCCCCCCCCCCCCCCCCCCCCCCCCCCCCCCCCCCCCCCCCGTAAGCTGAGAGGGAGTCGTTCTCATAGATGATAGGTGGTGTTCATAGTGTCCATCATGGAGTGTCCATAGTCCATGGAGTATTATTCGGTACTCGACGCTCGTAACTATGAATGTGGATGACCTTTTGGCCCTTTTTGCCCCTCGCTTCCCGATAAGCCTCGTTCTCATCGTCACCACTGGTCTTCGATGCGGATGTTCCTTTTTTTCTGGACTTGGCCTTGAGACTCTTTTTACTCTCTCCCTTTTCACCTCGTCTTCTCTTGTCACTTTTTTTCTTTTTTTATTCTTTCCCCTTTCCCCTGTCCCCTGTGCATACGATCTCTCCCTCTCCTACTCAAACCTCGTCTATACTTCCCCCTCCGCGGTGCTTATTCGTCCGATATACTACATCATACATCACCCACCATCTATATATACACATCTCGTCCCAAACGACTTCATCCTGACCCCGGCTGGTCGGATCTGACTTTCCCTTGGATCACGTTTCTTTTCTCTCTATCAACTATCTCATCTATCACCTCACTATCGACTATCTATCGTCTATCAGACCTATCTCTCTCTCTCTCTCGATCTTCTATTCTTATATATCAGATCGGCTCTACTCTCCCCCTCTCGTGTCTCGGCAGCCCGCCCAGGAACAACCTGAAACATCTGCCCTCCTCCGAATTCTCCACCCGCCGTCAGCCTTTCCCAGCTTTCCCTTCCCAGCCCTCATTCCCATCCCATCCATCCATCCATCTTTCCTCCTCCTCCGGCCGATCCCCAGGTTACAGTTCTTCGCCCGGGTCTCCCGTCAGAGATGCTCGCGATCGGCTAACTCTCCTTCCCTTTCTTTTTTCTCTTCCCTCTTTCCTTCTCCCCTTCTCATATTTCCCCTGCACAACTCCTTGCGTCGTTTCGACGAAATCCGGTTGTGCATTCCATCCTCCGACCCTCCTTCCCACCACCCCACCCTTTCGCTTCTTCGTTGCCGCCATCTTCCCCTCCTCGCCTTTCCCCTCCTCGATTGTGAACGAGAGAGAGAGCTGTGGTCCCGAGATCCAGTAAAGCGCCACAGCCTCTAAACCAAATCGTACGTGTCGAAAAACCTTCCGCCTCTTGATTTTACCCTACATTCTTCTCCTCTTGACTTCCTCTCCAAATCTTTCTTTCTCTTTTTTTAATCTTGTAGTGGTCCGGACTAAAAAAAGGTTTCTTGCGCAAATGTTTACAGTGAGCGTTGCCTTCAGACTCCGCGTCGTCTTCACTCTCTGCCCTTCTGCTCCGGTGTAGCGCTGCGGCTCTTACGATACGATCGAGACCAATAGACTCCTCCCCGCTGGATTCCGGGGTCAATACTAGTGACGTGGATCGGGTTGCCGGTTTTGCGACCGCGGTTATCGCCTCTGACCTTTTTTCCTTGTCGAAGCGACCAACCTTGACATCACCCGCCTCCACCAGATTACGTCGCCCCCCTCATGGCCTCTTTCCTCCCCGTCAACACCTCGGCCGCGACCGATGACCACACCATGGACGGTGCGACCACCCCCCGTGCGATTCCCAACGGCGTGGCGGCCTCCTCAGATCGATCCTCCCCCACGGACCAACTCCCGGATGTCGTTGCAAAGTCAAGTCGAGGCGATGGCTCTGCCCGAGCGGGACACTCAAGAACAGCCTCGACCATATCAGATGATGCGATGAATGTGGACTCGGACGGAGAACGTGATGGATCAGACCAAGAGACCGAAGCGGGCGGTGCGCCTCCATCGAAAAAGAAGAAGGGACAGCGGTTCTTCTGCACGGATTTCCCTCCTTGTAACCTCAGCTTCACACGCAGCGAGCATTTAGCTCGACATATTCGAAAGCATACGGGCGAGCGACCCTTTCAATGTCACTGTTCCCGACGATTCTCGCGGCTGGATAACCTACGGCAACATGCGCAGACGGTGCACGTCAATGAAGAGATTCCTGGTGACTCGTTGGCGGCCACGGGCACTCGGTTTCAACGCCAGGTGCGGACGGATCGAGTGCGCCCGACTGGCCGGGCTCGCGCTGGGACTGGAGGTAGCCAGGGTGCCCACAGCCGTGGTCATAGCAGGAACTTGTCGACTTCCAGTATCGCATCCACGACATCCACCTTTAGTCAACCTCCGGAGCTTCGGCGACGACCCCCGCCGTTGATCATGGCTAACGACCCTACCAGCCGGGCACGCCTAGGACTGGATCCGATGGGAGAGCCTCCGAGTACGCCACCAGGCCAAATCCGTGGCATTCCAGGTCCCTCAGCTGGCGGGTCGCCTTATACTCCGTCCAACGTTTACCAGGGTGGCCCGACTGCCAGCCCCCAATATACTTCTCCCATGTCTTCGGGAGTGCATAGCTTCTGGGAGGGTAAGACCGCCGCTCGCCGACTGTCCGTACCTACCAACAGCAACCCATTTCTCGCACAACATGGTGGCGCATATCCTCCGCCATATGGCTCACCCGCCGGCCCTCCCTACCCGAATGCCGCCGGTGTCTTTGCAAGCCCAACTAGCACAAACTACCCTGCGTCTCGGGATGAGAGCACCCTTAGCGCCGCCGAGGCAGAAATGCGGAGGCGAACATGGCATCCATCGACATATCCCGTGTTTAGCCGGCCATCTACAAGCGGTTTGAGTCAGTATCATACACCCGATACTGTTCAGGGACCTCCTTTGATGGGTGGACCCAACGCTGCAGATCAACCGCCACGGCTGCCTGGAATCGAGAGCTTCGACAAAGTCGTGTCTCAGCACCGACCATTGACCCCGCCCACCCGTAAGGCGAGTCCGATGCAGATTGATAGCCAACATCGAGCTCCTCCACCTCCAAACCATAGCTTCGGCTCCGGCTACAACTACGGAGCTCCATCAGTGCGGCCGGCGCCTCCAATCTCGGGTCCTGGCCACCGTCGCGGCCATGTGTCGTGGGACATGTCCTTGCATCATAATCTCACCGGACTCGACATTCGAGACCGACGAGCGTCTCGTGATGCAAGCCAGTGGAGTCAGCAGACTATCGCCGAGCTTCAGAACGTGTCTTCCCGCTCTTCGTCCTCATATCAGCCAACATTCCCACCCACTGTTGAGCGTAGTCCAGAAGAGCATCGGGGTCATTCATCGAATCTATCCACGAGCAGTCGTCCGGCGCAGACATCTCCCGAAGACTCTAGCAGCAGCGAGGGGGTTCACACTCCGTCCACGGCCTCGGTCGAGTACCACCCAGCCATTGTGCACAGCAGCGGATACATTGAATCGCACGATTCGTCGTTACCATCCGATCACCCTCAACCGGTAGGACCCCCTCCTTCGAACGGACGCCACGCGGCCCGGATACTAATGCCGTCATAGATCTGTGGGCGACAAGCCTCTCACGCCGACGGCTACCCGGGTCACACCGAGCGAGAGCCCCGATCCGATATGTATTCGAACTCGTCTGCACGAGACAACGGTATGGGCCGGCTCGAGGCCTTGGTTGCCGTCGCAACGAGTGAGAATAAAGGTGCCGCCAGATTGTTCTTGTAAAAATTGATATTCGACATACCGGGAGATCGATATATACTCACCTATAATGCCTACTACCTTTTTAACTCAACCCTTTCCATCCAGAGTCATTCTCCTCTGCGAGAATGACCTCTCTCCCGGCGTTGTGAAGCCGGGCCCTACCTCGACACCACCCTACTCAACATTCGTTCCCGAACCCAATGCTCATCCATTGTGAGACAATGTTTCCACTTACCATCTGGGAAAACGGGCGCCTCTCATCGAGGCCCGCTCGCCCTTGACGAAGTAACGACTCTGATGAATTTATACATGAAACTGGATCTTCTCCCTCTCTCTTTTATCTGATCTGAATTACTCTGCGTTCATCTTTTTGTTTCTACTTGGGAGTCTCGTGTCTGGTCTTTCAGAGTTCCCGAACTCTCCGCTGCATGTCCTGGCGTTTTCGAGCAGGAGCCGTATGGATGGCCTCGTGTGTGCATGCGATACCCACCTCGATCAATTGGTTTGGTGTCTTGTTCTCCACCCCCATCCCATTCCCCTCCTCCATCTCTTCTGGTTCCTGGCGTGGCTTCGATTCTTTCGAGCCCGCCGAACTTGACCTCCTCCGCTTCTCCTATTTTCCGCACCCTTCACTCTTTTCCCTTCGCCGGATGGTATTTATGCAATTTGGTTTTTATGTGGTGGTGGTTTCTCATATAGTTTCTGCTTTTGTCTTACTATACTCAACTTTTTATTTCCATCTGGTGGAACTCATCATGTCAATGTTGTTTTTATGTCGTCTACGGCCGTTGTTAGGATCGTTATGATGTTAGGTTCTTTTGACCTCAATATGACTGCAAATGCCAATTTTTGAACAATAACGGTCTATTTCCTTTATTTGAGGAGCTGTAGTATAGTAGGAGAGAACGTCAAAAATTAGAGCCCATAGGAAAAGGTCTAGATTGTGCAGTACTGCAAATGCCAATTTTTGAACAATAACGGTCTATTTCCTTTATTTGAGGAGCTGTAGTATAGTAGGAGAGAACGTCAAAAATTAGAGCCCATAGGAAAAGGTCTAGATTGTGCAGTACTCCTGCGTGGTGTAGCATAGTATGGCCTGAGCTCCCGGCATGACGTCTACCCCGCAAGAACGAGGATCCCCCGACTAATTGATTTCCTTATTCCCTCGTTCACTAGATAGGAGTGCTTGAATTATTCTAACTACTTTGTGATTGAGACTGCTACATCCAACATCGAGGACTTCTCATTCACCAAAGATGGCAGCCATAGCTTATAACCTTTGAAATGTACGATTCAATATCGGAACCACATGCGGCAATGACTTGCTGGTGACGTCGTCCGGGTGCATTGGAGGTGGACCCGCCTAGCGCCGAGCTAATAAGATGACCCCGGTTTTGGCTGAAAAGTAAGATATGCAAGAATACAGATCAAAAGAGTGGACAATAGAAATAAAAGAAAAAGGAAAGGCAGATATAGTAGTTCAATACAAAGCTATCTCAAGTTCTACAAGCTTTCCACCAGCTATAACTATCAAATGATATAGAACTTGAACTCTACGAACTAACACAGTGTGAAGCACGAACCATCTCCGCCTCCCGCCCTCCAAGTGTAATAATTAATGTAACGGCAACAGCATGCAGGCCGAAGTTTGCCAATTCGCCAACGGGGACCCGGGACAGACGTCATCGTCCGGTGACAGGGAAACCCGCCCAGTTCTGAACCATCAAAGCTCAGTTCTCCCCAGACACTTCCGTTTCAACTTCTTTAAATACTCTTTATCCCTCGAATTCTCCGCAGGACTTGAATTTTGTACCGGGATATCTCGACTCCCTTCCTTCGAATCCACCCACCCACACACAAACACCACTCTACACAGACATCATGTCCAAGAACCGAACGGGCCTGTACTTGGGTCTGGCTGCGGCCGGCGCTGGCGGATACTATCTGTATCGTGCGGGCGGAGATGTCAAGGGTGCGAAGCAGGAGATGAAGAGTATGTTTATTTCTTGCCTCGAGGGAATCTTCCTAGGTATTACCTTGTTTGTTGTATATGGGAGTGCTGACTTGTTTCTGTTTCGCCTCTAGTTGACGCCGACAAGGCGCGCGAGAAGCTCCCCCGCGGTAAAAATGCGGAGAAGTTCGGCGAGAGTGTTGGCAAAGAGGCTGGTTCTAATATCGATGAAGCTGTATGCATGCCCTCCTCCCTTGCGCTGTGCTTGTTTCTATCTTCCCAGTGCTTTTGCGTTGCAACGGCCTGGCCACTTGGATATACTATCAGCCACTGTGGCCACCGCCTCCTTCTATCCCATCCCATCCCATCCCATACCTTCAAATTTTATACCTTGATCCCAACTTAAGAAAACAATCTTACTAACTCGTCTTCCCAGATTGACAATGCCCGCTCCAAGGCCAAGCTAGACGAGCGCATCCCCGCCCTCATCGACAACGGCAAGCAGCAGCTGGAAGAAGGCCGAAAGCAACTCGAAGATGGCAAGAAGCAACTCGATGGGTTCCGCAAGGAAGCTCGGGATCAGTTCAATGCTACTGTCGACAAGGTCGATCGTACAGTGGAGGAGAAGGCGGCTGAGGCTAAGGGGACTGTTTCTGGGTGGTTTGGGGGTGGTAAGAAATAGATGATGATGATGATAGTGATCCAAATGAGGCTCTACTTGGGATTTTGATGGACCGGGGGAGAGTGATTGAGATTGATGATCCATGCCGGATCGGGGCTTTCGTTCGTCGAGGATAGGAATTCGATTATGAGATAATGAAATTAATGGTTTGCAGAGTAAATACTGTGCATATCGTAGGATTGTATTCGGTTATTCTGGTGGATGTTTAATCAGATGTTCTTCGAGTTCTTCAGGAATTGAGTATTCAATACTAGGATGGATCACAATCTTTAGTTAGTGTGCCTTGCATCTTCGGAGTATTGTTCCTCTGCAGGCCCGTCTGGCCCCGACGCAGCATTCCCATGCCAGGGGATTATTACCACAGTGATGAGTGTGCACCCCACAGTCTACTGAGCATCTCGCCCATCCAATTTTTCTTTTCCTTAAATGGTGCTTGAGAACCTCTTATTCTATGCTACTCCAGAATTAGTGCCTGTGCAGACAATTCTTGTCATCTTGTGGTGGTATTCTTGGTACTCCTTAGTGAAACTCGGACGCGTCCATTAAACCCGAAACGGTCTAACGTCTCCGTCTCCACACGCGCCTCGACGCGTCGAGCCTTTTCGCGCCCTGTTTTTCCCTCTTTAAGTGCTAAGTGCTACAACTGCTCCTTAAACACTGCACTCCTCCCTTCTCTCCTCTCCATCATCCCCACCTTCCACCTCTTACCACCTTTTTAACTCTCTAATACTCGGTATCTCTTACTCTGATTATCTCTTCAGTTGCATTTATCGGTCGCGACTCCCGCAACACCCCCCTGAACCCGTCGCTCCTGTCCAAAGGGCAAAATTTGCAGCCGCGATGCCGCGCACCGCCAGACAGAGCGCCCTGCTCCAAAGCCAACCAGCGATTCAGAGCTTTGGCCGGGCAACCAAGGCTGGCGTTACGCCGTCATTGCCTGCGAAGAAGACTGCTTCGCTGCCCGTTTCGCCGTCGAAGAAGAGGAAGTTGCAGGAGCTCGAAAATGTGGACTGTGCCGGTCGGCCATCACTCGATGAGGAGGCCAACACGCCTTCCAAGACTTTGAAAATCAGTCAATTGTCGGTTTCTTCCCCGCGCAGTGGTCATTATGCTTCGCCGAAGCGAACCCCGAGTCGTCGGACTCGTGTGTCGACTGTCGCCAATATCCCCGAAGTCCCCGACACCCCGTCGAAACAACGCACCATCAACTTTGAGAAGCTCATTCCCGAGCCGAAACTTGCACCACGAGCACCCTGCGTAAATGATTTCTTGGGTCTCCACTATGCTTTTGTCCAGGCTCTTTCCATCCACATGGCTCATAATGGTCCCATTTCCCCGGCCGATTTCCGAGAGTTCCTTCCTAGCGTGACCAGAATCTGGAAAAAGCGCAAGGTGCAGCCGAAGGATCTCCAACGTCTGTTGTGGGTCTGGGATCACAGCTTGAAAGCCAAGGATGTTTCTTACCGTCTGGCAAATTACGGCCTGGGAAAGGTGTGTCTGGAAAGGACTGTGCTGATCGATGAGCAACCCCCTGCCCTGCAAGATGCATTTGAACAGGCGTTGGATCTGCTCTGGGAGCAGACGGAACCTTCGCTAGAAATTGCCAAGGAGGAGGATCGTCCGGCACTTTTCCTCGAGTCTCTTGGTCTTGCGCCCATCCACGAATCCCTCACGCCCTTTACCGCGTTCAAGAAGGGCCAACAGCGCCTGCAAGATTTGAGGTCTGGTGTGATTCGCATGAAGACCGAGAGGTTGCGTGCGGAGGCAGAGGTTGGAGAGTCCAAGCCTCTGGCCCCTGCGATCAACCGTCGACAGAGTCTCCTCGATCGCATTAAGAGTAAGGAGCTGCGCCAGTCCAAGCTGCCCCCTCCGCCAACCAAGAAGGAGATGACCCGTCGATCGGCTGCTGATCGTGTTGAAGAAGTTGCCGGAATTCTGGCCCTTCTGCGCCCCGCAGCCTATGTGGGCACTGGTATCAAGGCCATGTTCGCTAGCCAGCGCAAGCCTTTTACGATGGATACGATGGTCGAGCACGTTCGTGATTCTGTCCGGATTCCCATCCCTCGGGATGAAGTCGAAGCGTGCCTTGAGATTCTGGCTGATCCTCGTGTGGCCGGTCACTGGGTGACTATGGTTACGGTGAAGGATATCCGCTCGGTGGTTCTCAAGTCCTGCAAGGACATTGCGGCCAACGAACTCGGAGCCAGGGTGGCTCAGTTGAAGGCCGAGTGGGAGAAGCCCCAGGCCTGTGTGCCGAGTTCCTTGTTGAAGATCTGAGGGACTCAAGGTGGATTTTGTTTTGATTTCTGTTTTATACCTCGCATCCGCGGAGCCGGTCTTGCTCGCGATCTTGCATTGAAGCGTTGTTCTGATACCCTGTACTTTGTGGACCTTATGTCTGTTAGCATACATCTTACTATCATACCCATTACCTCAAGAATAAATCTTAATTACACTCATCACATCAATGATCATGTCCTTGTGCATAGCCCAATAATAAAGTATTTTCCAAGCTGTCCTGTGCAGGTACTTGGGAGAGACCCAAAGTTGATAGACCACTTAACGCGCGACGCGTGCCACGTGACCGCGTCCGCTCAAAACGCGTCTCAAGCTCACACCAATTACCGTGACACCACCAAGCTCGGTGACTCTCTAAACAATCAGTTACAGAATCACCAGCAAGATGTCATCTCGACCGGATTTAAAGGTATGTCCCGATACTTCCACAATCTAACATTCCTGCAGGAAAATAGTAACTAACCGATGACCCTGAACCTAACCAGGTCGACGACGAAGTCGGTTTCATCCGCTTCTACCGCTCCCTCCCCGAAGCCGACAACAATGAGACCATCCGAATCTTCGATCGAGGCGACTGGTACTCCTCGCACGGTGCCGATGCCGAATTCATCGCCCGCACCGTCTACAAAACCACCTCCGTCATCCGAAACCTAGGCCGCAGCGAGACCAGCGGCCTACCCTCCGTCACCATGAGCGTGACCGTGTTCCGGAATTTCCTCCGCGAAGCGCTCTTCCGCCTCAACAAGCGCGTCGAAATCTGGGTGTCGGGCGGTACGGGCAAGGGAAACTGGAAGCTGGGAAAGCAAGCTAGTCCTGGTAACCTGCAAGACGTGGAAGATGAGCTCGGCAGCGTAGGTGCCTTGTCTATGGATTCGGCGCCTATAATTCTCGCTGTGAAGATTTCCGCGCGGGCATCGGAGGCTAGAAACGTCGGTGTGTGCTTTGCGGATGCGAGTGTGCGTGAGCTTGGTGTGAGCGAGTTCCTTGATAACGATATTTACTCCAACTTCGAGTCATTGGTCATTCAGCTCGGCGTGAAGGAGTGTCTGGTGGTTATGGATTCTGCCGGCAAAGATGCCGAACTTGCCAAGATCCGTGCTATCGCTGATAGCTGTGGTATTGCGATCTCTGAGCGGCCGGCGGCGGACTATGGCGTGCGCGATATCGAGCAGGATCTTACCCGGTTGCTTCGTGATGAACGGTCCGCGGGTACTCTGCCCCAGACGGAACTGAAACTTGCTATGGGATCTGCGTCTGCGTTGATCAAGTACCTTGGCGTGATGACGGATCCGACCAATTTCGGTCAGTACCAGCTTTATCAACATGATTTGTCGCAGTATATGAAGCTGGATGCGTCTGCGCTGCGTGCCTTGAATCTTATGCCTGGTCCGCGGGACGGATCGAAGAGTATGAGTCTGTTCGGTTTATTGAATCATTGCAAGACGCCTGTCGGAAGCCGATTGTTGTCGCAGTGGTTGAAGCAGCCGTTGATGGATCTTGCTGCCATTGAGCAGCGGCAGCAACTGGTAGAGGCGTTTGTGGTCAATACTGAGCTGCGTCAGACGATGCAGGAGGAGCATCTGCGTGCTATTCCCGATCTTTACCGTCTTGCCAAGCGTTTCCAGCGGAAGCAAGCTAATCTGGAGGACGTCGTCCGAGTGTACCAGGTGGCTATCCGGCTCCCTGGGTTCGTCAGGGCTCTGGAAGATGTTATGGATGAGCAATATCAGACACCTTTGGATAAGGAGTACACGTCTAAGCTGCGCGGTCACTCGGACAGCTTGGCCAGGCTGGAGGAGATGGTGGAGACCACCGTTGATCTCGCTGCGCTCGAGAACCATGAATTCATCATCAAGCCAGAGTTTGATGAGGGGCTTCGCGTTATTCGGAAGAAGCTGGACAAGGTTCGGTACGACATGGATATGGAGCACCGACGGGTCGCGAAGGATCTGAACCAGGAAATGGAAAAGAAGCTCTTCATGGAGAACCACCGTGTCCATGGCTGGTGTTTCCGTCTAACCCGCACAGAAGCGGGCTGCATTCGCAATAAGAAGGGATACCAGGAGTGCTCAACGCAGAAGAACGGCGTCTACTTTACTACCTCGACGATGCAATCTCTCCGCCGGGAGCACGACCAGCTCTCTTCCAACTATAACCGAACTCAGACCGGTCTCGTCAACGAGGTTGTCAACGTCGCTGCTTCCTATTGCCCTGTCTTGGAACAGCTTGCCGGTACTCTGGCACATCTTGATGTTATCGTGGCCTTCGCACACTCAGCAGTCCATGCACCTGCCGGATACGTTCGTCCTAAGATGCACCCTCGAGGCACAGGTAACACTGTTCTCAAGGAAGCCCGTCACCCATGCATGGAAATGCAAGACGACATCTCTTTCATCACCAATGATGTCTCTTTGATCCGTGACGAATCCTCCTTCCTCATCATTACCGGCCCCAACATGGGCGGTAAATCTACGTACATCCGCCAAATCGGTGTTATTGCGCTCATGGCCCAGACTGGCTGCTTCGTGCCCTGCACCGAAGCAGAACTGACAATCTTTGATTGCATCCTTGCCCGAGTCGGTGCCAGTGACTCGCAGCTCAAGGGTGTGTCCACCTTCATGGCGGAGATGCTCGAGACGGCCAACATTCTCAAGTCTGCTACCTCGGAATCTTTGATTATAATCGACGAGCTCGG
The DNA here is from genome assembly GCA_022985105.1 of Penicillium ochrochloron. Classification (NCBI taxonomy): domain Eukaryota; kingdom Fungi; phylum Ascomycota; class Eurotiomycetes; order Eurotiales; family Aspergillaceae; genus Penicillium; species Penicillium ochrochloron. The sequence goes on from JAAVMA010000007.1 coordinate 104,592, forward strand.
TCGTGGAACTAGCACCTACGATGGTTTCGGCCTGGCGTGGGCTATCTCCGAACACATCGTCACCGAAATTCGTTGCTTCGGTCTCTTCGCAACCCATTTCCACGAGTTGACCGCATTGGCGGACCGGTACCAAAAAGCCGTGAAGAATCTCCACGTCGTGGCATTCATCGGCGACGGAACCGAAGGCGATGTCGATGACGGCGCTGAAAAGAAGAAGCGACAAGTCACATTGCTGTATCGTGTTGAACCGGGCATTTGCGATCAATCATTCGGTATTCACGTTGCCGAGCTGGTCCGGTTTCCCGAAAAGGTTGTCAACATGGCCCGACAGAAAGCTGAGGAATTGGAAGACTTCTCGACTGCTGAGAGTTCAGAGCAACAGCAGCAGTCTACTCCATCATTGGACAAGTACTCCCATGAAGAGGTGGAGGAAGGCAATGCCCTTCTCAAGGAGATGTTGTTGAAGTGGAAGGCCGAGATTGAAGGTAAAGACCTTTCATCTGAGCAGAAGCGCCAGATCATGCGCGATCTTGTCAAGGGTGATGAGAAGTTGCAGGCGAATAAGGTCTTCCAGGGTATCAAGGCTCTTTAGGGATATGAATAAGTAATGGACAAGGGTTGAGGTTTTGTCATGGAGTTTGGTGTCTTGGATTGGGGACTTTAGGGAAATGCATTTGACGAGGACTTGTTTAAATAATTTTCGGGAACAATTGTCTTATCTATACTCAAAATCCATTGATGCAGAATGAACAAGTGATCACTAACTAATCATCCTAATGTCTTTGACAACTACAGTTGTAGCTGCAGATGTAGATCAGGGACAGTCACGTGGGTTAACCTTACTAGTCTAGACGCCAACGCGCCTCGGAGCAGCCAGAGCGGGCGGCTTGTCCAAAGCTTGTCTGTTATTCTTCATTCACTCCTTCATGAACCCTCCAAAACCCTCATCCTCTTCAGTTAATCGCTGCTGACCCCTCTTCAAACTCAACTCTTCTGGCAAAAAAGCCCCTCCTTCAATCTTCCCCCTCCAGCTATGCGCGCCAACTAAACCGCGGACCGCTTGAACCACCCTGATTCATGCACCCCTTTTCCATCCTCACCCTTGGGATCTTTGTCGCGGGATACATCACCGCTCGGTGGGACCTTGTAACCCGCCTGTACGAATTGGCCATTTTCGCGTGGGACCACGGCGTTGTGGTATGTTTTTGTTGCTGGGTTGTTTCGGAGAGGATATAGAGGACACACCCCTCCCCTCCCCTCCTCTCTGTTGGCAGCTGGGACCTCCCGATGCGATGCGCGGGACTGAGGAGTTGTTGCTAACGCTCATAATTGGTTATAGACAAGGACGTTGAAGGGATTCTTGTTCCTTTCTGTCTTTTTCTTCCTCTTGGTTCTGCCAATTAATCACTTGGCGTCAAGAGAGGGAACTCTGGTAAGTTCAACATGGAGCGCTTGAGCAGTGGGCTGCTATGAATGCATGCTAATTTGTTCGCTGTCATGTTAGCACCCGCGCCACGTGAATCTCGGTGTCTCCGCGCGAGAACAGCTGCGCCGCCGAGGCTCGTTCTAAAGGTCCGGAGAAGGATGACAATATGCTCATGAGCGATGGGCTATTGCGGGTATTCTGGCCATATGATCTCCCGCGATCCTCGTCGCCGGGAGTGATTGTTGGATGGCGCAATTCGGAGCTAGATTTATTTGTGCTCACGGTGTTGGAAGATGTCGAGGTGAGTGGTTTCTCGTTGAAGGGGCATGTCGTTCTGCGCAACAGCATACTAATTGCTCGTTTTCTCGCTATAGCCGCGCAATGTCGACAATGCGCTCCGCGCTGGGATTCTCTTTCGGAATAGCCCACATCCAATTGTTCGCATCTTCACCTTGTGCGGCCGATCCCAGATGCACGTCCTCGGTTCGACAAATCCACAGTCACCTCCGACCTCGTTCAATCCTTCCCATCTATACGTGAACACGCAATCTACATCCAAGGTTCCACAAATATACTGTCCCCCGGGAACGAATCTCTCGGTTCAGGTCATCATGTATGATCGCCCGCATCCGACCCGCATGGAGTACATGTCTTTGAATCCCATCTCGCTGGCATTGGGTGATAAGGTGGCAGCTTCAGAAAAGTTTGGACCGGTTTTGGATAAGATTGAGTCGGAAGAGGAGAAGGAAAAAGTTCGAGGTCGGGCATTGGTTGAGAAACTCAAGTTTCACACGGTGGTCAAGCATGCGCCTTCGCAGAAGGAACAGGCACTTCCGCTGATCATCAACCAAGTCAATTGCGCCTATGAGATGGCACTGCTGATGCATAAAAATACTCATCTCATTGGAATCCGTGCCAAGCGGAGTATGAGTGTTGGAGAGCGCGTGGTGGAGTCTGCCACGACATTGTGGGGATTTATCGTCCTCTGCCTAGCTCACGTCTTTTGGCAATGGATCTGGCCAGTTATCACCAGAATATTTGTGATAGGACTTGTGTGTCATCGGTCCGTCGCAGAGATTGTCTTACAGGTCCTTGAATGGCGAGCTCGACCGGATGCTGCTGCTCTCAAGGATATCTCTGCAACTGCTCAGCAAGTGGATATACGATTGCAGCAATTTTGTTACTGGCCTATTCAATATGTCAAGCTTCGCCAACGAAAAGACAATTGGGAAAGTGTGACGACCAGCCATCCGGACTATATTCGGTTCTACAACAGCTTGTGGCTCGTCGCGAACGATGTGATCATCGGCATTGCGCTGGGGTCGTATATCATCGACAATGCAAACTGGGTAGCATCTCAAATCAATACCGTCCTAACAGGCTGGACTGTGGAAGGCCTGCAACGCACCATCTCATGGTTGATGGATTGGCCGGCTGGGTTGAAATTGAACAACGAGCTCGCGGCATTCCTTGGTGACTTGTTCTTGTGGGTCATTGAAAATTGGGCGGCGTGCATCGCCAATCTGCAACCATACCTCCCACATGTCATCTACATCGTGGGGTGCTCCAGTTTCGCCGGCGCCAGCATGCCTATCGCTTTATTCTCCGACCTTCTTTCGATCTTGACCGTTCACATCTACTCCTTCTACATTGCCTCTGCTAGAATCTTCAACTGGCAACTTACCATCATCATCTCTCTGTTCCATCTTTTCCGTGGGAAAAAGCGCAACGTCTTGCGCAACCGGATTGACTCATGCGATTACGACCTCGACCAGCTCTTGCTTGGCACCATTTTGTTTACCGTCCTTTTCTTCCTCCTTCCTACCGTCATTGTCTTTTACTTAACATTCGCCTCAGCTCGAATGTTGATCATCACCATGAAAGCTGGCTTCGATACCTGTCTGGCCTTTTTGAATCATTTCCCGCTCTTCGCGTTGATGCTGCGTGTGAAAGACTCGAGACGACTACCCGGTGGCATCCGGTTTGAGCTTCGGGATGCAGTGACGAAAGGTTCCAAAGATGCCGACTCTCCTGCTGTTTCCTACATCCACCTCGAGGTTCGTCTTGTCAAACACATTACTTCCACAAATAACCGCTAACATTCTGATTTAGTCCATCCCCCTCCCACTCCGCGCCATGTTCGACCAATACTTCCAACTTGGCCACCGACTCCGCAAACATTATCTAGCACCCCGTGTCATATTCTGTCTCATGACCGGCCGCTTCGTCCCGCCAATTCACCGCCGCAACCTATACAGCATGCAATACAGCATGCTGCCGGCTCGGCGCGCAGGCATGGCCGAGGTATGGTCAATGTTGACGCAGCCCAAGAAAGGTGGCAACGGGAGTGGAAGTTCTGGCTCCGTCGGGGGAATAGGGGCCCTAGGTAATCCAGTTCCTAAGGTCCCGCCTAATTTTGGGCAGGGGGATGTTCGTCGACGGGGGCATCGGTGATGTGTGTTTAGAATAATACCCTAGCATATAGATCGTAATCGCTGATTCTATTAATGATCTTTTTGCCTTTGGCATTCACATGTTGAATACGTTCTTGGGATTGTAGCCCACGTCTCATCAATCGACTAGCTTGGTGGGTAAGTCTCCTTACTGCTGCTACTGTCTTCAGGGGGGCAATCTAGTCGGCTCACTCCTCAGACTCCATACCCTACTTACTCTCACAAAGTGTAATAAGGCGACTGGTCGACCCATCAATGCTGTCCATTGAGCTCTCAGTTCGCGCTCCGTCCAAACTTAAGGATTCGCCCTACAATGCTGTTTAAGATACTAATCGCTTTTCGGTAGCCTTTATTTATCATGATCGCGTTTCTTAATTTGCTGCATTCTCTCAAGGAACACATTCTGATTAGATATGTAACAATAGAAGGCGTCCTAAGCCTCATAGTGATTGAAAGGGCTTCTCAACAATTCCTTCTCCGAGACGTCCGCCCCCTACAAGGAATTCCCAGTTCTTTCTTGCACTGATGGAAGACCTGGTAATCAGGCTATTAGCTTTTACAACCCTTCAAACCTCAATTACTGTAAATATACACTCTTGTAAAGAAAAGGAGTCACTTTTGACCGGCCGAGCTTAAACTCCGGCGTAGAACTCCATACAACGGCCAAATCAATCTTGCAATATCCCAAATTCCTAGCCGCCTGACAGGCCGCTATTAACAACAATACTAGTGTCGCCAGCTAAGTTAGCATACTGGTGGTAGCAATCAGACACCAAATCAGAAAGCAACTTACCAGGAATACGCCAGCATTAGTTGCACATCCGACAAAGCACAGAGTCTTCGCACAACAGTTGGCCTCAACGTCGCCACCAATGACTTTAATCTCACTATCGACAGTTGTGATAGCGTCAGAAACCGCAGCAGCGATTCCGCCTTGTGCTGCTCTCTCTCGAATGACATTTGCCAATCCTAGTCCAGTGAGGATAGGCAAGAGGATGATTGAAACTCTCATATTGGCAGGAGGGTATTGGATGCAGAATATTGATAGGTGGGCAGGGGTTATTGATTTTAATGATGGTCTTACGGTTATCGTCTATCCCATCGAGTGGAGGATTTCACTTACTTTATACTTATCAGCGGGCTCTCTACTTCCGTGAGAAATATGGAGAAAATGCATTGCGAGGGCTGAGCTGCCGGCTGTGTACTTTGATCTCGTTCGTATTGGATCTGCTGTCTAAATGTCCCTATATTATTAGTTGCTGGTGCTGATGATCGCACTGTCACGGTCTGTGGAATGTCCGATTGAAGCTACAAGGATGCAGATCCTACAATGAAGTTAAATTACCTCGTATGGGCAGGCTTTCTTTTTGCTCAATCAACCCTCTAACAATAGCTCTGAATCCAAGGTCTGGCTGCCTTAGAGGTTGAGCCAATCAGCCTGAAAAGTCTGTCGTCATTAGAGGGCCGGTACAGCAGGGTGGCGCGACCCAGAAGTCAGGCTAGTGTCAATTATACTCTAGCAGATAGAGGAGGGGCATTTGTATGGTGGTGTTCACTCGAAGCGGACATTTTTGCTTGTTGCTTTTAAGCCACGGCTAGATGACTGCAAAATGAAACACAATATGTACACTGTCTGACCAGTGGCCACCCATTCGCCTCCATCCCTATTATGCATGGGTGCCGTACTCAGAGAGCTTTGAGATTGACGGTATTTAATAAGCTTTAGTTCTACTATATCTTATTCTGATAGAGATCGAGAGGTAAGATCGATGTGGTACATAAGGTTGATGCAAGTGGGGGCAAAAGCGCACTAGTGATGTTCATTGACCAGAGAGTAGTGTACTAGAGGAATTGTTGAGTAGGTCATATTGATACATCTAGTTTTGATGGTATGTAGAGACGAGAGATCACGCTTGCCTATATATAACATGCACCCGTTGCCGTATGCGCCGGAGTATATTGAATACTGTCCTCGCTGTCAAGGAATAATCGAAAATTGATCGCAGAAAATGCATAGAGGGGAGATAAAAAAGAAGTGGCAGGTAGAGACCCGCCAGGTCTCATGACTTTTTGAGAAACTCGGCATCAGTCTCACTGCTGCTCTTCCGGGCATCATCGAGCATTGTGTCGATGCCTTTCTCTTTGAGAGATTTCTAAATTTCAAGAGAATTCGGTCAGCCAGAGTTATTTTCGAATCCAGGGCTTGAAAGTGCAACGTACATGCAGGCAAGTTTTGTACTTCTTGAACAGCTCCTCGCAGTCATTTGATGAAGTGTTGCCCCGAAGATACTCTGTCTCGTTGTTAGCTACATTTGCCGTTTGCAGGGAATAAATAGTCAAAATTGCAGACTGACTCTCACTATACCACTTCAAAAAGCAGGTATCATATCTCCTATGTGTCTTCCATGTCAGTTCTCCGTGTCTTTCCTGGCCAGGTAGTGTAGAAACTGGAAGAGTGACATGGAACCTACTCTTTGATGTCGTTGCATTCGGGGGCGATCGAGGCGGCCATTATGGGAAGCTAATGATTGAAGTGTGTGTAAAAATATTGAAAATCCTAACAAGTTGTAATTGACTTGCTTCAAGGTGCACAAATTCGTTATAATAAGTTGGATATGTTAAAGTGTTGGAAGCTCAGCAGGAGAAGAAAGTCGCCGCGGAGGCTCGGAGGTGGCCAATTAAACACTCGCAGCTGCCCACCTCCTTTCGGCAGGCGGTCAACGCGCAACTCTTCACGCTTTCCACTTTTTTTTCTTCGCAGCTCCGACGCTTTCATTCGACATATACAACGGCTTTTTAGCTCTGCTAGCCATGGATTCCGCAGAGCTCGATCCGTTTCAGAAGAAGGTGCCCGCCGCTTTGGTGCAGGTGACCCGTACTGTTGCTCAGCTGTCGTCGGAGGACCTGGGCTTCCACCGTACCTCGAGTTCGGAGTTCACAGAGTCGCTTGACGAACAGAGCGAGCGGATTCTTGCGCTGACCTCTGCTGTGCTCAAGGCCGCTACCGCCGGGACCGATGTGGATGCGCCGTCATTCGACACAGAAGAATCGCTCGAGGATAATTGGCGTGGTGTGGTGGACGTGATCGATTCGCTTCTCGAAAAAGCCGATGCTTGTTTGGATGAGTTTACGGGCGTGATCAAGAAATTGAGCCCTTCACAAGAGGAGCAGGCTCCAGTGGTCAGGAAAGCACCTAAATTCCCAACCACCTACGACTACGGACCATCGAAAATCCCTAAGCCGCAGTTGTTGTTCGATCACAAGCCCGATAACTCCGACTTGGGCCCTTTCCATCCTCTTCTCAAGACCAAACCGCATGCCACTATTCCACTCGAAAAGTCTCTGACGCAACGGCAAATCGGTGGCGCAACTGCGTACCCGCATCCGTACGAGACCGAAATTCGCAATGCGCAGTACCCGAAGTCCGTTTATCAGACTGCCTCGCCAATCAACTTCCTTTCATTTGAGGGCACGACCGCTACGTTTGTTGATACTTTGGATGGGGTCAAGGAGATGCTCAAAGAGCTGAAGCAAGCAAAGGAGATCGCAATTGATCTGGAGCATCATGATGTACACTCATACCATGGTCTTGTGTCCTTGATGCAAATCAGCACGCGGAATAAGGACTGGGTGGTTGATACCCTCAAGCCGTGGAGAGAACAGCTCCAGATGCTCAACGAAGTTTTCGCTGACCCCAAGATCCTCAAGGTCCTGCACGGATCCACCATGGATATCATCTGGTTGCAGCGTGATTTGGGACTGTATGTGGTTGGCATGTTCGATACCTTCCATGCCGCATCTGCACTGGGATACCCCAAGAGGAGCTTAAAGTACCTGCTTAAGAAGTTTGTTGACTTTGAAGCCGACAAGAGGTATCAGATGGCGGATTGGCGTGTTCGTCCACTTCCATCTGGGATGTTTGACTATGCCCGATCCGATACTCACTATCTCCTGTACATCTACGACTGTATGCGAAACGCACTGATCGAGGCATCAACTCCGGAAGAATGCCTCATTGATTACGTGCAAGACCGCTCAAAGAATGAGGCCCTGCAGAGATACGAACGTCCTGTCTACGATGCGGAGAAGGGACAAGGTGCTGGAGGCTGGTACGATCTGCTTTCTAGAAACCCAAGCGGTGCGCTTTCCAAAGAGCAATTTGCCGTCTTCAAGGCTATTCACCAGTGGCGTGACGAGGTAGCCCGTGTTGCGGACGAAGGTTGGCAGTGTGTGTTCCCCAAGCATATGCTTTTCAAGCTTGCTCAAGTCATGCCTCTTGACATGGGGACTTTGCTGCGCACCCTCTCCCCAATGACCCCTCTCACCAAGGATCGAGCGGGGGACCTGCTTAACACAATCAAGAAGGCACACGCTGCAGGTGCCACAGGTCCAGAATGGCGCGATATCGCACCGCCACCCAAGACCCTTCCCGTGGCTGTTGATATGGAAGATGTTGATTTCCCTATTGCTGAGCGTTACGAGACATCTCAGTTCTGGGGCGATGTCTTGCAACTTCAAGAGCCGTCCGCTCCGGCATCATACTCTGCTGTTGCATCACTGGAAGCCCTCCGACTTTCCCTTCCTTTGCCGCCAATGCCTACTACCGTCTCTCAAGCTCGGGAGAAGCTTGGCGTCACGGCAAATGCCCAATCCTCTCCGGCTCCCAAGGCGGCCCCTGCGCCCGCTCCGGTCCCCGAAGAGCCCAAGTACTTCACTGTGAAAGACCTTGGTGCTCCACGCAAGCGAAAGGTTGCCCCAGTTGACACTCCTGACGAAGATGTTTCTACACCCGACATCTTGGCTGGACCAAGCGACGAATCGGAGATGACCGCAAAGCAACGCAAGAAACTACGCAAGGAGAAGAAGAAAGCCAAGAAGGCTGCCCAGTCGACATCTCAATCCGAGGCTGACTCAACTCCATTTGACTATACTACTGCGGACCCAATCCTCAAGGCGGTCCCCACAGCTGCGCCAAGCGCACAACAGAGGAAAAAGCCATTCAACCCCTACGTTAAGGCGTTGGACGCTCCCTCGGGTGCACGCAAGCAACAGCGGAACGATGCCGGAAAGTCTATGACATTCCGCGAGTAAACCACCCGAGACCTTGCAGTCTCAATTTTCCAAAAAGCATATATGGGGTTGGTGGTCTGTTTCCTTTCTTGTGTTTGACTTTATGAGCATAGCGATACCCTTGCGTCAATGGGAGGCCCTGGGATTCTTTTTGTGTGTACAGATATAGGGTTTCTCATGGAAATGAACTATCTTAACATGGAATAATCTTCTGCAGTAAGATTAGGTAGTAAAGATCCATTCACCCAATCCTTCTACCTAGAGTTCTCCGAGCCAGGAGCGTCTTGTTCAGCTCCTTGCTATGATAAATTTCTTCGATTGTCCTATACTTAAGTCCACATTCATGCCAGCGGATAGGCCAAGAACCCTCGAGATGGAAAAATTAGATAGTTACTATATTAGATACTAGTATACTCAATGATCATACCATAAAATAGTTTCCCGTCTCCATTTCTCTTCAAGGCTCTGCACCCAATTCAATATCTATAGATAGTCACGTGATATTACTCAGGAACCACCAATCATATTGCATCCCTTGATAGCCAGGTGGGCCTGACTCATCGCCGAGGGGCAGAAATCCCCCCGCCAAAGAATTGTAGATTGTCATCTTAGGCAGCTCATCAAAGCGCAGAGTACGAATTCAATCCCCCTAAGTCGAGGACCTGAATAGCTGATTGAATTTACATAGCCCTTGACAAGCTCATACCATGGCGGACGAACCAGGACAACCCCCAGCGCTCACTACGCTTAGCCTCGCTGACAAGGCGCCCGCCGCAAAGGCTGTCGGCCAGGTCATCACTCCCTTCGATGTCTCTGGTGGTGTCGATGAGACTGGCAAGCTCCTGCCCGTCGACTATGACAAGCTTGTCCGCGAGTTCGGCGCCACTCCCCTCACCCCCGACCTGCTGGAGCGCTTCGAGAAGGTCACCGGCCACCGCCCTCACCGTTTCATGCGCCGCGGCGTTGTGTTCAGTCACCGCGAGTTGGGCAAGATCTTGGATCGCCATGAGAAGGGGCAGCCTTTCTATCTCTATACTGGACGTGGACCCAGCAGTGACAGCATGCACGTGGGACACACCGTTCCGTTCGAGTTCACCAAGTATGAGGCCCCTTTGTCGTGCAGAGTATATAATTGCAGTACTGATATGATTTTGCGGTAACTAGGTGGCTGCAAGATGTGTTCGATGTTCCCCTTGTGATCATGATGACCGACGACGAGAAGTATATGCATTCCCAGAAGATCGAGATCGAGGACGCCAAGCGCTTCACCAAGGCCAATGCGAAGGATATCATTGCTGTCGGATTCGACATGAAGAAGACATTCATCTTCAGTGACTTCGACTTTGTGGGTGGCGCATTCTATGAGAACATTTGCAGAATGGCCAAGCGCATCACAATCAACCAAGTGCGAGGCACATTTGGCTTCAACGACAGCAACAACATTGGAGAGTTCCACTTCTGCGCCACCCAGTCCGCGACTGCGTTCGCGACCAGTTTCCCTCAGATCTTCGGCACCGACCGCAAGAAGGTCTCCTCAATTCCCTGCCTGATTCCCTGCGCCATTGACCAGGATCCCTACTTCCGCCAATGCCGCGAACACGCCGAGAAGATGAAGTATAAGAAGCCTTCGCTTATCCACGCAATCTTCCTGCCCGCTCTCCAGGGCCCTGGGTCGAAGATGTCCGCCAGTGTGGAAACGTCTGCTATCTTCATGAACGATACCCCCAATAAGATCAAGAACAAGATCAACAAGTATGCCTTCTCCGGTGGCCAGGAGACCCAGGAGCTTCACCGCGAGCTGGGTGGTAACACCAAGGTCGATGTTCCCTTCCAGTACCTGACCTTCTTCCTCGAGGACGATGAGGAGCTCGAGCGCATTCGCACCGCTTATGAGAAGGGTGAGATGCTTACCGGTGAGTTGAAGCAACTCTGCATTGCAGAGCTGCAGACGTACGTGAAGGCATTCCAAGAGCGCCGGGCTCTGGTCACCGATGAAATTGTGGCCGAGTACATGTGCCCGCGTCCTTTGGAGTGGAAGGGCAATCCCAACCCGGTGGTTGCTGAGAAGAAATAAAGCCCAGTGAGGCCCGATATGTCTAAATATGATCTCAAAATCAAAATCAACCTGCATACCTCATTCTATCCCATGATTCTCTCCATTAGTTATATCTGCAATAGTTTCAGGAAGTTGATGCCAGTGGATCACATAGAATTGGATGCAATTAATGCATCCTGCACGTTGGGTATAGGGCTGTCTTGTCCACATTGCGAACCGTCCTGGAAGGTATTCATCGACTCAAAACGACCACGCCTCGCATGAACCCACGTACTCCATTACTGAGCCAACATTCCTCACCGTCTACCAGATCTGCCTTGTTGATCACTTGTTCCACACAGAATCCTTGGCTCAAGGCATATCTTCTGCTAGTGCCTGCATTTCCCCCACATGTCAATGGCGGAGTGACCCAAACTGCCTCGTTCGCATTGGTCTCTTGGACCCCGATGCGCCGTCGAAAGTAGGGTGTGGTGATGCTTCCTTCCATGATCTCTCCGTCTGGGTTGACTACTAGAACCTCAGAGGTCTCTGCAGGGGAGGTGATTCCCGCGCGCGCACGGGCGGCCGTATAGTCGTCTCGAGCAGTAGTTTTGTGTGTTGTGAAGGCGGATGGAGTTATGGATTGTGAATCAACATACACCTTCCAGATGGTAGATTGTGTACCCGAGTGGAGGGAAGGAATCAATAGGTTCAACGGGTCCATCGCTACAGTGGGATTGACCTCGACCGAGCCCTTGCCATTGTAGTCCACGGCGATTCTCAACCGCCATGGCTTCTCCCTGTCGGGTATCGAGCCATCGAGGAATCTCTCAAAACTGTCTAGACCTTGTTGTAGAAAATCTAGCGCATTGTCCCATTCGAAATGGCGCGCAGCATTGATCAGCCGATCTCGGTGGTAGGAGGAAAGGTAATAAGGCGAGTGCGCTGGTGCTGGATAACTCTCGTCATTCGCATTGTAAGAGGTTACCCTTGGAAGATCAGGATCGAATCGAAGGGAGGAAATAATCTGGAAGGATGGTGTAGCAGCTGAAATGGTAGTTGAAGCCATTGTCGCGTATCTTCAATGGTTTGTTCTCGGTTATTCGTTCTGTCCTGACGTTGGTCGTGGGCTGCGTCATCCACGGGAGTCGGCGCGGCACACGAGCTCAGTCCAGCGTCGTTTCTGACGTCTGGAGACAATGTGGAAGCCAATTGAACACGGTTCAAAATCGAATCGACCTCAATCATGCATTGCAACGGGCGACTGCATCGCTTCTCGTCGGCCAAACCGGGTTATTCAACGTGGTGATGTGGAGAAGCTACGCCGAATCGTTACCGTTGCGTAGCGCGTGATTGGCCCGTGCCGAGAGGCCGAACTCTCGACTTTTCCTCCAAGCTTCCGTCATTCCTCCCTATCTCACACTTCCCGCCCTCTGGCCAAGGACTGGTACGTTTCGCGCGTTGTGATTTTGCCTTTCATCGGCGCATTACCCCCTTTGACTCTTTCCGTGCTGACCGCGTCCAGAAAAAGGACTCTCACAGCATTGGTCGCCGTGTCCGGTTCCTACAACACATCATGTCCAGCGAGTCGCCATTGCCCACGCCCACGCAGAACGTGGTGCTGGACACCTCGTCGCTTCCTGCCGCGACATCATCCTCGGTTTGGGATCGCATCTCAAACTGGGTGTCGGAGAACAAGGCGGTTGTCTACACCATTGCCGGTGTCGCCGTGGTCGTGACTGGCGCTGGTGTTGTCTACTACTTGAACGACTCTAGCAAGTCGAGCGCTTCATCTACTCCCTCCGTCCCAAAGAAGAGCAAGAACCAACGACGGAAAGAGAAGAAGAAGGCTGAGGAAGAGAAGAAGACCAAGGCCGCCTCGGTCCAGGAAGGTTCGTCTCCTACCACCTGGCTATAACACGACAGTTGAACCGCGACTGACATCACCACAGAGCCTGCGGCCAAGAAGGCCGAGGAGCCTGCTGAGGAACTGCCCGAGGTCGATGAGACTACTGTCGGCCAGCTTTCTGAGGAGGTATAGTTGCCCCCTTCAATTGAAAGTCGTGAATCGCGGGAGAGTCACTAACCCACCTCTTGAAGACTCGGAAGGAATACGCCGCCAAGCTGAAGGCCGCCGGTAACAAGGCTTACGGCTCCAAGGATTATAACAGTGCCATTGAGTTGTACGGAAAGGCCATCATTTGCAAGCCCGACCCCGTCTTCTACTCGAACCGTGCCGCCTGCTACAATGTTCTGTCTGAGTGGGAAAAGGTTGTGGAGGACACCAGCGCCGCCATCGCGATGGATAGCGAGTACGTGAAGGCTCTGAACCGGAGAGCCATCGCCTATGAGCACCTTGGCAAGTTCAGCGAGGCTCTCCTCGACTTCACTGCCAGCTGCATTATCGATGGGTTCTCCAACGATGTCAGCCGCAACTCTCTTGAGCGCTTGTTGAAGAAGGTTGCCGAGCAGAAGAGCAAGGCTATTCTCGAGGCCCGTACCAAGAAGCTGCCCAGCGCTACCTTCGTTTCCAACTACCTGCAGAGCTTCCGTCCCCAGGCGCTTCCTGAGGGCCTGGAGGAGTCTGTCGAGTTGAGCGAGGACTCTGGCAAGGGTCTGCTGCGCAAGGGTCTTCTTGCCATGGGCAAGAAGACCGGTGATGGTTACGAGGAGGCTGCTGCTTCTTTCGACAAGGCGCTGGAGGTTGGCGATCTCGGTGAATTCGAGGCCCTGGCTCTCAACATGAAGGCCACTTTCACATACCTCGGTGGTAACGCCACCGGGGCGTTGGAAGGACTGGACAAGAGTGTGGAGCTCCAGCCCTCCCTGGTCCAAAGTTACATTAAGCGTGCTAGCTTGCACCTTGAGCTCGGTAAGCTTGTTCTGAACGAACTGGACACGGGATATTTTTGCTGATTTTTTTTTAGGAAACAAGGACGCCGCTGCGGATGACTTCGAGCTCGCCATCACCCACAACAAGGATGACCCCGACATCTACTACCACCGCGCCCAGCTGCACTTCATCCTGGGTGAGTTCGCCGAGGCCGCCAAGGATTACCAGAAGTCCATCGACCTCGACCGTTCTTTCATCTACTCTCACATTCAGCTCGGTGTGACCCAGTACAAGATGGGCTCCGTTGCCTCCGCCATGGCTACTTTCCGCCGCTCAGTGAAGAACTTTGAGGAGGTTCCTGATGTCTACAACTACTATGGCGAGCTGCTCCTCGACCAGCAGAACTACCCCGAGGCCATTGAGAAGTTCGACAAGGCTGTTGAGATGGAGAAGCTGAGCAAGCCCATGGGTATTAACGTTCTACCTCTCATCAACAAGGCTCTGGCCCTCTTCCAGTGGAAGCAAGACTTCCAGGAAGCCGAGAACCTGTGCCAGAAGGCGCTTATCAGTAAGTTCATCGGATCGGAACTCGCGTTCTTTCATTTCGAAATTTCTAGTACTAACTGTTGATGCAGTTGACCCCGAGTGTGATATTGCCGTCGGCACCATGGCCCAGCTGCTCCTGCAGCAGGGCAAGGTCTCGCAGGCCCTCAAGTACTTCGAGCGGGCCGCCGAGCTCGCTCGCACCGAGGCCGAGATCGTCAACGCCATATCCTACGCCGAGGCTACCCGCACCCAGTTGGAGGTCCAGGAGAAGTACCCTCAGCTGGCTGCCCGCCTGAACGCCATGGGTGCCATGGGTGGCGCTCCCCCTGGCATGTAAAAGCAACATGATCTTTGGTTTGTGAGTTTCCCATTGTTGTCACGCCTCCAATCTTTCCCTCTTCTTTCGCTTCGTTTTGTCGTCTCCCGGATCTGGAGCCGGGTGCCTGTCTAATTTACCCCCCTTTCGATTCTGGTCTTTGGTCTTTGGTCCTCTCTCTTCGGCTTGACTCTACGGTTGTCCCGACCAGCGGTTTTTTCTCCTCTCTGTATTTAGTACTCTCCTGTCCCTCTGACATATTCCCTCTTACCATTATGTCGTTTTATTTTCTCGAATCTTTCTTTGTTTTTGTGGGACACCGGGCAGAGATACCCAAGGGAGTACGAACCGGGATGTTTGGGCTAGCACGGGGCTTCCAGACCAACTTTTGTATTGGGTTGAGAACATGTGGCGAGTAATCTATGTACCATAGAGGTGAATGTGATGTCCTTTGATATACAGAAGCATATCGAGAGTGTAGTAGCTATAGTATTGGTCTTGGCATCCGTGGCCTCCCCGACTATAAGGACTATGGCGTAGTACCTAGTCGTATAAAATAAATCGCAATAGTATGGAGAATGATTCCAGTTATGGCAACATTCAAAAGTTGAAGTAACTACTCCGCACTCATAGTCACTAAACTCACAACTAATTTAGTCTGGGTACGGTGGCGAATAGCGGCCACCCACCAAATGCCTATTTCTTTTGGCAGAAAGACCGGCAGAATCCTGAAATTTAACCAAGTCCAACTACTTCCCTGCCTTGCTGCCTAAAAACCTAGGCACGTTTCAAGTTCTAGGCTTCCTTCTCACCAAGATTCTACGAGCTTAAGTTAAAGCTTTACCACTCTAATCTGCGACTGATTTACTACTTATTCAATACTCTCTCCGTAGCTAATTATAACGTTTGAATCAAAAATTATGAGATTCAAAGCGCACTTAGTATATGTCTCTATCGCCGCCCCTGAATCGCTGAATTCGCCTTCCTTATATCTCGTCTCCTTCTAGCCTTCGCTAGCTAAGGAGAGATATCCGTATACGTAGGATGAGAGGCTTCGTAGGTGAGAAGGGCTCGTAGGGGATAAGGATTTGCAGGAGGATTCGCAGGAGGATTCGCAGGAGGAGAGGTTTCGTAGGAGATAAGGATAAGGATATTAGAGAGGCCCTCTTAATAGGAGATTCGTCGATTTCTGCATTAATTTCAAATCAGCCTATATTGCTAGGCCTAGAAGCCTGATATGTGAGGCACCAGTAATAAGGCGGTCGACCGAGTGGTCAAGGAATTACAGTATTCATCGGATCGGTGGCCGTTATTCACCGCCGCAGTCTGGGGATGGGATCCACTTGGCACTTGGAGATGGACGCGATAAGGGGGATAAGAAGCGATAAGAACGACGATTGCCCCACCCGACCGAAGTATGTCCTGTTAACTATACTCTGTAGTAGTCTACTAATGTACTTGCTAACTTCACATGATCAACCACTAACCGCTTATCGGGCCTCCTTGTTAAACCTCTTAGAGTTGCCCTTTTGACCCAACAAGGGAAAGGAAGAGTCTCCGATCACTTTCCTCACCAGTGGTTCCGTGCCTGCTGGCCCAAGGATCCCCATAGGGCCGGGCCCCAAACTTCTGAGAAGCCTTGACCTCAACCTGATTCTGATTCATCATCATCTACCCCTCTTCCCTCTCACCTTCCCTTTCCACCTTTCAACCTCCCACCTTCCTTCCACCTTCATCGGTATTCCGCCGCAGCTTTCTCATTTATTTAATATCATCTCCGCCAACTCCTCGAGCCCTCTTTGTTCCTCTGGACCGGTGATATCCGGTAAGCATCCTTCTGCCCCCCGCCGTTTGGCTTACCTTGCAGCTGCTGCAGCCTGGTGGCTTCACCGACTTACTCTGCCTTGTTCAACGTGTCTCGCTCTGTCTGCTGACTCCTCGAGCCTCATAGATCACAGTCTCACTGGCAGTCAAGCTCTGAGTTTCTCACCTTCTGATCGCCATATGAAACTGGAGCTTCTGGCTGCTACGATCCTCCTCAGTCACCATGTCTGAGGCTCAAGGTATGTATTGCGGGAAGTTCCAAGTACTACCCTGTCTAGATATTTGTGCCCGAACTAACATAGTCCTTCCTACAGCGTCGGTCGTTCTCAGCCCCATCAGCCCTTTGGGCCCCGAATCCTCGATCACCCGTAGCTTCACCCTCTCCAGCCGCAACCCTGTCTTCGAGATCGGTCGGTCTTCCAAACGTGAGGTTAAGAACCGCACCCCCGCCAAGGATAATGGGTGGTTTGACTCTCGGGTGATGTCTCGCGATCATGCTGAGCTGGGTTTCAACATGGACAAAGAGGTATCATCACTTTGCCCACCCCCATACTCCTTCTCCCCACCCGATGGACTACGCTGAGCAAAGATTCTCACAGAAGATGATCTATATTCACGATTTCGGGTCCACCCATGGAACGTGGTTGAACAACGTTAAACTCATCACCGGCGAGGACACCCCATTGCTTAGCGGAGATATCCTGCGGTTCGGCGTTGATGTTGACCGTGGTGACGGTGCGTCATAGTTACCTCCTATCCTGCTCTTAAAATCGTGATCAACTAACATTTCTCACAGAAGAGTTCCCCGCTTTGAGCGTCCGCTGCAACATTACGTGGTCCGAGTCCACGCCCACCACTGATCTTGACATCTACTCATGCGAGCCATCGGACATGCTATACAACCATACCGCTGAACCCGGACCGACCACATTCGAATCTAAGCCAGCATCTGAACTTCGTCCAAGCTCTTCCACCAATACATTTTGTGTTCCTGATGATGACGAGAGTGACGCGGGGGAGATTAAGGTCAACCAGATTTCCCCCTTCAAAGTCAGCGATGGTGATATCACAGTCCTCTATGACGATCGTCACCAGGACAATTACCCGGCCTCACATGGTCACGAATTGTCTATGAATTCCGGACCCCATGACTCTGGCTGTGAGGAGGTGTTCCCCATCGAGGACTCACATGAAGAGTATTCGGATTCGAGCAATGGAGAGGATTCGGAATTCGACTCTGACCCTTCGTCCTTCAGTCAGGTCAGCGATTATGATGAGGAGGAGGAGGAAGAGGAAGAGGAGGAAGAGGCAGAACATTTTGATTATTTAAATCTCCCCATTCCAATCAGCGACAATGACAATTCAGGCTCGGAAGATGACTCTGACGTTGAGTCTGATGCCCTTTACGATGACGAATACTCAGTCGGCCAGGGCGAGGATGAGAAGGAGTGTATCGACCCGAGCATGCTGGCCCACAATGACACTGAGGCACCTTCATCTCTCGAGGAGGCTATCCAGAACTATACCCCGGCTAGCGTGATCCCCGAGCCGCACTTCAAGGTTGAGGTTCATGAGCAAGGACCATGCCCAATGCACCACCAGCACATTATCTTCCCCACCCACTTCCCTCTGACTCCCATTACTCCCGTGCTGGATCACAAACGTGATGAAGACGATGGATCCCAGCGCCTTGGTCGCTTGAGCATTCGTGACGTGCTCAATAATTACCAAGATGGACCCTTTGTTGGCCCCAGCGACGCAACATCGAAGGAGGCTTCTTTGGAAGAGGAAGAAGTGGCTGAATCTTCCAGCCCGACTTCACTCAAGCGAAAGGCTTTTGAGATGGAGTCCCAGGACGCTCAGATTTCTGAGTCGATCGTACCACCCTCTGAGAATTTGGATCTGGAGACAATCTCCCAGTCCCAGGTGGCCGACGCCATCAGCTCCGCGCTTTCAGAGAGCCCTGACGGTGAACGTCCTAACAAACGAGTCAAAGCTACCCACGATACCTCCAACCATCTTGCAAGCTACACGGCTACCGCAGTAATCAGTGCCTTGCTGGGTGGTTTGGGTACCATTGCTCTTCTGGCTTCGCTCCCAGCAGAATATTTCCAGTGATTGCAGATCACCTATACTTCCATCACATGGACGGGAGTTGTCTGGTCTGACATTCTTTCTTTTCCTTTTTATTTTCTGTCCACGCTGCGATCGTGTTGATCCATGGCATTATTGCTATCGGGTATGCAGCACAGACTGCTTGGAGTTGCAGGGACTAGGAGTTTGTGCGTCGGATAGGGTGGCTACTCTGATTTCTCCCTTTTACACTGCTAGTTTTGTTTTTCATTGCTTTAACCGTCCATAAACATTGCTGTGGCCTCGTGGTCATGATCTTGTTTTGGACTTCTACTCGGCGTCGCTTATGATATCTAACCCCCCGTTACCCTTTTTGATCACTGCGCAGATGATAACGACTCGCAAGAATGAATGAATCTCCTATATTGAATTTCCTTTCCCTGGTGATCATGCAAAGCGTCGTAACACGGTATCATCTTGTAAAATCGGCCATGCCATCCCTCATCCTCGCGTGATGCCCCTCAGTCTCGGTGATGCTCGGTGCTGCCAGGTACCGGGCTTTTATCGCCGGACTTGTTTGAAAGTAGAGACTGTGATGTCATGCATCGGGACTAAAGAGTTTTTTGTCTGGTGATTTTCTCATTGCAATACTGCTTCGGCTTCTAAGAGGAATCATGGTACTCGTGGCTCATTGCTCATTGACGGTGTGTTTCCATCTGCCCGAACCTGGACAGTCGGGCTGATACTCTGAGATGTCACTGTATGAGGTATCGACTGTGGCCGAGAAGAACCCAAAATCTAGACGGCCATTTCTACTGCCAGGGCCGAATCAGATTACGGAAATATCCCAAGAATCCTTGTCAGTCGGACTGCAGCTTCCCTGCCGATTCATGTCAGCTGACTAGCAAGTGTCTTCCCCTTTCCTTTCTCCTTTCTCGGGCGAGGATGGTGCCACTCTCCGGTATCCCTTGTCCCATCCAACGGACAAGTCGAAAGAATCAGACATCCGGAAGTGTACCGAGACCTCACAGGGCTTCTTTCAACCCCGCTAGTCTCAGTTAGCCTCTTCAATGGTGGTGGATCCGTGGCCCCAAGCCAAGAACGTATGCCAGCGCTGGTGTTCACTGTCAAGCCCCTTCCCCAGTCCGCGTCGAAATCCCGAGCCTAGCGTGTGATAGAGAATGGCTGGCTGCAGCTCTCTCTCAGTTAGCGCTTCGATCCACAGTACACTACTCGAACAACCCGCAGTGGGACCCCGCCCGAAGATGGTCTTCTTGTCCCCTATTTGATACAACAACAAATTCCTGAGGGCCGGCGCCTCCGTATGAACCGATGAGAACGACTACAGTATCTGTCGTCCCACAAATCCAGGCACATCTCTTAGTGCTGAGTGGCTGCAGACACGTTCTGAGCGGAGAATAACCTCTTGCAATACGTCACCCAAACACATCAGCTCCTGTGTGGATCATGGATCATCTTTGGACCTCAACGGCCGTCAGGGGACCCCTTGCCTCCACCACATTTTGAGGCTGGCCCTGAGTCTTGACATGGGAGAGCATTTGTGCCCATCTTGAAATCGCATCCCAGAGTGGAAAAAAGTATCCGGCTGCCTCAGATCTCTTGCTGAACGGATACTTGCTTGAGAAGTCAAAGAATTTGCTGTCGGGGCTTACTTCTACAGGTCCTTTGAAGCCGTGTTGTTGGTCATTCTCTCGAACGGCGTGGTAGTTTCTACATACTATTGGTCCTGGGTTTGGCTTTTCGACGTGTTCACGGCGCTACTATTCGCCCGTTCAATACCTCGTCCTATCCGTGCGAATTATGGTGACCCACATCATCATTCGAACCAGGGGAATAATGTCCATCTGCCCTCGGAGCTCTGGAACAGGCCCATCATGCGTTGAAAATGCCCATGATCACGTTCTTTCTTTTAATTGCCTGTTTCGTGCCCATCAAAAGGACATATCTGATCAACATGGTCCTTGTCTAAGACGGCGAGACAGAGGTATGCAATGCGTGCATTTTGAAGGCACATGCACTCCAACATTCCATGCAAGAGGAATCGCCTCCAGCGCCCTGTCACTGAACTTCTTTTCCACAACAAATTGACTATCTTGGATTAGAAGTGGATGCTCAATACTCCATTTCCTCTGCTTCCACTCCCTGCAGATGGCCATCTGACTGAGGACCTGAATATGTAGCATAGACGGATCCTGCAACCTCACCCCCAATTCCCGTCAAGATGCAAAGAATATCTTGTCTCGAAGGGGTAAGTCTTCGTATGAGACTCTTGGATGCAGCCTACTAAGCTGACAATTGCCATTATGTGAATTATCTAGTCATTGACTTCGTCTGCGTGATTTGTATGCCTCGGAGATGAGATCATCCACGCATGGCTTTCTGCAGCTATCCGTGGATGGACTATCTCAGTCGGGCTACCTCTAGCGAGCCCATCTAATTGTATCCCCGGCCCCGGCGAGCGGCCTTCACTCATAGAAATACAATTGTAATACCGTCATGACCCGAAGACCCTGGATAGCCATACTACATGTTCCTCAGCCGTAACACAGGGCTGTGGTGGCTGCCATGCGGCTGCGACTTATTTTCCCCTAGGCAACGCCGAGTCCAGTCTCGGCGATGCCCTGCCAAACAATCAGCCCGTCTCTGATTCGCGGCTTTTAACGGAATCCCGTTAGACAATCCCTGCTTCATTCCAATCCTCTTGTTGCCTCGAACCGCCGCTATTGAAAACCGACTTCCAACCCAGGACACCGTTGCAGTCGAATGGTAGCAACTGCTATTCAACCTTGGCCCTCTTGTGAACTTAAGAGTCATCAGGGCCAACTCCATAGCTCCGTCGACCAAATTGGATCACCATGACCCGACCCACAAAATCAAGACCCCGGCCCCGCCAGCTCGGCCCGTTTCAGCAACCCTGGGCTTGCATCTTGGAATACGTTGGTCTAAGATTGAAATACGCCATCTTGTGCCCCTCCGATGTACCCCTCTTGAGCTTCGAGACCAGGCTAAACCCAAGTCGGTGCATGCACCGTTCCCTGTACATGCCAGATCTACTCCTGCCGGTCTGATTGGTGGATCGTGTTCTGGGAATATTATGTCGCCTGTCCTAAGGTGACCGACCTCAACATTGGTTACGGCTCAACCGCGGCCTTCATTCCTGCTACTCGTTAGGATACAATGCCCTGCTGATCACTCGGATGGTCGCCGTTCATTGAGGTTCTTCGGGGTCAACGGACTTTCTTTTCGTTGATCCTTCTTCTGATCCGTTCAGAGAATGTAACCGTTTTACCTTGAGAGGTCGTGTGCCACCAACCCCTCGCTTGTATAAGAGTCCACGTTCCTTGTCTGCCCTATTTCCGGACTCGTTGCACTCTGGACTGGGTAGGATTTTATTCTTGTCAGATTGCTGACTATAACACGTTGCCTTGTTTCCTGTTGGATCTGATGTTTGTGTTTATCAAAGGCACATTCACGATTCATAAGGCTACAATTTCTCATTTCCAATCCCTATTTACCATCACCGGCGGGAAAGAGGACAAGCGACTACCTGCTTTCATATATCGACAGCATACTCCACGAGAGCTTGTGTATATCGCCATCTCTCTCTCCGGCTACCTTTATCTCAGCCACGTGCAGACGTTCTAATCTGTCATCGCCCTGCGACTCTGTATCAACACAATGACTTCTTTGAAGCTCTCCAGTTTCAACCTCGACCCCGACCATATCTCCTGCATCGGCGGTCGAACAGTTGTAACATGCCGAGGCTGCGCTGGCAATGCTCCAAGGTAGATACAACACTTTCCATCCCCTTGGTCTCACAGGGAATACTCACCGGGTTTCTAGAGGTGCAATATGTTCTAGTTGTGGTGGCCGTGGCTTCAATATCTTCACCTGTGGTCACTGTAACCCATCAGCAGTAGTAGCAGCTTCTAGCCTCTCGGCCACAGCCGGTACTTCTTCAGTCACAGCCAACACAACACCAGGCTCGTCCGCTCCATCATCTCCGGGTTCGTTAAGCCGGAGTCCATCCGAATCCTACCCAACACATAGTGACCCTCGAACCACTGGAGCGTGGGGACCGCCTGGTGATGCCAGAGATGGGACAAATTATGGTCGTGTAGGAACACAAACACCACACAACCTTTGATATCGAGTAAAGATGTCCTAGCTATGGTTCCGCATGGATTTCCCCGGTCTTGAACTGCAACGGGTTGATACACAGCCTTTCTTTGGGCAAGTTTCTTCTCTATGATATCTTCGATTGCACTGGATGCAATATCGCGTTTGTACATTTTGACATTATGGGTCTTACGGAATTCTACGGCATGGGAGAAGCTGGAATGGGAATTTGTTTCGGTCTTTCTTTTGAATTTGATCACTAGCATCCGGGATGGACTAAATCATTATTGTGGAATCATGCTGCGGAGAAGATTGCAACGCAGCATTACCGTCCGTCCCTGAATACACTCCACTCTATCTCTCGACATATCTCTCCTTGTGACCAATACACTTTCTCCACGACAGTAGTGATGAGCAACTTCAATCAGGATCTTGCGGTCAGTCGCAACATTCAAATTTTCTCCATGATCAATCCATTCAAGCTAAAGAATATCCATTTCCCCACCAGTCCACCACCTAGTCTTGCACTCAACCTCTCGCCCACGATTTTCAATGGCTGTAAGATTCCTGTCTCGGGTCAGATACTCACCAATAGCATGAGCATTAATAGTGGTGTCGCACTCTCTCAAGAATACAGCAGAGTATTCAAGCCAAGTTACATATATGAAAGACCTGCAACCCTCGCAAACACAATCCGAGAAAAGAAATCTCTTCCACACCCATGAACCGAACCCTTGATCTCCGGTTCTCCATACAAACATCCCCCGTGCTCACTCTATACTTTTTCTTTCCCCAACGGCATTCCGAAGGGCTTCATCCGGACACCACCCCAACAGATAACATAGCTATACAACAGCCCACCTTTTTGAAAAGCTTCAAAAATATATTAATAGTTTGCCCTAAGTAAGCTGGTTAGAATGATATAAGTAAAGAAAAAAAATAAAAAAGATAACCGCAGAATTCAATCTGCCTTCCCACCCGCTGCCCAGCCAAGCTCCACAGAAGCTTCACGGCACACTAACCAGACAGCCGGCCACCGATCGTTAGAAACGGCTACCAGAGCAGCTTCGCGGAACTTACGAACCACTAGGCTACCGGCGAGGAGGGTTACAATTTTGTGTTTGAATCCAATCATAACCTCTCTGCACGAACAGATTTGCTTGTCCAAGTCCATTTCTGTCGCCATCATCTATTATATGTACCCTCTCAGTATGCTGATCAAATCTTCGACTCAGCCGTTCCTCGTTGATAAGATCTGCTTTCCACAAAATACATTAATTTCAGAAGAATCGGTTACAAAACGTATGTGCCGCAGCCATGATTCTTTGGTGAGCGTGGGAAAGTCGTCAAAGAAGGACTGGTACGAGGACAAGATACGCATGCCATGTATCAAGAGGATCGGGAGGGTATTTGGTGAAGTGTCTGATCGATACCAGTGGGAGAAGTGCTTCGATGGAGAACGATGCCCGCTGACGATAGTCTGGGGTCGAAATGAGAACTCGAGGAGCTAGGTACATGTTGTATAATGCTCACGTCCACGAGACCACATGCTGAAGTACGTGATTCTATCCAGATGTCCAACAAAAAGATCTGCTCATCCATGAATCGAACCCTCAACCTTCTCCTCCCCTATATACTTTGCCTTGTTACTGTATCGCCATCTCAGGACACCGAAGAACATCGCCAGTCCCTAGTGCACCCTGATACGGCCCTTTACACCCTCTACTACTATCAAAATGCTATTAAACAAATAAGAATCAATAAGTTATAAGGCTCTCAGTTACACCTCTCTATTAAAAAATAAAATTACACCACAACGCTAGGTAACGGTAAATTCTACGCCGAAAAAGGCTACTCGTGACGCTATTAAGCGTCGTTTTTACCATAATCTTAGTCATCGATCTCACCCGTGATTTGTTTCTGCCCACCATTTCTGTATGCTCCCTGAGTGATCACGGAGTGCTCCCTGAGTACTTCTGGTTGCTCAGGGCTGCTCAGGGATCTGCTCACCCTTCACTCGGGGCGCTTAGGGTATGCAATCAGGGATTTCGTCATGCCCAGTTGTTAATGCCATCCGATTGTAGCTGTCAATTGCAAAAACAGCAAAGGTCCTTCTGTTGGGTGCTAGAACATACTTGAGTCGTCTCTTTTAATACTTGAAGAGGCCGCCCTCTATTAACCGTAGCTCTTGTTCACTGTACTCCTCCTCGTTTGAAGGCCGGCTATCTTATTATCTCATTGATTACTGGTTTCTCTCTTGGCTTTAGTCTTTACCGCTTCTGGTCCTGTTCGTTCCTTTTAGCGTTTTGGGAAGGCAGAAAGGCACGGATACCATGTACCTTGTACCCGCGGCGCACCAGGAGGGTGGTCCTCCAGGTATAAGCTTTCTACCAGCTGGGCAACGGGCTTATGACCTGTACGAATAATTGAGCTCAAACAGGGCCCATTAAAGTCATAGAATATAACATGTGCATGTGTGATATGTAGAATAGAAAGAGACAGGCGAAAAAGAACCCTTGAAATGGTAGCGGCGCACAAAGAGACACGAAACTCAACCCTCACCAGCCCGAGTGATGCCACTGCCAAAATTAGAAATATCTCGTCCGTGCCATACCCCTTTCCAACACCACTCTAAAGCCTCAGCTTCTGCGCTTAAGATCATTTGCCTGGGCCACTTTCTAGTTCGTGTTTGGTGCCTGTTGCCTGGCTTCTGCGCCTCAGCCAAGTTGACAACATCGGGAGATACCCCTTGGTCCTGTAACTCGATTTTCGCACCCTAAGGTTAATAAAACGTGGTTGCATCAACTTGTTGGATGGTGCTTGTGAGGTCACGGGGGCATCGTTCTGTTGATGTCGCTGAGATCGACTTAGTTCTTTCAAAATTTCATATTCCTGGTTCCATTCGGCGAGCCGTTTATCCTCGATGGCTTGTGCAGCTGTGCGGTCAACTCCTGAAAGAGTCGCGATACGGTCTTCTTCTTCACCTCGACGAACAAGCTCCAAGTGCTGTAGATCCGCAAGACTATACGATTGTTGATTCTCTAGAAAGTTCTAGTTAGAGGATGAGCGTAGTTTTCTAGTCTGTAGAGCGGTACCTTTCAGTCGTTTCTGTCTTTTATCAATATCAATTGCAAAAAAGTAAATCTCCATCTCTCCGTCTTCACAGTCTTCATCATCGTCCATGAAGAGATTTTGGTATTTTGAAAATGCTTCGGTGTCGAAGAGAAAGGTGTCGCTCAAAATGACGTTCGCTGGAGCGTTCCGCAGAATGTGAAAGTTGAGCTGATGAGACGGAGTAAAATAATCGTCGTGTCCAAAGCGCCATTGGACGTTGTATGCCATACCCACGGTTTCAGCAACCGAATAGTCAGCATATATTACTTTCCTCTGATGACGATGCCCGGTACTAATCTTCACGCCTATTCTTCGTGCGTATGCCTCATCCATCGCTAATATCTTTGACCCTGAGTCTGCAAGAGCAGCTTGAGGCTGCCCATTAATAGACCCTAGAATCATTGGGGTCTGTGCCCCTAGATACAGAAGGTGGAACTGTGATATACCCTTAACAACTCTTTCTTTCACTCGACGAGCGTAATTAGCTATATTTGAGAAAGTTTGTGTAATTTTCAGGAATTGCTTTCCGATAATAATATCATGAATGCAATCCGATAGGAGGTGGAACTTCAGAGAATGCACCGTTTGCTCTCCTCTGAACTTAAAAGGCACTGTCGTAGTACCCACCGTTGCTACCTGCCTTCCACTCCCGATGGTGACTTTGGTGATAGAAGAACGCGTAATAGGCAGCCTCAGGCGTTCGGCAAAACCTTCTCTCAGAAAGTTTGTCTTTGCTCCATAATCTCCGAGTGCGTGTGCGGGGTGTTCCGCAATTTGACAAGGTATCTCAAAAATTCGCGCATCGCCATAATTGAGATGCGGAGTTGTGGGTTTTGGGGCCTGCCTTTGGCCAGGCTTGGTGTTCAAAGGCCTCTTCATCAAGGCAATGTCCATGGAGACCGTTTCATAGTCAGCACGATGAGCGTTGCGAGCTTCGGAGGCCCTGTCGCGCTCCTTTGCATAGACGCAGCTCCATTCCATCGAAGGATCCAGTTTCTTTTGCTCTTGAATTAACTGGTTGACATGAACCCGGCGAGTCGGAGACAGGTTCTGATATTGCTGAGCAACGGAGACTTTATTGGCTTTTTTCTGGACCATCTTGTAGAGTTCGCTTTGACTGAGATGCATCTGTATGCGTTCGACCCGGTTCCATGTTGCCTTTTGCCCTGGAATTGGGTCTGCCTTGAAGAATTGATAACCCTCGTAATTGATGGTATTAGAGGGCACATCGTGACTCGGTCCTTCGGGCAAATCCCTAGAGAGTGTCAGAATAATATGCTAACCTAAAGAGATGAGATCATCAACAGCACACCCTAAAGGCCGTACTTTGCCAGCCTCCATGTCGATGGGCCGAAAATACTTCTCACGCTTCCTTGATAAATGTGATGTCGTTATGTGGTAGTAAAATCGCAGAGTAAAGATCTCATCAAGAAATACATGAAAATAGTCGACCCTGACAATGTGGAACTACCTATGCGGCGCTTTAGGCAGCAATACACAGCCACTTTGGGCATGCTGATTGCTGACGGGAAAGACAGCCACATCCGGAGATTGGTTGCCTCGTGCTGGGCTCCCTTCAAGGCGGTCTTTCGCTCACACGTGCTCAGATCGACAAAGTTGTCCGCTCTTATGTAGCCTTTTGGCGGTAATTATCGATTTAACAGTGATATAGCAGCAGTACCTAATATTAATGGTGCTAACAGCGAGCTTAGACAAGGAGGCCCGGGAGTGTCTGGCTACGAGTCTATTCCCAGACTTTGAGAACAGAAGAAAGAGAAATATCTTACTGCTTCGTAAAAAGAAGAGTGATGGATATAGCGTACAGATAGCGAGACGCTTAATTTCTTACACAGGCTGAAAGGCTAGCTAGCAGGACAGGCAAGAGAATTTACCATAGTAACGTAAGAGGACGTCATGTCCTGGCCTTCACTCCCAGGAACGCTAGAAGAAAGTAGTACGCAGTGCGATTAGCATCGTTGGATCTCATGAAACTGAGAGGCAAAATGAGATCGAATGGGTCAATTAGCCTGAAAAAAAAGGGTGAGCGATCAGTTTGCTCAGGGGGCTGCTCAGAGCGGCGAGGTGACTAAACTCAATCTGTGCTCCGGGAACCGATCACCTCTCGAAGCGGCAGTTTTACCGTCACTTATATTACAAAAGAAAATCTGGAAAAAAAATATATATACTCCCCCCGCCTAGCGTCAACACTGGCCCAGTATATTTTCTTCTTTTGTTTGCCCGCTCCTCCAGGGCACACCTATGGTTCACCGAATATGGTGAATACCAACTAGGCCATCGGAGGGGGGGAGTGATTGTTTGACCTGGAAGATGGTGATAACTCCTTAAGTTCAGTATCTTCCGCGACTGTCCAGGAGTTTTATTTAGGAACGCGCAGCATACCTGCACCTTCAGGTTCTCTTAATGTGTCTTCTCTACCAGTGTACCTCGACTCAACCGCAACATAAATTTCTCTGGATCCGGAATGGCATCGATACATTTGTGGAAAAAATGCCTGTCGTCCATGCAATTTTCCTGATGATGCCGGGTATGTTGGTTGTTGTAGATAAAGACACGCGGGATGTACACCAAAGAACATAAGCCAGTATCTATAGATGCATAGATTCCTATGGTGAAAGGATTCTGTGGTCTCCGGGATAGTAATGTGTCCATAACAGGCGGCAGTAGATGATGAAGAGCGGATTTATGCTTTGGAACGTAAGGACTAGGAATCGTGCGCTGGGGATCCTTCATTGATCTGACTCGTTTACGTGGCGGTTGAGAGACTTTCCCACAAATTTTACGCTTCTAGTACGTTGATATTCTCGATCAAATATGATGTCAAGAGAAGTTGATGGTCACGTAGGACCAAAGTGATTTAAATAAATATAGATGTAGCCTGGAAATAAACTAGAACAATTTTTGGGTGCGAGCCCGCAGCGCCGGTCCCCAAATGTACAGTGGCAAGGCCAGGAAGAGGCATGCCCACTGAACACCAGCAAACTCATAGAACATCTTGTCAACTCCCTCCTTGGCCATCCAAGAATACACGCCCTTGGCCAATCCAAACGCAACCACGTTCTTGGAAGCATTGACCAGCACAAGTGCCTCGCCGCTAGTCCGGGGGTAAGAGTCCACGACATATGACAGCATGACCGAAGGGACCAAGGTCAGACCGGCGGCGGAAATGGCCGCACCCACGGCGGGCTTGACGTAGTGCTCTGCCCGAGCGATGGTATATCCGAAGATGACCAGGCCAACGGGGCAGACGAGGAAGGGGAGGATCAGCGCGGGCAGACGGTGCTCGGGCTTGTGGACGTTGTTGTTACGCTTGCGAAGCCAGCGGGAGAGAAGATCGGTCAAAGGACCGGCGACGGGCCAGGCGACCACGATGCCGATGAAGCTGCTGAGCATGAAGAGGCCGAGTTCGGAGGAGGAGAAGAGGTATGGAGGTGCGGATAGCAGAGCAGGGGCGAGTGTAGAGACGGCGACGACACTAGTTGGATGTTAGTATCTAGATTCACGATGATCAACAGGGGGCCGTCTACTTACCCGCCAAGGACAACGCCGTACATGATCGAGGCAATCAACACGCCGGGAATCAGCAGCAGGGGGAAAGGAAGCACGAAAAGGTAGGTGAAGTACTTGAACACGCCGGTCTTCTTGGCCCCCTTGGTGAGGCTGATGGTGAAAAGTCCCTTGAAGTATTCACCGTAGTCCATGCTGACACGGTCGCCGACCTGGGATCTCGTCGGGATGGTCTCCAAGTGGCTATGGACGTCCTTTTCGATTTCCTCGGGCTGCTCCGGGAGTTCCTCCTCGTCGGTCTCGTAGATGGTCTCTGGCAACATGAAGATGGTGGTCAAGAAGTTGACTCCGGCGATGATGGCGCAGAGAATGAAGAACCAGCGCCAGCCACGGGCCTCAATGAGGTATCCAGCGATCATGGGTCCGATCTGGGAACCACCGGACAGGAAGCCAGCGTAAACGGCCATCGCACTGGAATAGTTTCGCTCGAAAAAGAGGTCTGCGAGGATACTAGGTCCAAGCGATTCAATAGCACCGTATCCTATATCAAATTAGCGAAGATGTCATCGAAAAGTACTGAATGACTCCGTCATACCGAAACTGGCAAAGACTCGCGAAGCAAGCAGGCTGTTGTATGACTGGGCTACGGCGCTCCAAATGAGACCACCCAAGAACATCGCCATTGAGAGGAGGACGATGGGACGCTTTCCAAAGCACAGGGCAAGGGGCATCCAGAACAGATTGGCCAAGCCCATGGCCAGCACGGAATAAGTGACTAGAGCCGATAGCATGTCATTGTCGGCATGGAAAGCGACCGCCAGAGAGCCGAATCCGGTGGTGATTCCCGACTGTTCATGGGAGAAGGTATTAGAAACATAGATCTAGATCTAGCAAATATGATTCCAATAAAACTCACCGAGTACATGTTTCCCATAAAAACGTATACATTGACGGTGAGCAGGGCGGCATACCGCACCCGTTGTGGGAAGAGCTGCCAACGTTAGCCAAATTGACTTCACTCCAGAATCCAAGCACAGACTACAGTATTACTTACTCTGGGATCGACAACCGTCATTGTGGATAAATTTCCAACCGCTGGGGAAGATATCAAAGGTGGGGAAAAGTCGTACGATTCTGGACTGATCAGATTATCAGAACAGTAGGGGGGGAGTCGCCCCATATAAGCAGCAGCTCCGGCATCGAAAGTCGGGAAATGCCTGACAGCCACTGGAAGTTTCAATGCAGGTCTAGGCTACCCGACTAGCATTGATAGATGTATTTTCCCCGCGGATGAGCCGGTATTCACGAATCAAATCGACCGGGGTTGGTTGAAAAGGGTCTTCGGGATGTCCGTGGGGGAGATTCGGGTACGTGTCGGGTCCACATCCCTACGACGCCTCTTTAAGCGAGCATTCATGGGGAGATTGGGGATGGATTGGTAATTAATCAGCGATGGAAAGATTGATCGGAATATCATTCAGGGTCCAATTTAGCTAGAGTACATGCATATAATCAGCCTTTCTAGCCCTTTGGGGGTTCTTTAATTGAGCCTTTAGATGTGATGCTCTTGTTAGGGAGAAGTTCCCTCCAAGAGGTGGCAAACCCTAAGCCGCAAGCCTCCATAGCGCCACTAGGGAGACACGGTCAACGAATTTGGTCATGAAGGACTGACCGAATGACCAGAGTCATGCCGTATGGGGCTGGATAATAAATGTCTGATCAGTCATAATATTTGGATGTATTAAAATTGATATCGACTGCCCCAGACTCCTGTCAGCATGGCCTTGGTACCCCAGACGGCCCCACGGTGACTCGGCAGATGTTGAGTTCAGCTCCCCCGCGATGATATGCACCCCAGACACCGACGACAGTCTCGTGGATTGTGGGAACTCGCCGCCATCGAAGCTGGGAAATCCGAGCGTCGGCATTCCCGAGCGCGGGGCGAGTTCCGGCGACTTTTTCGGTCATTCCGGCGATTTTAACACCGACAGCGCGAGCTACGAATAACTCCTTCGATCTCACGGGGCTCTTCTTCTTTGAAATATTCAATAGAGACCATATTCCTACAGGGATCAACATTGCGGCTGGTATATCCGTCTCTTTTGGTTTCAAGACTTCAGCAATCACAAGCCATCAACATGGTAAGCTTGCGCGAACTCCTCATGTTATGCTTACCCCCTCACTAAATCCAATGGAACTAAGGTCCCCCAAGAAGCCCGTCTCCGCGTGGTCATCGTCGGTGCTGGCCTCAGTGGCATTGCCACTGCTATCTCAGCCGCACTGTCCGGTCACTCAGTCCAGGTCATCGAGCAAGCACCGGAACTAGCCGAGGTTGGCGCCGGCCTACAGATTACCCCCAATGCCTCGCGTCTCCTCAAATACTGGAAGCTCCGGGACTCGCTATGGGAGGCCGCAGCCGAGCCCACGAAATTGACTGTTCACCGGTACTCGGGACAAGTGTTGGCTCACGACGACGCTTTCGACAAGGGAATCCGTGCTAAGTATGATGATGCGCCTTTCGTGGACTTGCACCGAGTGGATCTGCAACAAGCTTTGTATGCGCGGGCCCAGGACCTGGGTGTGACTTTCCACCTGGGTGAGCGCATTGAGCGGATCGATTTTGACACTACCACCGTTCACTCGGTGGCGGGAAATAACTATACTGGTGATCTGATTGTCGCGGCGGATGGCCTGTGGTCTAAGTGCCGAGAGGCCTTTGAAGGAAAGAAGGATGAGCCATTGCCCACGGGTGATCTAGCGTATCGAATTGTCTTGACTTCGGATCAGGTTGCTGATCCGGAGCTCAAGGCGCTTGTGGAGAACCCCGAGGTCCACTTCTGGGTTGGACCTGGTGCTCATGCTGTAGCGTACTCTGTCCGAGGAGGAAAGATGTACAACATTGTCTTGCTTGTGCCTGATAACTTGCCGCCCGGTGTTTCGCGACAGGCTGGCTCGGTCGAGGAGATGAAGGAGCTGTTTGTGGGTTGGGATCCAATGTATGTGCATCTGGTTCAACACTTTGAAGTTTCACTGGCTAACAAGGTCATTTTCTTCAGCCTTAACAAGTTCCTGGACTGTGTTACGAGTGGCAGTATCGACAAGTGGAAGCTGATGCATCGTAAGTTCAAATACATGAAGGATTCAGTCCAAGATGGATACTAACGTAATTCCAGACGGTGAAATGGACAAGTGGGTCAATGACAAGTCAAACCTTGTCTTCATGTAAGTGTCAACTGTCACCAAAGTATCTTCGACATCACAAGCTAATGATTTCCAAAGTGGCGACTCCTGCCACCCAATGCTTCCCTATCTGGCACAGGGTGCCAACTCCTCATTAGAGGACGGCGCCGTTCTGGGCCAGCTGTTGGGACAAATGACGGATAAGGCCCAGCTGCCCCGTATCCTACGTCTTTATGAGAGCCTTCGCAAGTCTCGAGGAGAGGCCATCGTTCGGGAGACATTCAAGCAGGTAAGCCTCGATACATTCCCTCCAATTGAGTGGCTTTCATCACGAGAGTTCCATGTCTAACAAACATATTCACAGAGACATGACTTCCACATGGAGGATGGTGAGGAGCAGAAGAAGCGTGATGAGGTTTTCCTCTCCCAGCTTGGCAAGGAGATCAAGGGACACTTCCCCAGTCGATGGTAAGATATCCTGACCCGTCTATGCTGTTTGTCCATTTCTAACATATTGACCGTCAACAGGACATGCCCAGAAGTCCAGCCTTGG
This sequence comes from Penicillium ochrochloron, assembly GCA_022985105.1. NCBI lineage: Eukaryota > Fungi > Ascomycota > Eurotiomycetes > Eurotiales > Aspergillaceae > Penicillium > Penicillium ochrochloron. Next base: position 137,680 of record JAAVMA010000007.1, read on the forward strand.
CTATACGGCTATGACGCCATTAAGGAAGTCGAGAAGGCGGTTGCTCAGAATCCAGATGTCTTCGCCAAGCAGCCCGCATCTTGTTCATCCACTTGTTCAGTTTTGTAAATAGGTTTATACACAGATTATCATTTCAAATAGCATTGTCACAATATTTAATTTACACGCGAAACATTCACCAGATACCGAGGGGGGTTTCAGCATTCATTAGAGTCGAGATCTATAAACACATCTTAATATAGTACACTTTCCATATCCACAGGATATCCCGGATACCCGATAGATTCCAAGCTCACCTCTTCATCAAAGAGAACTGCGCAGCCTTGGCCCCCAACAAAGGCACAAACTCCTTCCCTTCACAAATCTCCATCGCCCTCCGATACGCCGGCCGCTCACCAACACGTTCCAAATAAGCCAAGATATGCTTATGTTTCTCCCCATCATACTCGACAGGACAAAAGCCCCGCATAGTCGTCAACGTAAAAATAGTCATAATATCCGCAGCGGTAAGCGTCTCGCCAGCGAGATACGCCCCGGTCTCTGCGAGTCGATTCTCCATCATAGACAGTAAATGATCCCACTTTGCCAGCGTGCGCGCAACAGTAGGTGAATTGGGATCAGACGCCGGGCCGCGGGTCATAAGCACGCGGAATAGGGCGGGTTGGAGACTCCCGTTGGCGAAGTGGTACCATTCGAGGTAATTGGCGTATGTTTCTCCGTCTTTTGGGGTCGGTGCGAATCGGCCCTTCCCGTGGACGGCGATGATGTAGTCGATTATAGCGCCTGATTCGGCCAGGACGACGCGGGATTGTGTGACGGGGGATGGATCGTCTTCCATGACTGGGGCTGTTCCGGCTGGGTGGAGGTCTTTGATTGATTGGGGCGCGAAAATTGGGTCCCGCTTGTGGTGGACGAAGTTGTAGTCTAGGTTGAGTTCCTCGGCGAGCCAGATTATGCGCTCGGATTGGGAGAGGCCCAGGTGGTGGAGGGTTAAGGGCATAATTGCGGTGGATAGGTGTATAGTGGCAGACGTGAATACGGGTATGAATAGAGCGAGGCAAGGAGAGCTTTTCTTTAAAGGAGAATGATGGATTGGGAGGGGGGTGATGTTGATCGGGGTAGTGCCTCGGCTTAAATACAGAGCCTTCTTAAGCCTTGTTGGAGCTTGAGTTTACACCCGCGTTTCAAGGTTTATGACGTCGGAGGAATTATGACCAATAATTCGAGTCTAGAACTAAGATCGACGATCTGATAATCGGTCGAACAACAAAAAAGGACGGTGAGGCAAACACAGTGCTGAGCCCTGGAGCCTTGTCAGGTCCACGAGGGGAAAGAGCCACGGGTTTAAGCATTTTGATAACTCCGCATGGTCAGCACTAAGACAAGATAGGAAGGACTTCCTGAGTATCTCCACTCTCGGAGACAACTAGGTCAGGATAAAGTCATGACTCGAGATATAAGCATTCATAAATATCTATACATCCTCATAATCCACCTTATAGCCCCAACCACCTTAATCCCCATCCAGCATAGGCAACCCCCCAATATCATCAAACAGCCTCGCAATTCCCTCAAAGGAATAATCCGGGAACCCGAACCCATAAGCCCACTCTGGGATTTCAAACCCAGACTGCCCGCCAGCCCCTGCTTCCGTGGATGCCGGCAATTCATCAGACCCATCACCGACTCCTCCGGATGCAGGCTGCTGTGCACCGGAGGCCCTAAAATCGCGTAGGTACTGACGGATAATCTCCACTGATTTCCGGGCTACGACGGATTCATCCATTGACTCGAGGATTTCCACGCCCATTTCGACGGAGCGGAGGAGGGGCATGGTGTCGGTGCACATGCCGAGTTTGGACATGGGGAGGAGGAGGGTGGATGTGGCGAACATCACGTATGTTGTGTTGTACCACCTGGTCACTGGTTAGTAGTGCGGCGGTGGGCTTGACTCATGGGTACATACCAGCAGCGGAAGAATGTGTGTACTCGGTAGATGTCGTGGATTACCTCGATCGTCTTCATGGCCGCGTCTAAACACTTGGCAATCGTTTCTTCCAATTCATTGGGTGGATGCCGGAGTTTCCGGGTGAAGTGACTGAGGAATGGTCGGAACAAAAGCATTTTCACGTTATAGTATCCTGAGAGATAGAAGGTTAACCATTGTACTAGGGGAAGGGTAGTTTGTAAGACTCACGAATACCCAAGACAAGCCGTTGCCTTCTAGCCCACTTGGGATCACGAAGTGCGCTACGTGAAAGCCTGTAAGCACCGATATCCGGCTTGATTCTCTCTGGTAACCTCGCAAGCCAACGATCCATCTCCATTTCGATCTGAAGAGCCAACTGAAGTTTCTCTTGGAGTGTGATGCGTGAATGGTAGATCTGAACAGATACTCGCCGGATAATCTGGGCGAAGTCAATCATCCACGGTATGATGGCGTATTCGGTGTCATCACGATCTGGAATGGCTCGATTGTGGTATTCGTCCATTCCGAGGGTATCTGGTCGCCCAACGGAAAAGCTCATTTCTCTGTTTCCTCATTTAGTCAATCATTTTCTTCGCGGTCATATTGTATATTCTCGTAATTCTTACATTTCCAGCGAGAACATGCCCCTGCATAAACCAGACAGGTCAGCAAATAAAACATTGCAAGTTATAATGGTTCTGCCAACTTACCACCAAGTCTTCGAAATCCAGCTCGAACGAGGGTCTTTGGGACACTCCACCTCTCGATTGAACCCAGCAGAGAGACATGTGCGCACCGCCAGACCTAGATACATATAGGCCACTAATCAACATTAGCATGCCGTTGATATTAAGTAGTTGAATTCACCCACAATTCGGGTTCAGCTCGTTCTGGCAGATCTTGGCCTAGTATTTGTGAGCATAGTCCACCTCATAACCAGAATAATCATCACATACCATCATATAAAGACATTGCACCGTTTCAAGGTCATTCGAAAATCGTAAATAGTTCAGATACGCCTGAGCCTCGCCAAACAATTTCCGGCTCCACTCAAAACGTCCTAGGCCGGCCAGCTTATCTTCATCCCAGACTCGCACCAAAGCGCCAAAGGATAACACACTCAAATAGAGAGCGACGAAGCTAGGTTCCGGTGTATGTGCACGGTTGAACCAGAGGTCATTGGCACGTATTAGGAAATCCTCTTTATCGATGAATGGGTGGATGAAATGGATATTCTCAAAATACCCATTCATAAACACGTGGGCCTGGTCAAAGTAATAGTTTTGCTGCTCAATCGCAGCAGTCGGTCCGATGGAACAAGATGGTGAGAAACTCGGGTTATGTAGGGTGGAGATTAGCGAGAGTTCCGCTGGTCGGGGATACGGTTCCTCGTTGCTCTTGGGGTCTCGTGCTTTTTTCAAATGGCCGATAATTGCTGCTGATGAGGTACTACCGTAGAACTCGATGCCGTTTGTGTGGTGGTTTAGTTCCTTGATTTCATCGTCTGCGCTTTCGGCGGACTCTTCATGTGTCACCGCGTCACCCGGTAATTTGGCGGGTTCCTGGGGAGTAGATCCCGTTCGGGGCATTGAGCATGGGGTATTTTCTATTCCTGTCGGTGCTGGGGGCTGCGTTATTGGCACTTTTGTCGATTGTGGCGATGCGGTGGTTCGAGCTTCGGCATTCCGTAGCCTCGAAGCTAGCTCCTCGACCTTTTTCTCAAGATCGGCAACATAGCTACAGGAGATGTCAGCTATGGCGCGAGACATATGGTATGATAGATCGGTTTATTCCGAAATATCAGATCGGACATTATCAGAAATTCGATCATGGCCTACCTTGCAGACCGGTTACTTTCCCGTTCCCGATAATTCCCCTGATACACACAATTCAGCTGGCTCTCTATACCCTCGTTAGCTGATGCTGTTCTCTGAAAATCTGAAAAGCTGCTCGAATATGATCCCCACTTTTACAATGCGAGCACGGATACTGCTCATCGCACTTATACTTCTTCGTCCTGCATCGGTCGCAAGCCTGCGCGGCGCGTGGCCTCTTCGCCCTCTTGGGCGCCGGTTCATCCGCCGCAAAGGGCGGGGTGCTCTGATGAGTTTGCATTATCCAAACATTGTTCGCAGGCGCGAAATTCTTTCGAGTCTGGGGTAAATGGGGTTCGCGTATACTCCGTGGAGAGGGGCGCTAGTCGATGCAGATGATGATAACGACGCAGCGTCCGGAAAATCCGGATTGTCGGACGCTTGGTCCCTCTTGATCCACGTGACAGTCCGCGGTGACAATAGCGCCCGTGGGAATCCGGGGGCCAATCAGCGATAACTAAAGCAGGGGCTACTGTATGTAGTGTGCGTTTAAGTGGCTCACATTATTAATGCTGTGTTGGGGGAAGACAGTTCGGCAAATACGTGGCTGATGCTAGTGGCCGAATTGCCGATGTATTGCTAGTTGCTAACATAGTATACTGGAGATCCACAATTGCGTGTCTGTGATTTGGACTGAAAGTGAAATTTCATATGCAAGTATGTACATTTAGATCTATTGACATGGCTTATATTCATAATCGCCTTAGAAAGTAATCTTAAGGCCCTCCGCGACAGAGGCAAGCTTTGATGAATCCCACTCGGGAGCCTGGTCTGGCAGAACAACCTCCTCAATCTGCTTACCAGCCTGGTGGATCAAAGACTCGATACCATCGCCATCGGCAAAGGAGTGGACCTTGACATATTTGCTCTCAAAGCCCAGGGAGAAAGCCTGGCCGGCAGGAATGACAACAGTCTCACCTTCGCGGAAGATAGTCTGGCCTACACCCTTTAGGCTCACCTTAAGAGCACCCTCCATCACGCAAAGACAGTGGTCCACAGTTTCGAAAGTCATATACTTGGAGAACACAGTCTCACCGTAGTCCTTGGAAGACTCGATACTAGAGATGGCACAGACACCGGCACTCTGTTTTGTCGTGACAAAAGGCCGGGACATGACACCACCCAGCATCCAGCGAGGACCAGTGTTGGCGCGCAGGAAGTAACCCTGGTTGCCCTCGGGCAGCTTCTCATCCTCCTTGGTCCAGTCGCTCACCTCGGGAGGCACATAGTGGGGCTGGAAAACAACGTCGAATTTGCCCTTGGCGGCCATGACCTTGGGGATCAAGAGAGACTTCAGATCACGGTTGTCGGTCTCGGGCACCAGGATACCCTCGTAGGGCTCGGAGACGTAGCGGAAGAAGTCCACCCAGTCACCGGGGGTGATCAGGCCCTGGAGCTCTGTGTGCGGGCCGACCATTTCGGGGTTGTGAACGACAGTCTAAAATTGATATAGTGAGTCTCACGTCTTGCAGATAATACAATAAGAGAAGTTGACATACAGGAGGAATATAGGCAAAGTCACCCGGACCCAGAATCCTGCACTGGGGACCGTTCCACAGCTTCAGATAGCCCTTTGTGACCAAGAAGACATCATGAGCCTTCTCGTGATAGTGGAAGCCGGGGGCATCAGAGACCGTGGCACCGCTCTGAAAAACCGCCATGAGACCATTGGTCTGCTTGGAGGAGGTCAGGATGCGGAAGACACCCTTGCTGCCGGGAATGGTGATGCGCTCGCCCTCGAGTTGAGGGATGGCGTAGGGCACCCGCTCCGCGGGGGGTTGATTTGAGAATGGCAGCGACATTATGTGTGAGGGGTATGGAATTGCGAATGATAGTTTCAAAGAAGGAGGAATATCGTGAAGTCTAGAGGAGCGGAGATTCTAAGTTTTAAAACGTGCCGAAAAGTTGCAGCTGTCGGCATGCGGGGGACCTGATGCCGAGAGCGGAGAAGCCGTGGCCGGAAGATCCGAGTTGCTCTTCTGGGGGAGTTGGACTTGGGGAAGTAAAGTGGATTGTGATTTGTTCCTTTCATGGTCCCTGTTCTTAGTATCGATTCAGTATGTTAGTTGAGCCATCCTTGTGCACGGAGTCGGTGCGAGAAGAGACCGAAGCGCGAGTCGGCGTCCATCGAGCTTTAACCCCCGAGTAGACTATGGGGCGTTGAGCCGGTGGACTCATTGGACCAGGCCTATTAGATTCTATTGACATTCCTTCACTGTACCTGGGTCAATACAATAATTCTTAATCATCCTTAATCATGGCGGGGTAACTCGGATAGTCCGTAGAACAAACTGCCTGCTGCCCCGCGTTGACGCGTCGAGGTCGGAGTTAGTAGCACTATCACATTATCATGGCCAAAATTGTTTAAACACTATCGTCACCTGATCTAGGAAATCAATTGATGATTAAGACCAGTAGAGGCCATTCATCAGCCCTCTTTTTCCGCGGAACTCAGTCTCCGAAGTTCAACCACGTCGGCTCTCCCACAATGAGCCCCAGCCGACCGATGGGCTGATGCCACAATCCCAGACCAATTCGATTCCACTTCCTCCTTGGTACGCAGTACAGGCGACATTCACTCGTAAACCCCTATCCGAAGCCTCCGGATTGGTTCAAAACCTATTGCCACCCAGTAACCCCATTACTCGATATCCGTAACTCCAGACTTTTTCTTCATCGGAAAAGAAATCACCCACAATCCCCACCTTCGTGGGGACGCCGCCTCAGCCGGAATCTGTGGGGTTTGTGGCTCGAGAGGGACTATATTACTCTGCGGGAGTTCTGGTGCTGCCCCTCCACTGCTAGTCGAGATATTTCGTCACTTCTCCCCCTCTCTCGGAACATTGACATTAGACAAAATCCATACACAAACATGGCGACTTCGACTAATGCACAGCTGGAAAAGCCTACGGGCGAGTATCGCCAGTATCTGCCCGACTTGAGCCTCCCGCGCTTCCAAGTGATGTGCACGCAGGATGCGCACGAATATGCTCATGCTTTTAAGACGGGGAAGCAGCCCCCATGGCTGCATGCGCTGTACATGCATTGGTTGGATTTGTTGCAGGAGCCCTTTAAGGGTGTCACCACCGACGGTAAGGAATTCAATTGCTTGCGCCGAGCTTGCTAGCTAGTTAGCCAGCATATTCGCTAGCTTAGCAAAAAAAAAGTAATAACTCGAAAATTGATCAATTCTAACTGCTTCCACAGGCAATGTCCGTCCCGATCTGTTCACATTACAAGATGAAGATGTCCCCATCCAACAGATCGTCGACGCCACACAATCTCTTCTCTCCCTCCTAGACGACAAGCAAAAGGAAGCCGTCTGCTACCACATCGACTCGCCGCAATGGCGCACATGGTCGAACCCAGAGTTCCTCCTCTCGCACAAGGGCGTCCGCCTCGACGAGGTCACCCCCTCCATCCGCGACGCAGTCATGACCATCCTCAAGACCACCCTCTCCCCGGAAGGCTACTCAAAGGCCGTCAGCGCCATGCGCATCAACCACTTCCTCGGCGAGCTCGTGCAATCCCCGCGCGTCATGAACGAATTCTCCTACAACTTCGCCCTCTTCGGTCGTCCCTCCACGACTAGACCCTGGGGCTGGTCGTTCTACGGCCACCACCTGTGTCTGAACATCTTGCTGTATAAGGGGCAGATTATTGCGTCGCCGTGGTTCACGGGCGCAGAGCCGAATGAGATCGATGCCGGTCAGTACGCGGGCACCCGCATTATGCAGGTCGAGGAGAAACTGGGTCTGCAATTGATGCAGTCCCTTTCTACCGAGTTACAATCCCGCGCGCGTGTCTTTGCTGAAATGAAAGATCCTGCTATGCCGGTCGGTCGCTGGAACAAGGATGACCAGCGGCATGTGTGCGGCGCATACCGCGATAACCGCGAGGTTCCATACGAGGGTATCCTGGCTTCAACCTTCAGCGCAGAGCAGAAGGAGCTTATGTACGGCATTCTGGAGCAGTATCTGCTCTATCTCCCCGCGAAGGCGCGGGCAATGAAGATCGAGCAGGTCCGCAAGTTCGAGGCCGAGACGTACTTTTGCTGGATTGGTGGGTATGGCGATAACGATGCGTTCTATTATCGGATTCAGAGTCCCGTTATTCTGGTCGAGTTTGATCATCACTCGGGTGTGTTTTTGAATAATGAGGAGCCGAAGAAGTTCCATATTCATACTTTGTTGCGCACGCCTAATGCGGGTGATTATGGACATGCCTTGCGGGCGAAGATTCCTGCTGTGGAGGGGTTGAATGCGAAGGAAATTGTTTGGTAGGTGGTTTGATTGAGTTTTGATGATATGAAGAAAGATCCCCCGAGTCATGTATATTGTATGGAATGAATCTCGATGAAGCATTTTCTGTTTTGCGTTTGTATAGAGACCATGGTCACCCCTCTTCTGTTCTTCTTTGGCTGTGCTTTCATATTCAGACTGCGCTGATACTGATACTGTCCTCTGTCTGATTCGTTACTTGTTAAAGGTCTCCAACCCGTATGACGAAGATTTGATTGATACTGGAGGCTTTTCTTTGTCTGTCTGTAATTCAGCAATACACCGTGTCAAGAAATTTGAAGAAAAGATATCAAGTAAGGGCATGATCATCCATATTAGTCGTAAGCTACCACCAAGGCACGCAAGATAGAAAGGTTATTTACATCCCCAACGCCATAGTAAAAGAACAGATTCTCGCCGTGAAAAAGAAAAGATCAAGGAATAAACAACGCCAAAAACAAATCCTAAAATCCCAAAGAAAAATTAATATCGCAGAAAGTCGAGTAATCCAATCTGTTGGCCAGCCGGTTTGACTTTCGTTTCTCGTGCAACTCAAAAATACGCCTAAGATGATGAGACAGCCACCATATATCAAATCACGCAGTCACTTTGACTTTTGTCTCCTCAAGAGCTCATCCTAAGCGTATCATGATCCGGGATAAGCTCATAACCACCCTCCGACGGCAAGATTTGAGCCGCAATAACGATCGCGCCCGCGCAGATCAAACTGAAGCACCAACTGACAGTGCAGAAGATCCAGGACTGGTCCAGACGCCAGCCAACGAAGAACCGGTCTTCGTTGTCGAAGAGATATGCCTGGAAAGAACCCGGAACCGTCAGTACAATACTCTATCGTCCAGCGATTCCCTTTGTTGGAAGGGAGACCTACCACAATCGACATCCCCGCCGCCTGCACAATAGCAGACAAGATAATCAACAAACTCAGAACCCGCCACCCATTCTCGCGCAGTCGTTTCCCACCCCCGAGAATAATCACGTAGGCGACTATGCTCATTCCTTCCAACACCACGGCAAAGGACATCAAGAACCCGACAGAGCGCCACATGGAACAGAAATACCGGTCGTCGCCATGACAGTCGTCGCTCTGGGGGAAACTCTCGCAGGTATCGGTGAGCGAGGAGCATCGTTGATGGAGACCGTAGGAGTAGTGGTGGGCGGGCTGGAGCGGACCACAATGTAACCGTTAGTTCAAGGCTGTAATGTGTGTGGCGGTCGCATGCGTAGTTATTTCGCGGGGAGGTGTCCTACCTTTTCGCTATGATAGCTGACCCATTTCGGGATCACGATGGAGCATAGTGTCAACGTAAATGCTGTGTGAGATAGACGTGTCAGTTGAAAGCTGTCCGCTCGTTATCGTGTATCTGTACTCTGTATCTGTACAGTGTGGGTGGATCCATCGTGGCGCGGGGAGAGCTTCGATCTTCACATACAAGCTAGGAACAGCACCAGTGTGCCCGAGTAGACGATTGTCTTGGTTAGAAAACCCGTATAGTTCCGGTCAGTGCCCCTCGGTACCAGGTGGAAATCCATGGCGGGCAGACGACGGGACGAGGGACAGGGAGGAGGAGAGGGAGAGAGAATGCAATGATGGGCGATGGCGTAGATGGTTCAGGACGAGATTTGGCCCGTGCGACAGGGCGGTACAGTACAAAATCCAATGAGGCTGGAATTTAGTGGGACTGTGGGAAAATGACACCTACCGCTGTAGGCAGCAATCTATGGATGGGTTAGAGGAGATTTTACAAGTGAAATAATTTAAGAGAAGATATCGAGGGTAACGGGTTTAAGTTTTGAAAGAAGGGGGGAAAGGAAGGGAGTCTCGAGGACTGAGTCTGGTGATGTACAGAGAGTTATTATCGAACAAGTTACAAACTTGCTGAAGGTTACAACGGCCAGGAATCCAGAAATCCAGAAAATGAATCATGCTCTCCCCTCCTTCACCGATCCACCCTCTCCGTCCCACCGACTATTCCCAGTCCGAACTCCTTCGTATTTCCTTGCAAAATGCGATTCAGGAGTCCCTCAACTATGGCTGCTCCCATCCCGCAAAACAAGGCAGAGACAAGTCCAAGCACCTGCAGGAGGCGCAGAGGCGGCGATCCCTTTTTCTCCATAGTTAGTTAGACACTCTCAGTACTTGGCGGTAAAAGCGGTCTACACGAGAATATCAGATTGGATCCTCACAACCACTAGTCAACTATAACGGATAAGATTTCGGAATCAATGCTAGTCTGCAGTTCCTCACCTGACACTGAAGAGAATGTACTACTCCCCCTAAATCATCAACAGAACCAGTCCTACATGATCCCATCTCCAAATACCACGGTGGTCATCCTCTCCGCAGAGGTTCCACAAATACAAGGACAGGCCAGGAACAATCATTGCATGGGGGACACCCTCCCCGACAGATTTAACTAATCTGCCAGAAAGCCATCCCAGAAAAAAGCCGTCATCATTAAAAAACTAGGCAAGAAGTTACGAACCAGCGAGATACATGAGACATAATATACAGGCAGGACACGCATGCCCAGCAAACACAATAAAAGGGTTGAAAAAAAAAGAACACAAAAACGAGCAAAATGATCAAGCCATATGGCACGAAAAGGCCGGCTTGAGTGGTGTACACATGTACAAGCAAAATCTCATGCCCGTGGTGACATCGGGGGGAACGATGGCCACCAAAAGAACAAACGCCAACCAGATTTCATGCCAGAACGAATGTTGCGCCGAGTTACTGTCATCGCCATTGCCGTGGTCATTGCCGTTGCCATGTCACTTTCACTCCGTGCGCTTTTGTCCCAGCATCGCACGGAAATCATCATTGCTCTTTTTGGACGGGACACTCTCGCCGCCCTTACCGTCGGCACTGGTGTCCATCTTGTCCTTTTCCGAAGCCGCACCGGAAGTAGGTGCAGCAGGGGCTCGCTTCAAGCCCAGTCCTCCTCGGCGGCCACCACGGGCACCGGGCTGCTGAGGGCGCTTGATCGGGCCCGCAGGTTGGAGGGAGGGTTTGGGCTTCTCCTGTTTGATCGAAGTGATACGATCTGTCTTCTTCTCCGCCTGCAACTTGAGCATCTCATCCACACTTCCGATGTGAAGCGGGCGTCCGGGGGCAATCTCCTTGCCCTCAAGTGCCAAAGATGCCTTGCCAGCATCATGGACGTCAACGTACTCGACGATAGCACCCTGGTGATCCGGCCGAAGGACGATCTTGACTAGTCGGCCAAATGGTTCGACCAACGCGCGGACACGAGCATCGTTAACAGTATCGGGCACGTTCATCAGGCCGAGAGTGCGTTCCGATCGGCCACCGACCGTTTCCACCACACCAGAGATGTTACCATTGGCCTCGGCAGGTGGCGAAGCCGACGAGGCAACCTGCGAGATGATGGTACTAGCCACGCGCTTAGCACCGGTATCCCCGCTCAACTTCACACCTAATTGGCGTCTTCCGAGGGGTTGTTGGTCCATGACAAGAGCGGCCTCTGCTTCTTCCTGTAAAATTTGTTAGAATGTATCAATCAATGCCAAAATGCACAAAACTCCAGAAAGAACCACATACCTTAGAAGAGTAGGCCACGAAGAAGAACCCTCGATGGGAGCCATCGGCATTGAGAGGGAGGTGAAGATTTTCGATAGTGCCGAACTTGGAGAATGCATCGCGGGCATCGCTTTCCTTGAGTTTCCAGTCAAAGCCTTTGCAGAAAATTTCACGGCCTTCCTGCATTGCACCACTACGCTTTTCCTTCTGTGACGGGTCGGAGATCTTCACAACGAGCTTGTACCCTTTCTCAACCTCAGTGCCATTCAACTCCGTAGCTTGGTGTGATGCACTGGCAGTAGCAAATTGCACGTAGCAGAACCGACGCTTGGTTTGGTACTTGAGCGAAGGGAAGCGAATATCAACAACAGGGCCGTACTTGTCGAAGAGACTGCGAATGTACTCTTCGTCTGCGGTCGGAGGGAAATTCGTAACCCACAAGGTGGATTCAGACTCCAGCGAGACTTCAATGGTGTTTCCGTTGAAAGTCTTCTGATCGCGCGTCAGCGCCGCCAGAGCTTCATCCTTTGTCTCGAACTCAATAACCGCAACTTCCGAGTCTCCATCCGGCCCGGGCAACATCTTGACACCGTTGATGGTGCCGCTGTGGCGGAAAAACTGCCGCACGTTATGCTCGGTGGTCTCCCGGGGCAGGTTCTTGACTACGACAGTCGCATGCTCACGATCGCGGGCGAGAGGCTGAGCCTCGGCAGCTACTTGTTCCGGGGCCACCTCCTCAGCACGTACTTTCTTGCTAGTAGGTTCACCATTCTCCTTCTCGTCTTCGCGCTTCCGCTTCTCCGAGGTGGAAGCAGCTTCGGCAGCGGCTTCCCATTGCTGTTGCTGCTGCTCCTGTTGCTGCTGTTGGGCGGCCGCGGCCTCGCGCGCCTCTCGCTCTCTCCGAGCAGTGACGGCTCGCACGGCCTTGCGCGTCTCAATCACGGCAAGCTGCAATTCATCCGCGTCTTCGTAATCCTCGCAGTGGGCGATATAGGTCTGCACGAGCTTCTCAGGCCAGTCGAGATCTTCGCGCTTGATTGCCTGTTTGAGAACCGCCGTCGCAAAGCTGGGATTGGGAGTGCGCCGGGCGGCATCGACCGTGGCCTCTCCCTGGACGAACTTGCTCCAGCAGACGAGCTCCCAGCTGTAATAGGTGAGCCAGAACTCGTAGCTGTCGCCACGACGGGGAACGAGGCCCTTGAAGGTCTCCCGCGCACTGTCCCAACTGCCACTTTCACTGAGGTAGCGGATGTAGATACGTTCCAGGCGGAAATGAGGGTCTCCCTGGTAGGACCGACCATACTTTTTCTCACCCAATTCTTGGACACTCTCAATTGCCGACCGAATTCCAACCTCTGCAACATCCAAGTCCTCGTCGGTGGCGTCGGAAAGGAAGGCACGCCGACGGAGATAGCTGCACCAGGTCGTGTGAACTTTCAGCACTTCCTCCATACCACCAGCATCCAGCAGGCCCGTACTCGTGGCTCTGTGCTTGATGCCCGAGATCTTGGAGAAAGACTGTCCTTCTCGCTCGGAGCTCAACAGGTACTGGGACCAGAGGTTACCGGACCAAGGGCAGTGGCGTGTCGCACGGTCCAAAGTTGCAAGTGTCGTCGTAGCAGCATGGCCATGCATGGATTCACCAATGAGGAACATGATATAGTCCTCCCACAAAGAGACATCTGTAGGAAAGCGCAGAACAGCACGCTGGTAAACAGCATTGACGAGCTCAAAGTGGAATTCTCGTCGCCGGCGGTTGCGACTCAGTTCCCAATCAATGTATTCCCGGTACAAATTCCACTCGACAGACTTGTCACCAGAATCCTGGGCCTTGCTCAATCGGTGCTCAAATTCCTCTCGCGCGGCGTAGAAGTTCTTCGAGGATGACGCCTGGGCTACTGTTTCCGACATAATATCCTCGTAGTTGGATTCAAAATAAGTAGAGATAAACCCGGAGAAAGTCTGGAACGTCTGATCCCACGTCGCATGAGGAGTCTGTAGTCGCACCTCATACAGTCCGCGGAGATGGTTGATCTTCTCTTGAGACGGGGCTCGAGTGAGATCCTGCGTCAAGAGCTCCAGGAATCGATCCCAAACAAGGTGGCTGTTGTTAATACGCCACTGGGTCGCTTCCGCCGCTCGCTGCCACACGTCCAAGACCGTCTGCCAAGTAAACACTTCACGTCCAATCATCCGATCTTCTTCAGTCCATTGGCCAGCTCCGTGTTCGCCCGATGTTGCATTGTACAGATAGAGCACCCATTCGCCGTAGATGTGCCAAAGTTTAGTGCAGCCAAACTCTTCCTCAACTGATCGCTGGCACAGCTCCATTACAGAGGTGCGTTCCATAACCGTGTGCGCAAGCATGCTTTCGTCTTGGATCCACTCGGCCCAGAGATCCTCCCCCATGGCGAAAAGCTTGTCCATTTCCTCACGTGCAGTCCTCAAATCCTTAAGGAGATCATACCGACGGGGGTCACCGTGGATATCGGGATTGTTGGGCGGGTAGACATGGTTCACAAAACCTGCATGCAGTAACCCGATAAACTGAACGTGCGCCTCGTAGGTGTGGGGATTCTCTTGGATTTTATTGAACAGCTCAGTCGCCAGATGCTGCGCTTCGGGGTCCAACGATGTTTGGACATAATTCCTTTGCGCGCTTTCCCGTGGACCTTCCGCCATGGCCAGATCGAAGGAAGTGCGGGGAGTGGGAGTGTTGTGGTTGATTTGGTTCACGTGAGGGTGGATGGTCGATGGAGACAGTTGGCTCTGGTGGAACTCGGCGTTTCTCAACATGTTAGGTGCGTTCTGGCGCGCCGTACGCTGTTGATGCTGCGCATGCTGCTGCTTTTGATGTTGCTGTTGTTGCTGCTGTTGTTGCTGTTGCTGCTGTTGAGGTTGGGGTGGCGGGGGTGGTTGATGGTGCTGCATTGAGGCCAAGTCTGCCAGTGTATCCATCCCCGTGGAGGGCTGTCTCGATGGCGGCCGGTCGGCCGAAGGGGAAGTTCCATTCCCGGTAGCGCTGACGTTGGGACCAACGGAGGGGCTGGTCACAGGGGGCGAAGATTCAGGCAGGCCGGTAGGAGCATAGACTTGCTGCGCAAGAGGCGACGATGTCTTGTTCTTGCGACCAGGACCTCGTGCCCGCTGAACTGCCTTATGAGAGGACGGGCCTGCAGCCGAGGCCGGTGCGTTGTTCGACGTAGCACCGGGAGCGGGCGCCGAGTTCCCAGACTTCGCATTCGAGTCCGGGGAAAGCAATGAATTGATGTCCATTTTGGCCAGGATCGAGGGAGGGGGAACCTGCGACACGTTCAGGTGAAAGAAAAGAAAGAGTGATCAACACTCGAAGAAGATTGTCAAAGACCAGAGGTCGCGGATAGTGCTGAAAGTAGCAGAGATCCAGATCAGACAATAGCCAAGAAGTGTCTCAACAACATGTCCATTCCTGTACCAGCAAACGCAGCTTGATCTTCAAATCCCGGCTCGTGGGGCAGGTGGCCGGGATCGCGAGTGATCCTTTTTCTTTTTTTTTCGGCGCAATACCGGTCGCGAAAGGAGTGGCGTTCTTGGTAGCTCAAAGCTGTCGCAGAAACCGAAGGTCAAGGATCCGGAAAGTTGGCGACAAAGGACGATCGGGAGAGGGAGCGGGAGAGATGGTTGCTAGGGCGTGGTCGATAACCGGGTGGAAGAGAGTCCGGAAGCGTGTGAGAGGCACAGCCGGAGCGAGGAAGCGGAGAGATGAGAGACCACAGGCAAGAGGCCTGGGAGGGTTGGAGGGGGGGAGAAGGATGAAGGAAAGGAAGGTGTCGATGAGAGTAAAAGAAGAAGGACAGTACTGAAGGCCCTGAAAGAGGGAAGATGAGGGCTAGTGGATCTTCACTGTGGAGATGACGGTGTGAGGGAAATGTCCTTCAGCAGGTTGGGAAGATCAAATGGATAAATCAGTAAAGGAAGAGACAGTCGATACAGCTCCCCATAAGTATAGACCGGTTTACTGGATTCTCGTTCTAAGCTACGATCCCCTCTGTATGGTGGAGGCGCATCCATTCTGATCGATCACGTCGCGACTGCATTGCTCTGAGTGGCCTGAGGCAATTACAGGTACCGGGTTGAGCCAACCGCGCAACCGCCAAGTTTGACCTTTTTTCCGCTTTAACTTCCCCGACATCAAGAGATCAACAACACATCCCCATGGCCACAATGGGTGCTGTCTCTCCATATGGGCAGCTGGTCCGGACTGGTAAGTATCAATTCTGTTTCGAATCTTTCAGAATTCCCCCAACTTCCTGCTAACTCTGCGATTAGCGGCCCGGGCCCAGATCTCATACGTTCCCCGACGGACCTTCAGCTCAACAGTCACCTGCCGGGCACAAAACGAAAATGCCAATTCCAACAAGAAGAAGGGTGGATTCCTTTCATCCATGAAGGATTGGGTTCTCGGAGAATCCAAACCCAAGGCTGCCTTCACCCCAGTCGCCCCGAAGCGCGAAGAAGGTGGACTCGGTGCTAGCTCCATTTTCGCCGACGACGTGGGCCGCGCCTCCGGTCCCAAGCCCAGCAAGCAGAAGAAACAACTCCAAGAGCAACAACAACAGGCGGAAGGCGAGGAGGACCTGCCTCTGGAGAAGCGCAACAAGGACCGTCTGCAGCTTGCCTTGAACCCGAATCCGAAGGCCCAGCTGCGATGGGAGAAGAAAATGGTGATCCGCGAGATCCGCAAGCGTGGCCGTATCTCAAAGGAGGTTCAGATCAAGCGTAATGAGCGCGAATCCATGTCCAAGTCACACTGGTTTAAGACCTCTGTCAAGAAGTTGGGCCCCCTGGCTCGGCAGATCGCGGGTAAGCCTCTCGACGAGGCGATCTTGCAGATGCGCTTCAGCAAGAAGAAGGCTGCCAAGGACGTGCTGGGACATCTGGAGCACGCGAAGAACGTCGCCATGGTCCGTGCCGGCATGGGCCTGGGAGCTCCTGCTGGTACCTCCGCCGAGCCCGTCACCGTCACTTTCAAGACTGGTGAGCGCAAGAAGATTACCGACCCGACTTCCATCTACATTCAGCAGGCGTGGGTCAACCGTGGCCCCTACGGCTTCGGTATGGACCACCGTGCTCGTGGACAGATCAACAAGCTCCGGCCCCCGGCCACTGGCATTTCCGTCGTGTTGAAGGAGGAGAAGACTCGCATTCGGGAATGGCAGCAGCGTGAGGCTGACGCCCTGCGCAAGCGCAAGGCCCAGCTTTGGACCCAGCTGCCAGACCGCAAGGTCTCTGCGCAGAACCAGTACTACAGTTGGTAGATGTGCGGGTTTTCGCCCGAGTTGATTTCCCTTTTTGGCGTTGCGTTGTATTATTTTTGGACATCACCTAGTCTCTTTTGTTTCTGTGCCGGGCCTGGATGAGGAGAATTTGCATTGTAGTAGAAAGTAGGGCGAATTTGCCCATGTACAATATATACAAGATTCAAACACACATCTCAAGGATAATATCGTCTTTCATTCTCATTCCATAGCCGATCCCAACTAGAGGACTCATGATTGCTTCTCTGCCTTAACAACCACCGGAATAACCGCCCCAGTCGCCAGCGGGAACTTCCGGTGACCAACAACCTGCAAAATACTCGTAATAGCACCCGAATGCGCCGTCAAGGAAAGAAACACATTCTCATCCGTATCGAAAATATCATTCAACAATTCCCGCAATCGCCGATCCCGATGTTCATCCGACTCACGAACCTTGGCATCCCAAAGTTCATCTTCCTCCGGAAAGCGCGGCTCGAATCGGTACCGTGGAAAATCCGCTTCGATAGCCGTCTTTGTTGAACGGCGGTCACAGGTGTGTTCGCCTATGGTTTCGCGGAGTAACTAAGTAGAATGAGATCGAGTGTGAATACACATCTTCCAACTCCCAGTAATTCAAGTTTATAGTGTTTTGTGTGCACTGGGCTAGGAGCGTCTTACCTCCTTCACGAGCGGTTGAAAAGGATTCGTCAATGGCATATCCAACCCTTCAAACGTAACCTGCGCCGTCTGGCAGCACCGATGTAACGGGCTGACATAGTAAGACTGCGGCGCCGGGATACCAGTCGCCCATTGACGGGCCCATGCATCATGGGCAGTCTGGGCCTGGGCAATACCGGTCTCTGTGAGGTGGGCATCTAACCAAGTGCCGTATTCATCTCCATCCAAGAGGGACCAGTACTCCTGTAGCGTGTGTTAGCTCCCGTCTACATTAGACCATGATATAGAAATGAATATCTCAAACATACATCCCAGGCTTTAGTCCCGTATCTCCGCTCAGCAACATTATGTACCCCTTCTCCGTGTCGTCCCAGAAAAAGGACTTTATATTTGGTTTGTGGACCTGCGGTCTCATTGAGATAGGTGATGTGCTTGACGAAGCGTTGCCATTGGGTGTCGTTTTGGGAAGTTGCAGTCTCGCTGTTGTATTCTTTGGGAATCAGGCCGAAATTGGTGGATGACTGTATGTTCTATTAGTGCTTTATGTCTTGGGAATAGAGATAGTTCCGAGGATTTAGGGGCTTACATAGTCGAAGGTGTCTGGGTTAGTGGTTGGCTCATCTTGGAGGAAATAGCCAGGCACTGTGCTGAATTTGAAAGACGCTGGCTCGGTTGAGAGTTTTGTGATTGTCATTTTGTAGATTGTATTCTCTTAAGCCGAGGTTTTTGAACTTTTGTAGGACAGGGGGATCGAGTTGGAAGCTTCAGCGTCTGACTTTCAAGGTGGGGCGGGGCAGTGGGGGGCCACCGGAGGAAGCATCCCTGCAGATGGATGTCTCTATGCAGAAAATTAGCCATCATACTATCTATACACTACTATTGACCAGGGAACATGTAGATGTTTGTCATAATCATAGCTTTTTTGTATTGTAATTTGGGTGCATCACCCTTTCCTCTAGTCGGTTGTCTGTATAAAACCGAGTCCTGATCTCCGTCAGAGTACCAAGAAGCTAAAAAAAAAACACAAACGACGCCAATCGAACACTCATCGCCAAATCCAATCATTAGGGTAGTTCAGTCAGAAAAAAAAAAACAAACGTCATGAGAGCTCAAACAGTTAACGGTGCGTAGGCAACAGCAGTTATGGGCCGTGTCCTTCAATTGCACCGATGACCGTCACGAGTCTCCGAAATCGCGCAGGTCAGCCGCATCGATTAAATGAGAGACGATTGCAAAATCTTTCTCGCAGACATCAGCTGGCTACCCAAAAGGGATATGCACTTGCCGATAGACTGCTCGGACCAAGAAGCAAATGAGACAGACGAAAGCCCAATGCCAGCAATCGCCGACACTGTGCTTGAAAAGAGGCCACCAAGTTGGGTCGACATCGACCGAACAACGAGGCTGTTCCGTCCGGACGAAAGATTCGGACAACGATCCTGGGAAGAGATTTCCGCTTGTGCGCGCGCACGAGTGGAGAGAATTTCCAGTGGATTCTGGAAGAAGGCCGTGGATCGTGGTGAGTTGTTGGTAGCCAGTCCTCCCCGGCTCACCGATTGCTGGCCTATGGTGGCCAGAACTGAGGATGATTGAGCGCGGGATGAAACTGGCGTGGTTGACGAGACGCTGTTGTCTACGATATGCGCAGACATCTTGTCTCGAGGACGCCGGACATCCAGGTGTGGGCAGCGCGCAATGCTTGACTTCGAGGTGCTCGAAGTGGGCGTGGTCTGTCTGGTGTTGGTGTTCTCCGGGACACTGCTGGAAACCCCAGCGTCTGTTGTCGGGGAGAATCCAACAATGCGCCAGCGCAGGTTCGACTGGCCAATGGCCCGCCGGTTTGTTACGTTGACAAGTTGAGGAACGCTCGGTGATTGGCGTGAGACGCCTTGTCCCAGAGAGCCAGTAGCCTTGTCGGCCGTCTTGACGGCAGGTAGGCCAGCAGCAACGCCGCGCAGATTGGACTGCGAAACGACACGGTTGTTTGTTGCTCTGACGGGTTGAGAGGCGCTCGTGGCTTGCCGCGAGACATTCTGTCCCGATGCAAGAACATTTTTGCCGGCTTCCTTGACATATGTCAAGTATGCGGAAGCGTTGTATTGCGGATCGTGTCCGCGGACACCGCTGCTGTTCCGCTTGGCATCCATTGCCTGGTCGGATTGAACAGCGACAGTCTTGCCAGCTTGCTTGGCTATAGAGGAAGCGGATACGCTGAATTGTGGGTTGTGTCCGGGGACACCGCTTGTGCGCTTCATTGTTGTCTTGACGGACGGGAGCACGCCGCTCGAGCTGGTCGATGGATCGTGTCCTGGAGAGTTGTTGATGGTCACCTTGAGCTTCTTGCCAGTTGACACGTTGGACAGTGGTCGGATGGTAGGAGAGACAGATGATCTATCGTGACCTGGGACACTAGGAACACATGAATCTGGCATAACGGGTGACGAATGTGCCGATTGTTGCGGCCGTTCCTTGTAAGCCACGTTCATTGGGACATCTTGAACACCCATGCGGGCGGCGGCCTTCTCCAGGCAGTTGCACTAATCCACTGTTAGCATCTCACAAGGAATTGATAGAAACGCAAGGCGGGAGACTCACTCGCTTGTGTTGCTTCTTGTGCTTCTCGCAGGCTCCGTACTTCCGAGCCTTGATGTAGTTCTCCTTCTGTGCCTGAGAACGGGGCTTCTGCTTCTTCGGCAAGTTCGCAGCGGCATTCATGTTCAGGTCCAGGACCAACTCGACTCCTCCAGTGCCAGCAGCAGGGGTGGGGGCGGAGGGTGTTCCCGGGCTAGCGCTAGCAGATTGGGGAGAGCTGCTTCCGCGAACATACTCTGACCAGGATGGGGAGGAGAAGCTGGTGTTGGAGTCGGAAGACATGTCGAGGTCACGGGCCGTGGCATCGCACAACCGCTGTAGATGCAACGCAATGGCGGCTTCACGGCGCTTCTCCTTGATCGAGGCAACGCGCGGGTCGGCAGCGGCCTGCGCTTCGACCATTGGACGGAAGTCAAAAGAAGCATCGTATTGCGGGTAGGTGTAGAACGCGCTGTCATCCAAAGCAGCAGTGTGGTCGGGGAGCATGCCCATTTCTGGGGACAGATCTGCGAAGAAGCCTTCCTGTGAAGCATCATAGTCGATCATGTCTGGGAAGGTGGATTGGCTGAAGTCCAGTAGGTCATTGCCCAGCATCTCAGCATCATAGGGCAATGCCATGTCCGGAGAGACCGAGTTGGTCGAGGCCGAGGCGGAATATTCCTCGCCGTAGGCTGATGGCAGATCCAAGAATTGGTCAAAGTCGACCCACTCCTCGAATTGAGTTGGGCTATCGAGATAGAAGAACTGATCAGATGTAGACGCCATGGTTTTGAATATCACTTGGTGTATTGGGGTATCTTCTTTTTTGTTTGGAGGGCGGGGGTGATGAATATTAGATAAGGAATATCGTAAGAAAGAGAGACTTGAGGGGATGTAGTCTTGTAAAGGGTATCGTTGTTGTAGAGGTATAGGGGTATCAGGTGGGCTCGAGGCCAACAATCCCGTAAGTGAAGAGGTCGAGGGGGGTAAAGCTCCAGGGGAAAAAAAGAAAGAGAACCTGAAGACTGAGGCAGAGGGGGAAAAGGACCGTGTTGTATAGGGACTCAAGGCGGAGCAGGTTCCCCCCCAAGTCCAAGAGAGTCGCAAAATGAGGCCCCACTCGACTCGGCGGAGCAGCGCGCAGCCCATTCCTCTTTGGGGTCCCCGACTTCCGCTAAACTGCTTTGGGACCCCGACACTGCCTTCTGCGCCGGCTTCTCATTGGTTTGGCCCACGACTCTGACAGACTGGGCCCTGGTTCAGCCTCTGTTGACTCATTCCTCGTTCCATCTCCCGCTGAACAGTGGCTGAGAGTTCCATCCAGCGGGACCCTGATGAGACGGTCACGGATTTGTCTAGCTGTGATTGGGTCCATTTTTTTCAATCCGCATGAGTTAATTGAGATTTCGACATCATTCAAGCATTGACCTCTGCCATTGGTTTGTATGTACTTCGACCTTATGACCTAATGTTCAAGACCACCTTTCGCAGGGCTACGCCTCTACCGAGGTCATGCAAAGGAGTTGTGATGTTGTCGGTTTGATCACCTTGAAAACTTCATAGATTCGGCGAACAATAACATTCTCTACTGAGCCATCTCGCAACTTAGGAAAAGGGATTATCGTTGCCAATCTTACCTAGAAGTCAGATTCTCACCCGCTCAGTGTAACCCCAAGCGTCCGTATTATCCTGCATACAGATACCAAGGATCGTAGGGCCCAATCACGTTCAAGAAAAGCAACGATAATACAAAAGATGGAAAAAATCAAGAAAGATATCTTTGGTCTTGGTAAATAAATCGATTTTGCCTACAGTTGGGATTAGACCTACCGGCTGCAGGCAAAACTGTGAAAGTTCGGGTGGCTGCTGCGCGAGAGATATATTTGTGCCAGCGCCACGGCATGCCAGGAGGTTCCCACCATCCCTTGACTCAAACAACTTTGTTACCTAGATCAGCTAACCTAGATCCTTAAGGTTTAGTTTCGAGATCTCGAGATCTAGAACTAAGCTTTCTTAGTCTATACTCTGGCCATTGTGGCGAAGCTCCTCCAAGTATCCATAGATGACGAACCTAGGCTAAGCAAGAAAAAGTACATCAACGTCTGTCGCATTATTCTGAGACCGTTATCTCTGTACTTAGGCTGGGCATTGAGCTGTGAGGGGTTGCAAACACAAAAAGCAACAGCAGCGTGATGGAACGAAGACCTGAAGGGATCATTCAGGTCTAGAGGGTTTCCACAGACTTGATATGGGTTACCAGTGGTTTTGCTTATTGAAGTCAGAAGATTTGGTTGTGGGTATAGTCATACTCAAGTGAATGAACCAATTTTGAAGCATCCGAGAGCAATTGAAGCAAAAATGGATCGAGAACCAAGAAGATCTCGAGGGGCATAAGGGCCATGGATGGAATTGAGCTGAGGCTGTTTGAAGACCAACCTTACCTAGAGCCTTCTATTGAAGCAAGCTGACCTAGTTACATGCCTAACCACTGCAGTAAGGTAAAGCTAGCTAGCAGCATCCCTGTCAGCCCCATGTTATTCTTCATCTCTAGAAAACCGGGAATTATTCTGCTACTTATTCATTGGATCACCCTTGAGATTTTCTCCTCTTTCGATATTTGGCCTCCCCCACGAGGAAACATTAGATGCGGCTCCTTCCTATACTGCAGAACTTGAATCACAAGCCAGATCCCTTGGAGAGTCTAAGTGTTTCAATGTCTATCTGTTGTCTTCTTGCTAAGTCCTCGTTGTTAATCCCGATCTTTGATGAGCCATGCAGCAAAATCCGGAGCACAGCCTCTAGGAAGACCCAGCCCGACCCACCAACAGACTCCAAATACTCCAGATGGACAGGTACTTTTTCTGGGGTGACCTTGATGTCCATGGTCAACTGTCAACCACAATAAACGTAAGTACATATGTAAATCAATGGCCCTTCTAGTACATGAGCAGCGGGTTTCCGCATCTCCGATTGGTCGCTGTGTAACGCCGGACTCCGCAGTGGTTAAATCCGCACTCGGGCCGCTGCTGGAACAAGCTTCTCGGCTGAAGCCTCGGAGTACGCAATGTCCATAAGAAGACCGTTTAATCCGCAGTTATTCCATGGGCCTTCTTTACAGATCGTGGATGGAATTTATTTAATTCCAGAGCCTCGGATGGCATTATCAACAACGGTGATGATTTTATCTGTTAATACCTTCAAAGCTCCGTTTGACGGGTTAACTCCGTCGCTGGCAGCCATAGCGAGTCACTTATGCTTCTCGTGGTCCAGGGATTTAAAGCGAGTTGAAGAACCAGCAAGTTCAACTTAATCAAAACAATCACAAAATACAACAGTATTTTAAATCTTAAGATCTTTCTACAACCTTACAACTATACACTACAATGTCGCTGTCTGGAAAAGTTGTCCTCATTACCGGCTCCTCCAAGGGAATCGGCAAAGCCGCTGCTCTTCGCGTCGCCAGTGAAGGTGCCAACGTCGTGATCAACTACCTTCGCGACCCGGCTGCAGCCAACACTCTCGTTGACCAAATTGGAACCGAACGCGCCCTGGCTGTTCAAGCCGATGCCTCAAAGATGGCTGACCTCGACCGCCTCGTCGATGCTGCGGTCGCAAGATTCGGCAAGATCGATGTTCTGATTCCAAACGCCGGAATCCTCCCACTTAGAGACTTGGAAAGCACCACCGAAGAGGACTTTGACAGAACATACAACCTGATGGTGAAGGGACCATTCTTCCTGGCTCAGGTATGTCCACACAAAAACCCCCAATTCCAACTCGACCAAGGCTAATTCCTTGCATAGAAAGCCGTGAAGCATATGCCCTCTGGCGGACGAATCATCTTTGTCTCCACCTCCACTGCTCGATTCTCGAGCGTCGCCCCCGCATATCTACTTTACACCTCTTCCAAGGGCGCAATCGAGCAGATGACACGCATAATGGCTAAGGATTTGGCACGCAAGGGCATCTTGGTAAATGCAGTTGCACCGGGGCCAACATCAACCGAACTCTTCCTTGAGGGGAAGCCAGAGCAAATGCTCAAGGCTATTGCTGGATTTAGTCCATTCAATCGGATTGGAGAGCCTGAGGAGATTGCTGCAGTTATGGCGTTCTTGTCGGGGAAGGACAGCAGTTGGATTTCCGGCCAGGTTGTGGCTGTGAATGGAGCTATGGCATGATTTACTAGATAGGAATAAGAAGAAGTAATGATGTCAGAGTTAATTGTGGCGCATCGTGTTTCTCATATTTAGATCTCGTATACAAGGCTTCCGACGGGCGTCCGGAAGGTTATCGATGTACACTTGCTTTTTTGACCCCACAAGATCGTGAAGTGCCAAGAGACGATAGATGACTGCTTACTGTGCTTAGATCGATTTGTTCGGAACAAATTTTCGTCGAGATGATATCAAGGCTGGCCGTTATTGTCTACTGTAATATTCGATTTATTTGCTCTCAATCCAGAGGCGTGATGATATGTCTTTGAGGTCATTCGAAGTGACAATTGCCTGCAAGCCCTCGACCTGGCTTCCCAGAGCATGACCGAATGGGCTGCGAATTGCCTCGTGTTCCTGGCTGAGTGGCGCGGGCTAGGATAATAATCACGAATAAGCGCCATCAACGGGATGCTTTTGTTTGGTGCAATTCCGACGCTACACACCCGTACACTCGTCCTATGACGAGTCCGGAGACATACCTCGGATGAATAATGTAACAAGATGGCGGAAGCTTCGACGGGATTATAAATCGAAGTGGGGTGAATCATGGTGACCTCGAGCCCCATCATATAAATCCTATTAAACCCTCCGAGACGACTTGATCTTGATCTTGCTTCGATCATACTATCTCAATTACATTTATCGCCCAACATGAGCCAACCGAACATCACCCTCTATACCACCCAGACTCCCAATGGGATTAAGATCTCAATTGCTCTGGAGGAGCTAGGGTATGCGATCTGTCTAGATATGCCGAGGCCATGTAAACTGACGAGATGGTAGCCTGCCCTACAAGGTCGAGAAGATTGACATCTCTAAGAACACGCAAAAAGAAGAGTATGTGCTTCGTCTTTGATGGTCCCTGCAACCATCAGATCAGATAAAACACCTACAACGGCCACATACTGACCGATTACTCAGCTGGTTCCTCGAGATCAATCCCAACGGTCGCATCCCCGCATTGACCGATACCTTCACTGACGGACAGACAATCCGTCTGTTCGAGTCTGGCGGTATCCTTCAATACCTGGCCGAGCGTTATGACACCGAGTACAAGATCTCTTATCCCAAGGGCACCCGCGAATACTACGAGACCAACAACTGGCTCTTCTTCCAGAATGCAGGCGTGGGTCCCATGCAGGGACAAGCTAATCACTTTGTGCGATACGCGCCCGAGCGCATCGAGTATGGTGTGAATCGCTACGTCAATGAGACCCGTCGCTTGTACGGCGTTCTTGATAAGCATCTCGCAAAATCCAAGTCCGGATATCTGGTGGGCGATCATGTTACCATTGCCGATATCTCGCACTGGGGCTGGGTGGCTGCCGCGGGATGGGCTGGTATTGATATTGAGGAGTTCCCGCATGTCAAGGCCTGGGAGGAGCTTATGGCATCGCGACCGGGCCTTGAGAAGGGTCGTCATGTTCCGAATCCGCACACTATTAAGGAGCTGATGAAGGATAAGGAGGCTGTGGAGAAAAGTGCTGCGCAGACTCGGGCGTGGGTCCAGGCCGGCATGAAGGACGATGCAAAGAACAAGATCTAAGTCGAGTTTGAGAGAAAAATGCCTCAAATTGTGTATATAGCAATCACTGCGATCTGAGTTTAGTAAATAATGAAGCTCTTGATGTTGCCTTCGAAGCTGTACTGTCTGTTTGGGTCAAGTCCAACCTTGGAAGCTCTTGAGGTGGCGGCCACTTTGTTCACCGCCTTTGATCCATCACGTGTACAAATCAATTGCCACTTTTCGCGGGACTCCTTAGCTTTCTTTCATCTCTAGCTCTCTTGTATCAACTAACCTGCCATCCTCTGACATTCAAACAGCAGCCATGGCGTGGCGCAACCAAGGAATCACAGGTTCCAACAACATTCCCCTGGGGCGCCGTCGCTTCGGGGGTGAGGAGGAAGATGAGAGTCGAACTGCTTCTCCTTCGTCTGTGCCTGATGGACCGAAGCGTGGCCGAAGCCCAGTTCGAGGTAAGCTTCCTTCTTCGAAACGACTTTTTTGCACCGAATCTAATCGCATTCTTTCAAGAATTAGCCGAACCCGCAGCCGATGGCGTCAAACGGCGCAAGAAGCGCAACCGCTGGGGCGACCAGCAGGAAAACAAGGCAGCCGGTCTGATGGGCTTGCCCACCATGATCATGGCCAACTTCACTAGCGAGCAGCTTGAGGCGTACACTCTGCATCTGCGCATCGAGGAGATCAGCCAGAAGCTGCGGATCAACGATGTCGTCCCTGCTGACGGTGATCGGTATGTATAACACTGATTCTATTCTTTTTTGTTGAATCCATCTGACACTCGTACAGGTCTCCCTCGCCACCGCCGCAGTATGACAACTTCGGTAGACGTGTTAACACTCGCGAGTACCGCTATCGCAAGCGCCTCGAGGATGAGCGTCACAAGCTGATCGAAAAGGCCATGAAGACCATCCCTAACTACCACCCGCCCTCTGACTACAGACGTCCGACCAAGACCCAAGAGAAGGTCTACGTCCCAGTGAATGACTATCCAGAGATTAACTTCAGTATGATAACTAACCCTCTAACTCCTAACGTTCCCCCCACTATGTCTGCCAAGACTCTTTGCTCGACTCGAGCTGACGAGATCATTCCATTGGACCTCGTCGGCCCGTTTCTTGCTAACACTCGGTGCTTGATGTTGCACATTGCTTGAAAACACGCTTCACAAACACAGGATTACTAACACTTAGCTCTTTGCTATCTTTTTAAAGTTGGCTTACTCATAGGACCTCGTGGCAACACCCTCAAGAAGATGGAGACCGAGTCTGGAGCCAAGATTGCCATTCGTGGCAAGGGCTCTGTCAAGGAGGGCAAGGGCCGATCTGATGCCGCTCACGCTAGCAACCAGGAAGAAGATCTCCACTGCCTTATCATGGCCGATACCGAGGAGAAGGTAAACAAAGCCAAGAAGCTTGTTCACAATGTCATTGAGACGGTAAGTCACATTCACGCTTCATTTTCTCCTTTTCTATACATATGCTGATTGTCTTCCAGGCCGCGTCCATCCCTGAGGGTCAGAATGAACTTAAGCGCAACCAGCTCCGTGAGCTGGCTGCCCTCAACGGTACTCTTCGTGACGATGAGAACCAAGCTTGCCAAAACTGTGAGTACCCCTCTACCCATCTTGTCCTTTTCATGATTTCTAACTGTGTAATAGGTGGTCAAATCGGTCACCGCAAGTACGACTGCCCCGAGCAGCGCAACTTCACCGCCAACATCATCTGTCGTGTTTGTGGCAATGCTGGTCACATGGCTCGTGATTGTCCCGATCGCCAGAGAGGCAGCGACTGGCGCAACGGTGGCGGCTTAGGTGGTGCTCCACGCAACCCTCGTGCTATTGGCACTGGCGATGCCGTGGATCGTGAGATGGAGGTAAGTTTCTTCCTCTTATTCAAAAGTATGGCTGAATCAGTGACTAATATATTAAATAGCAACTCATGAACGAACTCTCTGGAGGTGCTCCTGGCGAGTACCCGCCTCGTCGCATCGAAGCCGGTCCCGATCAAGGCGGATACCCGGCGGAAGACCGCGATGCCAAGCCCTGGCAGCGTGGCCCGCCCGCAAGCGATGTTGCTCCCTGGCAGCAGCGACGCGAGCAGCGTCCTCGCGAAGATTACGGCTCTCGCGATCAAGGTGGCCCTGCTCCTTGGGCTGCCCAGAACCGCGGTGGCAACGACTACGGCGGCTACGGGTCTCACGGCGGATATGCCGCTCCCGGTACCGCAACTGGTGCTGCCCCCTGGCAACAGCAAGCTCCTCCCGGCGGTGCTCCTCCTGCTGCTGCTGCTCCTGCTGCCCCCGGATATGGATATGGAGCATACACCGGTTATGCCTATCCTCCCGGCATGGCAGCTCCTGGTATGGCCGCTCCACCACCACCCCCGGGTATGCCTTCTATGGGTGGCTATGGTGGTGCTGGTAGCCCTCCACCTCCCCCTCCTCCTGGTGATGGGCCTCCTCCTCCACCTCCCAGCGACCAGCCCCCACCCCCGCCTCCCCCTGCGTGAGCAATTTTCCAGCTCCGTTGATCCGTAAAATACGAGAACAGTCGGCGGAACAATTTGCGATTTGCTTTAGGAGATACCGGGTCGAAAAGGTTGTATTCGTCGTTTCTTTCTTCTGTTTGGCAGGACGTTTTTCAAATGAGTGGGATTTCTTGGCTTTAGGTTGATAATGCAATAACTGCTACACGTCAGTAGCGGAGTAATTTGAGGATATTGGGGGGGGGGGGGGGGGGGGGGGGGGGGGGGGGGGGGGGGGGGGGGGGGGGGGGGGGGGGGGGGGGNNNNGGNNNNGGGGGGGGNNNGGNNNNGGGGGGGGGGGGNNNGGGNNCAACAAAAAAACCGCTGCACTTTCCTTTTAGAGTTACGTAGTAGACGTCGATAGTAAATCATTTGAAGTTACAGATCAAATAACGATATACCTTTTATGTGGCCCCACATAGAGCTATATGATGCCTCAGGCATCAGGTTTATAAACCAGTTTCTCCAACTTTTTCATCCCCGCAAATCAATTGTACATATGCATATACACTTTTTCTCCACACAGATCGGACTCATATTCAATCGTTCGGGTCTAGCTCTAGGCGTGTCGTTTTAAAAGACACGACCTCGGACACCTCGGACCATACGGCAAATGCAGGTCCCGCACGAGGAATTCTCCTTACCTCTGGGCACAAACACGAACATGCGTGCTTCTGCGTCAGCTACACAGCAGCGGAGACCTTCTGGGCAGTCCCGGCGACTATCGTCCATCCGCTCTGGAAATTCTGGTCATGCTCCGTCTTCGCGACACTCTGTCTCGTCCGTCAATGCACGCAATGCTGCGCGTGATGGCTCACAACAGCAGCAGGAGCAGCTTCGCCGCGCGTCGCTTTCGGCGTCTACACAGTCGTCCCCGCCCAAGTGGTGGCGGATTCGTTTCTTCCGTGGCATGATAAATGATGTCAAGCGCAGGGCACCGTATTATTGGAGTGATTGGACCGATGCGTGGGACTATCGTATTGTGCCCGCCACGGTGTACATGTATTTTGCAAAGTATGTTTCGAGCTTTTCTTGCCTGCAAATATATGATTTATTTCTTCCAGACTCATTGCTATTGAAATCCCCTATCAAATTGATACACATACGCAAACAATTCATCTTCGTAAGCTGACAATGGCTGCAGTATTCTTCCCGCTCTGGCTTTCTCGTTGGATATGTTTGAAAAGACGAACCAGAGCTTCGGCGTTAATGAGGTCTTGCTCGCATCTGTACTTGGTGCTGTCGTATTTTCTGTCTTCGCTGCTCAGCCATTGGTAATCGTTGGCGTTACTGGTGAGTTCCTGCACGTTCAGTAAGCAAAGGGGCGAAGCTGAGAACGATGAGGTCCGATTACTGTCTTCAATTACACCGTCTACGATATCATCACACCAAGGGGCACACCGTACCTGGCTTTCATGTGCTGGATCGGAATGTAAGTGGAACCAATTTTCAATCTCGACTGTCTGAGTCTGACGTGTTCTCCAGTTGGTCACTGATTATGCACTGGGCTCTTGCCATCACAAACGCTTGCAACGGGCTTACTTATGTCACGCGTTTTTCATGCGACATCTTCGGGTTCTACGTCGCATTCATCTACCTTCAGAAGGGTATTCAGGTTCTCACTCGCCAATGGGGTACCGTTGGGGAGACTTCGGCATATCTAGCTATCATGGTGGCGCTTCTTGTCCTCATGGTAGCTTGGATCTGTGGCGAGCTAGGCAATAGCAACCTCTTTAAGCGGTGGATTCGAAAATTCCTGGAGGACTATGGTACCCCACTGACAATCATCTTCTTCACTGGCTTCGTGCACATTGGACATATGCGAGACGTTGATGTCTCCACCTTGCCGACAAGCAAGGCTTTCTTCCCCACGCTCGATCGGCCCTGGCTGGTGCATTTCTGGGACATTGACGTTGGTGATATCTTCCTGGCCATTCCATTCGCTCTTCTTCTCACAATTCTGTTCTACTTTGATCACAATGGTAAGTCTCGAAAGTGTGCTAAACCCGCCTATTTCGCTGCTGACTGGTTTCTAGTCTCTTCTCTCATCGCCCAAGGCACAGAGTTTCCTCTTCGGAAACCCGCTGGCTTCCATTGGGATATCTGGCTGCTCGGTCTCACCACTTTCGTTGCCGGGATTCTTGGTATCCCATTCCCCAATGGACTTATTCCCCAGGCCCCTTTCCACACTGCTGCTCTCTGCGTCACCCGCCAGGTAGCCGATGAAGATGACACGAACAAGGGGAAAGCCATCAGAGTCACCGACCACGTAGTCGAACAGCGAGTCAGCAATCTTGCTCAGGGACTACTGACTCTAGGCACGATGACCGGTCCGCTTCTTATTGTTCTCCACCTCATTCCACAGGGCGTCATGGCTGGCCTGTTCTTCATCATGGGAGTCCAAGCTCTCCAAGGCAATGGCATCACCCAGAAACTGATTTTCCTTGCCCAGGACAAAGATTTCACGCCAGGATCAAACCCCTTGAAGAGAATCGAGCGTCGAGCAGCTATCTGGGCCTTTGTCATTGTCGAGCTAATTGGCTTCGGTGCCACCTTTGCCATCACCCAGACCATCGCTGCTATCGGTTTCCCCGTGATTATTCTCCTTCTTATTCCGGTGCGATCGTTCCTGTTCCCAATGTGGTTCACCCGAGAGGAACTGAACATCCTGGATGCGCCTACTGCTAGCCCTTTCACTATGGAAAGTGTCGGTGGTACTCATGGTTTGGAAGAAGAGTCTGCGGATTTGACGTCCACGGGGGCAGACATTTCCTCGGGTGGTGGTAATGGAGTTATGGGAGGCCGATCTTCCTCTTCAGAGTCAGCGTTCGAGGAGGATGACCTAGAGAGAGGAGAGGCATACGAGCTTCAATCGACTGTTCATCGACGCAGTAGTCACAGTCGGGTTGGCTAGAGTGGTTGTGAAAGGGAACATAGGCCATTCATCCGAACTGATATGTCGGATTCAAAAAGTTCATATTCAAACAACATATTCAAACAATCTTTCTCAATGTCACTAAGCATATCGAATTTGGAGATTTCTATGTGCTTTAAGCCCAATCTCAGCAACTTCCATCGATGATTGGCTTCTTGGCGACAATGATGGTTTTATTCAACCTGTACGTATCAGTCTCAGTGATTTTGAAAGCTATGGGGAATATTATGCAAGAAGTATTAATAAAGATCGAAAGACTGATTCCAATAAAGAGATTGAACTATTGATAGTGAATTCACGTGACCGATTTATTGACAGGAGATGCTCACTTGGGAGCCTGACCCATCAGGCTGCCAATCTTCTCACCGCCAGATAGAGATAACTTTTCTGCCACAAAATTATTTCTCCGAAACAAAGACAATAGCACAAGCAACAATGGCGCCCTCAAAAGATGACACCCAGTCGGAGGACTCTTATGTCTCCGAGGATTCCGATATGAACCAACCCGACACCAACGACCGCGCGCCTAAGCGCCGCCGCCTCTCCGAATCCGACGAAGAAGCCAACGAAGAAGCCGACGAATATGTTGCGCCAGCACCGCTCCCCACCATCTCCCGAATTAAAAAGAAGGACGAGACAAAAAAACCCGAGCCAACCGACGAAGAGGACCCTGTTACAATTCGTGATGCCCTTGAGATTGGACTTCGAGCAGAGGAATCTACATTTGGCGCTCTGAACGTGTCGCCATGGCTTGTGGGTTCTTTGACGACGATGGCTATTCGACGACCCACCGCTATTCAAAAGGCTTGTATTCCTGAGATTCTGAAGGGGCGAGACTGTATTGGTGGAAGTCGAACTGGTTCAGGAAAGACCATGGCATTTGCCGTTCCTATCATTCAGAAGTGGGCCCAGGATCCATTTGGTATCTTTGCTCTGGTTTTGACGCCGACGAGGTATGATCAATTTGCGCAGGTAGATGGGTTTCACAGTAATAAGCTAGTATTTACTAACACATCTCCTTTGAAAACCACAGAGAGTTGGCTCTTCAGATTTTCGAGCAGTTCAAGGCCATCTCTGCGCCACAGAGCATGAAGCCTATCCTTATTACCGGAGGTACAAATATGCGCCAGCAGGCAATCGAGCTCGCGACACGGCCACATGTTGTCATTGCGACCCCGGGTCGTTTGGCAGATCACATTAAGACATCTGGTCAGGACACGATTGCTGGTCTTGGTCGAGTGAAGATGGTCGTGCTCGATGAAGCCGACCGACTTCTCGCCAGCGGCCACGGCAGTATGCTGCCAGACGTCGAAACCTGCCTATCGGCAGTCCCTCCCTCCTCAGAAAGGCAAACGCTCTTGTTCACTGCGACTTTGACGGCCGAGGTGCGGGCCTTGAAATCGTTGCCGCGCACCGAGAACAAACCGCCAATCTTCGTAACCGAGATCTCGACCGAAAACCAGGGTAGCATCCCGCCAACTCTTAAACAGACATATCTCAAGGTGCCCATGACGCATCGCGAAGCGTTCTTGCACGCCTTGATCTCGACCGAAGAAAACATTTCCAAGCCCGTTATTATCTTCTGCAATCACACCAAGACCGCCGATTTGCTTGAGCGCACTTTGCGTCGCCTCGGTCACCGCGCTACTTCCCTGCACAGTCTCCTCCCACAATCCGAGCGAACATCAAACCTCGCCCGATTCCGAGCTGCGGCTGCCCGGGTTCTCGTTGCCACGGACGTTGCATCCCGTGGTCTCGATATTCCCATCGTCAGCCTTGTTGTCAATTTCGACGTGCCTCGGAACCCAGACGATTACGTCCACCGTGTTGGTCGTACCGCCCGTGCTGGCCGGACTGGTGAGGCTGTCACGTTGGTCGGACAGCGAGATGTCGAGCTCATTCTCGCTATTGAGAAGCGAGTTGAGCGGGAGATGGTGGAGTGGGCTGAGGAAGGTGTTAGCATTGAGGGCCGTGTGACGAGAACTACTATCCTTAAGGATGTTGGCGCGGCGAAGCGCGAGGCTGCTGGAGAGATTGAAGAAGGCCGTGATGTGCTGGGTCGCAAGCGGAATAAGTTGAAGAAGGTTCGGTGAATAATGGAGTGCTAGTATAGTATTCTGCATATATTGTTCTATCTGTTTGATACCATAGTCAAGACCAATGAGATTTTTTTAGCGAGTCATTCATCCGTGCAGATGGTCATTATATCCCAAGTAGTCTTACAGCACGACCATCTTTATGTCTTTCCATATGTCTTTCTAAATAGATCATCTGATCTTAGGAGGAAAGAGTGCGGTTGTAGAGTAGGGGTATGAAACAACCAAGATCAATAGGTACAGGGTTGAATAAACCCATTTTATCACCAAGCCTTGATAACCTATTCCATCATAGAAAAGTAACCTTATAGAGCTGGAGGTCGTTTGTGGTGTCATTGCTCGATAAGGTCAAGTGTGGGTATACCAAGTTGGACTGCAATACTTGTTTGCTAGAATTCAGGTGGAACGTATGGAGTATCAAGGCTAAACCACGGCCAGTACAGAGGAGATTTCCTCCAGTGTATCTGCGTCATTCTGCATAGCCCTGTCCATCCCTCGCGTCGCTCAGATCTGGTGATCGATCACATTCCACAGTGCCTCAATACTATGTCATGCGGTCTCATCCTTCCACGTTAGACCTTCAAGGCTGATCAAGCCAATTACTCTCATCAATTTGTATACTGAGAGGAATTAGCGAGGTAGCCTCCAGAGGACACAAATGGTATCATTGATTGCAAAAGGTAAAGGTAACATAGTAACAAAAGTCTAACCGGACGCCGCATGGTTCCAAGATTAAAGTAAAGCGGCTGTCATCCATACCCACCATCTTTCATCGGCGTGGTAGTCAACAAGTATTTCGTCAGGGTGTACTTCATCATGTCCCAGTCAACACTGGGGTCTAAGTAGCCTCTGGTAAGAGAATTGGCAGCAGGGCAAGGCGTATCCGGAATTACTGCGCGATTGTCATCCTCGCAGTAAACTACCCACTCCATACATCGGGGTTCTCATGCCTGTCCGACGTGCTCATAAGCTTCAGTAACCCATCCACCGCGTCACCTCGCTGCGACGGTGAGAGAGCATCGTGCGATGTAGGCGCTTCCTCCGAATCGACCCCCTCAGCGATATCCCGACCCCGACTATACCGGACCACCGTGGCCGGCGGACTGCTTAATTGCATTGGCGATCCCAAGCCACGGGGTGGCGTACGTTGGCAACGCTTTGCGTAATTCGTACTCTGAATAATCGAAGATGGCTGTCGGGGCAGATCTGGTGTTTGTTGGGAAGGGGTTGAGCTCATGTTTTCCGCCGAGCCAATTCGTGGCGTCTTGAGCTGAGAAGGTGTGAAGATGGTGTGACGGAAGGACGTGGCGGGAGATGAAGAAGAGAGGGCGGAGAATGAGAGTCTAGGTACTTTGCGACTGTGTGCTTCCAGTTCCGAGACACGTCGGTCAATCTGGTGGTCGGGTACATTGCGCATGGCGGTTTGGAGTTTGTTTCGGAGGAGAGCTGCTTTCTAGAGGGTGGAGAGATGTATAATTAGGAATATGCTCGGCGGGAATGGCGGGCTAATGGATGGTTCGCTTACTTCTTGAATGAATACTTTTCGCGCGTCGGGGTCGTCGGGAATTGATCTCGTTTCTGTGTCTGAGGCTTGCGACGCGCTGCGGGATCTGGTGATTGTATCCATATCGTGGGGTTGGTCGCGTTCCGGTTGTGATGATAGGGCTGGGATGGCGATTTCCATCGCGTCCGACTCTGGACTCAACTATGGCACGAGCTTGGGGTTAG
Source organism: Penicillium ochrochloron (assembly GCA_022985105.1). NCBI lineage: Eukaryota > Fungi > Ascomycota > Eurotiomycetes > Eurotiales > Aspergillaceae > Penicillium > Penicillium ochrochloron. The sequence goes on from JAAVMA010000007.1 coordinate 172,913, forward strand.
CCAATGGCTTCTGTTTTGATTGTAGATTTCCCAGACAGCTTCAAGATCATAGCTTACCTGTTGGGTCTCATGTTTCAGGGTGGATGGCGGGCTTTCCACGCGAGGCTCGCGTGGGGACTGCACCGGTGCGTCGTTTACATCAATCTCGTCCAGCTGGTCTCTCGTTCGCTTTTGGCCTGCAAAGATTGGAGACGGGAGAAGTTTCTTGGGCGAGATAGTCGTGAAAAGGGTCCGTTTGACGGGGGTGCTGGTAACCGAGAGGGCCTGTTTGGCGTGGTGGGCGGGGGACAGACACGCGTTGGAGTCCTTTTCACCGAGGATACGGCGGCCATCCTTGACGGGGCTGAATTGGACTGAGACCGACTTCATTTGCTCTGGTTGGAACCAACGAGAGATGGGGAGGTACAGGTGTTGTTGTCACTTGACAACCTTGTAGGGTGTTTGAGAAAAAAGATACGCCGCGCGGGGAAGAAGCGGGCAGGGAAAGTTGGGGAGGGTCCACGCGAAGAATAATGCACACCACGTAGACAGAAAGGAATTGAACCAACTTGCAATGGACAATGGGGGGGGAAAGAGAATGAAGAATCAAAGGGAGATTGAAGAAAGAGGGAAACTCAACACAAAACGGTCGCGCGTCAATCGCGTATAGTCCTGGACCTTACTAGCTCTGTATAGAAGCACGGACATGGGCTCCACTGGTCGTGTTGAGCACGCGTCCACGGGTTTGTCTCGGCCTTAGCGCCTCTACCTTCTTAGCACGGATTTGAGGACAGTCGGAAATGCGTGGTATGCCTCTTGATAATTTTCTAGTGGCATTTGGTAATGTCGTTATCCAAGATATTTGAGCAGTAGATCAAGTCAAATCAAGTACATCTACTTAGTCCACTATTTGGAGTAACATGGCGAGACGTTGGTTGCTTCGCGTTATCTGATAAATTCTTATGATTGTTATTATTATGATTTGACACGACTCCGGCTTTCTTTAGTAAAATAAAATTCGAAAGGAATTTAACAATTCTATCAAATTGCAGTTGAACTTTCTTCATCTCGTCACGTTGGTGGTCATGTGCCACTCTAAAAAGTCGCGTGTGGACGCGCGGGGCGGCGCGCTGCTCAACTGGCGAGTTGTTGTTTTATCATTAGTGTGTCAAACTATGGTTGTAATTAGAAAAGTCATTTCCATTTAGAACTCTGGTTTGTTTGGACGTCTGGGGTACTCATCTAGTCCACAAGGATAGTATAAAACTTGGATCTCCCAAGAGCCACCCGTTGGTAGCATGAATATATCACAAACCATTGTTGACCATATCCACCTCAAATATTGTAATAGATTCTTAACTATTCATGAATTAATCTAGGTTAGAATCTATAAACCTTATGACTATCCTACCAATAGCCAAACATTTAACCACCCAACTTTGTTCCTGGAGAGTATCCTATCATTATTATTCGGGTCGTCATAATCAGATCCAAGACGTGTCTCCGCATGACATCATCGGAGCCGACCGCATCCAAAAGAACCGAACTAGTTACCACACCCACACCCACGGAAGGAGTACGACTGGGGTGCATAAGAAAGGAAAAAGCAAAGCACATCTCCCAACCAGTAGATTCTTCGTCCTCTTTCTTGGCCTCTCTCCGAACTCGCCGCAAGCAACCGAGAGTCCATCTCGGCTGAGCTGAGCAGAACTGAGCCCCGGTTCCCCCGCATTTCACATTCCCTATACCTTCGGCCCCTGCGTTTCACCTTTTCCATTACACACTCGTCCTGTGTTCCTGGTGACGCCGGTCGACCTTTCAATATAGTCACTCTTGTTGGTTTTGAAGTGGCCTATCATGCAACTCTCCGTCGCTGTACTAGCTGCGGCTCTCAGTCAAGCCGTCGTTAGTACGGCTTCGACTCTCACGCCGCCCGTGTTACCCTTGATAGTGCGGAATCCCTACCTCAGCACGTGGATGGGAAATGCTCGCGACACTCCTTGGGCAAAATGGCCCATGTTCTATACTGGAGAGGAAGTCGGTCTTGCATTGATGGCCCATGTGCCCAGCAAGGGAACGGTTTATCCTTTAATTGGTAGGCCACAGGATTCGTTGGCCTCGAATGCTGGGTAAGGAGAGCGCCGGTAGCTTTAGCCTGTGAGCCTATGAGCTAACTATGGGCTATAGATACCAAGTACAATACCCTGATTATCTGGGACACAACTATGACGCCTCTACAACCAACTTCACCTATCGTATTGACACTGGAGCTGCGAAGCCCCTTGATATCACCGTCTCCTTCCTCTCGCCCATCACGCCGACCTCGACTTTGCGACAGTCGATTCCGGCTTCCTATGTGACAATCGATGTACAGGGTAGCGTTGATGTCAATGTTTACATGGATATCGATGGGCGATGGGTAAGTGGAGACGGAGGCAGTCAACTCAACTGGCGGTGGGACACGCTCGACGTCGAAGAAAGCGACAGTCAGAAACCCAGTCTGCAAAGCTGGCAGATTCGCCGAGACTCAGAGCTTGATTTGTCGGAAATCCGCGATCGGGCCGAGTGGGGTACTCTTCATTTCACTGGTCCTAACGTAAGTGATGTTACCTCTAGGCTGGCGTGGTTCTGTACTAATGTACCCATATAGGATGCACGATATGAGTCTGGAGAAGCATCACAGGTGCGACGACACTTTGCGAAAAATGGAATCCTGCGCAACTCGAATGATGGTCAATTCCGAGCCATTCGGGATCGCTCGCCCGTTTTTGCTTTCTCCAAGTCCTTCAGGCTCAGCCAAGCAGACCATCGCTCTCAAAGCGTCACATTTACCGTGGCCCTCATTCAGACCCCTGTCGTTCAATATGCCGCTGCCCGTGGACTCACCATGATGCGACCTCTTTGGGAGTCCTGGTTCCCAAGTACGGACCAATTGCTGAATTTCCACTACAACGACCACGCCGCAGCAAGTGCCCTGGCATCCAACTATTCTGCACAGCTGGCCAAGGATGCATATCTCTCGGGAGCGGATGACTACGTAGACATCGTTGCTCTCAGTGCTCGACAGGTTATGGGCGCCACCCAGTTCTCGGGTACCCCAGACAGCCCTATCCTATTTCTGAAGGAGATTTCTTCGAACGGTAACTTCCAGACCATCGATGTGATCTTCCCGGCCTTCCCATTCTTCCTGTACACCAATCCCCGCTGGTTGGCGTATCTCCTGGAGCCACTGATCGAACATATGCTCAGTGGACAATACCCCAACACCTATGCTATGCATGACCTGGGTAGTCACTTCCCCAATGCCACCGGCCACCCCGATGGTAATGATGAGTATATGCCTGTGGAGGAGTGTGGTAATATCTTGATCATGGGTCTCGCAATTGCCAACTCCCTTCAGTACGAGGATAGCTCCGAGGCGTCTTCCATCTGGTCTTCACAGGGTGAGCCGCGATCGAAATTCTCGACGCTGAACCAGGGTCTGTTCCCTCTCGATGATCTTCAAGTCATGTCAGGAATTAGCTATCAAGATAGCAAATGGGGCGGAGGCATTGAAGGCCGGAGTCTTGCGAAGAAATGGGTGCAGCGAAGCTACCGTCTCTGGAAGCAATGGACTGGTTACCTGGTCGAGTTCTCCTTGGAGCCTGCTAACCAGCGTGAGTTATAATCCATATTTAATTCGATTGATAAGATACTGACACGGTAATATAGTGTCCACTGACGACTTTGCTGGCTGGCTTGCACTTCAAACCAACCTAGCTCTGAAAGGCATTGTTGGCATCAACGCCATGAGCAAGCTCTCCGAGCTAGTCGGTGACAAAGAGGATGCCTCTTACTTCAAGGTACTTGCTCTACATACTTTCATCAGATACAAGCTAACACCACCTCCAGAAAATCGCCAACGAATATATCACCAAATGGGAAGAATTCGGCATGTCACGCGATGGCTCCCACGCCAAACTTGCCTACGACTGGTACGGTTCCTGGACAACAATTTACAACCTCTATGCCGACGCCCAACTATGCTTCCACCTCGAAAACACCAACATCTCTTCCTCTTCCTCCTCCAACACTAATAAATCCCCCGGCTTCGTCCCACACCACATCTACCAAAAACAATCAATATGGTACCACTACGTGCGCCAAAAATACGGCCTTCCCCTCGACAGCCGCCACCTCTACACAAAGACCGACTGGGAATTTTTCTCCATGGCCGTCGCATCCACGCCCGTGCGCAGTGAGATCCTCGAATCCGTCGCGCGCTGGGTCAACGAAACCGTCACGGACCGACCATTCACGGACCTGCATAATACAGAGGGGGATGGGAATTTCCCGGGGATTAATTTCTTTGCGAGGCCTGTTATTGGTGGGCATTTTGCTTTTTTGGCGCTGGAACGGGCGTGTGGGGGGAAGGCTATGGAGGGGTTGGCATTTTTGGATGAGGTTGACCAGGAGACGATGCGGGGCTGGATGGAGGTTGCGGAGAGTGCGGTTAAGGAGTTTGAGAAGAGACCTTGGAGGTTGCATCATGGTGATGATGAGTTGTAGAGAGGGTTTTTGGTGAGCCTCTTGGGGGTTGGCTTATGGGGAGGGGATCATTTGCTCATATCTGATACCCTTGAATTGAGCTGATCCCCCGGGAGGTTCTTGACCTGTTTGCTGAAGGTCTACTTTTTCAGATTCTAAATCTGATATAGAACTCCGTACATAGCTGCTTTGTACCCCTCAGCTTGATTTTGTATAGATTCAAGAACATTGAGATCTATATGACTTATTACTAGGTTGACCTTTTTGAAACTTCTGTAGGTAGTGGGCTCCTTCGAAGTTAGAGGAGGTGAGATACATTGGAGTTTTGGTATCTGTCGATGCTATCGAGATGACCTCTCCGGTATACCGTTACTATGAATGAGTCCAGGAATATGCGGTCAGTATGTGCATAGTAGTAGCTACAGTATGAGCCCTCACTTCAAAGCAGAGTTGAATTGAAATTTAGAAACCACTGACATGTCGTCATAGCCTGCCGAGCTACTCCGGTCACTTCGACACCACAAATCCAGACCAACCCAAATCAGATAGAACGATTCAACTGCATTCCTTACGTAGATTCTTACCGTAAACTCTTCGAGTACAATAAAATTACATCCATATAGAGAGAGAGCCATTGAGATTTCAAGTTCATCCAATTCACGTTTGCACACCTTCCACAAGAAAAATGTCAAGAGCACACAACCTAAGACACATCAAAGTCCATCCATCCCCCGGGGGTTCTACCTAAATCCAATCCAATCCCATTCCTCTCTGCACAGGAAGGTTAAAATCCAAACAAAACCCACAAAACAGACAAGGAAAAGAACCTCAAGAGGGGAGGTGACTAGATAATTTTTATTTTTGAGCACAATTCCCGGAAACACGAAATAAAATCCTCCATGCCCCTCTTCTTTCCCACACACCGCGTTCCAACTCTCTCATCGTCCATCCCATCATCCCATAGAAAAGTCCAGTCGTAGTCGTATTCGGATAAGATAGAAAAGGGAGGTAAAAGGGAAATCTCGAGCAAAGGAAACAAAAGGTTTTTTTTTCCATCGAATCAATTCATCACAACCATTTATTGCCATTGCCCGAGTTTGGACATTTTCCCCCATGGACGACTAGAACAAGACATAGAATAACGACTCTGCCGGTGATGTAATGCGGAAGTTACATTCCGGAGAGAAGGAGAGAGAGATAGAGAGAGGGGAAGAGAGAGAGAGAAAACGGGCCACAGAGATAGACACAGAGAGAGAGAACTGGGTGGGGGGAAACAAGAAGGAAACACAAAGCAGGGGAAAGGCAGTCTGCGCGAGAAGAACGAGGAGAGAACCCAGTTTAGTTAGAACCGAGGAACACGCCTGTCACAAAACAGCACTTGGGCCGCAAGGCTTGTGGGTTTCTTTTTTTTAGTTGCCGCCCAGGCTGGGGAAGTTCTTCTCGTCGACGGTAGGGCCGGCGGCGGGGGCGCGGGCACCACCACGGCCACCACGGGGAGCAGCAGCGGGGGCACGGTCACCACGGGGAGCACCGCGAGGAGCACGGTCACCACGGTCACCACCACGAGCGGGACGGTCACCACGGGGAGCGCGGTCACCACCACGGCCACCACGGCCGCCACGGGCACCGGTGGGAGCAGGGCGGGACTGCTCGACGAAGCGCATGTCGACGTCAAGGAAGTTCTTCTCCTTGCGCTGCTTCTCACGCTTGGACTTCTCGGAGGCACCCTGGATGTAGGTCTCGGCCTCCTCGTGCTTCAGCTCCTTGGCGGAAGCCCACTTCTTGTCCTCCTTGGTGCCCTCGTTGGCGGCACGCACGGGCTTGGCAGCGAGGCTGTCCTTAGCAGCCTTCTCAGCCAGGTAGTCGGTGTAGGACTTGGACTTGTCGGCCTCCTCGACCTCCTCGGCGGGAGTCTGGGGCTCGGTGGTCTCGTCGGCCTTGGCGATGGTCTCGCCAACCTTCTCGTCGTCCCAGGTCTTCTCACCGGACTCGCCGCCCCAGCCCTGCTGGACCTGCTTGCGAGTGTCACTGGAAAGATAGATGATCAGTTAGTCTCAATTGAATGTAGCGCATGTAGAGTCGGCTTCTGCAGGATGCAAGGCTGTTGTGCTTGCACGTTTCCCACTCGATATTGCTTCAAGCTGTGATCACCGGAAACGGGGAATCGCTTACGTCTGGCCAGTGCGGGACTGGCGGTCGCCACGGCCACGGTTGCCGCCACGGGGACGGGAGGGCTGCTCGGCCTCATCGGTGGGCTTCTGGCGGTTGTTGGTGCGGCCGGCGTTGCGGTCACGGAAAGCTATACCGAGTTGTCAGTTCCAGCTCCAGCTCCCATGGTTTCCATCTTCCCATCTCCAATTGATGATTCCCCCATCAATTCATCCAACAATCCACGTACCGGCATCGTTGCCGCCGGTCACACGGCCGCCACGGCGGGGAGCACCCTCACGGGGCTGGGTGGAGGGAGCCTCCTTGGGAGCATCACGCTTGCCAACGCGGGGAGCGGGACGGTCGACAGCCTTGGCGGGAGGCGCAGGGGGTCTATTGGGGTCGAGCTCGGGGTCATTGCCTGTAAAGCAAAGGAATTAGAGATCTGATTCAATTGGGATGGAAACCCTTCATCGGAGGTTGATCGCGAGGGAAATGTGTGTGCTTCCGACGAAACCCGAAAGCTGAGCTCCAGAAGCACCCATTTCCCCACGAACAAGAAGAAAAAAAAGGGCATATTTACCAAGAAGCTCGTAGAGGTTCTATAAAATCGAGAAAAAAGCACAATCACACGTTAGCCACAGCCTCCGCCAGCTCAAGCCGACCCGTGAGCTTCCAGGAAGCCCCTCGCGGGCACAGGCGAGAGCTGTTTCATCGGTTCTCAGCGTACCTTGGACCGGACGTCCACCATGACGCCTGGTGTTGCGTGAGTCCTTCCGGGCAGGAAGGCGCTCGACTTGTGTAAAAAAGTGGGAGAAAGAGGGCACACAAGGCAGAACCTCAGCAGATCCGGCCTTTTGAATGCGAAGGGTTGATGATGAAGCGGGTGATCGTACCGAGTACCGAGTGATCGAGGGAAGAAGGGGAGGTTTGTGGTGCAGCCCGAATCCGGTTAGGCGCCATTTACTAAGCGAATCAGGCTAGGGCTTAGGGTATCATGGCGTCACTGGCGGAGCTTTCGGCATCATACATTTGATTCGCATCATGACCTTTTTTTTTTTTTTTTTAATTGCTTGGGATTTTTTTGTAATGTGTATTACAATTGAAAGTTAGCTTACGGAGGTCATTTCCTGTTGTAGGTAGGTAGGTCTTGATATTCTACCTGACGAGTCGTAAATAATGTATACTGTCGTCATCGTCCCCAGGTCAACTAATGAACCCATGAACTATATACGGACTGACCCTCCCCAAACGGGTGTAAGAACATGGATGATGCTGCATTTGCATTCCAGTCAATTCATCCAGACACAAAAGTCTGGACTGCCGTTGTATTCCCTGGTATCGAATCATTCCAACAACGCCGGGCAATGCTCAAAAGGACTTTTTTTTCCAAAGTAAAGAGACGCATTCAAGAAGTTCGGACAAGATAAAACTCGCAATGCAGGCCGCGGCAAGAAAAGGTACTTTTTTGAGTTTTCGCTGTTCTTTTTCTACTCTTTCAAGAGCGAGGATTGTTCTGTTCATAGTTGAACGGCGTCGGGAAGTGCATACTGGCACTTAGCCCGAATGGATCTGCGTCCAACATGGGCTCGTACTGAGCCATGAGTTGATTCGCATTGCCGTAATCTCCGGGCGCTCCATCTTGAGATGGATTGTAGCCCGTCATGTGAGAGCCCGAGGCCACCGATTGTGGTGTGAAGCCCGGGACGTATGAGGTGTTGACGGAGCCGTCGTGGTCATCGTCAACAAGATCGGCTTGTGCGTCGTACTCTTGTTCTGGCCGTGGTCAGTGAGATATTCATTTGGCTGTAAAGAAAGGAGAAAAGGGATTACTCACCGAGTTGGTCATAATGCTTCTGGAAGGGAGATGGGTAATAGGCTGCCGCTACTCGCGCACCACGAGGCCCGCGAGCCTTCTCTGCGGGATCGGTTTGCGGCATGCTGATTGCGCCTGGCGAGGTTTGGCTGGTGAACGTCCGTGGTTGGGGCAAGAGTTGGGGACGTCCATTTCCCTGGGCGTTGACTTCAACGGGCGACATTCCACCCTGGAAGCCATAGCCTGGCGATTTGGCGTGTGATGGCGAGGATACATGGGATGTTGGAGTAGCCTGGAACTGGGGTGATGGAACACCGTAGGCACCTTCACGCTGGGAGATGGCGAAAGCATCCGGCTTGGAGGCGATCCCCGCTGGATGCCTTTGGGAGGGACGAGGCATTTGTCCCGATTTGGCGGGCACTGGGTTGGGCTTGGCCGATGACCCTGGAGCTCCAGTCTTTAGCCGTAGCTCGGCTTGAACATCAATGCCTGTGAAAGTTCGTAAACGAAGGAGATGATAAAAGATGAGGAGGTTGGACAAACCTTTTTCAAGCAAGATCCGCTCGAGCAACGAGTTTTTATATCGCAGCATCAGGCACTCGTCTGCCGCGCTGCGATGGCTCTGTTGCAGACTCTGCAGGGACTCCTCATTGCGCTTGATGGTAGTCTCTAGCTGACGGATATACTCCGTACGACGTTCACGGAAGGCAGCCTGGGCCTGTCGGTTACGCTGCTTCCGTTCCTCCGAGGTAGCATAAATCTAGAACGATATGAGTTAAATAAGAACCATCAATGGCAACGATACATGACGACAGCATTATAGTAGAGAGCGGTGAAAGAGGAATATCGCAGGGAAAGGCATATCAAAGCGATAGGGAAAGGGATAGAGGAATGCGGGGCCCCGGATTATTGCATCTTTGATGCAGCAAGCATCAAGCCCCCTAAAAAGGAAAAAGAAAAAAAAACAAAGTTGGGAAGGGAAGGCAGTAAGAGGCGGTAACGTACAGGTTTGCGACCACCCTTTCGCTTTTGTGTTTGGGTGGTATCTTGTGTTAAAGGTTCGGCCTCCGCATCTGGCGTGGACACCGTCGAGCTGATGGAACCATCAGGCAAAGGCTCTGACTTGGGGACGACCGGGTCCATGACGGTGTCATTGCGTTCGGGATGGGAGGCGGTCTCGACCATAGAGACCATTGGGAGCCCAACAGGCGCGATCTCGTTATCAACAGATAGTCTTTTTTTTTACTTATCGAGCCTCCCCTAGACGCGACCAGCGTTAAACCCTCGACCCTTCACTCACTCTCACTCTCTCAACGATGGCTGATTGGCAGAAAGACACGACCAGTGTATACACCCTAGTAAGGGGTTGGTCCTTTTTTGGTCTTTTGCTATCGAGAGTAACAACCCTCCGACCAGCCAGTTTCTCCCCCCGCCGAGCCACGGGCTTTGGGACCGCGCGAAAAAAAAAGAGAGAGGGGAAGACGAGACGAGCAGAACAGACGCTAGAGACGCGCGGCTAGGCGGTTAGAAGGGACGTGCGAGCGGAAGGGAGGCAAGAGAGTGACATAAAAGAAATTGATGATTATGAGAAAGGAAGAGTCAGAGAATTTGAGATAAAACGTAAACGGGGTGGGAAGGAAGGCGGGGGGGTGGAAGGGAAGAAGAATTAATGTGAGGTAAAGCGATTGACTAAACGAATAATAATAATATTGTTGCCCTTGGGGCCCTTTTGGAGCGGGTTTGGCGGGTTTTTTGGGGGAGTGGGTTCACTAACTAACAACAGTAGTTACTGACTGGCTTCAGGTCAGACGAAACGAAAGAGATTTTTCACTTTTCCCCTCTGTCTCTTGCCTTGGATCTTTTGACTTTTTTTTTTTCTTTTTTTTTCTCCTCTCTTTTTTCCTTTTCCTTTCGTTTTTTTGCCCTGTTGGTGACTCCACCTCCATGAATGGCCGCCTCTCCTCTCGGTGACGGCACGGGTCCACTCAAGGCAGAATGGTTGGTGGCCAAGTCGCAAAGTCCCCCTCGTGTCGTACGGGCGATCTGGCCGTGGAGAAAGAGGGGGAGGAAAAAATCAAACAACACCCAAGAAAGCCTTCCGCGGAGAAGGCTTGAGGGGCGTGTTGCCTGGGGTATAACTACAGCGTGGCAAGGTCTATAGGGGAGTGTACATAGGAGTAGAATGAATACTCAATTAGGATGAGATTTTACTATGAGTTCGATGAACATAGGAGTATCAGAATTGATGGACCGATGGAGACATGAAAACTCGAACTATAGCGAACACGCGGCGAAGGTACCAGAGACTAGAGCGCGCAGAAACTTCAGAGAGCCAAGACTCAACCAGGCCAGAACTTCAGAAGGCCGAATAGCCGATACCGGGGCGAACCGGGGGTCATCCCCCAGCCCTCATCCCACTGACCAGTGGCCACTGCTTGCCACTGCTAACCGCTTGCTCAGTCCTTGCTCAGTCAGTACTGAAGTACTGTAGACTACTGTAGATTAGTAGTACTACCATGTCTGTGCATGCTACTACTGTACCTTAACCCTCTCCACCATGAGTCCCATCGGCGTCTTCCGCCGCCTAGTCCAGACTCAGCTCACCGTGGGGTTTCAGGGGTACATGCCAGTGCCAAACCATCGTACCAAGTACTCTATCCAGAATAAAGTACGATGTACTAGTTGTTTGTCCTGTCTGCCCTCGCATTGAATATCCCTTTTCCTATAGCTACATATCCAATCTCAATTCTTTCTTTAACATAGACATGCATCTCATCTCCCGGAAAAATATCATATCACCACAACATATGACCCCGTATATGTGAGGGATATTTCATGTACTCCGTACCCTCAGCTGGGACCAGTCCCCAGCAAGGAAGGTTTTTTCTTTGCCCCGGGCCACATGACCTAATCCCCTCTCCATCACGAGGACAGAAACCGCAACACGGGCCTGCTTAAGGAATCCCCTAGTACGAAGTGAAGAATAATAATAAGACCACCCTGACATGCTGTTTGATGATCAGAAGGGGGTTTGATTGGACCAGCCCACTCGATGGCTCGTTTTTTCTCCCTGCAGTACCCAGATCCGGCCCCAGATTCCTGCTGGGATGATGCAATGCAGACTTACTTCCCCCGACTCCCGGTGCGGGGTGCTGTTGGAACTTGGGACTGCAACTTCCATGCAGACTCGGATGTCGCATCGAATGAGATGAGATCCTGCCTTAGGCATGAAATTTAGTACCAAGAGCTGAGGGTATGCTTGGTTAGGTAGGATGTTGCGTCTTCAAATCCATACTACGACTGCTTGTCGCAGTATTTGATCAATGGTTAGCTTATGCCCTCGCAAGAACCCCTCTTCGTGCTAAGAGGCAACTCCCCTGTAGAAACTAAACTATGCTATGTACACATTAACGGTGACTCTCCGGGGCTGAACCGTGACGCGTGACATGAGTGATTTCCCCCGGAGTCTCACAGCGGATTTCACTACAGAAGGAAAATCCTAATTCCAATCCCAATTCTATGCCATACCCTCTCTCCGTCTAATACCCATCTTATTATCATGATGCTTCGCCAATGGACTTGCCGACCCGCCGGCGTTGTCCCTCGGCGATCGGCGGTCGGTTCCCCGCCAAATTCCCATCTCATCACATGCCGTGACCGCGTCTCTCACCAGTCCGACTTGCAAACTTCCTTTCTGACTCGGTCATTGGACCTAGCTTGCTGAGCGGATTTTTCTCGTGTACGACAGGCTTTCACTCGGCCTCGCTTTCTTTTTTCCCGACCGCGATAGAATTCTCTTACCATGGCGAACCTTGCCTCCGGCTCGGGCGACCATCCCCGCGAAGAAACCGCCGCCGCTGCTGCTCCGGCCACGACGACGGTGGTCGATGACAAGCCCGTTGCCGAGAATGCCGTGTCTGCATCGGAAGAGTCTACACAAAAGCCGGAAGTCGTAAATCCACAAGTCGGAGTCGAGGACGAGGAGGACTCGGACTTTGACGAATTGGATGGTAAGCACTATCATATCAACCCCGCCATCGCATACCACACTACGCCATGCAGTCTTCTACTTCTCGAAATCACTAACACCAAATCTCTCCAAATACAGACGTTCTAGATGACTTCTCCAAACCCAAACCAGCGCCTGCGCCCGTCCCTGCGCCAGCTACTACACAATCCGACCCCGCCACCGGCATCGCTTCGCCCGATTTCGACGAAGATGCCTTCCTCAAACAACTGGAGAAAGACATGGCCAGCATGATGGCGAAACCCGGCGCCGCTGGCCCCGGTGCAGCCGATGCCCAGGACTTCCACTCGGCCGTTGACCAAGGCGCAGACGCATTTGCGAAACAGCTCGAAGAGAGCGGGATCCCGCCGGGTGATTTCCTGAAACAGCTGCTCGCAGATGTGATGGCCGAGGAGGGGGGTGCCAGCACCGGCGCAGAGGGTCTTGCAAAGACTCCATCAGCCTCGGCTTCGACCTCGACCTCGACACCGGCACCGGCCGCTGGTGCTGGTGCTGGTGCTGCGGACGCGGAACAGCCCGAGAACTTCAATGATGCGATTCAGCGCACTATCGAGCGGATGAAGCAGTCTGGGGATCGTGCGACTGAAGCCGCGACGACGGGCGACGGGTTAGATGATGATTTGATTGCGCAGCTGCTCAAGGCTGTGGAAGCGGGTGCCAGTGGGGCTGGTGAGGATGGGGATCTGACAAAGATGTTTATGGGGATGATGGAGCAGTTGTCGAATAAGGAGATGCTCTACGAGCCGATGAAGGAGCTCGATGGCAAGTTTGGACCTTGGATTGAGAAGAGTAAGGCCGAGGGAACTGTGCCGGTGGAGGATATGGAGCGGTATGAGACACAGGCCCGGGTTGTGAAGCAGATCGTGCTCAAGTTTGAGGAGCCGGGGTACTCGGATGAGGATTCCAAGTGCCGGGAGTATGTGTGGGAGCGGATGCAGGAGGTGAGTTTTGGATGATTATTCCTTGTTGCTCTCGTTGCAAGATACTGATGGTTTTCGATATAGATGCAAGCCGCAGGCAGCCCACCCGAAGAGCTGATTTCGAATCCGCTGATGGGAGAGCTGGGAGGTGCGCCTGGAGGTGGTGCACCAGGTGGAGTTCCCGATTGCCCGCAGCAATGAGAGCATAAGATCTGCTCTGCTACAAGAAGACATCACGAGAAAGAGATGGGAACGAGAAGAAGACTTGACTCTTCGTACAGAAAGATACACATTCATGTTGGTGCTCATCGGCTTGCTTTGTACTTGTACATATACACAATCACGTCGATACCCTTATTTACCCCCGAGATATCCACGCTTTGAATCTGGACAGATTCTATGTTTGAAAAGAAATCCATACCCGTAACGCCGCCATATGCAAACCCACCCACGCTAAGACAGACAAGAATAAACCAGATCAGATCAAAATAGATCCGCACAGACAAACACAAACACAAACACACCCAACTCAGGACATATCCATATCCTGCGCAGGCTCCGACAAATGCATAAAAATATCATCATACTCGGCATCACTAAACGGCGCATCCAGCTCCGCCAGTCCATGCCTCTTATTCGAAAACAACTCCTGCTCCTGCAGCGCCATCTCAAACGCCTCCTCCTGCGAGACAAACTCATCCAACGCCCTCAGCTCAGCTTCATCTACACAAACAAACAAGTTAGCAAACACCGTTCCAACACACCAACATCTAAAATGCGACTAGCGCAAAACTCACCAGGAAGCATCCCATCATCCTCAATATCCCCCTCAACCCCCCGCAACACCCCATCCACATCCCGCGCCATACTCTCCTCCCACCGCCTCCTATCCGCCAAATACTCCGCCATCATCATCTGCTCCCCGCGCGCCTCGAACCGGCCCGTATCGCGCTCATTCTTCACCCGGGTTAGAAACATCTTCCGGGTCTTGGAGCGTGCGAGAGAGGTCGTGCTGCGCATGGGGTTTGCGATTTGCGTCGCGTACCGCTCTGCGTAGCGGGGACGTGTTGTTGATGGGGTTGGGGAGGTGGGGGATGGGGAAGTTGGGGTGAATATATTTGGCTGCTGCTGCTGGTGTTGCGAGGTTGATGTAAAGGTAGTATTGAAGGTGAACGGCGCAGGCGAGGAGGCGATATTAACGAAGCTAGGAGATTGAGATTGAGATTGAGAATGCGCGTCCGAGACCGGGTTATAATGCCGTTGTGGTTGTTCGGTCTGGACGGTGAAATTGGGAGAAGAGATTGGCGAGAATTGACTGTTCTCGTCATGGCCGACTTGCTTTTGCGGGTGGCCGGCGGCGCGCGTGGGAGAGGTCATTGTCCATGGGAGTGTGGCGATGTTTGAGCTGCGTGGGCCGAGCGGGGATGGACGGGCTGGGATATAGTGACTTGTTTGGCGGAAGGGTGTGGAGGGTGATGAGGGGATGGATTGTGCTGCGAACATGGTGAGATGTGACGGTGGGTTTGGAGTTGGAGGTTGGAGGTTGAGAGTGGAGAGAGATGGTTCCGCGGTTCGGATGTAGAAATGTGTTATGGCTTTGCTGGGTTCGGCGAAGTCTTTTGATTTAGATTGAGATATGGAGTGATCAGGGAGTAGGTCCACTTCGGTAGGCTCGGAGGGGATTAGGGTTATTTTCAAGGTCGCGCAGTTGGTATGTCGCGACTTCTTGTATGAGGCGGGGAGAGGCTGGAGAGTGCATGGTAACTACATACTACTACTTACTACTCCTTACGGGATCGCGATTCGCGACGCGTATGCCGCGCGCCACGTGATGATCGCGTCGCACGTCAAAGATGTCGATCGTATTGACTACGTAGAATGTTGATCTGCAGTCTCCTTTTTGAGGTAATATTCATTAATCTTGGATTATTTGTAAACAATTACTTTCTATGACTTTCTATGAACCAGATATGGCTGATATAAGGTTGTTCTTTAAGCAAACTGAACTTCATAATCTCAAGTCCACCGCGGTGCAGTGTCAACATCGGAATCGATACCAAAGAAGTAAATAAGTAGAAAACAGTAACGGTAACCAGCGGTAGGCGGATCTCTCATATTATCCAAGAAAAGGGCCGATTTGTCTCAAGCAATCCTCTACGTTACTGCGGATATCAAATCCCTCCACATCTGGCGCAAGAACCGTATTCAAGAGTGCAGTAGAATTCCGATTGGAAGCCCTGCAGAATCTCAGAATCATCTTGTGAGTCACAATCGGACATGGGACCAAGAATAAGCCTGGGCTATGATGGAAGCTGATTCAACAGACATTTCAAGAGATCTTCTTAAAGAAGAGAAAATAGCATATCTGGTTGGACCGTATTTCGATGCAGAGGTATTCTTTCAGAATATGATGCCTTCTTAAGGCCAAAGCTACATGGAGAGATGATCTAGCAAGAGATTCTCCTGACTGTCCTCCTCGCACACAGGTCTTGTACTCTTGTTTCTCCCATCTCCAGCCAACCAAACCCACGATCATTACAATCTCTGACTTCATCCTCTTTTTTTTCGACTCCTCGTTCATTGAGAGAACTATACACTACGGATAAAACGGAGATCGTTTTGACTACTCTCATGCTCAGCCACCTGGTTTGATCAATTTTATGTCCACTTTTTAGAGAGTGTTTCGGGACACGTGTTAGTGGGATCACTCATACCCTCAACTACAACGCTCTAGGAAAATGTTGAAAGCTAGTATAGTATATTGATCAATCACAATTTGGAAATTAAGCTAGGGAGTAACAATATTGAAAGTCGGGTCAGGGTTAACAATCAGCGAGATTAGCCTATCCCAATAAGACCGGTCACCTTGTTCTTCATTGAAGAGGACCCCTTTTCGACCCCCTGCCAGCTCCTGCATCAATTGGGGGTAAGTGAGTGCGCACGAAAAATCAGCTTTATCCATTGAGCATCCGATGCGGGCACGTTCACCAGTTCGGTGAATCAATGCTCCATTGCTGATGATCAGTCGGCAACGTTCTTCTCGATCTATCACGTAAAGGTCTATGATAAACCCTTGCTCTTGTGCTCGCGAACCATCGAGTCGAACAGCGATTGAAGTAAATAATTGATGGAGTGACAGGCTTTCTGCCATACCGGTCTGGCCAGAGAGAACCGTTTTCTCTGTCCGGAGACCTCGCAACTCCGTTGCTCCACCAATGTAGAAGTTCCTCCACGGGCCGTTCTCACAGCCGTACCCTAAGTTCTCGTACACAGAGGCTAAGGAAGACTTTGCTTCTTCGTTCTCCGGCACAGCAAACACAGCATGATTGAGGATTGTGGCTGCAAACCGTAAATCTCCTTCCTGGCAGAATGTCCTTGCTTTTTGGAGGGCTTCATCGATGCCGCCCATACACCGGATGTAACGTTTTGAGGCTTCAACTGGTGGGTGTTCCCATAAATGAGCCGGATTTCCATCAAACCACGTCATGTACCGTTGGTAAATAGCTTTGACGTTGTGGGATACAGAGCCGTAGAATCCCTGCGTATGCCAAGCCTTTCGCAACTGCACCGGAAGCTCCAAAATTTCGGCAATTTCAATGCCAGTAAGGCCATCATTCATCAGACGCAAAGTCTGGTCATGCAAGAAGGCGTAGAGATCTCGCTGCTGGCTAAGGTAGCTGACTATGGCTGCTCGGCCCCATGTGGGCCAGTGATGAGAGGCAAATACAACGTCTGTTTTCTCAGCGTAGAGAACGATTGTCTCATCTAGGTATGATGACCATGCAAGAGAATCTCGGACTTGCGCTCCTCTAAGTGTTGCGATATTGTGGAGACATTGAGTCGCATTCTCGGCAACACAGAGGGCTCGAAACCGAGGAATGTAGAAATTCATCTCCGCTGGTGCTTCTGTTCCAGGAGTCACTTGAAACACAAGCGATATTCCGTCAATCACCTCCACTTGGCCAGTGTATGTGACATCGACCGACGGAGGAACTAGGGACACCGTGCCAGCAGACACCGTTGACCCAAGCCCACAGCTAAGCTGACCCCGAGGACCCTTCTGTAGTTGATCGCCGTACATATATGAGGCCCTACGAGCCATAGCATTGCCCGCGTAAATATTCTCAGACACTGCGTGTTCGAGGAATCCAAAGGGTGCAAGGATCGGAAGGGTACTTGGATCTATTTGTCCAAGGACTCCTTTTGCACCGCCAAAATGGTCCACATGTGAATGTGTGAATATCACGCCGGTCACGGATCGCTTGCCGCGATGCTCGTGATACAGAGCGAGAGCTGCTTCTGCGCATTCGACGGAGGTAAGAGGATCCACCACGATAATCCCCGAGTTACCCTCTATGATCGTCATGTTCGAGAGATCGAAGCCACGAAGCTGATAGATGCCGTCAGTCACCCTGAATAAACCCTGCCTGCTAACAAGCTGAGATTGTTGCCATAGTTTGGGATTCGCCGTCTCCGGGCAGGGCGAGTGCAAAAAATCATATGCATCGTTATTCCAAACGACGCGGCCTTCTCGATCCTTGATTACACAAGGCTCGAGTTTTGCGATGAAGCCGCGATCCACATCTTCAATGGGTGGGTTGGAATGGTCGGGGTGCTGTGCCAAGTTTGTCATTTTGACTGTCCTCTTTTAAAATGAGATAAATATGATCCCAGCGCTAGACTTGATAAAGCATCAGACCTGAAAGAAATAAAATTTTCATCAGTTGTCTTGGGAGGGAATGAAGATACGTATTTCATTAAGAATCGATGGGGTCAGCACGGAAATGGATGGTAACTACTCTATGACGCTGACACCGTTAGTGGAGACAACTAGCTCATGCAATCTTATTCAGACCATGTCTCCAGAGCGTTATATCCTATCTGTTTGCTCAAATTTCACCCCTTGATTACTTATAAATCCTAGAATCATTTGTGAGTACAGTAGACGAAATTCCAATTTCAGTAGGCTTGGTTCAGCCCCTGAGAGCAAAATATGGAGTACCACAAAGCCACTAAGCTTATTCATTTATGGAAATCAGTTGCTGTAGCGGAAGATCTGATGACATATTGCACTTGCTATGTGGGTATTACGGTTCTATCTGTTTGGTTTGCTTTAATGGAGTTCTGTGGAGAATGGACTAGAGATGGAACAAGACTATAAAACAGATGCACATGGATAAAAAAGCAGGGTGGCCGGATCGACGAAGCCTTTGCTCGATTCTCAAGGCTTTCTCAGTTTTTAAGCCACGCTGTCGAGCTTGAAGTTCCTAAGTCCTTCTACGTCCATGGTAGGGTCTACTATTTGCAGAACGGCTGCCGACCGTGTGATCTGTCTTATCAAATAATCGTAATAATAGCTGATATTTCGCTCTTCATGGCATCACCCTAGAGAGTGGTTCCCTTCGAAACGTGAGCGCCCGCTTGACACCCAAGGCTACTCGCCACGCGTTACCTCCCCTGACGCGCTAAAATTCTATTATAAAATTGATCATGCGACCTGTTTCTCGGGCTCCCAGAAATAATGCCGGACGGCGAATTAAATAAGCAGAATGGAGTCGCGCCTTCTTCACCATTGCCATCACCTTCATGTTAGTGCCTACGATCTTTTCTGCCCTTCGAATCTCTAGCCGGCTGAGAACCTCATGGAAGCCAGCTATGAGCTATTGAAGATGTCCTTCTGTGGATGGGCTTGCGCTATTTCCACCTGCTAAGTGCATTTGTTGTAGTTGGTAATCCAGATTCAGACGACAGCGCAGGCACATCGTAGCGAGGGGGTGATGATCTCTGACCCATCCGCTCCCTTTGTTTCAAGTCAAGTTGTTACCTAACGAGCCAAGGGCGGAAAGTAAGCCTTATGGGCAAGCTACTACTTTCGGCTTGTACTCACCGTGCCAAACGAGAAGAATGTGCCCCTTCAAACTCGTGTCCGTTTGCGGAAATCGGACAGCAAGCAATAGCGCCTTATGAAGTTCAGGATTGTGTGGCTGCATAATTTTGGTATGCTGTCGAACTCGGAGACTTGATCCATGGGTTCAACCCGAGTCGATTATCCTGTCACGCACCCTGAATGGGGTCTGCTAAGACACTGCGAGTCGTTTCCATTGCGCGAAGTTGTGGAAATATTCATATTCTATTACAAGTGTCGATTCAACGAGGAGCAAGTATCCTCTATCAACCTTGGACAAAAAGATAGGCTTGGCGGAGGGACAGTCTTCGCGATGGTTTGCTCTACGGTACCAGCGCTGTTGACTGGGTTGAAAGATTGATCCGACTCTTATGGTATTTCCTAGCGGGGCCTAGGCGATTAAAGAGCGGATGGCCAGTTCCAGGAAACTGAGAAATATTTTTCCAGTCTTTAGATGTCAGTCACTCTTTCGAGCAAGGACTTCGACATCATTTTCAGGCCAGCTGTCCACACACACAGAGTGCCAATTTAGACAATCCATGCTCGTCTGACTTGTGATAATTGTTGTAATATTAGACAATCTATATTTCTTCTGGAAGCCACCGTTCAATTTGCTTAACATACATCACTGTGCTGCTTAAGGTCTGCCAAGTAGTCGAGATCTTAACCCGTCATAGAGCTTACCGGCAGCGTCATCGACTTCGTGCCTTCGGCTCGACAAACCCAATCATTTAAACAGCCTTCTGCCTCAGATCAGTCACTTCAGACAGTAAAATTAATCACCTGAAATATGGGTAAAGAAACTGAAATTATTCGACCGTTTCTTTTCGCCGTTCGCCTGGCGTTATTGATCTGCGCGGTAATCGTCCTAGGTCTTACCGCTTGGTCGGCTGAACGCCTGAAAGGTTATAGGGTCATATTCACACTAGTTATTGTGAGTATTCTTACGGATAATCAATACATTTTTGAACTGGCACTGATAAATACTTGCTACACAGGCGGTGTTGACAGTAGCATTTTATATTCCCTCTCTTTTCACCGCAAGCTCCCATCGCAATCGCGGATTTTTTCTTCCACTCGATATAATTTTCTACGCGCTGTACGTCAGATACTACGCTTCAGATCCCTTCGCCGGTGATTTATCTCTGTTCATGATAGGAAAATGAAGCTTACTGTTTCGACTGATCATGCAGATGGCTAACCGCCTTGGTTTTCGTTACCCAAACCAACAAGACTCTGAGCAACGACAATATCGGATGTGATTTCTACGCCTGGGGTCTCACAAATACCTGCGCAAAACGAAATGCTATCGAGGCGTTTACAATTCTGTCATTGTAGGTTCTCCCTCTGAGGCCACCTGAGAGATGTTACTAACGGGCTGTCTACAAAGTTTCTGGACGCTATGTGGCTTGTGCCTGGAAATTCTGAATATATATTTCCTCGGCAAGCTAGCGGCGGAAGCAGTTCATCACCCAGAAAAACCAGCGGAGATCGTCCATGACGGACCTGTTCCGTCTGCACCGAGCACCAATGTAGGAAACAATACAGTTCCTTCTACAGAACCGAACCCTGCAATCAATGGAGAGCGTGCTGGAGTTTGAATTTTCCTCCGTGGTACTGAACGCGGCGGTAGCTTCCAGATTGAGGAGGAATTCCCTTGGAAGACAATTTTTTGGCTTACTACGTGTCAATTAATGATTGTGTGATGCACAGAAAGGATCAGCCACATTGTGGAGACGTCGCCTTGTCAATTCTTAATGAAACATTATGTATGGTTCACTGCATCAAATAAAATGAATTCTGGGAGCCTTGTTGAAGATCTCAAGAAACAAGGAGCAGCGACTAGGCAGGCTTTTCTTCGTTTCTACCTAAGCCCGAAGCTCTTTTGATTGGTTTTACAATGTACCATGCTGATAGCAAACAAAGAAATCAGTATAGAGGCCTACTCGAGGGTTAAACTGGCGCTCAGACTGGCTCCCTGATTGAAGGGTTCGATAACTTCGCTGGCGTTGAAACTAATTTTGACTGACGACTTCACTTACCTGTCATATAATCGAGGAATATCAAGCATAGTTGATCTCACTGGCCATCGAGGTGGCTTGGCCTGAGGACATTAAACGTGACAAGCGGTGGACTCAGTCAAGACACGATCAGTGGTCTCTGCCACTGAAACAATGTAACCCCGATACCCACAGCCATGAATTGAATACAGTACTTGTACCGCAAACTCCAATAGTATCTCCTAAATGTACCGCTGCTGTTCTCGAACGCACTTGGTGACATGATTTCATGGACAAGGGAAGAGGCATTTGAGATGGCATACAGGACATTAAATCAAGCTTAGGAAGTTTTACAGTCCTCTCGGATTTGCGGGGTCACTCGACTTAAATTAGAAAGCGGGCAGACTTCAGCACTGATACCGTTGCGGGCTCAGTCGTAGACGTCATCAAGAATTGTTGATGCATTTATATGTTCTACCTGCATCTTATTATTTCAAACATGAATTCCCGCGGAGTCAACCTCATCTTATGTCGGTAATTGCAAAATGCTGACCGGGTCATGTCTCTGCAACGTGAACAAATACACAATTGCGAAAGAAGATATAATCAGGAAGGTAAAAAATCCACAACCACATCCAATAAACAATGGATTACGACGAGCGTGTTTCATTCATGAGCTGATTTATCTTCCCCTTTTCTCAGATAACATGCCACTGTGCTCGCTGCCGCAAGGTCGGCGGTGGACATACGACTATTAACCTTGTCGTCCCAAAGACAAAGTTCAACTCGACAAGCGTATCGACGTGGCACTCTCTTTTTCCCAGATTATCAGATAGCACCAGCACCTTTAGCGCTATCATGCCAGGTGATAGGCACGGCCGCATCTGCTTTTGTCGTCATTGTGGGTCGGTGATCTATCGTGAAGCTGAGGTGGATGGGTTCCGCGATCTGGTCTTTGTGCCAGTGGGAAGCCTCGATGACATTGATTCGGTCAGCGAGTTGAAAGACGAAGAGTGGTATGGAGTGGAATGAATTTCCACTTAGTTTGGTCTGTATCAAATACATTTGGTTAGGCCATTGAACGACAACATTTTTTTTCTAGAAGAGGGAGTACGAAAGCAATAGGTTCTTGAGGCATGACTCTGTGGTTACGTAGATGTATGCTTTAAGCGGTTTTGAACTTTTCTCAGCCCGTGATACTGCCATTAAGATGAATTAAGTTAGAGAACTATGCTGCTTATATCTTGATGTTGCTTCAACATCGCGACCATGATAGAAAGAGGTCCTAGGATTCTGTACAAATAGTTTATGTGCATAGTCATTATATCCAAGGACATCGTTTGAAGGACTTGTATCATTTCCAATCATATCACATGATATCACTGGCGAACGATCTCCAGACCGGAGTCTCAATTTAACGATATAAGGGTGCTTCCAGGGGCCGCTTACAGATGTGATATGGTTGGGGAGCAGTGTACCTAGTGCAGTCACTTCAAATGTTGAGATGGTGCACTAGAAGTAGTCTGTTCCTCAGTTTGTACAGGGTGATTAGGCGCCGTAAATAAGATCTCGATAATATTGATTTCCCAGTGAAGGCGGATTTCAAATTAAGGATTAATATAGTATCTGGGTAGGTGGAGAACATACATCGGGCTAGCTTTATTAAGGTCTAAATATTAGACTTAGTAATATCAGAGATTGCAATACCAGTGTGGGTTGAATTGGAACCTTTTTTTGGCTTCTCAATGCCGATACCTGCAGCAACCGACCGGTGGTGATTTTGTGGTACATCATAGCTCTCTGCCCATACCTACCACATTCTCATGACGCTAGTCCAGGATACCTCATCTTCCATTTCTCATTGGATTCATAACCATAAGGGTTACGAGCGAGCCATTGATATAAGAGGGGCGTGTCTCGCATTTTGTGACTTGTTGCTTTGCTAAAAAGAAAGTCTACTTCTAGACCTACAGAAACTCCAGTAGGTGAAGAGAGTTAAAAGATCGATCTTACCTATAGAGGGCTCATCAATCCTCGGATCCAAATTGGGTATCCATACATTCCCCGACGTTCGAAGGACTTAGAGCCACCGCGAAGTATTTCATTCAACTGTTCAGCACATGTGTCATAGCTTAATTGACCCCTTTCGTCGATTGAAGATATTGTTGGATCAGAGTCAATTTGTCCCAGCATATGAAGTACTGAGAAATTGAACGAGAAAAAGCGTCTATTAAATCTAGACAAAAGAACGGTGCTTTGTGTTTCGAAAAACAGGCAGAAACCGAATGTAAAAGCACTTATCCACGCAGCAGAATGCGGGTCACTTTGGACTAGGACACAGCGCAACCAGCAGACATGCAAAACTCAAGTTTGCTAGGGGAAATACACCAAACACGTGAGATTGAATTGGAGGTGCAGTATAAACTAGATCAATAGAAGTCTCTAAGTTCAATACACTGCACCCCAAAATCATCTTATAAGTCATCTTATAAATCATACTCTGAGAGATAACTTGATATGCTATTACCCTAGCTATCTAGAAAGATGATTCATAAGAGATCTAGAGGTTGATACGAAAGGCGGCTTGAATGACGACACAAAAAGTAACTCGAAAGATCACTTGATAGAGGGTTAGTATCTATCTTAAGGCAGCGTTCGTCGCTCCTACTTCGCCCAACTTTCAACATGTTCTTATGACTGTGTTTAATCAATAGAATACGGATAATGCATACAGATCATAGTGTCAAGAAGAATCCAACCGAGTTGGATCTTCATGCCAAAACTCTCCGCCCGAATCTCGCCTATGTACAATCGACACTAGCATACCCAAGACAGCAAACTCAAGCTTCAACTTGACACTATAGACCGTCGCCTTGAAAATCACCTGCGTAAAATAGTAGTCCAGATACTGAAGAACAACCAGCGCCAGATCCATGATAATAACAACGATATTGACGGCCAGCAATTCAGACAGGATCTTATGTCGCTTCGTATCGCCGCTCGGATTCAACATAATCAATCGCGCCGTATTCCAGATGTAGACTCCTGAAATAAAACATTCCTGAGCCGTAAACCAAGTCACTTGAAC
Source organism: Penicillium ochrochloron (assembly GCA_022985105.1). Taxonomy (NCBI): domain Eukaryota; kingdom Fungi; phylum Ascomycota; class Eurotiomycetes; order Eurotiales; family Aspergillaceae; genus Penicillium; species Penicillium ochrochloron. The sequence goes on from JAAVMA010000007.1 coordinate 197,323, forward strand.
GCGCTCCATGGCAAAGTATCCACGATTCCAACCCGGGGACTGCGGTTTATAGGCCCAGCCCACATTCAAGACAATTGTTGGCACCGCTATCACAGCCAGACTAAGCACAATCAGCCATCGCACGATTCTCAATATCGTCGTGTTTTGCGATACAAGATGGAGTCGTGAGTAGAGAACGATGGACTGATTGGGTACCATCATGATCCATGCGAAATTCTGGACAACCACGCTCGTGATCAAGGGCTGTAAATTGAAGAATTGTAATCCTCCCGTAATGGACAGAGGAGCCACGCCGAAGACGGTCGAGGTCAATAGAGACCAGAAGTAGAGGCTGCGATAGCGGCGGAAGGAGAGCGGGATGAGGATTGCCAGTTCGAGAGCATTGTATAAGGCGATGGCCATGAATACGATGATACTGATATCGAGGGCATCGTCGATCTTGTTGCTTCCTGTTCCGTGTGGCGATGTTAGGCTGCTAGACATGCTGCACTGTGATGGTCGTGGTAGGCCGACGGGCAGGCGTACCCGTCGGATGCATCCCACGCAGATGGTAATGCGTGTGCCTTGTTGACCGGGAGATTTGGCACTAGGAGGGAGTAGAGAGGAACTGAAGACTTGAGGGAAGAGTAAAATTCATCTTCACAACGTCTTCAGCCCAGTCTCAGGCTGGGGTTGGCACGAGGGGGAGACACTTCCAGTAGAGTGGATGAGTCGAAGTTTACCGGGGATCGCAGTCGTTTAAACTTCACGCAAGCCAATCGTGAGGCCGAAGAATGAGGGCCAAGCGGCCCCGAGAGTAGCAAGACTACCCCGCAAAAATAGGCAAATTGTCAAGGTTGTGACTGTCTTGATTGATTAGATCGTGCTGATTCAATGTAAATGACAGTTGATGGACCAAAGATATTCTGGAGAAAACGAGTGGGATATCTATTGGATCAAACCAAAGATTGGAGTAGACCAGTGTTTGTAGCGAGATCCTCCAGACATTCGGGGCCGACCAGCCTAATCTAGATCAGCCTACTCTAGAATTGCTATTCTAAGTATACCCACGCCTTCACCTCTGGAGGCCTAAAGAACCAGAGATCCTTATCTTCAGTCCAGGGCAGTCATGAATCGTACTAGACTCTTAGGTATCCACGATAAACAGATCACAAATGACATTCGTTCCCCAGATTCCCCCACCGGCATCCCACATGGTGACAAGTATCCATCCCACCGGCATCCCACCAACCTTCCTGATTAATAACAAGGCCTGAGCAGATGAAGTAAGTACATCCGAAGCTCTCATCCATACACTGCGTACTATATAAGGCTTCTATTTTCTCGTTCAACAACATCAATTCAATCTCTACTCCATCCAAAAGCATTCACATTCCCCAAATTCAAATTCAAATCCAAATCCAAATCCAAATCCATCATGTCTTCCGACCCTAAATCCCTCCGCCAATTGCTCGGCGCCTCTCCATCCACTGCTTCAGTGAAAGACTCCACCTTGATCATCATCGATGCCCAAAACGAATACGCCTCGGGCAAACTGCAGGTCGAAAATGTGACTGAAAGTCGCAAAGTCATCGCCGATCTGCTCTCTCGATACCGCCGTGGCGGTAATGGCAGCAACATCGTTCATGTTGTCCACGAAGTACCCGAGGGTGCACCGGTCTTCACGCCTGGAACGCCACTGGCAGCTGAATTCGATGAGCTGAAGCCTCAGTCTGGCGAGAAGTTTATCGCTAAGAACTTCCCGAGCTCGTTTGCTCAGACCGATCTGCATGAATATCTCCAGGGTCTGGGTAGTGTGGGAAAGCGGATTGTTCTTGTGGGATATATGGCTCATATCTGTGTGTCTACTACCGCACGGGCTGGAGATGAGCTGGGATATGATGTCTTGGTCGTGTCGGATGCTATTGGTGACCGCCATATTCCTGGTGTTCAAGCCGAGACTTTGGTGTCTGTTGTGCTCCGTGAATTGGAAGATGGGTTTGGCTCTGTGATTCGCGCCGCCGATATAACCGAATAAGTGTTGAGGAATGGCGAGGTGTTGTACCTATGACAATAACGAAGACGATACCAATGGACATAATATGGGAATTACTCTCTTTCAAGAAATAAATCTTCTCCCCTCAAAGCCACCACCTTTCACTCCCAGATTCCAACACGTTCCCACACACCGAGATCCAATTCCCTATATCCCTCCCATCAAGCCTTTCCCGACCAGCATCCACCTGCAGCAATCGCCCCAACTCCAGAGTAGACTTTGCATCCCATAACTGCCGACTATCCGGCACAGGAAACTGCAGATCGGACAACTCAAGTAGCCGGCCCTCTGTATCGTCCAACCCCGAACCCGCTCTGCATAAAGATGAGACCTTATACATTGCCAGTCCAAGTCGACCCATTTCCTCTACCCCAATCCAGATACAAGCCATAGAATCAACTTCCTGGTATCGTTCCAACATACTGGGGTAGTAGAATACCTGGTTCTGGACACAGACTTGGACTAGCACGGACAGAATTTCGAAATCGGATGGTGAAAGAGAGAGATTAAGGCCCAGAGAGCGGGTGTTGCTATCCTGGATCAACGAGAAGATAAGGTATAGGAGGATACCCTGGTAGGTAGCGATAGGACATATAGAGGTCGGACCGTCCTCTGCGGTTCCACTTCTCGGTAGGAGATTCTCCCATTGCACCTAGTTCGTCAGTTAACTTCATACAGATTTAGTGATCAACGTACATACCCTCTGTTCACGAATCCATAACCCCAGCTTCTGATGTAAATCCACCGCAGCCTGTCGTGCCGCCGGCTTATCACTAACCCACAACCCAATCATCAGCACCGCCTGAAGAAGCAACGGTGGCTCATCCGGGATACTGAAGGTAGCCCGGTGCAAGATAGGCCAATGAGAATGAAAATGGGTAAAATAAAGATTAACATAGTGCTTTGTCTGAGCCGTGCGGTCTTCATCTTCCAAAGAGACTGAGAAATCATTAGACTCAAGTCTCTGCCCCTCCGACGACGAAGGGGACACGGTAGATGTCGGCTTGTCGAAGGTACATTCGTGTCCTTTGTCACGACAATGTAGACAAGGATTCCCGCCGCGACATCGAATCTTGGCGCGACGACAAGCCTGACAGGCGAGGGTTGAGCGTGTTGAGTGTAGTTGGGAAATACTATGGTCTTGACGGATATGGCGTCTTAGTGAGTCGCTATTATTGAATGTTAGCAATTACCCAAGAACTCCTAATAAGAAATACTAATATGGGTAACATACTTTCGAGAGAACGTGCGATTGCAGAGTGAACAAGCACAGGCGAGACTACCGGTATGCTGTGCTTCATGTCGGTTCAGATGTTCTTTCCGCTGATAACTCGATGTACAGCCGGGGAATTGACATGAAAACGGTTTCTGGGAAGTCATCGATGGCGACATGGTATTAGCTGGCCAGAAGTATAAGATAGATGATCAGTTATTAGGTGAATCAGTTGCCGATCTCGCGGGTATTCAATTGGAATCTCGAGCCCACATCCCACCGGCAATGCCCGCTGATGGTCCCGGTGGGATGGAAATTGCTCAGGTTGTCTGACTAACAAGGTGTTCACCTGACCCAACCAACACACTGTATGCCTAGCAAGGAAATAGTAAAACAAAAACAATGCTGGAAGAACCTCGCCTAGAACCTAGATCGATCGGTTACTTGAACAGGTCCAGTACTAAACTTGGTATCTGACCGAGGCAGAATTACTGGGGTTGATGGTCACTTTGATGCCAGGGGTCCTTTAGTAGTGAGATCTTTTTGAGTTATTGACAAAGTGGCAAGGTTGGCCACGAAGGAGTCTAGATTTTTGCGATCTGATCACGGTGGGAACGAGTCCTGTCGACTCTATCTAATTCTGTAGGTATTACAGTGAAAAGGGAAAGCCATGAAATGCCAAATAATTTCTAATGTATTTATTCCAAGAGGATATTCATTTGAAAAGGAACAGGGAGCCCAACGCTCCGACATGGGGAATCAAAACGAGACAAGATAGCGACGAAAGAGGCCCGAAAAGCCGCAAGACGGAAAGGGGAGAGAGTACCCGAGTATTAGTAAAGGTAGCGTAGGTATTGACAGAGGCGATCACGTCAAGGGAGTGTGGAAGGTTGCTGAGAAGACAGAAATTCGCTCAAGGGAGTGTAAAAGCACATTGAATCTATGATGGTGTGCCACAAAGGAATGGATGGGGGCCGTCCGAGTAAGACGCCCAAATGCAACAAGAAAAGTATCCGCAACCAGAAGAAGAAAATAGAAAACGCAGTCGTGACCTTCGCCTGACCAGCCCATTGCGCCGGAGAAGATTTGCATGATGATCGTACACAAGAAATGGGAACTTTTTACACTGCGACTAAAGACGTCGCGCCAAAGCACTGATTCAACCTAAACTGTTATACAGTTCAGAAGGAGAAGCTTGGACATCAACTCCTTAGAAGTTGGATGCAGCGTTAACGGGACCCGGGTTGTGGTACTGGTCTAGGGTGTTCTTGAAGGGAGTACCACCCTGAGACGGACTAGGGGCCTTCTCACGAGGGCCGCTGCCGACGGCAGTACCGCCCATAAGATCATCATCCTCGTCGTTGTAACCCTCGCTGCGCTTCTTCTGGATGCGCCAGAAGACCACACCCAGAACACCGATCAGGATGGCACCACCGACGCCAACCACGACACCGATGATGATCTTCTTGTCCGAGGCGGAGACACCGCTGCTGGAAGAGCTGTTATTTCCGTTGAGTGAAGGAGAGGTGGATGTTGCAGTAGCCTGAGTGGAGGTGGAAAGCATAACAGTCGCTTGGGGGGTGCCGCTGATGGTCACCTCGGCAGTGATGGTCTTGACGACGGCGGATTGAGTGGTTGAAGTGGTATCCGCCGCGGTAGTCTGGTCGGCAACACTGGAGGTGGTAGAAGACTTCGATGAGGTAGTGGAAGTCGAGGTGGTGGATGGGGGCTCGGAAGACGAGGAAGTGGTGGATGTGGTATGCGTGCTGGTGGTGCTGGGAGCCGTGGACGAGGTAGTTGATGAAGTGGTCGAGCTAGTACTGCTGGTTGTGGTAGGCTGCGAGGAAGAGCTGCTGGAGGTTGATGAAGCACCGCTGGTGACATCGCTGAGAAGGTTCGTAGCATCTGCACTTTGAGCCGCAACTGCGGTCAGGAGCAGAGCCTGGACGAGGAACGAGAGTTTTGAGAGACGCATGGCGGGCTATATGCGATGGTCGGTCGGGGGATAGGCGATAGGGGTTCGATGAAGAGGTCTTTCTCTGAACGAGGGGAGAAAGACAGGAACGATCGTAGATGAGTAAAGAGAGTGTCAGGCGAACAAGCGAAGGAGGGATTGGGGGGAAAAAGGGAGTGAGCGAGAGTCAGGCAAGTCAGCTGGGTGGAAACAACAGGCAGTTGACGCTAAACCTGATTAGGCACGCTAGCCCGGTCCTAGTCTCAGGCCTCTGCTGTTTAGCCCACTTAGCCCTGTTACTGTTCCGTCCACTCAACTTCCCCTAATCCTCCCTCGAATGGGCTGCCTGATGATGGGCGATGCGCAAAAGGGTTACACTGTACCCCGTTCGCAGAAATACATCTGGTGAGTCTTTCTCTCATGAGTTCCATATATCTCGAAAACCCCCACAGATCAGTCATGACCTTGAAAACCTACACCCAAAACTCTCTCACGCCTTCGTGTAACTACTCCATGCTCCGTCCTGTCTGTATCCAGAGGATTCGCGTCTCAACCCCTTCATCCAATCACCCCCACGAATTCTATCGGCCAACCAATAAGGCCCCACAAGCCAACGGCCCACCTCCTTCTCGCATTGAATCCTGCCATATTTAGCAACTGGTGCATCCTCACCACATCCCCCGGCTGATTATGGACACATGGACACCTGCAGATATTAATTGCGACTCTTGGCCTCTGTCAATCATGGCTGTGCCCTACGAAGAACAGACGTCACAGAGACCCTTCTCCGTTCAATATCGGCGTGTTGTTTACACTCCGACGGTTCCTGAGTTCTAACCCATTATGTACAGATTATTTCCACCATTCATACCCGATGGCCTCCGCTAGGCGAAATGAAGCCGACGTACCCGGCGACTAGCCCTGAGTTGGCCTCCGTGGCGTTAACATTTTGGCGACAGCGCTCTGTCACTTCGAGAGGTACCTTCAGTGTCAACCTAGCGTCGGTCTGAATTCTCCTCGGTGCAGGGTAGCCCGGAGAAAGCGACTCGTCGTCCCTAGCCAGACGAGGTTCTAGACTCGCGAGGGGCCAATTCTGCACCCACCAGCCCGCGCAAATCATAACTCTAAGGCTTCGAAAATCTCTTGATTGGATCTGTCATGCCAGTCCGATTTTTAACGAATTCCCTGCATGCAACGGATCCTTTCGGCTGAGCCTCGACTCTGGTCTGTGGCCTTATGGATCAGGAGAGATGGTTATAGAAATGCATCTAAAAGAATCAATGATTCCGCGGACAGTGACTGTTTACCATATACTACACATTTCCAAAGTTTGTACTCCCTTGACAGTCAGTCAAATGCTAGACAGGGAAACTCTTTCAACCTTGTGGTAACTTGGTTCAAGCAGTGTTGACCCTGCAGTCCTGCCCCTGGCCCTAATGCTAACCATCATGATCCCTGACCAGTCCCTGGTTTCTAACAAACGCCTGTCCCTGACAGAATTTCATTCCTGCCTGTCAAGTCCAAAGCCACATGTGAGGGATTTCTCGGCGACTATTGAGTTTCACACTCTAAACGTCGTTGGGTCGTTGGGCAGAGACGCGCGGCTTTTATTTGATTCGCGCAGGCCCTGCGTTCTTATCTGGAGCCAATCGTCCCGATGCCTATCTACAATATACCCCAGTTTTCTAGAAGTTCTGCGCCCATAGTAATCAATAGACAGAGATAATAGATAGAGAAATTCGCATCTATTTGTATATTACTCTTCCCACCCGCAGTTATACCGCACAGAAAAATAGCTAGCAAATGGGGAAAGGTCAATACATTTCAAGGTTGCAAAGCTACACCTTATGATAGAGGAATGCAACCTCCTTCATTTGTGAAGGGGAAGCACTCGATATGCGATGAAGATGAGATGAGAGTGAAGCGAAAAAAGATTCAAATTGATGGGTATCATGCAGTTTTTGTCACCAAACGCCAGCAGAAGCAAGAAAATCATCGGGTCGTCAAAGTTTGTTGGGCGGCTTTCCCTTTATCTGATCCTGAATTTCCTCCTTGAAATATCGAACGAACTTGTTGATGGAGCCTGCCGGATAATGATCAATCAGCTGCACTGTTCAACGACGCAACGCCATGCGCGACCGGGCTCTTACCGCTACTGCCGTCCTCGAGTGTTGTCCTTGACGGCTCTGGGGGAATACCGTGACGGATCTGCTCCACGCGTTGATGAACGCGACCGACCATTTGATGGAAGAGGGGACTTCTGATGAGCTGGATGGGGGGTCAGCAACGGGGATTTGTGATGACATCGATGGATTCCAAACGTACTCGGCCGTATAGCCAGACCTGGAGATCGTCAGCAGGGAGTCCAGCATTTCAACAACTCCGGGATCTGCTTACCTCCAAGGCCCGCAGCCCGAAAAGATGGAATACCATATCGACAGGTGGCGAGCTACTTGACTTGATCGAAGTGATTGATTCAAGATCGAATTCGCGGAGGAAGAGAGAACATGGATGGAGAAGTTCACCCTTAGGTAAGCCCCGCACCGAATTTCCCGGCGGGCAGGGCGGGACTCGGACTGGGCCCGCTGACTCTTCCAAGTTCCCATCATTCAACTTTTTGACAGTTGGAGAAATGCCCTGTCACTGGCTGACCCAATACAACTCTCTGACGATTCCTGTCCAGCAATGACAGACTGGCCTTGCCGAATATCTACCGATTCCTGACCGCGATGGGGAGTGGAAGCACTCTCCAAATGGCTAGGCTCTTTCAACAACTACGATTCTAGAAATTCACATCTCCAACTGTTGCGACTTTGATCATGACCAAGGGTTGCTATACCTGTCGACGCCGTCGCATCATCTGCGACAATGGCCAGCCGACTTGCAGAAAGTGTCGCGACGCTGGGAAAGAATGCCTGGGTTATCAGAAGCCGTTGGTCTGGGTGAAAGGTGGTGTGGCTAGTCGAGGCAAGATGATGGGTCGCAGCTTTGACGATGTCAAGAAACCCGACGGTGATACAAAGGCACAGAGCTCTGCGCAAACTCAAGTGTCGGCGGTGGCGAATACTGCTGGCTTTGGCTTCTTTTCGATCGCCGAATCCTCCTCTCCTACCACTACCAGCTCGCCGAGCTCGGGAGCACATACGAGCCCCGAATCCGATACCTATGTACACGAGACCGTGGAAACAGTAGCATCTAGACATGCTGATGGGGATATACTACTTGGTGTGAATGCAACAGAAGATCCGGACAACAGGGTGGTACATGTCCCTCGGGGCGCCTCTACGGACCTCATTTCAGCCCCATGGGGACTGGTAGATCCGCTGTTCAAAGACATGAGTCAAATCTCACGGTTCTATCTCTTCCATTGTATGTTGTCCCTGTATTCTATAATATATATCCGAGCTTGCTTACTGACTACATCGGACCTAGACAATCAACATATGGCCAACGACTTTGTTGTATATTCACAGTCCAAGAATCCTTGGCGGGATATTATTTCTCTGGTCGGTGACTCGCCGCTTCTCGCACACGGTCTATGTGCCATGGGCGCTCTACACTACTCTTTGATGTCGGAATCGGACTCGACCCAGATGCCTTGGTCTTCGAACAGCCTCTTGACCAGCAGCTCGCCTCTGTCACCAGAGGACATTGAAACTATCGTCTCTCCGGCTGGCAATCGGCGACCATCTTCGAGGGCATTTCAACACTTCCTCGAATTCAAGCAACGTACACTTCATCAGCTGTCCAAGGACCTCTCGAATCCTGTGATGCAAAAGGATGACAGAACCCTGGCAGCTATCGTCGTGCTTGCTCTTGTGGATATATTCGAATCGGGAAGTGGAGCATGGAGTTATCACATTGAAGGCGCCAAGAAACTCTTGCGAGACAGACCCGAAAACAATCTCGGCCGAGGAATCCTTGATGGACTCGAAACCTTTGCCATCGACGGATGCTTAATGTAAGCACTCTCAGTTCTCCTTCGTGCATCATTCAACTAACCTTTTCCAGCATGGAAATTATGGGCTCAACCCTCGCCCGCCCAGGCGCCCTCTCCAAACCATTCTACTCCGCCGCCATGGGCCCAGCCATGCTCAAACGCCTCGAAGAAACCTCCTGGGTCGGCTGTCCCGCCTACCTCCTAGAAGTAATCTTCTTCATCCACACCCTGTGGTACCCAGACTCCGAAATCACCACCGCAACACCCCAACCATCCGCCCTCCCGGCCTCAATGCAACAAGGCCAACCCCTCTCCCTCGAATCATACCTCGCCCTCCTCCAAGGCATTCGCGACTTCGACCCCGTAGCTTGGGCCCACCACATGCAAGCCTCCCACTTCCTCCCCGACCTCTCCACCCGCATCGCCCTCGCAAGATCCTACCAAACAGCCGTCTACCTCTACACCAGCCGTGTGCTATCCCGCACCCGCGAAGGCTACACCCCGCCCTGGGCAGACGTCGGTCTACCAGCAGACCACTCAGCCGTGGCGAGCGACCTCCTCAATCAAATATGCTCCGTGCCATACTCAGACCCGCATTTCAAATGCTTAATATGGCCCACCTTTATCGCTGGCGCAGAATGCCGTCGTACATCGCAGCGGCCCCTCGTCCTTGAGAAGCTTGGTGCGCTTTACCAGGCCGTGACGAGTGTCAACGTGCAAAATGCCGCGTGGGTTCTGCGCTTGATGTGGCAGAAGCATGATCAGAAACGGCGGGAGAATTGCGTGAATACGCTTTCTGGGCTTTCGCTTGAAAATGTGGATGGTGGTGGTGGCGTGGGTAATGTCGATATCAATGATGACGATGACGAAGATTATGATAATACGTTTGACTGGGTCGATGAGCTGGATGAGTCGCGCCTGGATTGGCTGTTCATTTGATTTTTGGTCCTGTACTCTGGGCAGTCCTTGTGTATAAAATGGGATAGGATAGGATGGGTTGTCTCTGTGCTCTTCTTTCTTTCGGGCAATTCGTCTATTAATGAGTGTATATAATCTGATGAATGTTTATCTGACAACTTGGATGAATCTGAAATATGTCTATTTCTCAATATTCTTAGGCCGAGGCTAATTGTATGATAACTTGCGCTTTCGCACGACACACTGCATATACACCTTTTGGAGGTATAGTGGAGACCAGATAAACTAGATCTTCGATATCTAGACTGGAAAAACGGTTTCACATTGTAACCATGTACGCTTTAACATTCCCTTTTGTGAAAGATTTTTCAAAATGTTTTTTGAACCGTCTTTCTTGATAGCTCAGGTATCTGTGATAAAAGGCTTAGTAGGTATTATGAGGATACCGAGGTGGTGGCTTACTGGTGCTTCACTCGACATCTCACCGTCACGAGTATCACGGTCGACCAACTGATGAGCACTCAACTTGTTGACTTCGTTGAGGCGTCTCTTCTTCGATCGAGTCATCATTGTCGAGCCATCGGGAGCTGTCCGACTGAGGAGTAGCGGGCTTGAAGTGATGATTGATCAGCTTGGTGGAGTGGCTACCAAGCGCACCTCCTTTCTTCCGATACATTGCGTGCGGCTAGCGTCAGCCTAACTGCAGGTTGGGTAGGTCGCAGTATGCTATACAAAATATACGAATTAAATGACAACAACGACTTGATTCCAACAACCTGCTTCACGTAGTTGTCAGTCAATATCTCAGAGTTAGATGAAGTTTCATGAGATACTATCATAGCAGAAATGCTTTTCTCGCGCAGGAAGACTTGAGCTTTTAATCGAGCAACCAGAGACCATTCAACCGGTCCAACGATGGATAGAATAATTGATTGAAAAAAAGCAAAGAAAAACAAAAAAAGCCGGGTATATCAATTTTTGAGTTTAGCCAGAAAGAAATACAGACTATAGTCTGCGATAAGAGTTGGAAAAGAGAAAGTCAAAAAAGGGAAAGAGTTAAGTGTGTGAAAGAAGGGAAGGGAAGTAAGAAAAGTTGAGTGGAAAGAAAGTCACAATGAAGGTGTTCAGCCAGATTAAGGATGAGTAGTTAGAGAGGAGGAAAAATATGCGATGGTAAGCAAAGGAGTCGGTGGGTGGAGGAAAGTGACATGAGAGAGAACAAAAGAAGAAACATCTCGCTCAGGTTATTCCGATATACGAGACACACGACGAGGAAGCGGAGCATAGAACTAGACAGTAAGCAATTATTGCAGCTTTCTACTGTAGCCTCAACGTAACCCAACAGTAATCAACATCTCAAGGATGGATACAAGAAGAAGCGAGGTCGCCAATGCACAAAAGGAGAATAAAAGATAAGAAATATTGGGAGGAAGACCAGCTGCGTTGCGAGTTTGTCGACAATATGCTTCAGATCAAATCAGGGATATATAACAATTGACCGAGGGAAGCAAAGACACAGAAAAGAGACGAAGAAGAGAAAACTTGGAATAGACGCAAAGCAACAGCAAAGATGAATCACGCATGCTCCCTTCCAGTTCTAAATGCAGAAAACATATTCCAAAAACGAACAAAACACGCTCGTCACTGTAAAATGCAAAGGGTAGAATGTCCAATATGCAGAGGAGGCACCGTGTTTTCTGTGCGTGTATAGCGGAGAGACCGGTGGTAGCGGTATAAAAAAGAAAGTAGCAAAAAGACGAGCGAGGGAGTCGGATGCCAACATCCATCAAGGGATGATGGCACGAGTTGAGGATGAGGTGATATGCCTACCAAGATGGAAGCAGGGTAAGACAACACCCGAGTCATATCCGAGGAAACTGGCATACTTGCAGAGATATAATCCGGCGCAAGTCACTTGGGACAGAGGTACCACGAATGTTTAGAATGTTTAGAAAACAGCGGCAAGACCATTCTTCGAATGCCGCCGGCTGAATCTCTTCTTCCCCTTTACCGATTCCGAGTCGGCTTGTTGCTTCACTAAGTGGTTTCGTCCTGGAGGAGGAATATTGGCCTCGTTCTGGATTTCTGTACTCTGATCGAGTGTATTGGCGTGACTGGAGAATCCCGATGACAGGTCGCGGAAGGCCTCTTCGGCGGAGTAAGGGCCAGCACTTTGATGCATTGAGGCCATCTCTTTGGCCCGGTCGAGTGCATCCAACCACTCTTGTGCTGATACCGCAGTGGCCCCGATGTTGCTGGAAGAGGGTTTAGGATCCTCAAACACGAAATGTTTGTCTCTCTGTGATTGTGTTAGTGAATTGAGTTGCATCACGTAGATCCGAATTTTCAACGACATACCGTGTCTACAATCCACGAGGAGTGACCCTTGGCATCCGTTGTGCTCCGATAGTGTGTCCCCGGCGCAAGCAACGAAATCTCCGTCTTTGCCTTCTTCTCATCCCCACCAGCTGCGGCTAAAATAATCCTCGCTGAGGATGTGACCATGACCAACCGTGATCGCTTCTTTGTCGCTGACCCGGAGAAGAAGCGCGAGAACTTCTTAGGGGCCTCGCTGTCACCACTGCCATTCTTTGACGTCGGACTATGCGATGCGGGTGAAGACAAGACCACCATGTTACCAAGTTTCAAAATCCGTTCGTTGGATTTGCTCAACACGGGAGACCATTCGATGTCCAGCTGACTAGGAGGAGGAAGTTCGGTGACCACCCGGGGTAGCGCACGCGAGTTATTGGTTGTCGCATTAGATGGCGCAGTGGAAATGACCGGAGGAAAGCTGTCGCCTCCTTCGCCGCCATTGAGCTTGATAGGCTCACGAGCGGGAGGCACGTACGCCTTCAATCGAGGTGCCTTTTGCTTCCACAACTCCGGGCCCCATGAGATACCATCAAAGAACTCGTGGTTCTTGATGTGCTCGATCTGCAGCCGACGCGCAGGGTCGAGGACAAGAAGACGCTCGACGAGGTCGCGAGCCACTGTGGGAAATCCGATCGGGAATTCGTAGTCCAAGGCGACAATCTTTTGGAACGTCTGGTACTCATTGCTCGCCTTGAAGGGCGGACGACCAGCCAAGAGTTGGTAGATGATGCAACCAAACGCCCACAGATCACTAGCCTTGCAGGCGTTCTTGTCGACCAGCAATTCTGGACTGACATACTCTGCAGTGCCGACAAAGGAGCTTGCTCGTTCTTCCTCGGGAATCTCGGTCGAGTCGATTGGTGGAATAGAGGTTTGGCTCTCGTCCGGTCGTCGTGTCTTGAGGATCTTGGCGGTTCCGAAGTCGGTGATCTTCACATACATCTGGTGGTCCAGCAACACATTCTCTGGCTTCAAATCGCGGTGAATCACGCCGCGCTTGTGCATATAATCTATCGTGTCGAGAATCTGGGCGCCGTAGAACCTGGTACATTCTTCATCAAAGGTGGTCATGCGTTTCAGGACCCCCAGAAGCTCTCCTCCTTTGCACAGGTCTAGCACGAAATATAGTGATCGCTCATCCTGGAAGGTGTAATAGAGGCGGACGATACCCGGGTGGTCGGTCAGACGGTTCAGCGTGTCTTTTTCGATGTTGACGTATTTAACCTTCTTCTCCTTGATGATGTGTCGCTTGTCCAGGATCTTGATGGCGTATTCCTTCAATGTCTGGCGATCTGTCGCAAATACCACCGTACTGTAGGATCCCTCACCGAGCGTGTTTCCGAATGAGAAATCCCGCACCCCCTTCTTGATATACCGAGCGACCGTCTTCCCGTTGGCATCGACTTCCTGTCTCACTGCGACCGCAGCTCCGCGGTCCTGCCAATCCTCACTGCTGGGTGCCGGGCCGTTCTCCATGGCGTAGGGTGTTCGCGACATCTGAGCTGGATTTCCACCGCGGGCATGTGCTCGAGACGATTGCCGCATTACCGCCGGCCCATTGGCCGGAATCTGAGTTGTGCGGTATGAGCGATCGCTGTGTGAGTTGTCGCGCGCCAGAACTCCCGCTTGCAACGCCGCCGACCCGCCGCGGGTATCTACTCGCGTATGTGAAGTGGAAGTGGACGAGGCCCCGGAATCGGTTCGCATGCGATAGGAATTGTCCCGCGGTAAAAGGGACGAGACGGAGCCGTTGGTGTAGACGGAGGAAAGGGGGCGGTTCGGATTTGGGGGCGTGCCAAACGGTTGCGAAGCGTAATGCTGATGAGAGGCCGACGCTGGTTGGGAGGGATCAGAGACGGGATAGATGACGGATGAGCGGTTCTCGTTCACTGGGGGATTGTCGAGCGGCGCAGGAGGAAAGGTCGTCTGGCGCTCGTCGAGCGGCGCGGGAACTTGTGGAGGTGTTGATACCGAGCCGTCCGGTTGAACCGTTGGAACCGGACTGGCGACCTCAGATTGGAGGGGGGAGTCGTCCGGATTCGCAATTCGGAGCCCTCCCAGCGATTGGGAGAGGCTCAGATCTCCGTTCATGCTGGGCGGGGGATAGACGACCGGGTGAGATTGAAGGTGGTGGGCTTGTTGGTGTTGGAGTGAGAGAAATCACTTCGGATTTGGGGGGGGAAATCGCCAGGGGAAGGAGAAATGAGAGGCAGCCGACGAACTAAGACGGCGAATGTTGACACCGCGGAGGCATGGTCCCGCGAGACGATTAAAAGGGGGGAATAGGAGGAAGGTTGATGGAAAAGGTTCAGCGAGTGAAGCGAATGAAGGAAGAAGAGAGAGCAGATAGAGAGAATCGAGAAGAAGAGAGAGGGGGGGTGCTAGAGAGGAGATCAACAGGAGGCTCCGTTGGTGGTGGAAATCGGGTTTAGTCTCGAGGGGGGGCGGAGCATGAAGATTGACAGGTTGGACTCGAATTAGGGATGATGATGATGATGATGATGATTAGGATTATTATTATAACTACTAATCCGTAGTAGGTTAATAATAGCCACGTTGGACCAGCAGGAATGGAGACTGCCTAGTCGAGAGAGTAGCTAGTATGTACTCCGTAAAGATGTCGAGATCATTCTATACAAGAGACACAATTACCATCTACTATGATTCTAGGTATGATAAGTATGCCATTCTCTTCCATATCATTGACTCCAGGAATAACCATAGAATGTATAGTATCTTGCCAGGCGTCGTCATCACAGCTGCATACCAGATACGGGATCAACCTAGATCTCTCCTCTAGAATGACATGGTGGTCCCTTGAGAGATGTCTCATATCGATTGAGACGATAACCAAGTTGGACTGCTTGCACCAAAGAAATACTCTACTAACAAATCTATACAGCTGGATACTCTTGTCTTGTCCTGTGGATGGCACGTTCCTTCTTCTCGGTGTACCGCCCATCAACCTTCAATCCAACTCACGCAGACACCTTCATCAAAAACCACAGACCAAATACAAAATCCCAGCGACCATGCTGAGACGACCTCCAAACATCATCTCTCTGACCGAAGCTGACCTACAATTCCACCTGCAGCGGATCTTCGCTCGGTCCCTCCCAGTGAACATTGACCAACTGAGCCTGGCGGAGACTGACCAGAACCATGCGGAACAAGAAGATCCCAATCCTACCACCACCACCTCTGAGAAACAACAGCCCCCGAATGATACCAATCCTACCGGTCGGCTCGATCAGCATTGCCCTTTGCATGGCTCGACCTCGGGTCCCTCGTGCATGACACGCTCCTCTTCGACGGCAGCTCGGACGCCCCCAGCGACCCTCCCTGCTTCGATAATGAATGGTTCGACCCACCGAACTATTGTTGACCCAACCCGGGCTGCCATACCTGCTGCCACCACGGCCCAACTGATATCATCTAATCTCCCGCAGACTCGAGCTTCCCGGCTTCGAGAACCCTCGCCCACGCATGCTAGGACCGAATTGACCATCCCACCGCAAGAGTTCTTGAATCGCCACATTCTTCCATCCCCCGACGGCAAGAAAGGTCCGTCTTTTGCTGCCCCTGGAAAAGATTGAGTTTAGAGCATGATGATCATGTCACTCTCGGGAAGCATAAAGTAACTGACTAGGCCCTCGCGCAGAAAATCGCCGTCACAGTCATCCCCAGGATGCATTGACCACTCTAAACAAGGATGAGTCGCGGCTTTCTACTACTTCCCAGTCTTCCGACCTGTCGCCCAGTGCAGTGCCCAGTGCCTTACCGGATCTGACCATCAATCTTGTTCCACAGCGGGACCTAGCCTTAGCGCCTGAAGAGTCTTACGAGGCAGGCTTGGCCGACACGGAAGTCTCGCTCACCGTGGCGGATACCAACTAAGATTTTGACACCATTCCCACCTGGTTTTGTGTTCGAAGCTTTCTACAGATCGAAAGTGTGTCGGAATCTCTGGCGGTGGCGTGTCGGTCTAGATTACGCGCGGTCTGCGCTTGCGAGACGCAGGCATCATTATACTGCTAACTATTAATACCTTGTGGCTGGGCTGATTGCATGTTTTCCTGCTGTACGCTTTAAAGTCAATTCGACCTCTCAAATGTTTCAGCCTCTTCTGATGCAGCGATCAAGCTCTCAACCACGAGTATACCTTATCACATCAAGATATCATCATTCTCAAATGCACTTCTTCATATATCATCTGCACAGTATCATGAAACGCATCCTATCGAGCCTCCGCCGCAAGCAGTAAGAAGAACGGCCGGTGACGCTCGACACTCCACTCCGGATGCGCTGCAACATCCTCCTCCGAAGGAGCCCAATCCTTCAACCCAGTCAAAACAAACCCATTCTCCAACAACAACGACACATAAGTCTGAGTCGTGCGGTGATACTTTCTCACCCCATCCGTGCCCAACCAACTCGTAACCCGCAATCCCTCCTCACTATAAGAATTCAACGGCCACACCTTACCCTCCTCCTCCCCGGCACCCTTGACATCAATCCAATTCGCCGCCGGTCGAACAGGAGCGGAATAGATCGGATGCTCCACCGAAAACACTAGTTTTCCATTCCCAGATCCAGTCCCTTTCTTCAACGAAGAGTGGATCTGCCGGAGTAACCGACCAAGATCTTCGATATAGTGAAAAGTTAAAGAACTGTAGACGAGATTGTAGGACTCGCGATGGGGATCTTCGCCGAGGACGAGAGTTTCAAGATCATGTATCTCGTAGCTGATTTCGGGGCTGGAAGAAGGGGGGTTTGCATCTTTGTCGAATGATTTGGCTTTCTCGATCATTCTTTCGGAAATGTCGATGCCGTTGATATAGCTGGCTCCGTTTTCGCGGGCCCAGCGGACAAACCAGCCATAGCCACAGCCTAGATCGAGGACTCGGGATTGTTGGAGGGTGGTGCTGGAGAGTCCGAGAATCATGTGGCGCAGGGATGGCCATTCTGGAGCGGCGGTGAGTCCTTGCTGAGATCGTGATAGTGTACTGTATGCCGAGAAGAACTCGGGGTTGTCGTAGATGTTCTGGCTATTGGATTGCATCTTGAGCTCGAATATTATGCTGGTAGGTAGTTTTAGGCGTTGGGTGGTGAAGTTTCGAGATGTTTGGATCTTATATCAAGAAATAATTTTTTGGGACGGAGGGGTACGAGCTCCGATCTCCGTGATGAAATTTCCCTATTAGGTGCCCGCTTCGTGGGGTAACAATGTGCTAAGAAGAAGAGGATAGTATACTCATTACTCGCGATACATTGAAATCGACACTCGCTCGTCTCAATGAGTATGAGGGTATTCGCAGGAACGATGAAGATAGAGTATCTAAATTTCGACCAATCAAATCCTACATTCATTGTATGCGGGGGATGTACGCCTAGATGGAATGGACATTTTGCCAAGTCAGCCACTGTCATCAATTCCCGAAATCGAAGACTATCTCCGAACTGCTTATTTCACAAAACACTACTTGAGTGTCTCAGTCTACCCAGACAACCCTTTGTGTTTCGATAAGTCTAGATCTGGACTGAAACATCGATCCAGAGAGTTGACACTATGTATAGTCCGCGGGCGGAGAACAACCGCCTCGGCCCACAATTCGGTCGCCTATGCCGCCCGGGCCGCGACTGACGCGTCCCTCTGCCACGAGGCTATTTCTGGAAATTTCGCAATTGAACAAATACGATGGCTGGAGTTATTAAGCATTCGGGACCTTCCGTCCTTGCTGGTAATGTTCAACTCTAAGTAGGACTGAATATTGTACTTGAGGGTATATATCTTGCACCGGCTTTGAGGTCCTTGTTGCGGGCTACTCCGTTGCCCTCGTATTCGCACCACACCAGGCTACAGCCAAGATTTTCGATCTAGCATGCATGATATTAATTATAGAAGCACGGAAACCAGGATTTGCATCGAAAAGCCCAATGTTTCATCTACCCCGCATGTCGCTTCACTACTGATACCCATATGCAAGTATACGAGCATTGAGACATTCTAGTGAGGCGGTCTAGTTTAAATATATCGCCAGTCGTGATCTTGCGTCGAGAGATAAGAAACACACGTCATGCGGTGTATCTTTCTATGTTGACCTGGCCGGGTCGACAATTTCATTCGATTACTGGACGTTAAGTGGAATATTTGGTTACACAGCCCTGTTCACTATCTATGAATAGATCTAGTGATTGAGAAGGTCGGGAGACCTTCCGTTCAATCGACAACGCAGATGCTATACCATTTGCATGGGACACGCTTGACCTGTAGAGGAGCAAATGGAAAAAGTACGTATACCGCGGTACTTTGAGCTCAGATTGACCGCAACGGTTAAGAGAAACAAATCATAGTTGCTGACCAACATAACTTGATAAAACATTGCACCTGTCCAGTTACATTTGTTTCTCAGAGCTGTGATTGTCCGATGCCGAATGTCTGATTAATTAGAACTGAAGAGAGATGCACATGAGGGTACTCTCGATAGTGGTCGTGAGCTCGGAGCGAAGCCATAACGAATCCGGTAGTGCATTTTCCAATTGCCAGCGGCATTGTTCAAGGGATTAATGCGTCATAACTGTTGATCTTGATGCATAGTCCCTATAATCTCTCAAGGTTAAGCACAAAAAGTTATATTGGCCTCTTGAAAATTCGCCCGATCTAGTATATCAAGTAACGAGCTTATGTATTTCGCAGCAAGTTTGGAAAGTTTCGTAAAGGCAGCCTGACTAATGCCTGTGCTCAGTATCGCTGGACTCGTTCACGACCTGCCCCGTGTGTTTTGCTCCGTGGTTCAATAGCACAGTCAAGGACCAATTGCCAATAAAGAATCCGATAAGCGCGATCAACGGGATCACCCATTCAAAGATTCCGTAGCTAATGAAAGACCGAACTTGTCCACAGAACCGAGTGATAAATGAGTTAGGTCCAATTCTGGTTGACAGAAGTCATGATTGTCACAAAGGCGAAGGAACCGGCACTGATGAGCTAAAGGACTAGATTCGGGGAAAACAAAAACAAGATGCCAGAGAAAACAGCGGAAAAGAATGGCAGTGAATAGCGGGGTACTAGCGAGCCATGGTGGATATTATCTAGGCCTTTATTTTGGGGTTGCGATTGTGGGAGGCTTGATTAACCTGGCGGTTAGTAACTAGCAGCTATTGGTAGATGGACGGTAGTATTGCACCAGCAGCTTCGAACTTGATTATCAGTTCCGTAGTTCAGTTGCTCCCTTAGCGAGCTTTTAATTGCTCGTGTTAGATAAAAGGCCAGTCAGTAATCAGTATAAAAGGTAGACTCCGTGATGATAACTGACTCTATTAATCCTTAACCATGTGGCCCGATGATGAAATTTACCCCCCTTCTACTGCAGTACTGACATAGATATGCAGTGAAAGACTCGGATTCTTCCAAGCGCCGCGATCTTGCAACAGAGGCACTGAAGCCTTTCTCAATGAAGGTGTATCGGTTTCTGACCAAATGGGATTTCAATAGTCAGTAACTTCAGCTTGCAGGTTCAGGCGAAATGAGAAAGAAAGTGGGATGGTCTGGTTTCGCATCAGTTGGGTTCGAACAATGAGCGCAAGCCTCTCGCATAACAGACTGATAACCAGAGTTTGTTCAAGTCACTTCAGAGATCAGACGCCCCAGCGGTGTATGTACATAGCTTCTGGAATCAATTTGGGGGCCAAGTCGGACGTTGATCGCGTGGCGGAGGGCATCGCCATCCGCAAGGCCCCCCGCATCGACGTCGGCCAAGCATTCTTGATATTTGAATGACAGCACGATGGCGCACTCGCCCTCTCTTCGGGCAACCGATTTAAACAGAACAAACACGCAGATTGGTGACAGGTATTTTCAGGCAGCTTTCAAGAGCCCTGGCAGTTTGATTCAAAACCACGGCTTTGGGTATGTAAAAAGAGATCGACTTCCACCTGCATCGAAGATTTGAACTTCTGAATCATTTCAAATTCCTCTCAAACTTGAGCCCATCCCTATGCTGTTCTCCAAAGCTATTCTTTGCACGTTCGGCATCATGGCCTCTGTCGTGACTGGTTACAACCTAGACTTCTACGACTTTGACGGGTCGCCTGGCACTGGATGTGCGAGTGATCAACTCGTTTGGCGGGATACGTGGAGCAGCGATACAAGCGCACAGTGTACGCCTTTCAAGCTGTCAGATAAGGCGAAGTACATCCGTATCACAAAAACAGACGAAACCGACAATGAGCAACAAGTCCTCTTCTCGAGCTCCGATGACTGCAATGACATCAACGCTGTACGTGTCCAGGAAGGGTGCTTCGATATCTCTGAAATGTTCCCAAATGCCAAATCGTATCAAATTGTCTCTCACAAGAGTGATAACCCGCCACAGAAGGCCGTTGACTCCTGGTGGGCTTCTAAGGGGGACAACTGGTCACCTATCTATATATGGGCCACTACAGCCGCGGGAGTAACAGCAGTCAACGCGATTCGATCAAGTCATGGCGAACAGATTGCAGCTACAGTTGGCAGACCACTGTGGGCATTTGTCAGCTCACGCTTCATCTCGTCGATTCTGATTGCACAAGTGTTTGCCACAGGAGCGGTGTACTTGAAGCAGAACTGGCTTTCCGGGAATGAAAATCATAGATCTTGCGAGAATGCGGAGTCCAAGGTGGACCGCTTAGCCAAGATTATCACGAAAATTGCATCAGATGATGAGATTGAGGCTATGAGAGCTACTATAACTTTGAAGCACGGAAGGACTATGACTATCTCGCACCCGGCTGTCGAAGAGAAAGTCAAATAAGCCGGTGATTTTGGGTGGAGAGAGCCCCGGGGATGTTCTATGGGAACAGGAAGCTCATGGCTAGGGATGAGTAGGAAATGATAGGAAATTGAGTGTGCTGATTTTCAATCGAGGTGATAGTCTTGCTGGATGAATTATGGGCCCATTGACAGCTTACTGTCGGGTCGAAGCTTAGGTCTAGTAGATCCTCGCGCTTCATTTATATGATGGCCTGGAGTCCTCCGAGATCCTCTCTCTTGTATCGCTCACATCAGTAGTTGTAAACTCCTCTCGATATACAATAACTTGAAGTACTATGACAGTGACACGCGCTAGTAATCAGACCAACTGTGTGCCCCTGACCCTTTCCTAGTCGAACAATCTCGTCTGAGCATCGAATGCAACCATATCACCATAATAGACTAACCTAACGTGCTTGCATACAACTTGCTTATTGACGATGCAGACATACGCAACGCCGTATATCAAACCGAAACAAGGCATGAATTAAATTAGTCCTCGGCAACTTTATCTCAAATTGCCGCTCGAGACGTAAGCCCCAAAGCAGGTAGCTTGAACTTTCATGGCAGCCTGATAAAATACTGAAAATACAGCCTGGGATTTTATTGTACTCCACTAGTAAGGTTATCTGGCAGAGTCAGGGCCGTGATTGTTCCTCCAGATTGCCACCCATCTTCCCCCCTTTGGTTATACGATTCGTCTGACAGCTGATACCCCGCCACGTCCCACCACCCTTTCTCGTGTTCAGCCAATACCGGATCAGGAAGCAAGGAGGAAAAAACACTAAATCAAACAGCATCCAAATGCGACTCCAAAGAATTTCCGACTCTCATCGCCAGCGAGATCGCCTCCTATCTACCCTTACGAGATGTCGTGATCCTTGCCCAACAATCCGATACGCTCCATTACGCATGTAAACCACAGCTACGGCGAGCCCATCGACAAATACAGCTAAGCTTATTAGAAGATTGCTGTCATGGCTTTCAAATTCTTCTTTGGACGCTACGATGGCCCGCCCTAGCCCAGTATGTGCGTCATATCGAGATGAGTACCTCATATGGGGACTACTGCTTCGATATACCCCGCCCCACCAACAAGCGCTCGCTATCAGCCAAGGACACAAATCTCCTAAAGAACGCTATACGTCGGGCAGGGTATGAAAATGCCGAATTTGATGAAATGTGGCTACAGATATCGACTATCCCTGAAGAAGCTTCTATTGCATATACCACGATGAATTTCACCACGGATAAGGAAAAAGCCCGCGTTACTCCATGAACTCAGGCATTGGCCGCGATGTTTATCTCAACATCGCACAATCTTGAGTCTTTTGCTTTCGCTCCGATCTCTTGGATGCCGGGCGTTACGTGGGAGCCGAGATATGTTTTGAAGGAATTTCTGGCAAATTCCAGTCAGTATCCGGGGAGATTTTGTGACCAGGGCTTAGAGAATCTACAACACGTTAGGCTTTTGCCCTGGGGACGACATACGCCTGGTACATACGCCGGTTATCCGTTGTCTTTAAGTATGAAGCTGGTTGGGAATCTACCCGCAGTGCAGACCTGCTGGGTCGAGGATGTCCAATCTCTTGATGTTATCGAGGTGCTGGCACCTGCATCTTGTCATTTCAAGACCATCCGCATTCATAAGTCGTGTCTGGGGTTTCGGGCCTTGGTGAATGTTATTCGCTCCTGCGAGGGACTGGAAGAATTCAAGTACTCGTTTAGTTCTTTCCAGACTGAGGATGAGCAATCAATTATATACGGTCACGACTTGCTGGATGCGCTGTGCAGCCAGGCAGAGACATTACGCGTCTTGCACCTGGACCTGGGGGCTCAGCGAACGGATATAAAGAATAGATATTATGGTCACACAGGCGAAGACGCCGCAGGACTGGAGGATTTGAGTGCCATGACTCATTTGGGCCTCGATATGGACTTGATGCTATGCTTTGCGCGGGGGTTGACCGGCAGCGATGACGACGGACCTTTCTCGTTGATAGAACAACTGCCAGCTCAGCTAGAGTGTCTTACCATCTATGGGTACCAGCCAGGAATGAATGCACGATGGGATGAGATATTAGAGGAATTGAAGGGAGATGATCGTCGATGGAGACGAAACTGTGTTCACACTGCGTGGGGTCGACGAATACCTTCGATATCCCATGAACAACGCTTAGAATGGCGTCAGAGTAGCCGCTGTCGGCACCCAAACAACCGTTTAAGAATCTATAGATAGCAACAAGGCATGTACTGTACTCCGTTTAAAAGCCACGGTACACGTCCTGTCCCTCCCTCCCTAACCCAACTTCAACCTAATTCCACAACCCTCAAACACGGTCGAATCAACACCACTCCCCAATCTCAGCTCATTTTCCCTCCAAAAAGTTCCCCTGCCAGGTTCTGTCCGGCTAGCCACTTTTCCAGTCCATGCAGACGATTGGCAGGTATCCCGTCTCCACCGCTAGTCTTGGCTCGTGAGGGCCCACATAGTAAACGCCACCCCAATCTCCCCTCGAACCAGCCGAACCATGGCGCGGGCTTGCGTTCAAGGAGGGTATGATTGCCGTTGGAGGGTTGGTGTGTGTAAAGCCAAGGAGGGTAGGTTAGGTGTATTTATCATTGTGTATTGTTGCTAGCGCTATCTAGGTAGTCGGATGTTATCGTTACAGTAGGTGGTTTTAGGATGTGTTGGTAATTACTGCCAATCTTTCGTACATGATGGGTTCGTGGCGAGACGACGCGTTTTGAGGAGGCGAGATGGGGCTGTATTAGGTGAGAACCAGTGAGAGGAGATAAAATCCCTCGCAATGGACAAGCTACTGTAAGCTAAGCAGCCATCAAGGTACACGTTTTCTACGAGTAGCAAAGTAGGAATCATGATCGTCAACAGGCTTCAATTAGAGCAACATCACCACGTCAAGCAAGTCTAAAAAAGTGTGTATCGAGAAAGGAAGGCCACAAGCAACGTCCAACTCTGGGTGACAGTGGGGAAAAGATGGAGGCGGATAGATAGATGTGGAAAGAAAGGTAGATAGTGTAGAAAATAGGAGGGGGAGATAGGATAGAATCACATGAAACGCCAACAAAGATCATCTCCCAGATGCCGCTTCAGATGCTCCCTTTGCATGTGTATTTTTCCCGTGACAGTGTAGTGTGATCTCGTGCAAGTGTACCAAAAAAAGGAAAGGAGGAAAAAAAAAAAGAGGACATTGAGATGGAAAGGAGAAGAGGAAGAAGAGCCGCAAAGATTATCTACTGCTGGGCCTTCTTGGCGAAGACCTGGGCACCATCGACCAGGCGGCGCTCGGAGTTCTGGCGACCGTTGACAAAGTCGGGGTAGTTGAGGGTCAGCTCAACAGCACCGTTGACAATGTTGTCAACAGCCTCGACACCCAGCATGAAGGAGTGGTCCTGGTTGCCGACCTCGTAGCGCCAGCTACCGAAGCGACCACGCGACCAGATACCCTTCTCCTGGAGCTTGGGGAGGATCTGAGTGAGGGCACCCTCACGCTCGAGGGTGGGGGTGGGGTAACCGTGGTCGAAGCGGCGGTGGTAGGTGGAGACAATCTCGTCACCGGCCTTGAGCATGTCGGTGTTGACCAGACCCTGGATGGAGTCGGCGAGGAGGGTCTCGTGGTTGACGGCCTTCATGGAAGACTCGGAAACTTCCAACATGATGGACCAGTAGGGGCCCTCCTTGGCCTCGTTGCTGCTGGGCTTGGAGCCATCAGCCAGCTGAAGGGTAGGCAGCTTCTTAGAGGCATCGGGCTGGTTGTAGGGGGAGTAGTTGGAGAAGATGGTGGCACGGTAGAAGGGGCAGTTGTCCTCGGGGAAGTACAGCCAGCACTTGTCACCGATGCGCTCGGGACGAGAGCCACGGATACCAACACCAATGACGTGGGTGGAGGAGTAGAAGAGCTGCTTGGTCAGGGGCATCAGCTCCTTGTCGTCCATGGCCTCGGCCAGGAAGTCGACAGCCATGGTGGAGACCAGCTTGGAGTAACCAATGGTGGTGCCGTCGGCCAGGGTGACGGTCTTGTTGTTGGCGTTGACCTTGCTGACCTTGCCCTTGTCACCGAAGCGAGTCTTCTCCTTGGGGAGAGTGTTGGCAACGGCAATCCAGATACCACCGGTACCGTCGCGGGCGGGGAAACGGAAGGTAGCGTTGGGACCCCAGTTACCGGCGGTCTTGTTGAGGATGACGTTGGTGGTCACAGCCTTCAAGTTGGGGGCAGCGACACGCTCACCGAGCCAAGCGCATTGCATCTGAGAGTGGAAGAGGATCGATTAGTTTGCTGAACTAGGCGACTCGCGGGGGATTTCATGATTGTCGCTTACCTTGGTGGTGGGAACGGCCCAGACCTTGTAGTTGTAGGGACGCATGAACAGGTCGGCAATACCAGTACCCATCATACGGACGATCCACTCGTCGAAGTTCTTGGGCTTGGTGTTGGCAACGCGAGCCTCCATGGCTGCATCGATCATGCCGTCAATGCACTTGACCTGCTCGGCCTTGGGCAGCATGGAGATGTTGTTCTGGAAGGGGTAGGGAACCCATTCCTCCTGGCAGCGGACGTAGGAGATACGCTCGTGAGTGTACCAGTCCTCGTCCTTGGGGAGGGCCTCGTCGATGCAGTCATCGAAGTACTTGTAGTGGGAGAAGATAACGTGGCCACCGACATCGTACAGCTGGAGAGAACGGGAGATTCACAGATCAGCAATTGTTTGATTTTGCGGAGCACGAACGGAGGTATCGCTCGTGGACGGGGGGAGTAAACATACGAAGCCCTCAGGGGTCACATCAGTGGAAGCAAGACCACCGGGGATCTCGTTAGAGTCGATAATCAACCAGGAGGGGCCATCCTATTCAATTGAGTTAGTTGGGTCTGATTCTCGCGGTACCCCTCCATCCAACCCCTTATTTTTTTTTGCGGGCGGAGGAGGGGGAAATCTTCACCGCCGAATTCACGACGATGAAGAGCAGAGACGAGAGACTTACGATCTGGTTGAGACGCTTGGCCGCACCCAAACCAGTCGGGCCAGCACCAATGACGAGAACGTCAACAGTACTAGGTGAAGCAGTCAGTTTGGCGATGCTCAATTGAGGGGAGGGAGCAGAGTCGTCCTTACATGTCGGGGTGGGTCATCCTGCCTTGAAGGAGGTCCTGGAAGCTGGGCACGCGTTTGAAAGTTCGGCGAGCGATGTTCAGCATAAGAGAAAGCAGTAGCAGCAGAGAAACTGCGAGAAACTGGCTGAAGATGGGGGGGGGGGGGAGAGGGAGGATGATAAAGGATGGAGGATGGGATGGAGGAGGAGGAAAGGTGGGAGGACACGACAAGCAGTAGTGTACCGTGGGCCACCAGCTGGTCTGTGGCCAGTGGTGGACAGTGTGGACTTTTTGGTGGAGGGCGGTGGAGAACGTCCAGAAGCCCGTCGTGTTTCCGCACCCAAGTTAAGGGGCAACCAATGAAGGCGTCTGGTTAAGGGGGCATGGAAACGGACCCGGTACTTTCCAGTGTTTCCAGCGGTGTCGAGAGTGGGGTGCCGTGCCTGTTTCAGGTTTACATTGTGTGTCTCCAGAGCCTGGCCCTTTTTGGGCTGCTCGAGAGTCATTCGAGGAATGAATGGATAGAGCAATACTGCAATAATGTACTTGATACTCTTTATGCCGTGTACAGGGAATAGAGATGAGACCACTCAATGTTTAAAGATTGATCGGATTATCTGTAGGCAGATTGACTCTACAGTATATCAACTCTTAGTTAACTACGATAGCCAGATTAAAATCATCTCTACAAATCGATCTCCCCGGTAGAAACCAATAATCTATTGTCATTCCTTTCTCCCCTTCTCTTATCACAGACTATGAATGCAGCCAGCGCATAGTCCAGCCCCCTCTGATAACGACCACATTGTTTAACAGTCCATCCCCAGTTGGCTCAGGGGCGTTGCCGCGAACAGGTAGGAGAGGCTCCTGCAGTGCTCAACACATCAGAACGCGTACGCTTTGATCTGGAGACCCGGGGAGAGAGATTTGAGATTTGATTGTCGCCCCTTTTCTTTTGATTCTTGGGTCAAATCATCAAATGAAATGTTTTTACTTCATTGCCAAGTCTTGCTAGTGATCATCTCATTCGCCATCACAGCGCCACCTGCCAGACCCTGGTTTTTAAACTATCGAATCTATCACAAACCACGCAACGCCGTTGGGTCTCATCTTCATAGAGGAGGGGGGAGCTTATCATGATCATTTTAATCCGTCGACCATAAGAATTTGATTACATTGTCATTGGTTATTTCCCACAAGGTCTATGCGATCCTCTTGTTCTACATCCGGACATAGTCCTCAGTCCCCCTCGGCCTTGGCAGCACATTTCAGGGTCTCGGCACGAATCAGGAATGTTGTTATCAGCTTCCCATCTCGGAGTATCTTGATTCGCATCTTTGTTCAAGGGGCGACCTACTTTTAGAAAATTTTCTTTTTTTCTTGGGGCAGGCAAGGAGAGAGGAACCGAAGCAACGAGGAACGATTCCCGATCGGTTCTTCGACGGGCTAAAAACGCCACCGATGTCGTTTGGCACGTTTGGAAGGACCGCTAACTTCTAAGCTCTGGTCTGCGAAATTGGTGTCCGTCAGTGGATGTGATACAGTGGTTATTGGTATCAGATGTCGCCTCCTGACGTGGACTAATTACCACAGTACTTCATGACTTACGGAAGCATACTGATATACTAATGAAGAAGTGTCGGGTGACTTGGAACAACCTAGCAAATACAGACAAGTAGTTTAGTTAGACTCCTTCGAGTGTTACAGCTTGCGTAACCGATATGCATGGATCATAACGAAATGGCCCGACACGAATTTACTTTTTTTTTTATTTCAATTTCGGATGTACATCTCTTTCCTTCTGTAGACGCGATCCCTGAACCCTTCGCGGACCAGCATCCGTAGGACGATCGTCCAGCGGTCTCCGATAGATCAAGGTGCTGAGCAGCAGCACGGCGTGTGCGCAGGCGAAAAAGCGGTCCACTGATTGACCGTCCGTCCTACCAAAGAAGGGAAGACTGACGAGGATCTTCTCAGTTAAGAACCAGGCTTCGATCTCATTGATCGACAAGTTACCCGAGAAGTTCTTGAGCGGGAGCCAGCAAGTCGTTGGCCCCTCAATTCCTGTACCCTTGGAGCCATGGCCCCCCTAGTAGTGACACGCTGTTGGATCTTCCTCCGTATGGAGGACGGGCAACCGGGTTGGTACTTGGTGTATGGAGTACAATCAACTCGTACCCGGGCGGAGAAGAGGATTTCACTTCTGGATGGCTGCAGGGGCGCTATGGCATCTGGCATGAAAAAAGTTAAAAAAGCTTCTTTTCATTGTGAGAAGGGGGGCAAAATAGAGATTTGGAACTCTCCACTTATCGGTCCTCCCCTCGTTCCCCGGGCCCTACCAGGCACCGTTTCGTTGCTTCTTCTTAGCCCCCGTTGATGGTCCAGTTGGCTCTTTGGTTTTTCCTTTCCCTTTTTCCCCCCTGGTGGTGGAACCCCAGTCCCTGGATAGAGGGGACAATGGCGTCAGACACAGCCTCCTAAGGCGATCGCCGCATTCTCCACCCGTAAGGGACCAGGGCGGATGCAAATGGCTCTGAGCCTCTGAGGGACACTGAACGCGGGCCCGGTGGGTCGGGGCTAAGAGCTGCTTGCGTAATGCTTGCCTTCTTGTCAAACTCTTGGACCGTCAATGTAATTTGGATCAGCAGTGTTCTTGCCTGGCCGAGGACGGTGGTGGTCTCTCTATCTCAAACCAATGCGTCGTGACTCGTGATGGAGGGACGGTTACATTTGTTTGTTGTTCCTGGAATTGTGCGTGTCCTGAAAGGCCTTATCTTGAATTGCCGCATTGGGGTGATTGGGGGGGCATCCACGAAGCGGTAGTGTACTCGACTGTCAGTGTCACAAAATGCCAATCTAAGAATAGCGTCCACAATTCCAGCCGGCAATAATGTGGAAACCATATCAATAATTTGGGTAATACTAAGGACAAGACTGTGAGTGTGGTCAGCCAGACCAGAGACGACGGGTGTCAGTGGAGCGTGGGTAAAGGTGGCCATGCTGATTGGTCAATTTGGAAAAGAAGTTGCCACGAGTCGGCTGCGTTTTGCGTCTGGGCTGTCCTGGTTTGGTCATTACCAGATCAGTGTGTAAGATAGTTTTGTGACACCCAGCTAAAATACTCCTGATAAAGTCCAGGTGGCCTTTGCAGCCATGGTAACGGTTCGTACCTGACAGGCCTCGTCAACACTGCAGCCACTGCAGCCCCCGTTTTGGTTTCAAGTTCCCAACTCTGTTTGCAGCGGAGACTCCAAAGCGGAGCCCTTCTACGGCGTGTTATTTTACAACTAAACAGTCGCCCTCATTTTACTTCATTTCCCAAGGTCCAGAACTTCTTTCCAGCTCTCTCGCCTTTCTCTCGGTGCTGAAACTTTGCTGCTGACCAGTGACCAGTGATCAGTGGTTCTCAACACCCGAAAATTTACAGTACGTACTCCATTCCATCCCTTCACCTACCGCCCGCTGTTCCATCATCATTTCTTCATCCTTTTTCCCCCCACGGTCTTTAGACAACCTTTTGGTGTTGGCGCATTCTTGTTCTTGTCATCTTTTTTTGGGTCCAACTCCAATCACACTCTCGTTAACCACCCCCTCGACCTCCAGTGTCCCTTATCGCCTTTTAATCTCTCCCGTTCTCTACCCCTCGTGGCTTCCTCCGCGTTTAGCCAAGGAAGCCTGACTCGGCCCCGGCCCTTTGAATTCCGCCAGTTTTTCTCCGATCAAACTCGAGCATTCACCATGAGTTCCGACGGCGAGAAAGTCCGCGCCTCTGGCGAGACTCCTCGTGAGACTCTGCCCACCGTGAACCCGGCAGCTGAGAAGCAGGAGGCTCCCAAGGCTGCGTTCCACCCCGCTGTCTACGTGAGGTGAGATTTTGCACCCCGTTCTCCGAAGACGTTCTGCAATTCAGAGAATGGAAAGACACCATTGAGACGACGAGACCCGAGGCTAATCCCACAATTCGCAGTGTCTGGATCACTCTCAGTTCCTCCGTTATCCTGTTCAACAAGCACCTCCTCGACTACGCCAACTTCCGTGAGTCCTAGAGTCCTCCTCACGCGACAATCTGACCTGCGTTTCTGACAATTCTGCTCTCTCTGTACAGGCTTCCCCATCGTTCTCACAACATGGCACTTGACTTTCGCGACGATCATGACCCAGATTCTGGCCCGCTGCACCACCGTCCTCGACGGCCGCAAGTCTGTCAAGATGACTGGTCGTGTCTACCTCCGCGCCATCGTCCCCATTGGTCTTATGTTCAGTCTGAGTTTGATTTGCGGTAACATGACCTATCTGTACCTAAGTGTTGCCTTTATCCAGATGCTGAAGGTAAGTGGCTTTTGAGCTATCGATCTCGAAGTATAGCAAGTTCTGGGGCTAATTGCGGATCGATTCTGTTGGTATAGGCTACCACTCCCGTTGCTGTCCTGCTCGCTACCTGGGGCATGGGCATGGCCCCCGTCAACTACAAGACTCTCGGAAACGTCTCCATCATTGTCCTCGGTGTTATCATTGCCTCCTTTGGTGAGATCAAGTTCGTGCTGGTCGGTTTCCTGTTCCAGCTGGGTGGCATCGTTTTCGAGGCCACTCGTCTGGTCATGGTCCAGCGTCTGCTCAGCTCTGCCGAGTACAAGATGGACCCCATGGTGTCTCTGTACTACTTTGCCCCCATCTGTGCCGTCATGAACGGTCTCGTCGCTCTCTTCCTCGAGTTCCCCCGCCTGACCATGGACCACATCTACGGTGTCGGCATCTGGGTCCTGCTGGCCAACGCCATGGTTGCCTTCCTCCTGAACGTCTCCGTTGTGTTCCTGATCGGCAAGACTTCGTCCCTGGTCATGACCCTGTGCGGTGTCCTCAAGGATATCCTCCTGGTGGCTGCCTCTATGTTCATCTGGAGCACCCCCGTCACTGGTCTCCAGTTCTTCGGTTACTCCGTGGCTCTCATCGGTCTGGTCTACTACAAGCTCGGTGGTGATAAGATCCGCGAGTACACCGGCCAGGCTAACCGTGCCTGGGCCGAGTATGGTAACACTCGTCCCGCCCAGCGCCGATTCGTCATCTTCGGTGCTGCGGCTCTCATCTTCTTCCTCTTTATCGGCTCGATGGCTCCCAGCTACGCTCCCAGCCAGGTCGACCGCGTCAAGGGCATGCTGGGTGGTGCCACCTCTGGCAATGCTTAAATGCTTGATCTGCTCTAATCATTCCTTCGAAGTGATGTCGCTCCGTATCTGCTGAAATGCGCACAGAGTCCATCTTCGAAGGTTATGAAGGGCTGGTGAAGTGGCTGGCTTGTTGCAACTGGATGGACCTTAATGTGTAGGAGTTTAGGGACGATTACGCCACCACTGTTACAAAAAAGGGAGAGAAAGCATAGTGGCATCTAGAAACTTGTTGTCACCCTGATCTTCTCTTCCTGTGTCTTATTTTTTCTTTCTTGACACCTCATTTTTGCTCGGGAGCTGGCTCCGGCGGCATGCAGGAAATGCAGCCGTTGACCAGTCTCCCACCCCGGAGGCTCGCGTGATGGAAAACGGAGTTTATCTGGGCATTTCCTTCTTTTCCGTTCTTTCCTCGACTGCATCCCCCCGCTATGTATACTGTTGACTAGGGACGGGTGTTTGCTGGCGGTGTATTTTCCGTGTTCTTTCATCATTGCTCTCTAGCTGTTTCCTTACTATTTTTTTTTTCGACGAACAGATTTGAATGTTGTACCTTGCACGAGCTCTGGTGTCGGTTTTGCTTTGGACTTGACTCGTTCTGGGGTTGTTTCTTTTCTTTTTCTTTCCTTTCTTGCTGTCTTCATAGTTTGACAATAGACTTTTTTTTCTCAAGGTTGCTTTGATTTTGTATTCGGTGTGGGTGGTCTTTTGATGAGGAAGTATTTTGGAGGAGTTGGGATGTTATTATTGGCAGCCCTGGGGTGATAGGGTGATAGGGCGAGACGGTGAAGTGTACGGGTGGAGGATTACCCGACATGCTACCTCGATTACCCAGGTGACTGCATGGCTGACGAGGTGACGGGGGCCAAAAGAGACCTGCGGAGTGCGAACTGGCCGATGGCAGCCCCGACAGGACCAAGTTACCACCAAGTTGCAGCTGAAATGACTGGCAGGAACCGTGACGGGCGACGGGGCTGGGCCATGCTGGGCTGACTGGAACAGGCTAATGATTGGCCAATTGCTTGCAGCGCAGCCCCACCCGCCGCAGCCAAACGACGTCGACCAGTGCTCGGGGCTCCACTGGTATGGTTCCGGTATGGTCATGGCTGATCGGAACTCTTCTACATGCCCATGTACGGTGGTTTCGTACGGTTCCCTCCGCATTGCGGATCCCCCCCTCCGATCGCCTCAGATCGTCTTTTGCGCTCTTCGCTTTCTTCCTCTCTTCTTTCTTCCCTTCCTCTCTGTCTCTTTGACTCGCCTACTACTACTACTTTCTTGCCAATCATCGTCCCCCCGAACTCTCTTCTGTCCTACCGCCATTTGGACTCTTCTTTTATCTTCTCCATATCCCTCCTACCTTTCTCTTCTATACTCATTCGCTTCCTCTGTCTCTTGCTCCATTCTACAACCTGCACGCTCTTAGCTCGTGATCTATAGACCAGGTGGTTGAACCTTATGGTGTGTTGCTCACTTAACCCTACAGTACAGTACCTCTCGTCCAGGACATCACCTAGTCCTTCATCATGTGTCCTATGATCCTCAATCGCCTGTCCGATGGTCCCGCTATGGTCCTCTCTCCTTCCCAGGAAAACGCCTTCGGCCAGCTCCCCTCCCAATCCTTGCTGGATACCCCGAGTAGCTTCCACACCTACCCGGGGAACTTCAACTCCTCCGCCTTCGGGGCCAACAGCTTTGCCCAGCCAGCTGTGAACACGGGTGTCTCCGCGGCTCCCGCTCCACCCAAGCCGTCTCGGAAGAGGTCGCGTGACGAGGCTGCCTTTGATGATGGCCTCGCTGTCAATGCACCGCCGCAGCCCCAGCCTGCTCCCACTCGCAAGGAGGAGCCTATCTATGGCGAGGGAATGGTCCTGTTGAATCCACAGACCGGCCTGGCTGTCTCTGCCGAGAGCCAAACGGGCACTTGGTATGAAGAAAAATCCGAGTCGCAACAAGCCACGGCTGCTCCAATCTCGTCGCGGTCTATTGCGCTCCAGTCAGATGGTGCCGATATCAGTCGCAAGGCCCAGCGGCTTGATACCTCTGCCCCAGGTCTGGATGACATTGCTCTCGCGTCAATGCACCAGCGCCTAAACGGCTCCGAAATGGCTGACCAGCACCGCACCGCCCCGGCCACACCCCCAGCCGAACCCCTCATCGACGATGCCACTCGTCTTCTGGGCATCAGCTGGCAGCGCATTGATACCGACGACGACATGGCCCCTGCTGTGCGTGGTTGGACCAAGTATATCGACAACCAGTACGCCGCCTATCTCCACCACTCGCAGATGCTCATGAAGAGCCGCGCCCTCAATGCCTATCTTGTCGCCGCCACGCCCGTCTCCTCTTTCTCACCGGCTTTCTACCTTTTCAATGATGACCTCACCCAAGGTCAACTCGTGGCCTCCTCATGGGAAGCATGCCTGCATAACCTCCGCTCTACTCCTCCCGTCTTTGAAGGAGCCGCTCCTCTCGCCGCTGCCAGCCGTCCGCAACCCGCCGCCAACCCCTTCACTGCCGCCTTCGCATCTGGGGTACCTCTTCTGCAGCAGGCTCTTTCAAGCCACTCGCACTCGTCTAACTGCGGCATGGACGCGGGAGCGGGGCTGAACGGAGGCGTCGAAATGGGAATGGAAATCGACTCCTAAGCACATCATCTCCTCGCCCAAAAGTCACAATCGATCATCGAACGTGTTAAGCACCGGACCGCCGACCTTCGACGAGAATATATTTCTTCGATGCCGCCGCCCGATCGATTCGCTCGCTCACCGCTCCGTGTTCCGTGCTTCGTACTGTCCGCTTCTTCTGATTTTTCTTGATTACTGGATTTCTAGTCATTTTTTGCTTTCCACGCCCGCGTAACTGACCCAGGTCGGCAATTCGCCTCAAAACTCACCCCGGGAGGGTGAGTGGGTATGGTGTTTACTGGTTTCTTATTTTTCTTTTCTTTCGGTGGGGATTCTGGCTCTGGCGTCGTAATCTTTTCTCGGGGAGGGTTGATTTGCATGTTTTCCTATTTATTTTCCTTCTTGCCTTTGATGTCTTATCTATCTACCATTATAACAATCTTATGACGCAAATGAAACAAGAAAAATTCAGATTTGAGATCTGAGTAAGATGTTGTAGGGTTCTTTTTGGGTCATCTGTAGAAGCACAAAATCTCCTCATACACAATTTGGTCACCACATCATCTTCGTCGTGATCGTCATCGTGACTGGATTTTTCATCCTGCTCAACCTGAGCGGGTTCTTGGTGTGCTATCTCATCGTACGAAGCGGGGAGCGGTCCAAAGCACCGATGATACTTCATATGGGTCTTCAGATCATAGTCTTTGTGATCTATAGGGACATCGGGTTTAAAAATGTGGAAGCCTTCCCCATAGAGCAGGCTAATGAGCTGTATACCAGTTAGAATAAGGCAGGCGGAAGAAGCATTAGGTGGAAAGGCTTACCATTGCCCCAAAGGACCATATGTCGGTGGCTGTATCCTATCTTATCTGTAGATGAGCCTCCGGGCTTCTAAAATTAGAGTCCTACTAGAGTCTCTATCACGAGCATAAGTAGAATCTAAGTGCACTATACTTCCGAAGTCTGCTAATTGGACTTCTTTGAACATAGATTCACCTTTTCCGTAGTTAAATAATATATTACTTAGCTTGATGTCTGTATATTAATAAGTCAGCAAGATTAAATATATCAATTGCTGAAACCTTAACTATATGAACAAGCCCTTCTTAGTGAAGAATAGATAGCGCCGCTAATATACATCAAGCGACGTACTTCACTTCTGCACAGGCGAGACGTTTTCTATTAGATGCGTGTAACACATCATCTTCTAGATATTTCAGGACAATCGCCGGTAGAGTAGCAGGGTCTTAGATCTCGTCTAGCAGGGGCCGTAGAAACGAAGATTTATACTGAAACTTCAGGAGAACGTCTCTTTCGTTGTGAGTACGAAAATAGTTAGCACTTTTGACGATGAAGCTATCCTTTTCTTAGTTCCTATGGACAGGAAATTAAAATAGTAACCGTCGACTAGGCTAAGAAAACGTACATTGCAAGCCAGACACTCTCCTAAAGTTATTCAGTAATAGTGTATTGGCCTGTTCGCCCTCTAATTATCTAGCTCAGCTTCATCATGGGAACCATTAAGGCTGTATCCCCGAATAACAAGTAACAGACGCGAGGCAACTAAATTAACAAGAAAGGAAGTAGGGCACGGAAGGAGGGGTGGTGAAAGAGTATTACATGCTTGAAAATTTATTACGTGTCCCTTCCCCTGCGTTATATCTTTTATGCCCGAGGCAGGAATTGCTGTCGGAACGCAGCAGCAGAATCCAGGGAATTGGTGATTGATACGAGGCCAAGAGATTTACAATATAGCTCTAGTGGGATGAAGAGGATGAAAGTTTTTTTTTTTGATTTTGAATTATTTTGTTATTCTTCTATGCCAAACCGATTCTCACGGCTGCTTTTGTACACAGCATCATCTCTGGCTATCGGAGCGATAAAAATGTTGGCGCTTCTATGGAGAACACACTGTAGAGCTCGATGTTGGGTTTCGTCTCGTCCCCTAGCAATCACCTTAATCATAGTCGTAATCGCTGCCCGCATCATAATAGTCATCCTGGTAATCATTGTGGTAGTCTCCCGCGAACGCGTCGTCCACGTGATCATCCTCAGCATCGTCCTCATCCTCATCCATGTCATCAAGATCGGGGCCTGTAGGCTCATCATCATCTGCGGGGACAGGCGGAGCGGTAGCTGAAGGGGTCGAAACAGCGGCGACCAAGGGAGCGGTGGGAGGTGGCGTGGGTTGGTGAGCAGCGAAAATCACAGGCTTGCTGGTCACACCCGAAGGGGTTCGCGAGGACGCCCGAGCTGCACGTCGGGAGCGTGCCGGTGCCGGCTCAGGTTGAACGCTCACGCTGCGGCGTGAAACAACGCTCT
Organism: Penicillium ochrochloron; assembly: GCA_022985105.1. Taxonomy (NCBI): domain Eukaryota; kingdom Fungi; phylum Ascomycota; class Eurotiomycetes; order Eurotiales; family Aspergillaceae; genus Penicillium; species Penicillium ochrochloron. The sequence continues at coordinate 233,772 of JAAVMA010000007.1, forward strand.
GGCTGCGACTGCGACTGTCGCTTCGGCTCAGAGATTCCACCTTCGCACTTTTATCGCTTGAGGCGTCTTGGTCGTATAGGTTGTCGAGGAGTGAGTAGTTGATCTTCTTGCTGTATCCACGCTTCTCCAACATTCGGCGTGTGGCCTCCGCCGGGGTGGAAGCGCGAGAGCTGCGGCCATCCTCGCCATCGCCCTCGAGGTAGGTCACATCACCAAGACGGCCCTTGCGGCGCTTTCGAGGCTTGGATGTGGAGGGACCAGCAGTCGCTTCGGCAAGTGCCCGCTTCAGGGCCTTTGCCTGTTGTGTGCGAAGATATTCCTTATTCTCGTGGACCCAGATGTGCTCTTTCAGCTCGATTTCGTCGGTGGACAGCAGACAGTTGACAACCTCGGGATCGTCCGCAAACTCGGCCTCGTCGATATCAACGCTATCAGAAACGAGACTGGCCGGTTTTGGCTCGGTGATACTTTCGACTAGATCCGAGCCCTTGGCCAGCATGGTCTGGATCTCTTCTTCAAGTGCATTCTCCGATGCAATTTGATCTGGAGAAGGTGCGGGATATGACGGGCGTCGAGAGCCCTTGATCTTCACGTCCTTGAGGCCAGCCTTCTCCTTCTCAGCATCCTCAACGACCGCGTTGACAGCCTTAGCAACAGATCCTCGTCGTTGAGGATTATCCATCAAGGCGGGATCGATGGGGATGTTTGGAATGGCGAACCCGTCGGCATCGAATCGCGGTGGCTGAGTTGATTCCCTGTCACTTTCCACAGAATCACCCTCAATTTCGGCTGCGGTCTCTGGGTGTTTGGTTGTCGCACGGATCGACCTTTTACCCTCTCTACCCCTAGTAAAGGACGGGGGATCGTGCGCATTTTCCAACTGCACCGAGCGGAATTGGTCCACAGTAAGCTCGCCGCTCTCAGTCGAGCCAAACTCGTATAGACGTTGGCTGATGGTGACCTCGGTGACTTTGACAACGTAGACCACTTCACGAATGGTTCGGCGGAAATTGTTCATCCGAGCTGCCAGGATCAATGCCGCGCCACAGAGACCAGCGGGACGTCGACCGGTTGACATCCAATCACGGTTCATCCGCTGGATGATACGGACAGCTTCGCCCGCGACTTGCATCGTGGCATTTCCAAACTCCAGTTGCTTGGCAAATCGGTAGATCAAGCTTTCCGGGTCGATGGGGTTCATGAGAAAGACGTTGCCGCCCAGCCGGAGTTCGTCGAGAAGGGCTTTGTATGTGCGACCAAGTTTGAAAACATTGACCATCAAAGCATCCGCAAAGTCAATCAACATTGATGTATTACCATCCTGACGACGGCAAGCGATGTATAAGGAAACACCGGCGACATTTTTTATACGTCGACCCTGAATGAAGTTGAGGCCAACTGCGAGCTTGAAAACCTGACCAGCAGCTTTCACGGCACTTTCAGGGATGTGGAGACTTCGGGCTAGTTGATTGATGTATCGGTTGCCATTCTGTTCGGTCAACTCCCGGGATTCCATACCACCACCCCGGTTGTAACCTGGTCCGAAGCTCCGGACATGGGTCTGGTCTGATCCGACGAAAGATCCCTGTACGACTGCAGCACCGGATGATGTTTCGCCGAAAGTCACTTCGGACACAATATTGGATTCGCTGATAACAGTACCACACCCAGAGCAAACCTTTTGGCCTTCATCCTCGACGATATGTGGAGCAGGACACCCCGGGTTGGGGCAGCTTTGAGTCTTCGGGTGTGTTTTAGGGCGTGCAGGTTGAGGGCGCCCAATCGGCTGTGGGCGTCTGATCGGTGTTGAACTTGGGGGTTTGAGACTTGCCAGGCGTCCAACAGGAGGCCGTGGACCACGCGGGGTCACAGAAATGCTGGTAGACCGGGAGACCGACATGGCTGCGGGGATAAGATGTAATAATAGCCGGGATGAATTGCAATTATCGTCGGGACCTCTCCAGTGATCGAATGTTCTTCAAGTGAGGCGTAAGTCGAAGGAGACCAGTAGGGTCGTGGGGTTCGAGCTTGCAGTAAAGATGAGAGGCAAGTGAATGAGGTCTAGGATAAGAGATCTGGCGAATTTGGAAGATAATTGAGCAGCCTGCTTTCCAACCAAGCGCTGCAGCGCTGTGTTGGTCTGCAGTGCTCACGAAGCCTCGAGGCGCGCGACACGAATCTGAAATACGCGTGTCGGGAATAGAGAGAAAAAGATAAGTGATAAGGGCAAAGAAACTTGTGAGGTTGGGAGGCTGGCGAGAAGATGAAGTTTTTGTCAGTGGACGTCACCCGTGGCTCAGTGGTGGAGTCACGTGTTGTCCCGTTCAGTTGGCGGGCGCGCGTTCGACTCGTTCAGGTGGCAGAGGTCAAATGTGTGTGAATTCGCAGCTCAAACAATTTGTGAGCAGGAAAGATGGAAGACGAGTAGGTTTTGAGTATGGAAGAGAGATAAGAACAGAAAGAAAATTTATCTTGGGATATGAAATATCTATTCGCCTGGTGTTGGTTCTGCCTTCAAGCAGGCAGCTTCTAGAGGAGGCACCACGTGATCCGGATTGAGTCAAGTGAGAGTTGGCACTAGTCCCAAATAGGACATATTGATTCCAACTAGTCTGTGCTGCCTGATTGCCTTGCCGCCTGAAATAAGTGGCAACAGCAAGAGCGGGGGTCCAGGCCCCAAGGCCCCCAGGCATCCACTCGAGTTCCACGCCCTCCCACGAGCGCGTTATGCCCACTCTGCAGCTTCGACTCTATGAAAGGTGGTTGACTTTACAATATATTGGGCTCCGAGGCTACGTAGATCTCCATACCTGGTGGCTGTTCATCCCGAAATATGGAGTCACATACCTGCACGAGGGCCATGGCACTCGATCCATAGTTGGCATGCGGCTGGTCGTGTTGACTCCATCTGCGGCATTTGTGCCTGCCTACGCACAAATGTCGCATCTTCGTCTTCGCGTGTCGTCTACTTGATTCCAGTCTAATTTTTCTTTGCTTTTTGCTTATCAACTCTCCTGCTGACAATTCCATTCATACATTTCATGACTCTTTTTTCTTTATGATGCAATTGACTGTGTCGCGGTTGCTGTTTCTCTAAGTGGCAACTCATTAATATACCGGCCTGCTAACCCATATCTCTGGTGTTGGCATACTTCAGAAAATCATCTTATACTCTGTGTTTTGCAATACACAGAAAGACTATTATTAAGTCCTGGTGACTATTATTACCTACTACTTTCGCTGAAAAGGACTTCGCGACCGTTGTCGACTTGTCTTTCATTGTTGGGTTCTGGTACCCGCGGACTGTGCGATCGATAGCCAGAGTTTTTGTGGATCATGTCTTCCGAACGGGAACTTCCCTATGGTCCTCCACGATCACATACCACAAAGATCCAGGAGGATTCATCGTCTAGTACGAACATGAGGAGAAGTCTCTTCTGGGTGAGCAATATCCACTGCGCCTCGTGTGTGGCCTATGTCACCGAGGTCCTGTCGGAGATCCCCACAGTCCAAGACATCGATGTGTCGATCTTGACACATGAAGTGCGCGTATCTCATGGAATCCCTGTGCAATCGGAAGACTTGGCTGCTGCGCTCATTCAGGCTGCCTTCGAAGTTTATCATGTCACGACCTATGATGACCGGGGAGCCATCGTTTCCGAGCTCGATACTACCTCTTGGAATCATCGTGGCTCGGGCCTTTTCTCGCCTCGCGCCTCTTATTCTAGCCTCTCGTCAAATATCAAAGAAAGGCTACACAATAGTCGAGAGAAAGGACATATTGCCAACTGTGATGCCTGCAAGAAGGAACAAGCTCAGCAATTCTCTCCCGACTCCACTCAAACTGAAGTTGGCACTTTCAATGAAAAGTCTCCTCGGGCCCCCGCTTGGAAGGAAACCGACGATGATGGACATGCCCAACACACTACGGACTTGGAACGATCGCCAACAAGTGCAATATCTCACACGGCATCGTCGGGCGCGACCTCGGAAACTCGGGTGGAAGGCTCTGCGGATGTCTCCATATCAATTCCTCCTGAAATCACTGAAACAGCTCGATCAACATCATCTCAGACGGACGAAGAGTTCACCGCACGGATCAGCATTGCTGGCATGAGTTGTGCATCTTGTGTCAATAGTGTTACTGCTGCTGTTCAAGACCTTGATTGTGTTCAGGAGATCTCCGTTAACCTGCTCATTAATAGCGCGGCTCTCGTATACACAGGGCCCCGGGGAAATATTGACACTATTATTGATCAGATCGAGGATATTGGATTTGAAGCCTTTGTCGATGAAGTCAATCCAGTTCCCAAGCTTTTGGGCCCTCAGACGGGTTCCACACTTTATATCACCGAGATTGCCATCACAGGCATGACCTGTGGTTCCTGCGTAGGCGCCGTCACTCGAGGCTTGGAAGAGCTGCCTTTCGTGCGCAATGTCTCTGTCAACCTACTGTCTCATAGTGGAAAGATCGAGTTTAAAGGACGAGATAATCTGGATAAAATCGTGGAGAAGATTGATGACATGGGATACGATGCTGCCGTTAACAGTGTCGAGGCTGTGCCTGCTGCAAAACAAGCATCGGTACCCGTCCAAACAAGAACAATATCGGTCCGCATTGATGGCATGTTCTGCCACCACTGCCCAGAGAAAGTCCTGGCCTCCTTGGAGTTACTTCATAATGTCACCGTGGACGAGATCCCCACCGAGAAAAAGCCCATCACCAAAGTCACGTATACGCCCGAGCCGCCTGAATTGACTGTCCGTTCAATCCTTACGGCCATCAACGAGGCCAACAGTGGGTTCACTGCTAGCATCTACCATCCACCTACCATTGAAGATCGCTCTCGGGCAATACAGCTCCACGAACGACGCAGGCTACTCGCTCGCCTGCTCTTTGTCTTTGCCGTCGCAATCCCGACCTTCCTCATTGGAATCGTTTTCATGTCGCTTGTCCCCTCTCAGAATGCGACCCGAATGTACTTGGAGCAGACGATCTGGTCTGGTAGCGTCACTCGCATCGAGTGGGCGCTGTTTATCATGTCAACGCCCGTCATGTTCTACGGCACTGATGTTTTCCATACACGCGCGCTCAAGGAAATCCACGCTTTGTGGCGTCCAGGAAGCCGGGTACCCATCTTGCGGAGATTTTATCGCTTTGGCAGCATGAATCTTCTGATCTCGGCAGGTACATCAGTTGCCTACTTTGCCTCTCTGGCTGTCCTTATTGTTGATGCCGTGGCTGGGACCAAAACCAGCGCTCATAGCACCACTTACTTTGACTCCGTGGTCTTCCTGACGCTCTTCATCCTCGCCGGTCGTTTCCTGGAGGCATACAGCAAAGCCCGAACTGGTGATGCCGTTTCATCTCTAGGCAATCTCCGGCCATCAGATGCGTTGTTGGTTGAGAGTCAGTCCGCGGACACCGGTGCTTCTGGAGGCCTTGGTTCAGATCAAATAACCCGCATTAGTGTTGATCTCCTGGAGATTGGTGATATTGTTCGCATTCCTCATGGCGCATCCCCGCCGGCCGATGGGCTGGTGGTCGGTGAAGGTTCATTCCAATTTGACGAGAGTTCTCTTACGGGAGAGTCCCGGCCTGTCAAGAAAGCCGTTGGAGATCAGGTATTCACTGGGTCAGTCAACGTAGGCCAGCCTGTGCAGGTTCGCATCACCGAGCTTGGCGGGTCATCCATGCTCGACCGTATCATTGCCGTGGTTCGCGAAGGCCAGAGCAAGCGGGCTCCCTTGGAAAGAGTTGCGGATCTGCTCACCTCTCATTTCGTTCCTGTCATTACCTTGATTGCTATTCTTACTTTTGTCATCTGGCTCGCCCTGGGCCACTCAGGTGTCCTTCCCATCGACTACCTCGACATTGCTCGCGGTGGCTGGACTTTCTGGAGCCTGGAATTTGCCATCGCCGTCTTCGTTGTCGCATGCCCCTGTGGTTTGGCACTTGCTGCTCCAACTGCACTCTTCGTGGGTGGCGGTCTTGCGGCGAAGCATGGTATTTTGGTGAAAGGTGGCGGCGAAGCCTTCCAAGAGGCCAGTCGCCTCGATGCTATTGTGTTTGACAAGACTGGTACTCTGACCGAGGGTGGAAGCCTCAAAGTCACTGAGCACGAGGTCCTTACCAAAGACGAGGAACTTTTGAAAGTTGCGTGGACACTTGGGCGGAAGCTGGAAGAGAGCAGCAACCACCCGATTGCCCAGGCAATATCTAGCTTCTGCCAATCGCAGCCAATGGCCAAAGTTGTGTCCTCTGATATTCAAGAAATCTCGGGCCAAGGAATGAAGGGTACCTTCACAGTGACCGCTGAGAACTCTGGAAGCGGCGAACAGTATGAAGCGGCAATTGGCAATGAGCGCCTTCTTCATAGTATCCTCCCTGCCAACAGCGATACATACTTCATCTCCAGTCTGCTCTCAAAGTTCCAATCCAGCGGCAAATCCACTGCCATTCTATCCGTGCGTCGGCGCTCTTCTGAAACATCTTCATTTGTCCCCGCCATCGTCTTCGCGACATCGGACACAATTCGGCCCGAGGCAGTTGATGTGATCTCTCAACTCAACAAGCGACACGTTGAGGTTTTCATGTGTACGGGTGATAACCAGACAACCGCACATGCAGTTGCTGAAATGCTGGGTATACCTCGCTCGAACGTCATGGCCAACGTTTTGCCCGCGGAGAAGGCTAGCTTCGTACGACAAGTCCAAGATGGCTCGGTTCACCCCACAACACCAAGCGTCGGAGCGCAGGGCTCTCAAAGCCAAACTGGAACGCGTTCAATCGTAGCTTTCGTCGGAGATGGCGTCAACGACTCACCAGCTCTCGCAGCCGCAGATGTCAGTATCGCAATGGCATCCGGCTCCGATGTCGCCATCAACTCTGCCAGCTTCATCCTGCTCAACTCAGACCTGAGCACGATTCTACAACTCGTCGTTCTCAGCCGTCGCGTGTTCAACCGTGTACGGATGAACTTTGGCTGGGCTGTCGTTTACAACTTGTGTCTTGTTCCTGTCGCTGCTGGTGTCTTCTACCCGATCGTGAGTGGCCACCATGAGAAGATGGTTGGTGGTGAGATGATCACTATGAATGAACACTGGAGGTTGAGTCCTGTTTGGGCTGCGCTGGCTATGGCGCTGAGCAGCATTTCGGTTATTTCGAGTAGCCTGGCCTTGAGGATTAATATGGAGAGTGTGAAGAGGTTGTTGCGATGGAAGAGATCCGAGCGTGATTAATGATTAGAAGCCTCTTGTACAGCTTGTCACTTAAGCGTTCCTTTATTGATTCCCATTGAACATGGTTTTATTCGTTGCATTCTGGATATCAAATTGAGTGTACGTAGCTCTGTTCATGAAAGATGAGAGATTATCCAGATTCTCCCCAAACTTCGGCAATCTTCTTACTCAGTACTTTGCCAAACTTCTTCCGTCCCACCAGAGACTGCAGCTCATCTGACATCAATGTTTCCCGCTCGCTAGGCTCCAGCGCCATGTATGCTTCCACAAGGTGTCGTGGTGTTGGCCATCTTTTTTGAATTTCCAATGCTCTCTCACCAGTCAAACCGCGAATACACATGAGCATTTTCAAGAAGATGTCCCGGAGGGATAGGGTATTGGACTTGGAAGCAATGGCGGAGAATGTAGAGAACGTGACTCCGTACGTGACAGATGGTTCCTTGGCTCGAAGTTCATCCATGAGACTAAGATAAGATTTTGTTGAGGTGATGCGTCGACTAGGAATAACAGTAACCGAAGTCGGCTTCGATGCGGCGCCAGTTTGGCTGGGTTGAGGGTCGTCACTTGACGAATCGTCCGCGCCGTACATTTTGCGAAGAAGGCGAGTCATGCGGGCTAGGTATCGGATTGATTCATCGAGCTCGCGAGTTTTCTTCAAGAAATATCCATTGACCACTTGCGTCGATGCCATGGCGGAAGCGGCCATCTCTTGATAGGTCGCTGCACTACCAGACGTAGAATCGTTGTGCGTGACTTTGAATTCTTCAACGAGGTAGATCACGTTCTTGATACCCGATCGCCTGAGACGGAACTTCTGCTCGTGGAAACGCCCGTCTTTGATAGACCCAATGAGATCGTCGAGGCGTTTCCTTTCAAGAATCCAATCTAGCATTACCTCGTCGCCTTCCTCGCCATAACGAGCGAGATATGTAGGATCCCGGCACTTGGCCACCCACATGACGTCGCCCAGTTCCAAAGCCCGCACTTGTGGCTTGATGCCTTTCTCTATGAGGTTATTGGCGATGTAGTCTCGATCTTCTTTAGTGCGTACTTCTCGAGTATCTAGCACTAGTTCAACAGTGAAACTACCCGGAGGAAGCATGAAAGGCTCGGTAGGGCCATCCATATGAGCTGCTAACCCAGGTCTGAATGTAGGCTGTTCCTGTATTACGATATCGTCGTCGTTGTCATTGGGAAGGGATCTATTCCCCGCAGGAGGAGGCATCTGCGACGGCTGAGTTCGAGAATTGCCGCCTGTAGATGCGGCAATATTCGAGGATGCGCCGGGCAGTGTCTTCTGAATTCGCTTGGCCACCTCCCAGCCCTCTTCTGAAAGCGCATACTTTCGGAGTGGGCGACCGTGCTCGTAGACGAGATCCTTTTGGACCAAGGTCTTCATGGAATTCCATGCAGTGTAGAACTTGGTCGGGTCCGGAGGTGCAGTAAAGGAACTGTCACAGTACGGCTGTGCCACCTCTATCAGATGGGCTTTTGTCATACCTTGGCCTGCATCCTCCCCCAAGGTGGCCAGGCCCAACAAGAGCGCATATGGTCCGGACCGTAAAGCTGGCACATAAGGTTTGGCCTTTCGCGGCTTCTTCGCGGGTTGTTCAGCAACACCTGTATCTGATGTTCTTTTGCTGCCTTAGGATTCCCATCAGTTCAGGAGCCTTGGTCGGATAAAATGGCCATGGCATACCTTGGCCCGGGACTTGTGGCATAGGAAGTCCATTCTCTTGGCAGTGAGCCTTAAGCTTCTCCGTCAGGCGGTCACACAGTTTCGGACCCAGTCCATTCAGTTGCTGTGCTTGGGAGGGGTGCTCAAAAGCCAAGGGGCATGCCTTCATCGACTCATAGGCCTTTTTGTACCTGGACATAGATTAGACACGAGATATTCAAGCAAGGCACGCGTGGGATACCAACACAGTCACGCCTTTGCTGTTGCGCTCACGGGCCTGGTCCAACCATTCCTTAATCCACCCCAAAAGTAGGGGATTCGCACACTCCTCACTCATGTTGCCCTTTCGGCCATCAGGCTAAGAGTAAGTGTTGAGTGAACGGTGGGTTGGCGTGACGCGACGTGGATTTCCCCTTTGGGAACAATGCGGTCATGTGACCTAAGATAGGAATAATATTTAAGGTTTTCACGATGTGACGAACTAGTCGGGTGGCAGCCAGCAATCCTCAGAGGGGTCTCAAGCCAATTTTTCCACTTTTTCTGACCCCTCTCAGCTACTGTAGGCTCAGAGGGGTCAGAAAATAACGAATTAATTATTCATTTTATACAACCTTTGTACATCTCACCATTCGACTTTTATTGTAGCTTCTTCCATTCTCTGTACGCTACTTTCTACACCTCTTTCCGTACCTCTTTTCATACCTCTTTCTAGCCCTCTTTTAATACCTCTTTTAACACCTCTTTTAACACCTCTTTTAACACCTCTTTTTTATCGATTCAAAATAGTAAACTCTACCCGGTCGTATAATGATAATCTATAATACTTAATTCAAGTAGATTCTTTTTTTAAAAGTTTATAGTAGTAATAGACCCGTGTGTATTAGTCTTGGTATGTTTCACGCGCCAAGATCTTAGATTATTAATCTAAGGTTTCTAAATTCTGACCCCCCTAAGCCTATAAAAGCTGAAAGGGGTCAGAAAAAGTGGGTCAAATTCCAGACCCCTCCAAAGAATAGTGTGAACCCCCCTGAGCTGTATGCCCCGAACTAGTGATTAATATTACGGATCTGTAAAGATCTGGTTTCTCGAAAGTGGAGCCTAATCATGACTTGAAATCCCTAAACATGAAAACTGGAGTGCCTTGGTGGTGGAGCATCTCCTGTGTGAGTGCGAGTTGAACTGCGCAAGGATGACGTCGACAACCCGGTTCCCCGAACATCAAGAACTACTTCATATCCATGGCTGAACCCCCCTGCTCAATCCGTGGGTTGATCGTAGCCTCACTTCATGCTTCTCCTAAATCTCATCCCCAAAAACCCTTTGATTGAAGTTTTATTGCACCATGTCCCAAAAAGAGGACGAAGTCCCTATCTGGAACTCCGTTACTGCGACGGATCTCACGGTCAACACGGCCGTTGAGGATGCAGAGAAACCCCCGACTCCGGAAGGGCCTACAGATAGTCATGTACTATCACAAGTTGAACAAGATGAGAAAGGCTTGATTCAAAAAGCTGGCGATACGCCCAACATCACTGATGTGGGATGGAACAACCGCGCAGACCAAACTGAACAACTAATTGCCGGCTTATCAAATGAAGACCTATGGATGCTAATTCGAAGATTTGACAAGGTATTTACGCTTGAAGAGGCTCCTCCAGTTAAAATACTGACACGCATTCTGTAGCAAGTCTACAATGTCAAAGCCGTTCCCGAAGCACCCCTTCAAAACCTTGATCTGACTCGAGCGGATGACGATGAATTCTCGCCAGACAAGCTGCGGGCAACTATCGAACGGTTTTATACTACAATCATTGTCAAGTTGATGAGCTTCGTCAAGCACATCGCTCGCCTACGATCTTGGAAGGAGACGAGAAGAACGTCTGTCTTCTGCGCGGTAGGTCAATTCTAGGAGACAAGATTCCATTTCGGAAACCTTGAACCCTCACTGATCGGTAACAGGTCTACTGTATTGCATGGCTCTTAGACCTACTTGTTCCTACCATCTTCGCTTTTCTGATCGCATTGGTCGTGTACCCTCCGTGTCGGGCGGTCATGTTCCCGCCAGCGCCCATTGCATTGGTGGACAAAGAAACAGGTGGTGTTCAGAAACCCAAGGCTGGAGTGCTTGGATCTCATGATAGTATTACCGGGGCTCCACAGAACTTCAAAGGTGAAGCGGCCGAGCAAGAGGCTAGCAACCTGGTGGCTGGTGTTGCTAGCGTTGCTGTGGGCAGTGCTGTTGGGAAACACGATCAAGGAGTGCCGGACGATGCACCATTAGAAGACAATGTCCCTGACGCCACGGATTTGGTTTCTCATACTGCGGATGCCCAGAGCAAGGCGCATGGTCAAGTACCATCTGATCATCATGATAAAACACGACAGCCTATGAAAAAATCAGTCATGGACGGAGCTAACATGCTAATGCAAATCATTGCCGACATCACCGATTCATGGGAAAAGTTTGAGAAGTAAGTCGGTAATTTGTTATAAATGTCGCTTCTTTCTTTACATTCTGTTTCGTATTGACAAACTCAGTGCCCTGTCTCCTACTCGGCCATTCCCGCGACTTACACCTCGCTTGCGATTGGCAGCTGTGTTGGTTCCCGCATGCCTGTTATCAGCTTGGACCCCCCTCTACATTTTCTCAAAGGTGGCTGGCCTCGGTGTCGGTTTAGGCTTCTTTGGCGATCCAATCATCCAGCGTGGCCTTTCATTTCTCAACCGGGATTTCCCTCATTGGCAGAAAATCTTTGAGTTGCAAAAGCAAGTCTTTCCAGATGCTAGTCAATTTTACTGATCAAGCACTAACAGCTGGATAGTTCGCTTCTAAAGGGAATCCCAACCAATGCGCAACTTACCTTGACACTGTTGCGCATTGGCGAGGCCAACGCATCACCTTTGCCACCTCCACCAACTTCCCGAACTAAACCTCCTTCTCGTCCGGCGTCACTTAATCATGAGGAGCTGACCTTAGGCGCTACCAGCGAGGAAATTCACCAAGCAGCGTCAGCCCAGCCAACTCACCAACTCCAAGGACCGCAATTGTCGCCCGAAACTCCCCCCAAGAAGAACTTCGCCTCTAGAGTCGTCGGTTTCTTCCGTGGAACAACTGCTACAGGCGTCGAGAGCAAGCAAGCTATCGATCGAATGCGGGCAGTTGTCGGTTCTCGCCATGCCAAAAACCGAGTTGGTGTTCTGCGCCCAAAAGGATGCACTGAAACGCCCGTTGGCCCTGTCGATTTTGATGCCCGATATAAGGGTGCACACGGGGCTGTGGTTATTGACTCGACACAGGAGCCGCCGGTTCTTTACTTCACAACCGATATCCCGCAAGATGGTGACCTCTATGTGGGGCATCGGAAGAAGGGGTCTGTGCTATTCTCCATGCCAGTTACAGATATTCGGGAGATGAGAAAGCTTGGCGGTATGGGTTGGAAAGGAAAGCTTGTTGTTGGATGGGCTATCGGTGGCAAGGAGGTCGTTGATGGCTTGCTTATTAAGGGCAAGGACCCTAAGCAGTCATACCGGCTAACGGCCATGGGAATGAGGAATCAACTGTTCAACCGGTTGGTTGCTATCGATGGACAGGTTTGGGCAAGCTTTTGACATAATTGTATGAATGCGCGCTGAAACAATTCCAGGTTTGGAGATAATGTATGCTTAGGATTTGGGGTATCGTTGATGATGGCCTCGTCTTCGAAACCGTCAGTCGAAGATCGGGTTGAAAGGAGCGTTGTCAGCTTGGAGAGATTTTGCAGTAGTGCTATCAATATCAAGCACATGATCAGTATTCTTTTGATCCGCGGTCATGGTAGGTGACAAGATAACAAACGTACCGCCTCCTAGCCTAGACCTTAGCCTTAATACACACGTCGATCATGCGATTGACAGCGTTCAACCGCTGCTCCTCAGACATGCAGCCAATGCTGACCAAATTGCTGAGAGCTTCAGCGACCCAGTTCTGACTATTCCAGTCATTACCGACTTCATTTTGGATCATTGGTCCGAGCTTTCGGGTGGCTTGATTACACCTACCCAATTAGGAAAGTTAGAGGCTCATTACTAAGAAAACGCGTCTTCCTCCCCGGTCAAGATAATATTGATATTAAATCCTCCCCGACTCCTCTATACAAACATTCATCGAAATCCTACATCTTCAATCCTCGCAGTCTTGTGTTGAATGGTGAGTATTATCATATTCTATCCTCTATAAACGCTCGCTAAATTAACAACAGGACGAACAAAATCATAGACTCATTGCTTCGTCCCACAACATCTTCCCGGCCAAATCACAGGCACTATCGAGCCAACAGACCTCCCTCAACTCCATTCTCATCTCGTGCCAAGTCGATAACCCCCGCGATGTGGCATAATGTTGGAGTTTGCTGGCATACCAGCTCCGCTCCGATGAACCCTTTCCTGCTATCCCGCCCACCATGAGACACCAACTATACAGCCTTTGAACCTCTAATGAATCATTTTGTGTGGCTTGGCTGTATGCTTGAAGCTCGATCTGCAGCATCCGAGCCAGACTCGCCAGAGGAGCAGTTTGAGGTGGCAGAGGAAATGTGATGCCCACACCAAAGGTAACCAAAGCCAGGCGACAAGCCTCGTAAAGAGGATAGAAGCTAACATGAGCTGACCCAAGCTGAGTTGACGGTAGCAGGGACATGATGTGCCACTGAATGACGTTTCGGTAGTCGCAGAGGGTGTCCATGCCCATCTGGATTCCGTCTTGATACGTTTCAATGAGCTCGACATATATCCGCAGGCTTCGGAAAATCTTTTGCATCTCCGGAGACACATGGTCGCCTTCGGTGATTTCAGACTTTGGGTTTTGTGAGAAGTCATCAATCCCAAGTATGTCCTTCAATGTCATTCGAGTGCCGCTGCGGATTGAAATATAGGGGAAGGTAGGTCGGGCAAGGGAACGGCTCGCGCCTAAGACGCCCGAACTATACTAAGCTGTTAGCGTCTATTCCTCCAGAGATCTGTGGGTTGGGGTTGGTTGCAAGCCATCACTTACAATGCTATCACAGTGGCGAGTCCAGGCAGGCCGAGCTTCTCTAATCCCCCTCTCAGAGACACCAGCTGTCGTAACCCAGCTTGGTGAACTGGATGAGGTGACAAACGACCATACACATCAAGCCATTGCAAGCTTCGCAACGGAGCATTAAACGGAGACTCTGTGATGTCTTCCCATAATGGATTCTCCAACTTGTTCGTCGCCATACACAACACGCACAAGATCAACTCATCAGTGACGGCGTCGGCGGGGATCTTGATGGCACGATTGATCCTTGCAATGGCGTCTGCCTCACAGATGGCCATTTGCTTGGCATCATCAGCGCTGAAATGACCGCGTTGCTTCACCAGCCAGAGTGCTCTTCTGTGGGAGTATGATCCATACAACAGAGTACTGTGGAGTGCTGCATTGCACGCAGAACTTGCGAACCATCGTTGCACACCGATGTGTGTTGTACCCAAGGATGACTTTGGCATCAACCCGGGCCACAATATTGATAAAGCTATGATGATGCATGTCAGTTGAAGTCGTGTTGGAATTGAGGTAGGCTGGAACTCACAGTATTTGTTAGCGCTACTCACGAGGTTCAGGGGAAGAGGCGATGTCTCGATGGTCTGAAAAGGATCCAAGACGGTTGGGTTGATACCGCTCATACATCCCGATGCGCCGAAATCAGTATCGTTCCCCGTGTTTTGCTCCTCACAAAACTCGGGCACGTTGGTGTCAAATTCTTGATTTGTGAACGTGAAAAAATCCTCATCTAGTACATTGTGGTCAAAGTACGTCGGGTCAGACACTCCCGGCTCTGGTACCAGCCAAGGGAAGCCGTCTGCATCTGCTCCAAAATCTCCCGGTGTATGCCCAATCGAGGGCTCGTGAGTCTCGGAATCCGGGCTTGTCTGGTTGTGGGGGGATTCGGCCTCGGGGGAGTTGTTGGCTCCAGTACTCAATGGACTCTCACGTTCAAGCTTTTCCCTTGCTTGCTGCCACCTCCATCGGCCAACATGCGATCGGACTATCCGAAGATTATCGGGCCGTTCCCGACTGGACGATGGATCTGCGATGATGAAGTGTATGCCTGCCTGGGCTCGCGCTGCCCTTTGTCTTTGTCTCGGCATGTTGTAGGAAATACCGAGCTTGAATTGTCTTCTGCTAATCTGACTCTCGCTGATGCTCGGGTGTTTTTATCCTCAGGGCCTGAAGTTGAGTCTGTGCAGATTATGAGGGGACCCGTTCTATTTTATATCACTCCGTACCGCCGCATGCACTAACCCCGAACCACGCGACAGCTTGACAAATACTATCGTGGCGATCCCAGTCCCAAGGGTCTCGAAGTTTTTGGGATACGGTCCTAAGCGAGATGGCCAGCTATCTCTCAGGTGGACCAACAAGTACAGCCAGTGCAGCAGCCAGTGCCAGCCACTAGTGGATCCACCACTGGGACCGCCAATGTTCGATTAGTGCAAGCTTGTGGGGAGGCATTATACCGTTCGGGAAAACGCTCTCTGCTGACTGTGTTTTCACCCGCACGAACCGTGCAATTCGTTCGATTAATTCAATTTATGCACCAGGATGGTGGAGTGCCACATACAAGAGCTTAAATCCGTCCGCCATGCAGATCGCTTGTTCCAGAATCGAGAGCTGAATAACGTTTGACTCCTTCCAGGCTTCGACCAGTATCATTTCAACTGCATCCGACGGCTTCGATCGAACTGCTGACTTTCGTAACGCTGTCCCATCGGGTCGGATTCCGTGTCGTTTGCCCCTCCGTGCAATTCGTCCAGCGCAAGGTTTTGCTCACAGGCTGCTTAAATTGAGTATCAGACTAACCCAAATTAAGAATAAGGTGCTTCTTGGCAAACACTGACAGATTTTGCATCGTCGCCCATCGTGGCATAGCTACAATCCACCTCAGGTCGAATTGACCCTATTGATTGGACAAAATGACACACATTTACCAAATCAGATTTATTGTTTATGTACTAAACATCGACAATTTCGTTTACAGTACGAATCTCCGCGGCGCCAAAGACTTTTGACTGTCGACAACTCGACGGAACCAGTCCAGAGATTGCGGGGGGCAAGGTAGGGTTCTTCTGCGGCTGAACCGTGATTGCAGACTAGAGTATAATAGACAAGTTCCCAAACTTTTCATGACCCTCATCAGCCTAAGAGCGGGGCAAAATATCAACTTCATACAAACATTTCCCGCTAGTCCGCATGCAAGCCCGCCCGCTAGCCCGCACATCCACTAGTCCACATCGGGCATACACTGTAAAACGGCTAACAGGGCTATGCAACTTCATGCCGGGCAATCATCGTCTGTGGTGACAGGCGTCGATCTTATTTTTCTGAGACCTAGATTTCAATATTACAAATGTTTCATAACTAACTTAGTTCCATTAGCTCTGGACGTCATCGGTCAGGAAAAATCAGCTCAATCTCATGATCAACGTAAGATTCTGCCCTGTCGTCGGTAACGGCCGCAATGCCCATTCCAGATTTAGAAGATTCGGTCGAAAATTGTTCTGTGGCGTGCATATTCTCACCTGAAGATTCTCGATCAGTGTAAGATTAGTCTCAACCAAGGATATGCATCGCGGCTTAATTATGATGATGATCGTCATATGTAACCCTTCCCCCCCTGTAAGCATAACTTCGCTTCTCCTGTCTGTAAAGGGAAACTACACTATTAAAGACCCCGCTAGAGTGCGGAAATGCGGAGGCCCGTGTGCAGTGCCGGGGTTCAACGGGCAGGGGTTCTACCGTACTTTATTTCTCGTTGCAACTTGCAGTAACCTAAAATAGTCATAAACGGTTATTTGCCGAACAGGCGCCCATGGATGCACAACCAGTTCGGTCATGCTTATCTTGTCTCAGGTCGGTTATGTGTCGGTTATGGTCCTTTCTCTCTACGGACGTGTAACAGGGTTGAACTTGATTTCCAGAATTTCAGCTGAATATTTTGACAGTAGAGTTGGTATCTGTTTTCTTCTGATATTATTCATGAACGACAAAATTTCAGGTCTAATGATAAGATTATGACCGCTCCAATGCGGCCTTATAGTCTCTCACTGTTTGCTCAAAGGATTCATCGCGCTTGAACCCGAGGGCGATAGCCTGGGAATTATCAAATTGCGTGGGCCAAGACTTCAGAATCGGAACCAGTGCCGGATCCTCCTTCTCTGTGAGGAGGCTGAGCTTATCCTTGCCACCCACCTTCTCCAAGGCATCCATCATCCCTTGCACCGTCACACATATCCCCGGAACATTGATCTGGCGGATATGCGCGGGCACGGAGTTTGCGGGGAGGCGAAGTGTCAGCAGCAGGTTCTCCACGAGCGTCTTCGGCGAGCACAGCCATGACTTGAACTCGCGGTCTTCGATGGGAATGACGCATTCCTTGCCATCCAATGGCTCGCGGATCATGCCGGAGAGGAAAGACGAAGCCGCAGCCGTCGGGGCACCGGGGCGCACAGAAATGGTGGGAAATCGCAGCGTGAAGCCGTTAATGAACTTGCGACGAGTGTACTCATTAATCAAGGTCTCGCACACGACTTTCTCGGCGCCATACGAGGACTCTGGCGTTGGGATCACGCTGTCAGTCACAATCTCGGGCAATGGTTGGCCATAGACGGCCTGGCTGGATGAGTAGATGACTCGTACGCCGGGACAGGTATGGCGCAGGGCTTCCAGCAAGTTGCGGGTCGCATCGATGTTGACACTCATGCCTAGGTCGAAATTGGCCTCGGAGCCGGACGACATGATCCCGTGGAAGGCGTACACTGCATCCAGCGTGGAATTGACCACATCTTTCGCACCAGTGAGGAGGTCGGCCTTCACTGCCGTGGCATTCTCCGGATGGCGAACACCCTTGGGGATGGGAGGTTCAACGATATCGGTCAGAGTGACATGGTAGGAGGGGTCATTCAATAGCTCTGCAGCGAGTAGCTGGCCGATGAAGCCGGCGCCGCCGGTGATGAGAATCTGCATTGTTGTGTGAGAGGAGCGCCGATGGACTTGATTACCAACTCAGGGGAGATTGTCGCCGAGGCGGGTTTATGAGGGCAGAGTGTGTTCTCCGCATTCGCATCAAGTCCGAGGCGATCCGTTGTGGCTCCTCCGCACCGGACTTTGCCCGGCAGGTCGCCAGCGCTCGGGGTGGATCTGCAGAGCAAATGACCGAAGAGACGGCAGCAGGACAATGTCTCGAGGTCCCAATGCGATCGAGTAAATTGTATGTGAGCGTGTTCATGGACTACAATGTTGGTCCGGAGATCAGGGCGATGGTGGAGGGGGAAACGGCACGTCATTCTGTCGGACTCTTCCTGCGGGAGGAGTTGTTCCATAGATCAGGAACCACGAACTCAGTGAGACTGAACCCAATTAACCAACTGGGCCAGGATGCTAAGATTCGGGAATACATAGTAAGTCAAGACAAGCAGCAAGGGTCAAAGAGCGTCTTCCATTGAGCAGATGCCCGCACCCTCGGTCTCCGACGGGCAAAGTCCCGAGCCCACAACTCACTCGGCTTCCCCCGACTTTTCTCACTTTCTTCTGCCCCGCCGACTTTTGCCCCTAACCCGCATGCACGGAGCATCACCGACTGCTTCTCCCCTCCAGCTCAATGATGGATGCCTCTACTCCACTCAAGCGGTCCTCGACCGATGCCGGTCTTGATTCACCTCGTGAGTCGAATCGCTCAACAGAATCACGACCGGTCGCTCCGAGGATATCCAAAGCCCGAGCCTGTAAGTTGGGCAGCTTCCCCACATTGTCTGACCGATCCTGTTCATTGAGGACTGACTCGCCCGTCCAGGCGCAGAATGCAAGCGACATAAGATTCGCTGCGAGTTCCGACCGGGCGAGAGCAATTGTACGAAATGTATCCGTAGCGGCATTAAATGTGTCGTGAACGACTTTTCCCAGAAATTCGTTGACGACGATGGAGTGTACGTTTTCCGGCGGACCCCCGCCTCTCTCCCATGCCCTACTGGAGACAGGCATCACCATTGATAGCAATTGCTAATCTCATTGCGTGTAGATGGAAGTCTCAGGCGGCAGAGAGTATGCAGCAATTGCAGGCGGCTGTCTCCCAACTTTTGCGACAAGCAGGGCTGCCAGACCTCTCGACCTTTGGCAGCGGTGGTAACCGTAACGGACTCAGTCCGGCTACCTCAATCCATACTCACCGGCCATCCATTGATGCCTCCCAATCGCATAGTCATCATGATGGGCCAGGGGTAGTCATGGATGTCACCCGGGAGCCATCCCAAGAACCCGATCTTCAAGATCCGGATCTGGTACCGGCGCCCATGCGAAGTCTCTACGAGGTCACCAAACTGCGCAATCTACGAAATAACCATATCGAGGCACCCAAGAAGACACTATTGGAAGAAGACTTCATCACACGAGGACTGATCTCGATCCATGAAGCCGAGGAGCTATTCGCGTACTTTAGTCGCACCATGAATCAGCTCCTGTGGGGTGGAATCATCTTAGTGCATCGTGATCTGACATCTGTCCGCCGCGCCTCCACTCTACTTTCAGCCGCCGTCCTAACCGTTGCAGCTCTGCATATACCTAATCGGACCGACACGCTAAACAGATGTTATCATGAGTATGTCTCATTGGTGTCCAGCATGGCTCTTACCCGAGCACATACGCTGGACGATATTCGCGGCCTCTGCGTTGGCGCGTTTTGGTTATCCGAGCTGAGCTGGAAGCTCTCCGGTCATGCTGTGCGGGTAGCGACCGAGCTTGGTTTGCATCAGAGCTATCAGCGCCTGACTCGCGGGCATACTGATCAGTATGAACGCGCTCAACTATGGTATTTGCTCTACGTGTGCGATCATCACTTTAGTATCGCTTACGGGCGGCCCCCCGTCATCCACGAGGATGTCGCGATTCGAAATTACGAAACATTCTTGGAGTTGCCCATGGTGGTTCCCGGCGACATTCGGCTGCTGGCCCAGGTCGCTCTGTTCATGATCTTGACTGAGGCGTATCGCATGTTTGGGAGCGACACGGAGCAAGCTTTGACGGAGGCAGACTTTGGGCAATTGCGGGTATATAACGTCGCGGTCGATCAATGGCGATTACTGTGGCAGCCTCGGTCGGGTAGGTTTTGTTTTCTATCGCGCCTTTCCTTGATTTTTGGAATACTAATTTTCTTCTTTAGCCGACAGCTCATATGTCCGAACTTATCCCTCCAAGGGAGTGGTGCTACACTACCACTTCGCGAAATTCCAGCTCAATTCGCTCTCGCTCCGTGGGCTCTCCCCTTCGAATACCCCGGTCTTCTCCATGGATCGCAAGGAGTCTGCCAACATTGCAATCTCCTCGGCTATGGCATGCTTGAATATGGTACTGGAGGAGCCTGACATCCGGGACGCGATCGTTGGCGTGCCCATTTTCACCCATACCATGGTAACCTTCTCGGCCGTCTTCCTTTTGAAGGTCGCGATCAACTGGAACACCGCGTATCTCAGCATCAATGCGCGACAAGTGCGACGACTTGTCGAGCGGGTGATTGAGCTGATGAATTGCGTGTCGGCCGGCGAGCGCCATCTTACTCGGCACATTGCACGTGGACTCGGCAAAATGCTAGAGCGATTTGACTCCTGGGAGGCTGGATGGCAAGTCGGCGCTAACCACAATGGCAGCGAGGTCGATGTGCCCGGCGGCGCGAACGCAATGGCACAGGGGTTCCCTCCGCCAGATTTGATCTACGATATGGTCGGCACGTATGGGTTTGGGCTCGATGAGAACCTGCTTGACCCGAGCATGGCGAACTTTGAGTTCTTGGCGCAGTAGTGCCAATTGCCCAGTCAGACGGGGGGTGGGAGAGGCCAGGAGGCTGGCTTATTTTTTTTTTCACCCCCTGCGTATGCACTATCAGGCATCTGCAAGTAGTGATGAGCGGGTCTGAGCCATTCTTACCCAGCCTTCCAGCTCAACCCGAGGACGTATTAGTCAACTAACTATGGGTGTTCGCTTACCAGGATTAGGATTAGGATTAGGTGTTCTGGAATGTAAATAGACCACAATATACACGCACTTGTCTACCCTTTCCACCACGCACTCGTGTCTCCACCCAGTGTCCAAGTCCTCATCACTGTAGCACATCCCCCCAGTCCTCCCGTAGTTTGGTACTCACAGACTCACAGTAGTATGTAGTCAACCCCATGTCGTCACCTCGTCACCTCGTCACCTCCGCTTGATTGCGCCCCCTCTCCCTTGGTTCCCCCCAGCTCTGCCCTCCCCCCCCCCTCCAACGGGGGCAGCTTCGGTTCGTACTGCCACCGTTTCCCCTTTCCCTTTTCCTTTCCCTAGTGTTTCTCGCACTCACTCTACTCTTATAAATCGCGCGTGTACTGCCCTGCCGACCCCAAGTCCCATCTCCCTTCTCCTTCCCCCCATCTATATAAGCTGGTCCACACACCCCCCCCCCCTTCCCAGCCCCGACTTTGCGCCAATTCCACCCAAACCCTCTTTTCTTTTCGTCCCATCTATATATTCTGACACGATGTCTACCCGTAAGAGAAAGGCCGATCCTGAGGAGCTCCAGGCCCTTCCTAGTGATGATAGTGAGGAGGAAGAAGAGTGAGTTCTCGATTCCCCGTGTTATATCGCAGTATAGCAGCGATTGCTGTTTATCCCCCCATTTCAATGCCCATCCCAGACGCGCAATTACTGTGCGCGCGCACTACTACCTATTTGCGCTTCTGCTTACGCCCCGTGGTCGCGCATTAATTGCGACGCGCCTCGGGGCTGAGATATTCCCCTTGGCCCTCGGCTCTGATAATCATGTTCCGCCTGCTAATTCGACGCGCGCATCAATCTAGATATGAAGACTCCGAGCCCGATATCTCGGACGTGAGCGACGAGGGCGAGGAGGAAGAGGGTGGAGAGTATGACTACAGCGAGGAAGAAGAAGAAGAAGAAGGAGAGGAGGGAGAAGGAGAAGGTAAATGGATCCCATACCCCTTCGCGTCGATATCAAGATGCCATCCACACTATACACCAGGGCCAATTCCATTTGCTAACGAGATGCGCACTAGGTCCCCCAGCCCATAAGAAACAGAAGACCGAGAACGGCGCCAATGGCAAAAAGGTCGAGGTTGACGAAGAAGAAGAAGAAGAACCCGCCGAGGAGGACGAAGGCGATGAAGAGGATGCAGATGATACTGCGAAGACAAGTGGGCCTGCTGCGGCTGCTGCGAAGGCCAAGGGCGGCGTTGTTCCTAAGGAATCTGACCTCCCAGAGGTTGATGCCGCTGCGGAGGAGGATGAGGAGGAGGACTAGGCTATTGCAGCTGGCGTCGAGACAATAGGTGGATACCTAGGGTAGCTTTGTTATATGACTATTGAATGAAAATGATGGCCATTAAGTGGGCTTGCTGTATGATTTGACTCTGGACTTTGGTTTTCTCGATCTCATCTTTCGATGTATGACTTGGGCCTCTAGGATTGGATACTATAATTAGATAGAGATCTAATCATGGATCTAGCTGGGGGTCTGTCATTAGATCAGTCTGTCACTCTCCTGGCTCTATTTACATGTATGAGAACCTGGTTCAAAGCCTCCAATACCAAAAGCACCACGGATGCCTCACCCCAAGATCTCAGAGACGAGCTTTAGCCACCATCCTACTTCCCTGCCACCTCCCCCGAAGGCCATTCTCCGAATCCCCAAAGACAGGATCAAGCCTCGGTTTCGGAACACCCCACACCTTCTCAAAGTCCCCTCCCATCACAATAAAATCCCCCTCTCCCCCACTATAAGCCCCCATCATCGTGAACCCTTCAAGCCGAACCCTCGATAGCGCTTCAGCCGGATCCTCAGCCTCAATACCATGACCCGTGCCGGACGATAATAACGCAAACTCAGCATCAGGTTCGGTATCGTGTGTCTTGTGAGCAAAACCAGCCGGGATGATAAAGACATCCCCAGCTTCAGCCTGTAATACGACGCCGCCATCTTCGAAGGCTGAACCGTACGTATTCTCATGCCTATCTGGTGAGATATCGGCTACGCCGAAGCGGATTTTGGCTGTGCCTGAGAGGACGGCCATGCACTCGTGGGCTTGGGAGTGATAGTGGGAGAACGGGGTGGGGCCGTATCGGAAGATCCATTGTACGTCCCATTCGCTCTTTGTGGAGGTTCCAGACTGAGACTAGGTGGCAGTGGGAGGTTTGGGGTGTTTTGGGAGGACGCTCTTGTAGTGTAGTAAAGGGCGGGGGAATTTGGCATGAGTTCTGTTGGGCAGAGGTGGTATTGTTTGATTTCCGCCAGGGTTGATAGACGATTGATTGGAGGTGACTATATCGAGGCTGACTGGAGATGAGTATGTAGTGAACTGTTCAATGTTTTGACCTAAGAGAGAACGATTGATTTGTCATCCCACGAATGTATAAGATGACAAGATCGGATAGGTTGCCGATATCTCGAGGATCTTTTCAGACGCCAAGTTACTCGAGGAATGAAACAGGGAAGCCCGCGTGTGTTTACCGTTCCAGGCAGTATAACCCAACTTTGGACGAAAAACCCCCATCTCACCATATGCTTATAGCTGACTGCAATTCGAAGACTTGATAACGAGCCTTGAAATTGATCCGCTTCAAAGATCAATGGCATAGGCGTAGTAAGTACAGTCGCTTGAGACCGCATTTACCCCGTTAGAGCCCCGCAATCTCGGATGGGTGATCCGATTATCAGATTGACATCCGATGGGGAACTGGCACGATATTGCTGGGCGAACCTCATATGGGCCTGCTGTGCATGATATCTGATATCAGCTTTGTAATTGTCTACCCAGCAGAAGCCAGAATATCGTACGAGTTCATCGTATTCTTCAAGGATAATGCCAACATTTACAAGTCCTTAGCCGACCAGACAAAGCCGGATCAACCCACAAAGAGTAGGATATAGGCATAGAACGGCAACCCGTAAAATGCATAGAGCCCAACCCTTCACGCACGTCGTGTGAAATCACTACCTGTACGTGATCTTGATCGCAAGACAAAACGAAGTAACGGCTATATCATGGATGGCTGAGGCTAATCGCACGCCAACTTGTGCTTTCGCACGATAGCCTATTCCATTTTCGGATATAGTGGAGAGCAGGTACACTAGATCCCTAGACCTGAAAATCAGTTTTAAAGTAAACACAGGTATATGATTTAACTTTACCTTTTACGAAAAATATTTCTCAATGTCTTTCAGACCGTTTTTCTCAATATCTCTACATATATTTGGCGGTTCTAAGTCGCCATTTTTCCGGACGGGACAACCGCCACAGAGTAACTACTACCTGACCTCTGCCTCCCTCCAAAGAATCAATGGACAATGAGATCAACCATGTACCTATATACCGTCTAAGCTACAGACCTAGTAATAAATGAGAAGAATGAATTATGGAAGACAGACCACGTCAATGACAGTCATTAACCCTGCCGGCGCATTGCTTTACCTCCGAGCCCAGACATATTTCAAGGACACGGTCGCCATGCCTCAACACCGCATATGTACAAACATCCAACTAAGCGTCGCTACCACTGCTACGGAACGTAGCACACAGCTGGCAATATTGGTGTGTAAGATCCAGGACGGGCTGGGGCAGATTGGTTGCCTGAACGATGCTTCGAACCTTGACGGCACCCTCATCCTCGATCAGCTTCCGTACCAGGTACAAGAGCTCGGGGGAAAACTAGATGGGCGTCAGAAGTGCACCTTAACGTAGTATAGCAACTCGTGGGGAAAGCTTACCTCGGAGTACCAGCGATACTGCCAAGCGATCAAACGAATTAGAGCACCCAGCATACCCCGGGTATCGTTTCTCTTCTCGTACAGCTTGAGAAGACCGCGCATGGCCTTGGGCGAGAACCGAATCCCTAGGCAACTCTGGTAGGCCTCGATACTCTCGTCGAAGTGGTGCAGACGCTCTGCAAGTTCACCGAGGATTTCCCATTCGGTAGCTGACTTCTTGTATTCCATAGCCTGCTGGCGGAACTGGGCCATCTCGGTTCGCCAGATCGTGTAGATGCGGAGATCCTCGTAGAGCACCATGAACAGATTGTCCAACCACCGCTCACAAAGGCGCTTGTGCCGGAATTGCGTGTATGCGTTGTGTGATGGGTCGGGCTGTTAAAACAGAAGATTAGTAAAGACTTTCAAATCCTCGTAAGGCTAGCAGCTGAGGATTAAACATACGTCATCGTTTCCGGACTTCACAACCTCGGAAGCCATGCTTTGCTCAGGTCGCTCAATGGAGCTCTCAACCTTTGTCTCATCATCATTGCCGTTGGTGGCAGACTCTGCTGGGCCGGGCCCAGAAACGGAGCCCGAATCGTCGTCATCGATCTCCTTCTCATCCTCAATCAAATTCCCATTTGTCTCAGCCTCGAGCGACTGTGCGGGCTTCGGAACATGCTGGCGCTCGACACGGTATTCCTCTTCCATAACAAAAACCTCGCTACGGGTCTTGAGCAATTGGTCCCATCCAATCACAGCGGCAATCTTAGTTAGCAGGTTGTAGGCCTTCAGGAATGTTCCTTGATATCCAGCAGCATGCAGTTTCCTCAGAGAAGGATGCACGTAGTCGTGAGGATCCCCTTGCTTAGGCTGGCCTTCGTCAATTTCATCGAGGATGCTCTCAGAAAGAATGGGGAGCATGATACGTGAAGGTTGTGGCATGCGCGGGGTGTCCTTATCTTGGTAGGTGAACATTGGGCATGAGTTGAGAGTCAACAGTGCTAAATCCCACTGCTCCAAGCCAACATAGACTTCAGCCAGGCGAGCCCAGGTGCTGAACTCACTCGGCGCAGCAGTGACAGCCCGCTTAGCGCACTCGAGGGCCATTTCGCCTTCGCCTTTGGTCTGGCAGAAGTCTGCCTGGCAATCGAGAAGAGCGTAGTCCATCGGGACATCCTGCAGAGCGTCATACAACAACCGCACTGCTTGCACTTCCTCGTCTGCCATGATCTGTACGCGAGCCAGAAGGGATGAGACTTCAACGTCCCGTGTGCGCAATTTCTCAAACAGATTGATACCCGATGTGTAACGTCCAGTTGTGTAGATGTACTTGAGAATGCCGGAGGTCAAATGGTTGCTGACGGTGTTGGGGACTTGTGTCTCAGGGTCGGAGCTGAGCTGACGACCTATGGCAATGTTAGAATAGACCATCCACAAGCACCACTCGAGCCAGACGTACCCAAGAAGAACAACTTCTCAGCTGCATCCAAGAACTTGTGTTCCATTTCTGTGTTCGTCACCGGGTTAAACCGTCTGACACCAACAATCTTTTTGATCGCATCTCCGCTTCCATCATCGGCATATAGATAGGCCCTCAGAACAGCGCACAGGAATGTTTCCAGCCAGAGCGCTTCCGTAGCCACACGCTTGTCTCCATGCTCATCAATGCAGTATGCCTCTAGACTGCCCGGGATCTTGACTTCGACACGCATGTCGAGGTGTGAGAACGCATTGTAGCAACTAAACAGACATCAGCGACGATATTCAGCCCAGTGGCGGCTAACCAAGCTAACCAGTAAATCCCCGACACCACTTTATGCGTCTTATCGAGGGGTGAGAATGTAAGGGTGTTAACATAGGCCGCTAAGCTTGCAGATGAGGACGCATCGATTCCGGTGACATGGTGATACACGCCGGTCTGTAGAAAAATGCATCAATTGTTAGAAGCTGAGGATGACCGAATTGAAATGGTAGAAAGCCATACCTGACGGGTTGAATTGGCCTTTGGTTGTTTCACCAAGTAGACCAGGTCCGGGGGACCCAATTCCCGCAAGCTCTGCAGCGACTCTGTGCGCGCATCGACCGCAACAAACAACTCCTCCTCCTCATGAATCCTAGGCAATTTCCAAGCTGTCAGTTCGATATCCTGCGAGTTGCGCAGCTCCAGTACCCCTCGAGAGCGGGCAATGGCCATGCGCATGCAACTCCGGGGAACACGTAACCACGGGTGTTTTCAGGAGTACATACTCAGGAACAGCGGGCGCGACCATGGCGCCTGCGCATGTGCAGTAAAGAGAAGAGTAAGAGTGGTCCTATCTCAGAGAATAGGCTAAGAAAGAGATGCGTTCTTCGAGGGCAGCACTGTCGAGGGGAAGGTGTAGCTAAACAGCCTGAAAGAGCTTCAGGCCTCCAGGCAACAAGGCGGAGAGAGGCCGCCCTGGCCCGATTTGGCAGCCGACGCGTGAACCGCGATAAGCTTGGGCTGGCGGTTATCCTTCCTTGCTTTCTCCTATCGCCATATACCAAGCCCAGCTGTCACCAGGGCTATTGGCGATGCATCCTGCTAATCTCACATTCGTTTATTGTCCTTGAGAACAACCCACGGGCAGCTCGCAACATGGCAAGCTGGGTCGCGTTGAACGTGGAGCCGGACGAGGGGATTGAAGAGGAGGTCGACGACACCAAGGAACTCCAGATTGAAGAAGCTTTAAAGCTGTACCACAGTGCTCTGAAGCTCCATTCGCAAGGTCCGGAATACTACTCTCAAGCAGCAGAGGCGTATGAGTCTTTGCTCAACTCCGAGATCTTCAAATACCCCGAGTCCCTCTCCGATTTCAAACGGCCCGATCTACCAGATGTGCCATCAGCTACCGCTACCGCCGACGACGCTACCGTTGCAGCAGATGCAGTCGCAGAATTCAATGTCAATGATTCCACCTCCAGTCTTTTCCAGACCCTCTACCTTTCCTATAAGAATCACGGCAAATACATCCTCGATTCGTTGCACGAGACTCTACGACACACCCCCAAGGACGCCGAGACAGCGCAAGATACTGCACGAAAGACAGCGAAGGCAACGAAGGATGCGGTACAATCATTTGCAGAGGCACTCGAGCGTGATGATACCGACCTGAATTTGTGGAGACAGAGCGCCAGACTCGGTAGTGCTCTCCAAAGCTATCGCCTGAATCGCTTCTGTCTCGAGAGCGTTTTGGCAGATGATGACAATCGCTTGGAAGTCCGATCGACACAACTCGGTCTAGAGGAAACCTTTTCTGAAGAACGATTGCGGAGTACCCTCCAGTCCCTTTTTGACGGACTGTCCGCGTCCCAGATCCCAGTGAAGAAGCAGAAAAAGGCCCTCGAGAAATATCTTCGACAGCACTCCGATCTATATTCGTACCTACCTAATCTACCGACCGAGATACAGTTCCTGGACCCCACCAAAGGTCCCCTCGCTTTATCGACTTCGCGGCGAGAAGTAAGGCCGTGCGAAGCCACATGGGAAGCTGTTGGTAAAGCGCTCCTCGAAGCGCTGGATGCCGAGGAGGATGCTTCTATTGCCGATAGCCCAAGCAAAGCAATCTGTATTGAACTACCTCCAAAAAGTTCCGAGGCTCTTGAGTCGCTTGAAATTGAAGAGATGGACAAAGTCTCCGGAGGGGACGCAGCAGGCCAGACAGGCAAGATAGAGAATGAAGATGTGGATATGCTCAAAGAGGACGAAGAAATCGCCAAGACAGAGAAACCCGAAGAACATAATGGAGAAGATGAGCCCACTGAGGAACAGGCTTCAATCGATCAAAGTGCTGAAAAACAACTTATGGAATCATTGGAGCGCCAGTCCGTTCATCCGCCCGAAACTCAGGCCGCCGATACCGAGGCAACCCCCGGTGAAGCGGAACCAAAGTCTCCATCTGATACGCGAAAGAGATCATCTGCATCTGCTGCCAACGATGAGCAGCCAGATGGGGGAAGAATGAAAAGTCGACGAACACGAGCTCGAGAGTCTAATGCTGACGCGTTGGCTCAACCCGAGGAAGTTGCTTTTGACTATGAGAAGTACTATGAAGATCGTCTGGAGATTTATGTCAATGCAGATGACTGGATGTTTAACACCCTCGGCTCCTTGTACTCCAAAGTTGGCATCGAGGATCTGGGGACGATCAGCAGTCTCAGAGAAAAGGTTGCAGCTTTAAATGATTCCGATGAACCTGTGCAGGAACCCGAGACACGCCTGATTCAAGATCTACGGGGAATCTCCAAGACTTGGAACGATGAAAAGTCCCGTGTGATGCAACAAAAAGATGACCTTTCGTCATTAAAGGACATCCGTGGCTCCAACAAGTCAGGGTTGTCTGTCTTCCTCGAACACTCGAGGAGTGGTACTCGGAAGCCTGTAGTCCAGCATGAGTTGGGATCCGGGGAAGAGCTGTACCGGTTTTCAGAAACGGTAAACAGTAGCTGGCTGCACCCCTCTCAGACATTATACGAGTGGCTCAAACGTCTCCTCATGCCAGAATTTGGAATCGAACCTTCCGGGTGGCCTACTATGAAGTCAGCATACACCTCTTTCCTGTGGTCAAAGGACCTGAAAGAGACAGCCGTGGAAATTCTCCTGCGCGAGGATGAATTTATCTTTTCATGGATGAACGAACTCGTCGCAGAGACGGAACGGCGTGTTCTCGAGTCAAGCCCTGAATCTCCTTTTAAGTATCGGAAAACCAACTTCTCAGAACTTGAAATGATTCAGTCCATCTATGAACTTCACGTGGATGTATTTGCCTCCATTGAGAGCACTGCCAGCGACGAGAGTCGAGGCAACCGACAAGCCCAGAATGAGCGCCTTGCCAGATGGGGTATCCTCGCCCGATCAGCACTGGATCTCCTTCTCGACTACTGTCCGTCAGAAGAATGTCGCCAAAACCTGGCTCTTCGTCATCTGTGGGCGTCGACATTTCACGTCAACCTTTCTGGCGAAGCTGAAAGAGAGCACATCTTGCTTTGTCTCCAAGACCTGAAGCACATACTTCTCGCCATCGGTGACCCCTGTCTCACCCTTTTGAATAATCCTACTATGTCTGAGTTGTCTGTTGCGACGGTCGATCAGGAGGTCCTCAAGCTCAAGTGCATGGATTTCTTTGCCAAAGTTTTCAATCCAGAGGACGAAGACCCCGTATCACTCATCGAAGCTATTGAGCCTATCCTTGAACCTTCATCCGTCGAGTGTGCTGAGGGGTCTCCAGGGGAGAACGGTGAAAGCGGTTCATCCTCTATATCCAGTGAAATGAGTGCGTTCCTCGACCGGGGTGATGCCACATTACGCTTGTTCTTGTGGCGAAGGCTCCAAGAAGCGTACCAGGCTATTGATTATCCACCGAAGATTGTTTCATGCTATCTGCGGAGCATTGAAATTATCATGAAGGAGCTCGAGGACGCAACACACCTTGACGAGACAAGTGGACATCGGCAACTGGCCTTGCTTGGCTGGCTCAAGTCGCTGGATGCAATCATGGGAAAGGCAATCCCACTTGTTCTTCAAGATGCTGAAAAAGCCTATGATTGTGTTGATATGGAGCATCTTCAAGCTTCTATCTCAGCAGTTTCCCGTCTCACCAGACTGGTTCACACTTTTATCTCGTACGAGGATTCAATTCGTGTGGGCCAAATATCGGGTCTTGACCTTCGTGGGTCACTGGCCAAATCTTTCGAACATTTTAAAGACAGGATGCGAGAGCTGTACGTACGATGCTGGATCTTACAGTATACCCTGTTCGTGGAGGCAATCTCTCAGAACAAAGACGTCTTCGAGGAACCTCTGGAGGATCGCATTCACGTTCTTCGGTCTGTGCATAATGCACTGGGTGTTCGCTCTATGTGCAGATACTCTCAGAAACGATTCTTGAAACTTTTGAAATCTGAATTGCTGGACCTGGAGACGAAGGGCGATTACGAATTCGATATCTGTCAGGTTCTCCTGGATCTTCACGGCATCAAATTTTCACCATTTGATGGAACGTCTGACCACGGATGCTCCCCCGAAAAATTGGACCGACCCACTGCTATCATGATGATCGACTTTGTCATGAGACAAGCCCAAAACATGAACATGAAGGATTTGTCGAAGTCTGACTTGAAGACCACTATCGAAAAGATGCAACACACGATTGTTCCAGCCAAGATTTCGTCTTCGCCTCAAATGTCTTTCAATCGACGCATCTTCCATGGGTACATCAAGGCGGCAGTTAACCCATCTATTCTCCTCCGCGCAGTCCAGGGAGTATTGGAACTGTCAATGTTGACCGTTCCGGGTGAGAATGCTCAAATTGCCGCCAAGGGATGGTACTTCCTTCTTGGCCATGCCGCATTGACAAAGTTCCGGTCTCAGAAGCGCCTCAGCCCTGGTTCGACGACCGAGCTTGACGATGCGATCAATTTCTTCCGACTGGACATTGATCATGGATCCGGGCGATGGGAGACCTGGTATCGTCTGGCTCAGGCGTATGATACCAAGCTCGAGGAAGAGATAACGTGGACAGCGGATAAGATCAACAACAATCGCAGTGATTTGGCCGCTACTCAACGGTATGCGATCCATTGTTATGCAATGGCCGTCTCAATGGCGATGAGAAATGCGGAGCCGACAAACGAGACCCGGGCGCTTCTATCAGACCTCTACACTGATTTCGGAATTCGGATGTACTCTTCGTCTCGTGGACCACTCTCGATGGGGGCTTTCAGTCTTTCAGAATTTTCTCGCCACTTCAGCAGTGAAGAAAGCCAGCAGATGTACAAAGGGCAACCTTTCAAGGAGATGTCCTCATACTCCGTCTGGAACTTCGCCAAGAACCTCCTCAAGAGAGGCCTCGCAGAAAAGCCAAAACGCTGGATGTGAGTATCGACGCTGTATCGCCTATTTTTGCGAGAAGGTGGAGCTAACGGCCTCTTAGAACACATTACTTCATCGGCAAATGCCTCTGGAAGATGTTCAGCTGTGACGATTCTAAGAGAACGACTTCCAGCAAGGTCGAAATGCACGATGTTCTAGACGCCTTTCACGATGCTATTTCGAGCCTTCCCAAGAGGAAGGATTCTCGTGCAGATCCTATCTTCGAGCCTCATTTTAAGCTTGTGTCCGTTGTTCACAAACTGGTTCTCCGCGGAGACATGACTGTAAGTCTGAAATCTCGTTTTTCGCCGAACCCAGGATCTAACACCTTCCCAGCCAACCGAGGCTAGCCAAGCCCTTCAAGTCACACCTTGGGCTCGCAAAGTGGAGGCACCTGAGAATATTGATGGATGGAAGCCATATATTCTCGATGTCATCCGCAAGTTCAAGAGCGCTGACAAGTCCAACTGGCACCATCGGATGAGCGCTAAGGTAAAACACCTTGTTCCACAACTTCCATATCTTGACCTTCGTTCTAACGAGATTAGGCTGCTCACGTCATCTATGATGACGAGAAGAATGCCACAGCCGCCGTCGCAGCTAAGCAAGAGCTTTCACAGATTTTTACCAAGACGCTTACGATCCAGGTCTGGCGACCGGAATTTGAACGCCCGGGGAGGCATTTCGTGTATACAACCCGTTACGTGTACTTCTTTGTGAGCCTACTAGATCAGTTAGACGATCGTGCAAGCTTGGATCAGTTGCTGCGTCGCGTGAGAAAGAAGCAGGGGGATTTCATCGATCACACGAAACTGTGGGAAGATATGTGCTTGACTTACGCCAAGATGATCCGCAGAGCGGCGGATATCAACGAGGGTCACGAAGAGGGTGTCTTCAAACCGATCGGGTGGGAAGAGTTCTCCACCAAGACAGCCCGACTGGAGACCCTGGCGCAACTATCTCCAGATAGTATGCCTCTTCTGGAGCTCATCCGCGACTCGCTGGAGTTGAAAAAGCTCAACAACAACTTGATGAAAGTGACCATGTTTGAAGACCTCATCGCGGACTTGTACGCTCGAGTCTACGAGTTGAACATGCCCTTGCTCATCGAGCAGGTCAATGAGGAGAACAAAGAAAAGATGAAGGTCGACCATCTTCTCATGACGGGCGATGTAAACACTGAGACATCTACACCGGTCAATTCTCTTCCAGCTTCTGATACCC
The DNA here is from genome assembly GCA_022985105.1 of Penicillium ochrochloron. NCBI lineage: Eukaryota > Fungi > Ascomycota > Eurotiomycetes > Eurotiales > Aspergillaceae > Penicillium > Penicillium ochrochloron. Next base: position 266,590 of record JAAVMA010000007.1, read on the forward strand.
CAGCTCCTCGAGGTAGGACCAAGGGAATTGCTCGTCGTGATGTTCAAAAGCGTGCCGACACGATCGTCAACCTCAAACTCGGCCCGCGAGCCGCAGCGAACAAGTTCAACGCCGCAGCTGACACGGACCTGTCGACCCTGCAGGGCCCGAACTCATCATCGGCACCCACTTCAGCCCCTTACGGATCAGGAGAACAGACGTCTGGTGGGGGTGATGGTGCTGGTGTGCAAAGGGGTGATCAAAACGGCTTGAATGACACTGCGGACGAGAGTGATCTGAGTGAACTGGATGAGGGCAAGCTGAACAAGTTGACCTCCGAACAAAAATCTCTCTTCTCAAAGATTCACCACGCCGAAGCAGGTGACGTTGAAACTGAAACCGAAAACGACGGCGCGGACGAAGGTGAAGGCGAAGGCGAAGGAGATGATGAAGAAGGCGAAGAGAACGATGACGGCGAGGACGAGGATGACCCCGCCGCCGCCGAACCTGAAGCCGGTGACGATGAAGAGCAAGGTGACGAAGGAGACGATGAAGAGATGCAAGATGAGGATGAGGGTGGCCCAGATGGGGACGAAACCAAACTCGAAGACGATGACGAGGAAAATCAGGATGATTCAATCCAAGAAGACAACGCCGAAGAGCCGAACCCTATGAATGTCACACTATCGTGAAAGTTTGACGCTCCATCATTTGCTTGTTTTGGTTTGGCAACGGTGGCGTATGGCTCGGCTCGCATGTCCCAGGATCATCTTTCAGGATGCAATGGCGGGGCGTTTGGAAAGTGGAAGATATACTGTACCTTGTTCATTGATACCAACCCGATTTTCTAATATTGCTTGCATTTGTTTCTCTCCGACAGGCAATAAAACCACGGATTACAACATCCTTCAGCATCTGCGTATAGCCAACTTTCTTCATCGGGCACCCTGCTCATACTGTACAGTGGGGCATCATAAGTTTGAAACTATAACCAATGTTCAGAATCATCTTATCAGTCACAAGTTGGAAGATAGACTCAATAATGATACCTAAGCTATCGAGAAAGACGATTGAAGAGACCTTTAGAAAAACCTTTCAAACCCCAAAAAATGGAAGCATATCTATCAGGTGGTCTCTCTGGTCTCTAGACTCAGACTTTTGAACTACCACTGTAAAGAAGCTAACGAAGTGTATTACTAGAACAACGCGATACTCTGCACCGAAGAAATAGAATATTATCTGCAAAATTATTGAAAGTAGTAATCGCAACAAAAAGAAGACTCCCAGGGATAACCAATTAGAACGCCTCCGTCCTTGCCCAAGGGTGTATCTAACAAATCCAGCTTGCCAAGAAAAATAATCAAACACAAATCGTAAAGTCATGACAAATAATCACTAAGAAGTTCTAAATGTCGCTCTCTGGTGCCAAATCCCACTTCCGAGTCGAGATTTTTCTCGTCTTCTTACCAGGGGAAGAAGATTTTGGCGTAGGAGAGGGCGGCGAGAACATGCTGTCGGTAATATTAAGCTGGTTCATGCGCTGCAGAGCGTTTTCAATGTCACTCTCCCGACCAAGACGGTTGGCTGTTCTGCTGGGAGAGGGTGCGGTATGCTTTGCCCTAGGCTTGCGAGTTGGAGAGTGAGAATTCATTTCGCGTTCGAGGATGGCCAGGCGGCGACGAAGTTGCTCATTTTCGTTTTCCAAATCTTCCACTCTATCGTTCATTGACTGCTCGGGATCTTCATAGATGTTGAAACCGCGAGAGACAAGCTCGATCTTCTTGTCAATGTGGTCATCGTTGCGGCCGATCTGAGAAGCAGGGATTAGTAAATGCATGTACAACAGAGGTCCCAAGGGGACAAGATCTGCTTACCTGCTCATCCCATGCAGCCTGCCAGCGTTTCCTCTCTTGCTCCATTTGCTCATCCATATCAGCCCAGCATTCTTCCCGAACCTCTTGTTCGATCATCACACATCGATCTTCAGCAGCTTGCAATCTCAGCTCGACCTCCGAGCGAACAATCTCCTCTTCGGCCAATCGCACCGCAAGCCCATGGCAGTCCTTTGAAAGCCTGGCAATTTCAGCCATAGCACGCTCTAGATCCTCTGCAATAGCAGATGCATCATTAGGTGAGGTGCGACCACTAGTTGATCGACCTCGGGCAGAGACCGCAGAAACGATTGACTCGGTCAGAGATGGGACGCGTGGCACCGTCACCTCGCGCGCCAGCGCTGAGTAACGCAAGATTTGAGAAGTAGCATTAAAGTCCCCAAGTGGGTCAGCAGTCACTACCATGACGGCCTTCTGAGGATACTGGCCCCGAGACATCTGGTTGGACGAGGGGAAAGAATTGGAGAACAGGAGTTCGGTCAGTTTGCACTGGCGGTACGGGACGAGGGCAGTCTGAGAGAGTCAGCATCTTCTCTATAATCACTTTAAGACGGACTCCTACCTTGACCCCATCTTGGAGGTTGCTTTGCATTTGCAGACATTGGCCAAGATACATCAGACTCTCGTTGATTTTACCAGCCTCTGCAAGAGTTGCCCCAGCAGTCTTTGCGGTCCTAGCCCGTTCGGATCCTTTTGATTGTTAGCATTCGACTCCAACCAGGTGGAAGGGAAAGGATCAAAGTTACCTGCTAGATCAACCACGGTCAGAGTATTTCCTGTCCAGATTGCCTCGCCCTGTCGCTTGCTGTGCGCTAGCTTCTTGACCTCAAGACAGAAAAAGCCATGACTCCGTGAGCTAACGCTATTAGCTCCAGTACCTGTGACCTTGCGCTCTGTCAACCCGACATCGAGAATAGCCAAGGCCTCTTCGTAACTACTGCAGGCAATCTTTCGCAGACCTGCGACGAGCTTCCGGTCTGGAGATCCTTCGGTAGGTTTGAATAACAAGGGGCGACGTCGGTCCTTTTGATTGTTTCCGCGGGACACGTTGTTTCCTTGGCCAGGTACGATTGAAGGCGACAACAGATCGAAAATGCGGTCGTTGTAAACTTCGTACATGGACACCAGTACCACATAGTCGGAACTCGGGCTTAGCTCCACGGCAAGATGGCTCACATCGGGCATTCTCGGGGTAGTAGGAGGGCGTTCGCGGGGCTGGCGGCGGGGGAAAACCAATGCAGGTGTGGGCTCCTTGAAGACATAAAGTCGTAATTTAGCTAAACGAGACTCATGGATATTTGGACGGGTAAAAGGGAGAGGGTTCATGGATCCGGGGTTGATCCTCCTGGGTTGCTCAGTTGACGGTGTGTCAAAGCTGAGTTGATCCACGCCATTGGGACTGTAAATCCGGCTGGGGTTTGGGCTTCGAAGGCTTTCAGGAATTGTAGGGAGACTGGGTCCAGATACAGGTACTCGCTTGGTCGGCGATCCTTCATGGGGATTCGGGGGTTTGGGGCTCCATACCGTTTGCGGGGTGTGTGCGCGAGATGGGCTCATGGGAGTTTGGGCTCTCGAGCTACGGCCAGCACTAGGCTCGCCGTAGACGGCTTCCAGGAAAGTTTGGGCTGAAAATATTTGGGCCTCCGAGGCGTCCGATGCGGCTAACGATGCGAGCGTTAAAGGGCTGATGCTGCCATTCTCGGTTTTCTTGGTGGGCTCAAGCGATCGAAAAATGACGTCGAGGGCCATCTGGGTCATGCCTCGTTGCGATTTAGATCCTAGAATGGTGTGACTCTATCGCATACCCAGTTAGCTTGCATTGAAGCCATAAAGAGACCAAGGTTTTCGAACCTTTCCACTTCCAGTCACTCCGAGCGTAGCAACCAATCCATCTCGGCCTTCTTTCAGCACTCCTCTGATAATGGGCTCCATTCCGGTGTCGTGAAACACATCCAATTGTGTCGCGTCTTCTTGGAAGACCTTTGTGAAGCCGAATTTCTCAATAGCGCGTTTGCGCAGGTCATTAGGCGGCTGGAGGGTAACATGTGTTGGAACAGGCGCGACGATCTCTCCGTCGTCTTGAGATGTCTCTGGGGGCTCAACGGTCAGGAAACGGTCGGCATCGTCAGGTCTTTGGGCCATGGGGGGGCGCAGTCGCAGGTAGACCTGGAACAGCGAGGTCTGGGGCTGTTTGGACGGCATTTTGACTCGTTATTTGGGTATGAGTCTGCCTTTCGAAATGAATGTGGAGGTCAAAAAAGCCGTTAGCGGGTTGCAGTCGGCACGTTGTGAAGTGCAGAAGTGCAGTCAACACCGCTTGTTCCCAATCGGGAAAGTCGTGTGTTGTCCCGGCAACCGCTTATCTCCACAGTCACGGGACTTAGGGAGAGAGTCTCGAGTCACTCTAAGTACAGTACTCCGTCCTCTACTTCCTAGTCTCAGCGGTTGTTTTTCGCTGGTTTCCAAGTCACAATGCTCGCGTTGTTATGCGACTACCACGTCATTCAGGCGACATTCTTTGAGGTTTAACCCCAAGGCTATTTTCTGGTTTCCGGAACAATGGCGGTGGAGGTTTCCTCCACTCAGCCTGGGCCGCAGCCACACTGGCCCTCGTGAACTGTTGCGGAGATCTATCTCCTCACAAGGACCAACTCGTATCCCAGCCATCGCCATGCATGGTTCTACGCCTTCAAGATTCCTGAATCTCGCGCTATGTATCTCTGATCTTAAGCATCGCCGGACCCTCGCTCGGACTCCGGGGGCTCCTTAAGACCCACGGATCGGCGCTTGGACCCAAACGTCTCCTCGTATTTGGGCTAGGCTGCTGCGCCTTGCCAATGGCCATGGTTATCTGGTTAACTGCTGGCTGTGACAGTTCCCACCATCTTGTATCGGCCCGGTGATTGGCCCAAGCAGCCGTATTTCTCCCTTGGCAGCTTCCTGCGTTGTGACCCAATCCGGTAATCTCGTTTTCGCTTGTCAGTGGCCGTGAGAATCTGCAGGACAAGGCTGAAGAGAAAGATGCACCTCAAGAGTCACGTAATACCTATAAATCCCATGAGCAACCACCTAGCTAGTGCAGAATAAATCTATATCGGTTCGAGTCTCAGATCCCTCTATCTAAACACCGCTTCTTGAACAATTCCACACTTTGCGTATTTACGAAAGAGGATATCCATTTTGGAACCACAACAACCATGCTTGAGCCACGCTCGTATCGTGAGTTCTTCCAACTGTATCTTCGATCCTTCTAGGCTACACACATCTAATATTGAGCAGAGGAAGGTAGTTTGTGGTTTTATGCCCCAAACAAAGGTGCCGCGATCGCCTTCGCGGTCCTTTTCTTCCTATCGGGCGCCATTCATGCCTATCAGAACATGTCAGTAGAGACCAGCATTCGAGCCCTTTCTCTACATAGACACCTACTGACAATCTCTTAGAAAATACAAATCCTGGAAAGTGACCGGTCTCCTACCATGGTCGGCGCTCCTTTTTACCGCAGGCTTTATTATGCGGACGATCGGCGCCTTTGGTCAATGGGATAATGTTGGCGTTTTCATCGCTAGCAACGTGCTGCTTCTTGTCGGACCGTACGAATCTCCCAATCCGAGAGGTTTATTCTGCCAGTACACTGACGTTGATCATCATAGGCCTGTCTACGAAGGTGCCAATTACTTCATTCTAGGTCGAATCCTATACTATAGTCCATATCACTCGCCCATCCACCCTGGCCGTGTATTTACCACTTTCGTTGCTGTTGGTATAGCTATTGAGGCTATCACTGCGAATGGAGCCGTTCGGGTCGCGGGTGCTGATTCCACGCCCACTTCGGTGAGCACGGGTAAGGCCTTGCTGAAATCTGCCCTCATCTTGCAGATTGCCCTGATGGTCGGGTTCATGGCTCTGGCTGGCAGGTTCCATCACAATTGTTCCAAGGGTCGAGTGATGAACCACAAGATCAAACGCACCTTGATCGTCCTCTATATCAGTTCTACCCTTATCACCATCCGAACCATCTACCGCACGGTCGAATACTTCACTGCTGCGAGCTTGAATACCTACGAGGATATCGAGCATATCAGTCCCGTCCTGAAGCAGGAGTGGTTCTTCTGGGTATTTGAAGTGGTGTTCATGTATAGCAACACTACCTTGTTGAATGTCTTCCACCCTATGCACACACTGCCACGCTCAAACAAGATCTACTTGGCCAAGGATGGAGTGACTGAGATTGAGGGGCCAGGATATGATGATCCACGTCCCTGGTTTGTTACTCTCGTGGATCCATTTGATGTTTATGGTTTGATCGTTCACCGCGGCAAGAAGGAGAAGTATTGGGAGTCGAGTGAGGCACAGCAAGGAAATACTCCTCATGCCGTGCGGGAGGTATGAAGTCACTTTGATCTCCTTGGCCAATTTCTTGTGTACTGTATGAAGTTTTGCAGGTTGTGGCTCATCGATTTTGGAGCTGTTTCGTTCTTGACCTTCACTCCTCAGCTTTGCCTTCATATTCATATCATACCCACTATAGACTGTCGATTTTATTACAACTAATTTGAAACACGAGTTGATATTATGAGAGATTGAGTTAATATGCACTGTCGTAAGACTATACAAACGCTCATCGGTAAATGCCCCGTTGTCTTTGACACCAATCGTCGACGACTGAGCCACGTAAAGAACTGATATCTGATTAGACCACGTGGATGAAAGTACGATCATATCGGGTCAACGGAAACTGCCCGTCATCCGTTGCTTGTAGAATGATCGAGATGGTTTGACCAGCCTTTGCATCTGTGGGGACCGCAATATACACCGTCTGGTTGCCACCCTCAGTCACATTCACAGCCCCAGGGTACGTTCCCTCTTCCAAGTATTGCCACCAGGATGTGGTGATCCTATCGAGATCAGGATCGCTAACTGCGCCTGCCAATATCACTGTCTCTCCAGCATGCGCATTCACTTCAGTTCCATTCAGACACTTGACCACGGGCGCATGGTTGGCGCGTGTAAAGTTCGCTGTCAAGGTCCACTGGATACGAGCAGCAAAATCATTTTGGACGGCGGCTGCCCAACGATCCGTTGTATAGTAGGCGACCTCATCACCAGTCTGGTTCTTCTCGATTTTCACCATTTGCCATAGGTTCGGTGATGTGGTGTTTTGAACGGATCGACCACCCCAGCCACCGAGTGCTGGATCAGCTGGGTCTTGGAGACCGGTCGTCAACAAGGGATTGAAGACCACGTTGTCGCCCTCGGACAAGAAGCCGTAGGAACCAGTCGGCTTGCACCATTGGCTTGACGATTGCAGCTCTGTCAAATTCCCAAAAACATCCTCAGGGTCACCTGGCATTGACTGGCCATCAAGCCAAGCACGATAGAGCTTCCCGTAAGGTCCTGTTTCAATGTGCGCCTTGATCCAGTCACCCGAGAAGTATTCTTCGTCGTCAGGATAGCCACGGGGATTACCCATACCCTTACAGTTATAACCCCATGTCTTGTATCCAGCTGACAGCTCCTCAACCCGGATCTGTGGCCAGTTAGGGGCAATATAGTTGGTGTAGGTCTCATCCTGGAAGCCACTAGCCAGGATGATCGCTTTGTGAGAAATGGCGTCTCTAGTCTTATTCCACTGCTGTGACTTCGAGTGCTGCTCCTCAATTGACTTTAGGGCTCGAGCGATTGTGTTGGTTCCACCCCATGCCTGCAAGTATAAAGGTCGCGGGTCATTATCCAGAAGCAATGACCGAATAAGATTCGAACCGTCGGTGTCAAGTTCCATTTCACCCTCAAAGTTGATATTGCCAATTTTGACCTTGGACAACAACTCGTCAGGCGTAGGGTAAAAGGGATCATGGCAATTCAGATTCGGATAGACCTCAGCATACGCCTGGAGGAGTTTATCCTGGATGGTCCGCGTGCCCGTCCAACGCCAGGTCCACTGTGGGGTGCTGTATTCTCTGTCGGCAATAAAGAACTTGGTGCCATTGCCGTCACCAGACCAGTGGTATCGACTAGATGTGTAAATGATACCCTGGGTATCGAGTTCATTGGTGTATAATAGGTAGCGGACCAGAGAGGCTAAGTCGTCCTGCTCCAGGTCTGTCGTTACGACAGTTCGTAGCATTTGTGACCTTTTAGTGGCATATGCCTGGGCAGCAGGTAGCGTGGTAGCCAACAGGCCGGCCGCAAATAGGTAATCGAAAAATAGCATTTGATGAGGAAGGCGTAACGCCTGGGTATGTAGCCTTTGGAAGTAATCTAGTCATCCAGACTCTCGCAGCAAACTTGCAGAATTTAAGCAAAACCTACATTTTTCGGTCATGGCAGAGGCTAGGATTGCCCGTGGTTATTCTTCCCTAAACTGGAGAGCATTGTTGTGCTGTATACTCCTATGATGTGGGGCTGGCTCATCTTCTTCAACACATATTCAGGGAAGATCGTCATAGACGGAAAATTCCCTTTACGATGTGGGGAAACTTAGCACCCTAATGCCTAGTGCGGGGAACCTGGGGAAGGTTGAACCACTTGAAATCAATGCCCCAAGGAAAAGTGCTTAAGGTTGCTTCATCTAGACAGGATGTCATCGTAGCCGCCCCTGGCAGTTTCCCGAATGGTCCAAATACTGATGATCCTGCCCCTATCAAGTTGGTGCCTTGCTAGAGGTTACCTATTTTGAAATTCCATCATCACACTTGGGTGGTATGCAAATTTGCAATGTTACAATCCAAAACAGGTCATATTAACAGTGAGAAGTGATTTCCAAGCAGTCCTTCTACTTTATACACAAAAATCAGATATCATACTCATCCTTTCCCATTTCCTCTTGAATCTCCCAACTGTATCTTGCAAATCGACTTCGTCGTCGAATTCTCTCACCATAACACAAGAACAATGGAGGCACAATGCAAAAGACGGTTGCTACGGCTGCCAGAACCGAGACTGCAATATTAGCCCCCAGCCCGTTAAACATTTGATTTGTGAAGAGCGGAAATGCCCCAGACAGCATGCCTCGTAGGAACGCCACGGCAGCGGTCGCACTGGCAGAGTAGCTCAAATAGCTATCTGAGATATACCCATATAGCACGGTGTCCATTTCTGTCAGAGCATATCCAACCAGAACTAGGGACAGCGTTGGAATAATCCACGGCGTATTCAGCCCTGGTGTCTTGGGAGGGATTGTCCAGCCAAACCACCACAGACCGATGGCCAAAAATGGAGCCCCGAGTGCCAAACCCACGAGCTTGTCTTCCGGTCTGATAGGCTTTCCTAGCATCCTGCGCTTGTTGAAGATATAACAATCCAGTATACGGGTGAATGTGCTGAGACATGTCCCCAGCCCGAGAGCCATGAACATGAGCGACGCCTGTGATGCTGAGAATCCCATGGATTGGTATATTGGCTGTAAGGCTTCGGTGAAAATATAGATGAGGGACATCGCGATGGATATCATCATGGCGATTGTAAATATGATGGGTTCTCGGAAGAAAAGCTGCGCTGGACGGAAAAGAGCCTCTTTGACAAAGGTCTGCATGTTTGGAGAGTGGTCGTGGTTCAATGCTGGAGGTATCTCTGGAATCTCCCGTCGCATTCGATCAACTTCACAAGTCAAAATGTAGGATGACCGGGATTCGCGAATAAGGAAAAGGAGGCCTGTAATGCCACCAATGATGATCGCATATGCAAAAAACACCCATCTCCTAGGATTTGGTCAAACCTCGGTTCCAAATGGATATGTGGGAAGTTCGTACCAGTTAAGAAGTTCAATGATGTGACTGCTCATGATCGGGCCAACAATCAGTCCAATATTCGAGGCCACTGTCCAAAAGAAGACAACCCAGATTCGTCCATGGGAGTTGAACATGTCCTCAATACTTCCACCGACGATAGTGCTAGGAACTGCCGAGAGCAACCCAGCCAATGTTCGCATGATAACAGCGCCTGTAAGAGATTTTGATAATCCGATAACGAGACAACAGACACAACTCAGGCCACTGCTGAAAATATACATCTTTTTGCGGCCAAAGGATTCGGACCAAGGTGGGAATAGAATGGTGCCGATGGACTGGCCTAGAAGAAAGCTGACACACAGTAAGTTTTGATTTTTCCAAGATAAGCCCGTGCTTAGGATGAAAACTCACAGTGTCACAAAACAAAAGGTTGCAAATGTATGACCTAAATGATATTCATGTCGGGCTTGCGCCGCTGCCGCTGCCTAGTCCGGTTATTAGAACTTCGCTCGTTGATACGCCTCTCTTGAAACCTACTCCTGCAGTGCTGCTAGCAGTTCTTTTCCAACGGATGAAAGTTAGCTTCCAGGAGGGCCTCTGATTAGTTAGGGATGATCATACATAAAAAGGTCCAACGCGCAAATAAGTCCAGTATCATATGTCTTTCGAAGGACAGACCAGTTTCTGGGATGTTTTGGATTCTCTCTTAGCCATCGTACGAAGCTCCCGTCTGGTGTTAGCTCAAGATAGTGGCTTCGAAGATGCTCATGCAGCGAGAACTTGGTCTCTTCCATCGTATCTTGAGAGTGGCATTTCATCTTGAATGATGAGAGATTAATCGTTCATTCTGTGAACCGCGATCGAAGAGGATCCGAGATTTGCTCAATTCAGAAGAGCTAGGAAGCCCGGCATTTGTCAGATTTCAAGGTGTGACATGATCATCTCAATCTACGTCTTTCGCGCATAGCATACTCTAAAAACAGGGGGTCTATTCGGAGGAATGCCAAACCTCCCCCTGTGATCTACATGCAGGACAAAACCTCCGACTATAGCCTCAATAATCGGACATTTTCTCCGATTTGAATGAAAAGACCTGTAAGGGAGGAGACAAGTCATGTAGCTTACTGCCAGTTAGTTCCATCTTCCTGGCACAATTCTTCCCATCGTTATCCCCAAGGTTGTTGAAGGGATCTACTCACGCCGCTCATTGTCTTTAAATCCTGTGACATCGAGTTCCAGGGATGGGGAGCTATCAGCATTCTTTGTGGAATGAAGGGGGCCTATATCTCTGGAAATCTACACCCGTAGCTTGATAATTAAGGTTTTCGACGACTAATAGATTGTCTGAACATCAAATTGTGATGTCAGGTTTAATTTGAGCATACGCTGCGTATTTCTAGGGCTACTCACTAAGCTATCACCTGCGCATGTTCCAGGATAGGTGTAGAGCTCTAAATATCTTTGGGGGCTGCAACTCAGGTCGCTATAGGCGGCTCTGTACCAATTTCCTCAGTTTGATGGAGTTTTTTGGATTCATGACATGTGTGAATTATGGATCGACGTGTCGTCGTGGTTCTAAAACCTACTCGGCAAAGCCGTGAAATATATAGTAAACCGGCAAGAAGGAAAATTATACTCCGCGGGAGGTCTTCACGTCGGTTAAAAGTGATGGTCTGATGATGGAAATTTCCGACTTGTCCGCGTTATATTCTTCTCAGATAATCATTTCTTTAGTGTTCACAAAAACTATTGATTGTGTTCGTTCAAGATCTTTACGGGTTGCCCAATCACGTGATTATAACGGGCTCCTGCTTCGACGATGTGGGCATTCAGCTCAGGGGGGTCCCACTATTCTTCGGAGGGGTCTGAAATTTGACCCACTTTTTCTGACCCCTTTCAGCTTTTATAGGCTTATGGGGGTCAGAATTTAGAAACCTCAGGTTAATAATCTAAGATCTTAGCCCGTAACTTAAGTCTTTTTAGCTGACCCATTCAGGATAAGCATGAAATACACTAAGACTAATTAATACACACAGGTCGATTACTCCTATACTTTTAAAAAAGAATCTAATTAAATTAAGTATTATAGACTATCATTATACGACCGAGTAGAGTTTACTATTTTTAATCAATAAAAAAGAGGTGTTAAAAGAGGTGTTAGCAATCGTTCAAGCTTGCTTCCTTGGCACTTATCTCTCAAGTGTTCTTTGTCTACAAAGCTTCGTCTCGGTCTGTACACCGTCGATACAACTTGATGACTGCTCAAAGTACACCCCACGCAAAATTTCCGTTGGTAGTCCTCGCTAACTTCAGTGATGCGTGATGTATATAATCCAATTGGCTCTCAGGCTGAGACCCCGAAAACCCCCTAACCTTTGACCTGAAACCAGCTTGTAGATCAGAAAATAGATTAAATTCAGTGCCTCATATGTTTTCTAGAGCTCTGTACCCACACAGTTGTGTGTCAGTGTAGAAGGGCTAACTAGATTCCCGTGGCTCGACATAAAAACTATTCTGCCATTTCCCGTAGAATCAAGGTAATTTTCTTCGAAAATAGGTACCATATTTAGTAGTCAAAATAGAAGAAACTTTCAGTCGTTCTATTAATCCCCCAAATATATCCTCTATAGAATTCTAAGTATTGTATGTAATCTTTCGTTCGGCTCGTGGCGGGCGGCTTGGAAGAATCCCGCTCGCTACTCAGTGGGCAGGAGATTGTGGGTAAGGTAGAGTAGTTCTAGCTTTTCTGACGCTGTCTACTGCTCTGGCCAAACAGTTGGCATTTTAAGAACACTCCCCTCTTTCGCACTCACACAAGTACACTCCCTTGTATGCACATTCTGCAAGAACACCTGAAGAGTCTTTAGTGTCCCAACCCATCCATCGCTCCCAAAGAAGTCATTACTACAAGAAACCTCCTTCCTCTCTGTCAGAGCCGCGCCAAGCCTCTTCTCAAAAACCGGCTGCAATCCCCACACAGCAGCCACCAATTTGATATCTGACGTGACTTCTATAGTATTTGCGAAGAAGAAATTCCGTCTCATCTGTTTCCCCGGGTAAATCATGACATAGCCAGAGTCCTCACCTGTAACCAGCAGTTGCATTGGTTCTAAAGACCCATATCGATACAATATCGAAATCGTCTTCTGCCATCCAGGTAACGGATCGGGAGATGCAGACGCAAAGCCATTCTTCGTGTCAAAGTGTATTGTCTGCTGAGGTGTAATCTTCGCTCGAACAAGATCCGTAATATCAAGCCCACCCCAGTTCGCACAAACAATATCTAGATATGGGGGTATTTGTATCGAAGAATTCTCAGTTACAGCCCTCACCTCGCAATATGATAGTGCCGCCGCGATATCCGAGTACGTCCAAGTCACGGATAAGACCTTCTTGTGTCCGTAGCACGGATCCGCTGTGAAGAACTCATGGCTTGACGCCATGATATCCGGTCGTGGATCCTTCGCCGTTATCGATGCGACATGTTCTGTCACGTCGATATTATGCCAACTTGCGTTCAAGATATAGATCGAACCCTGTTTCTTCGTTGCCGAACTCTTGTGGAAAGGCAGAGGGATCGAGAGATCGATGGTAAGGAGTTCACCTTCCTCAGCGAAGAGCTTCTGAGGAGCTGAATAAAGGTTCCCATAATCGAGTCGAATCACTTTGCGCCAGACCATTGAGAACGCCTTAATGTAGCTCGGCCAAGGGTCTCCACCGAACGTCTCGTTCGTAGCTGAGAAAACCACTCTATTCATCTTGAGACAAGAATGCGCATTGGTAATGTGTCTGACAATGTCTGTAACAATTCTTGGTCCGTAATTGGCTGAAATGACTTCAATTTCTTCCTTGTGCGCTCCAAGACCTAACATGGCACCTGTATCTCCCGCGAGAGAGTTTGTGATTGGTGATCGCTTGACGGGAGGCGAAGCCAGGGGTTCAGATGCATGAGCTGGCCATTCCAGGATAAGATCTTGGTTCTGCTCTGCTTCCGCTTCGGATATACCGTACTCGGGCGTTCGGTCTCGGTTGGCCCACCCTGGGTTTACCTCGTTCTCAACTTCGCTAAGGGTTGCAGTGTTAGGATCGACCACAGAGACGGTAGATGAAAGGCTATTCTTGTTGAGGCTCGGAAAGAAGTTATCTAACTTAGCCAGGATCTCCTCGTGTTTGTCAACCCTATTTCCAGTCAGTAATTCATCGCTAAGAGAAGGGAAATACTTTCAGTACACTGTAGTGGATACGATGGGACTCACATGGGGACCGTGGGCGGAATACGAGGAAGCACCAATCCGCTACTGAATGCCCCAATGATCGCACAAAGAGACGTAATTCTGGACCTCATGGAGTCCACTTCCCCTTGAGACCACCTAAACCGACTCAATCCTCTCGGAGCTGATGCATATCCTTGTTTCTGCTGCAACTCTTCTAACAGCTTCCCAGCTTGTTTGACCAGTTGTTCCAAGTCCGCCACTTCATCAGACGAGAGTAAACTCTCTTCAGAATTCTTGTGCTCAGTAGTATCCACCTGTTGGAGGGCAAGTCTACTCCCAAGTCTCCGAAGAAGGACCTCAAGACCCTTGATGTCATCTGTGAGATCTTTAAATCTCTTCGGAGCGCCTTTATAGGTGTCATAGACTTGGTAGGCGAATGTTGTTAGGGTTAAAACATCTGGGGAGCCTGGTGGAGCGAACATGTTTCAATAGTACAACTTAAACTTCTTGTTGGGTCCACGGTAGTCGCGAATTCCGTCCCTTGCGGACCGAGCAGTAGGTAGAATTGTACTGCTACAGGCGATCGAAATAAGACTAATTTTTGGATAAATAAGAAGACGAAACTTGAGCCGTATCAGTGCGGGTTCACCTCAGGTGATCACGTCGAAAGAATTGCTTTTTGGGCTGAGCAGGGGGCTGAGTAGAGGGTTGAGCAGAGGGCTGCCTGGGCGGGAGGCTGGACTCAGCAGGAGGCACAACGGGAGCAGAGGTAGGCTTGGCAGATGGCAGGGTGGCAGGAGGAATGGTCAAGATCACAAATCTGACAGGCTTCTTCTCGCACAGAGTGCAGACAGTGGTCTGGGTCAGGGTGATGGTGTGAGAAGGCTTGGTGCTAGTTGAATGAGTGGTGGTCGAGCTAGTCGAGGTGGTGCGGGGGGTAGACCATGAAGGGCGACCGACTGATACATCTATGCCGTGTTGAAATACTTCCGATCTGTATTTCGCTTAGTTCGTCCCCCCTTTGGGATTAGCACTATCTCTTTCGCCTTTTCACTGTGTTGCTAAAGTAGCAGCAGTACTGCGTCAATTGGCTCCATGGGATCCTTTTACTAGTTATATCGGCTAGTTTAGGCAACAATATTAACTTCGTATAGATAAGGATCTTCTCGTCCTAACAGACACAAACGTACAGAGTACATACGTGAAAATAATTGGGCTCATCCTCTTCACCTCCATATTTTCCTCCGATCTCCTTTTGTCTATAAATCATCTAACTACACATTCTCCTACGCCTCATAAGCCCGTCCCTGCCAACATCTTGACTAAGCTACCTCGCTCAAATGATCTTCTGTTCCCGTGAACGTATACCCACATGGTTCGTTTTCTTCGGCTTTCTATGCATGCCAATCATTCTGGTTCAGAAGATCTACCAGAAAATCATTATCTTATCTCGTTATATAACAGAATCTGGCATGCAAGGAGTCTGCAATAACTAAGAATACCGGGTTAGGGGTAGCACTCCTGACCGTTGGTGACGGGAGTAGCAAAGTACCCTCTTTATGCTATGGCCTCCGTACTCGTGCCCCTCCTAGGATAGGATTGTAAGCATGAGACTACTTCGCATCGGTCGATTGTGCCGTTTGCCAGCTATCGTGCTAGCAGCGGATCGCTTGGCGATCAAGTTTGCGGGTAATCACCCTCCACATTTACCACTCTTAACTCCTTGCTGGAGGAGCACTGATGTACTGTTAGTAGCTTCACGGATAGTCTACAGTAGAAGAAGCTTCAATAAAAGTCGAATAGTGAGATGGATAAAGGTTGTATAAAATGAATAATTATCTCATTAATCTCTGACCCCTCTGAGCCTACAGTAGCTGAGAGGGTTCAGAAAAAGTGGGAAAATTGGCTTGAGACCCCTCTAAGGATTAGTGTGACCCCGCTGAGCTGCCACCCGAGACGATGTGGGTGTCTGCCGAAGGAATACGAGGCGCGGGGACTGGCAACCAATGGGCGTTTTCAGTGACGAGCATCAAAAGTACAACAGTCCAAATCAGATGGCGGTGAGATGTTGGTCGATTTTATTCGGGATGCCCCCTAAATCTGGGCGTGAGCTAGGTAGACATCACTAACACCCCACCTGAAGGATTCCATCGGGGTATGGCCGGCATACGAGGTTGGCAGGCTGGCAGGTCACACCATTATTGAACTTCCAGAATGGTTGGCGTGCCTTACAGCAAGGGCTGTTTGCTCTGCCGAGAGCGACGTATCAGAGTTAGCAATCTCTCACGCTGATAACCTGACACCAAACTGACTTTGGATTAGTGTGACCAGTCTATGCCACAATGTCTTCAGTGTCGCAGGTACGGCGTTGCTTGTCCTGGGTATAAGCGTGCCTGGCAATTTCAGGATGAGGGACCCCGTCTTCAGAGGCGATATCAGAAGAAGTTTCCAATGGCTGGTCATAAAAACGTGAAACATGACCCCGAGACTATCCGCCGTAGTGACATAGCGCGATGCCAAGTCTTTGTCAACCTTTCGATCGACGAGCGTGTCTATCCAGCTTTGATTCAACAATGCTTCATCAGCCAGCAGCCACGGGTGTTCAAGGAATTTGTCTGCGCTGCCTTTCCCACAATGTTCTTCCATAATGAATTCCGCTTTGGGGATGGCTTCACCTTCCCGGACTGGGTTGTGAAATACTTTGGTGCGAAGCCTTATTATGATGCGACTGTCTCGTGTCTTTCAGCGCAATACCTCGCCCACCTCACTGGAGACCCAAGTGTCAATCACTTTAGCCGACAGAAATACTCCCAGGCTCTGGCGGCAATCAGGCAAGTTCTAAATTCAGAAGAGGAGGCGTCCTCGGATGCCCTACTGATAGCGGTCATACTTCTCTCTTTCTATGAGATGAGTACGCGAACTACCCGAGATGGTTGGTTATGTCACTCAAGGGCGGTAAAACATATAATGATGAAACGGGGAAAGAACCTCCATCTTTCAGGGGCCGGTCGTGTCTGCCATTTTGCATACAGACCATTTCTGATTGCCGCCGCGATTTACGAAGGTGAACCGTGCTTCCTGAGCGAAGACGATTGGCAAGACCTAGCAGCTGTTCTTCGAGCGGAAGACTCTCAAAAGAAGAGCGAGTGGTCATTCTACATTGATGTTTACGAATCCATTTTCATGGAGCTGGTCAAATGTCCCAGATACATCCAAGAGGCGCGAGAAATCACTTCTATTACATCTTCAAAAGCCCAGCTCCTAGAACGGAGGATTGCCATGACCTGTGATCGACTGCGGGCACTCAATGAAGAGTTGAGATCACAGCTTGCATCAAATAATCAGCGGAAGCTGGGAATAATTTTCCGTGGTTTCATCGGTCCAGAGCCAAACGGGTTCCCAGAAACGAGTCCCTCGCTACTTCTCAGCGCTGCGGTCAATACTCTTGGAATCCTTGAACAACTCCGAGCCCGGTTACAGATGTCTGTCTCCATCAAGGAAGAAGCTTGCTTTATGGATTGCGTGGCGTCATCATCCATTACCCAAAGTACCAGCACAACTAATGTTAGTATCCCGTGTCTTGATTTCCGTCTTGTTTGCGATCTTGGTGAGGGAATTAAAAAAGATGACCCCCGGGTATTTACGTGGCTTGATCGGGTCGCCGGGTCAATGGGGCTTCTAGGGGCAAAAGCCATCTATTGAAGTCTGCTTGAGGTATATGATTCTATTTAAGAGCTTTGGCTCCTTTTTCCCGCAATGTACAAACAAAAGATTGCCTCCCTCGTTACACTTGTCCGGATAGCTCTAGAATTCCGTAGGATTTTTGAAGCTCGTAGCTCGTGACCTAATCATCATGGCGATGGCTCTTTCTTGATGCATGGCTCTAGCTCATCCGCCAAAGGCTTACGAGCCCATACCCTTCGTCTATCAGACTTTGTTAGCGACAATTTTCCTGCGGGATGTACCTGTGACAAACTCACGCTCTCTGGTAGATATGAAACCGGGGAGTTTTGAGTTCTGCACGCATTTTCGCGACGTACACGTGGACTTCTTCTTTGGTCCACGGCTGTGGTGATCCAAATTTGGTCAACAACCACATGCACCATCCTTCCATTCCAGACATCCAGTGCTGGAAGTTGACTACCCCAGCTTCCTTGAGTCTCTTATCCCTCGGCCATGGACCAATAGGCCACTTACTCTCCTTTTCGTGGATGTCGACAAAGCCAGCTTTGCGAATACTCTCTGCCATGGTGTCAATAGCATTCAACTCGCGGCCGGCATTTTTAGCACACTCCATCGTGTAGACTCCCCAGGAATGAAGGATATTATCCGCAGGCAAACTACCATCATCGCATAGAATTACTGGACTGGCCTCGATCTGTTCAATCCATCCACCAGGCTGTAGTTTTCTAGGAATCAATATGTCAGAGATATGATCGCTTAGGGAGGCATCACTACCAAGTGCTTACTCGTAGCATTGCTTGTACACTCGATCCCATTCTGGCTCGGTGAAGGATCCGATCATGATTCGCATGTGTATCAAATCAAAGGGCTCACGCCAGGTCCACTCTTGTAGCGCATCATCGACCTCTAGGATGCAATTGGGCGGCATCCAGGATACGGGTGGTGGAAATAAGTCGACTCCACGTACCGTCGCTGAAACTGTTTAGTACTTTGAAATTTTGTATACGGTATTGGGTACTTGCCATTGGGAAATATATCGGCCACGTCACTGAGACTGTTAGCATTCTTTTTTCCAATTTGAGATTCGTTTCAGGACGTACATTGCCCAAACGCCCTTCCCGGTCCCAAGGTCAAGTATGTGTTTAGGATCTGTACCAATCGGAGATCGGAAGAGTGGGTTCGGTCTATCTGAGTCCAAAACAAGAGTTACTAGATGTCTGCTAAAGTCAGAAATGTTTAGAAATCCCAATGAGAATGCTGCACTTGCCCTGCTTCATAGGTCTCGAACATCTGATCATCCGATGGGACGCTGTGACCTAAAGTCAGAAGTGGAACATGATATTTGGAGATCAGAACCTCTTACAGATATCCCTCATCTCGAAGGTTTTGGTATCTGAGATATAAAGATCAGCTGCGGATCACAAGTATTTCTCGGCGATACAAGACTCACCGTCTCCCATTTTCCATCAAGCCTCGATAGATCGAGGATCCGATGGATGTTGTTTCCCTATCACAATTCAGTTGAGACTCTTGAGAGACACAAGGCCAAGTAAATCAAGAACAAAAACGCACGATTGCCAATCATCGGGGTAGTACTCGCCATCCCTAACCTGATACAGATCGGTATCCTAGGACAAAAATCAGAGAGAGCACATGACAATGAAACCACTTTTGAAAGAGCCATGCTTACCACGGCGATAACTTGGTCCACCATGATTGCCACCTTTCTTCGATTCACAAAGACAAGGAAAATGCTAGGGAAAAAAAGGAGGGGCCGCGGTTTAACAAAGAACTCGAACTCGCAACGCGATCATAGTGGGGCCACACCCTGGTCTTTGAATGCAAGACCGTTGCACATCCCGCTGCGGCGCTCCTACGCATTGGGGCTTAGTGGAAGACGGGAAAGACGCGCCGTCCCGTCGAGGCAGCAGCCACCACGGTTTGCTACGGGGTGGCAGGTTGGCAGCATGATAAATTATAGTTGACACCGGTCTGGATTTGTATTATGCGCCGAGCTCCGATAGTTTTCAAAACAAGTTCAGTACATACGACATGCGGGGGAAATCGAAACGTAATGGGCCTATTTGCTCCTCTTGTTACATGCAATTGTTTGCTGTAGTGTGAGACTACAAATATGCCGAAGGACTGAATAGGCAAGATGCCCCCGTTCTTCTTGGCTTTATAAAATGGCTCGTCAAAATTGACTCGGATGGTTCCACTGCATGTGAGTCTGAATTATTCTAGTAGCCTGTCAAGACTCAAAAAGTACTCTGGGCCCACCCACCTATCATGCAAAAAGAATGAGCCTTTGAAAGTAAATTTCCGTCGAGAACTTGAGCAATAGGCCTCACTGTACTCAGGCGAGCTCCTATTCTACCATTCATCTCCGTGCCTCTTTAGGCAGAAGGAAGACAATGTTTTTCCTCGAGCACCTACTTCCTAGTATCTTGAAAGATGCCAACGGCCGACATCTGAAGATTGGCTTGTCAGGCCCACCATAATGACGTGGATACACTTTAGGTTCCTTCCTTTTTCGGGCGTTGTTTTTCCGTGTCGGTCTTGGAATACGGCTTCTATTTCGTCCAATTGGTTTGATGTGCTTCATAAATAAGGCTATCATAAAGCAAAGTCTAGGTGGTTTTCGAAGACTCTGGATGTAGTCAAATCATTTTCAAGCTCCACAGAAAATATCTCAATGGTACAATGAGCAGGACATGATGCCTTAATGGACAGCAAATGGCGCTGTCCATACCACGGAGAAACAAAGCTTCATGAATTCCGAATATCCATCCCGTTGTGGTAATCGATCGGATGAGCGCCAAGCAGGCTGACCGCCCAGGATCTCGGATCAGCGGCGACTCGGCGAGGCCACCTCTCCGCAATATTCTGCCAGCTCGGTCATAACAAAGCTCCCGAAGAGCACAACTGGTACCAGTCCATTGCCTCTGGCAGTCTACTCATCATGCTGTCTTCACTCTCCTCCAGCTTGAACAATGCACGCACCACCGTGGCGCAGGTACTCAACTTTGCTCTAGTATGTGGGATCTCTGCCCTACAAACCTTCCCTTACTCGACGGGCGGTTCGTACGCTCCCGCCATCCTAGGACAGGGCTAACCACGCTTTCTGTCGACGAATAGGTCTTGTCGACTGCGTTTATGCTATGGAAGGGTCTATCTGTGGCATCTGCATCTAGCTCCCCGATTGTGGTTGTCCTCTCGGGCAGCATGGAGCCTGCCTTCCAACGAGGTGATCTTCTGTTCCTATGGAATCGCAGTCCTCGGACGGAGGTGGGAGAAATTGTGGTGTACAATGTGGGTCTCTTTGTTATCCTTTGCATGAGATGTGTGTCTCGCTGACATTGCAATCATAGGTGCGCGGAAAGGACATTCCCATCGTCCACCGTGTGGTGCGAAGCTTCCCCGAGGTCGAGGGAAAGGCGAAGAAGGTGAAGGAGATCACAGTGTACGTCTATGGGAACTTTGTATTTCCAAGGAATCATGCGCTAATACAGAATTACAGTGACTCAACACCTTCTCATATGCTCTTGACTAAGGTATGTTTGTTCACATCAACCACATTTTGGACCTTGTCGAAGCTAATTTCGAGTGCTTTTCGCTAACAGGGTGACAACAACCTTGCCGATGATACTGAACTGTAAGCTGATTCCCGCCTCTTTCACTCCTCTTTGTTCGAGTGCTTGGTCTAACTCGTCCTGTTATCTTTAGCTATGCGCACGGCCAGGATCACCTGAATCGTTCCGAGGATATTGTAGGAAGTGTGCGAGGATACATCCCGATGGTGGGATACGTTACAATTATGCTATCAGAGCACCCGTGGTTGAAGTCGGTGCTTCTAGGTATTATGGGCTTGATGGTCGTGCTTCAGCGGGAGTAAATGTTGTTTGGGTAAAGGCAAAACAGTTGATAGCTAGCTAGGTCAGGCTGGTCAGATTCAATAAGTATGACATAAACTGGGCCACAAAAAAGGGCTCAAACATCAAATTGTTAAACATCCATAATCGTAGGGCTTTGCTCATCGAATGATTTGCGCAGAGGTAGTTGAGCTTCAGGGACTGGGCAGTCTGGGGCTGAGTTGCCCGATAACAGACTGACGTCTTCACCCACCCCACTCCGCAAGCTAGAAAGCTTCCAAGCTACCCCCCTCTTCCTGGATCTCTCCACTCGAATCACCACACGGGCGCCTTTGGTCTTGCTAGGCGATTGCCCTAGACTATAATTGCCTCTTCACTCGCTTGCACGGGTCTCTTCTGCGCATATCACTCGTGTCCTCCTTGCCATCTGCTTTTCCTTCATCCAACACCCCGCACCCTCCATCACGCGTCCCGCTACGGATTGACCATATTCGACAAGATGGGCAGCCAGAAACGCATAGCTAAGGTATGATATTTCTTGCTGCTCATTGATTCCTGTTACAAATTTGCTTACCCTTCTTTCACGAATAGGAGCTGAGCGAGCTCGTCGAGTCGCCTCCGGAGGGCATCATCGTCGAATTGGCCGACGAGGCCAATCTTTACAAGTGGAAGGTGTTCATGGAAGGGCCAGAAGGGTCACCATATCAGGTATGTCCTACTCAGAGTCTCTGATACTCGCGATAAACCAATGTATCGGCCGCGTCCTCGGAGTCTGGCTGGAGAAGGGGGTCACTGGGACAAAAAGCCCGCCCTTCCGTTGCCCATGCAAAGCACCATTCTAACACTCATCACTACCTCTATAGGGCGGGAAATTCCTCGTCAATCTCACTCTACCCACCGAGTACCCCTTCAAGCCGCCAACCGTCTCATTCGGAACAAAAATCTACCACCCAAATGTCACGAATGATGAAAAGGGGAGCATGTGCTTGGGAATGTTACGGGCGGACGAGTGGAAACCTAGTTCCAAGATCGCGGCCGTCCTGCAATTTGCACGTCAACTGCTTCAAGAGCCGATGCCCGATGATGCTATTGAAGGACGGATCGCGGAGCAATACAAGAATGACCGGAAACGCTATGACGAGATCGCGCGGGATTGGACTCGGAAATGGGCTGTTTCTGAGTAATTTTTCTGTGGAGGATGGGAGGCATGATAAGCGCTTGAGGTTTTACTTGTGATCTGATGTTTTTCGAGCCTTCATGCAAAATTTTGATGTTAACAATCAACATTCTGTTCTTGCCTGCGGCGGGGCGAGATGGGCCTGGGAGAAATCATGGACTTTTGATAGTCCTCATGCGATGAACATACATAATTCAAGGAAGAATTTGCCGCCGTCAGTAGCTATTGAACCAGTGATAGGGTTCTACAGCAAACTACCACTACTGTAGTGAGTAAGGGGTATGAACGACTAAGGGTATGTGAAACCACCCTGCTCCAACCCGGACAAGGGACTGAAGAGAGTACTGGAAAGATGTTACTAGAAAGATGTTACTGCGCATTGTTGTCAGGGCAGTCTTCTCCAATTCTTTTCATTTCAAAAGTATAACAGTAGATGCAGCCCATCGGAATCTATCATGCTCAAGATTCCGGTTCACCCTATGTGTGGGTAATGCGGAAGATATCCAGGACAGGGGTTCTGTTTGTCATAACACTTCAGTAATATAGCTGTCATACCGCTAATTTTGATGCTGGCTCACATGGATAAGTCGGCTAAATAGCGGAATTATGCCTCGACCGTTCACAGCTTCCCCGCAAATGACCCCACGGGCACAGTCGCTCTACGATATCTGGTTGGCCCGTATATCGCTACAGCCCGTATGCCTCGGGAATGTAGGTACTTTAGATAGTATATAAATACACAGATTCTTAGACCGGTTGTTTTGTTTCATCTCTATCGAAGTTGAAAATACGACAATGGCCGTCATCTCTGAATCAATATCATTTGCATCGCAGCATGTTGGAGGTAGCCTTCTCCTTCTTGTTGCACTCTATATAGCATCAAATTACCTCAGCCCCGGAGTATGCTCTGTTCCCGGTCCATTCCTCGCAAAATTGTCTAATCTGTGGAGATTCATGGACGTCGCAAATGGCCATGCTGAAGCCACTTTGTACAAACTTCATCAGAAGTACGGTGATTATGTACGACTGGGGCCGAAGATAGTGAGCATACGAGATTTAGATGCTCTGAAAATGATCTATGGTATCAATAAGGGATATCGGAAAGTATGTTGTCCCTGATTCGAAATAGTGCAACAGGTACTAACATGAGTATATTCGGAAGACAAACTTCTACCATGTCCAGCAGCAGTTAGCCAAAGGGAAGCCGACTCCTACACTCTTTACCACTACGGATGAAGACTTCCACGCTGCTATCAAGCGGCCTATATCAGGTGCATACTCCATGAGTACTCTGACCGAGTTCGAACCCTTTGTCGATAAGACGATTCATACTCTGTTTGGGAAACTGGACGAGTTCGTGACCAGGAATGGGGTTTGTGATATTGCGGTCTGGTTGCAATACTGTATGTGTCTCCACGCCACTACGTGTTTTTCTGGTCCTTGACTGATATCGATAGATGCATTCGATGTAATTGGGGAGTTGACTTTCAGCAAACCACTCGGTTTCTTAGAGAAAGGAGCAGATGTAGACGGTATTATCGAGGCCCTTGAGCATATGCTTGACTACTCTGGAAAGGTAAGATTCTTCATGCCCACAAGTAGCTCAGGTCTCGCTGACGAGTCTGCAGATTGGTCAAATGCCGTGGCTTGATTATATCTTCATCAAGAACCCCCTAAGACAACTTATTCAAGGGGGCTCAACGGGTGCGGTTGCTTCTTTTGCGAAGGCTCGCCTCGATGAACGGTTGATGCATTCAGAGTCACCAGCGAAGGATACTGGGGATCCCACCCAGTCGCATAGAGACTTTCTTGCCCGCTTTCTGGAAGCCAAGAAGGAATATCCTGACATTGTTAACGATAACCAGGTCTTTTCATATACCGTAAGCAACATGAATGCGGGCTCCGATACTACAGCCATCTCGCTGAGAGCAATTCTCTACTACACTCTCAAAAGTCCAAGAGTTCTGGCGAAGCTCTATGAAGAACTCACCACGGCTTACCAAGAACGCCGGATCTCGCTCCCCATCTCCTGGAAGCAAAGTCAAGAGGAGCTACCCTACCTCGATGCAGTGATCAAGGAAGCGCTCCGCCTCCACCCAGCTGTTGGGTTACTTCTCGAACGAATCGTCCCCACTGGGGGACTTCAACTTCCTAACGGTGGGCCATTCTTGCCAGCGGGGACCATTGTCGGTGTCAACCCCTGGATTATCCACCGTCACTCCATCTTCGGGCAGGATGTTGAGTCCTTTGTGCCGGAACGCTGGCTGCAGGTGGATGGGGAGTCTGAAACAGCCTTCCACACGCGGAGGCAACACATGTTCCGAGCAACATTCACATTTGGGGCTGGACCCAGGACGTGCATTGGGAAGAACATTAGCTTGTTAGAAATTTACAAGCTGGTCCCTTCTCTGTTTCTGACATACAAGGTGGGAATGAAGTTGCTGGATTCTACGTCCAAAATATATATCACTAGCTGACGAATGCTGTTCTGCAGATTGACCTTGAGCATCCGGAGAAGGAATGGCATACTGTCAACGCGTGGTTTGTGCGTCAAAAGAACATGCACGTCAGACTGGCTCGGCATGATTATCTCTAGTCAAAGCTGATACCTACTACTATGAATGCCGTCTTTGGGTACTGGGGAAGTGGAGAAGTGGACATGTTGATTCTGACACACCGGCAAAGAAAAAATTAGCGCTAGAATAGCGCCGACATGTTCGCCACCCCGCACAATACCGAGAATGGGAAGTTTAAGAGAGCTAATGGGTGTGATAGGTTCTGTAGCATCTCGTGAACTCGGGAAAGGGGTTTGTGTAGAACAGCCTGGCGTCACGCTTGCATCGCACTTGCAATCTGTTGGGTAGGGGCGAGCCGCCGAAGTGGATCCGAACCAGGGTCTAATTTGCACAACCTATCAGGGACTGTTTAGCTCGCAAACGAGAGCATGGCCGGGATGGATTGGTTCAGGGCTTGCAGGTTTCTCAACTGTCGTTCGTTCCAGATATATAGATCGAGCGTACGGAGTACGGGATTCTGTCAATTCGAACACATAGCATGAATGCGAAACCTTTGACGACGTAAACCAGTCAATCTGTTCATCTAAGCGTGCCGTGTCTAAGCTGACTGTTTTTCATTTAACTCGTTTACTTGTACCTTTCTAGAAGGAATAATGGGGCGTCGGAGGTGAAGCCCCAGCCGAAGCTCCGATCCTTGGTCCTCGGTTAGGGGATGGCCTAGGCCTTGGAATAGGGAATCGGACAGGTAAATTTGCTAACGTTTGAGTGTTTGAGTATTTGGAAGACGGCATCATGAGATGCCTATGTTAGATTGCAATGCAGGTACAAGGTCCTCAGGTTGTCGTTTGTTGGTAGGGGGTTAGGGGCAGACTATGTTATTCGTGCTACCACTAACAAGTGGATGTCCCTGATCGACAGCGTATCCCTGGTCGGATTCTTCCCGGGAGATACCCGAGCCATCAGACAATAGGTTTGAAGGTTATTAGGGTATAGTTAGGGTAAAGGCAATAATGAAGCATGGGGAAGCTACCGTCGTTCGTACTACTAGGGACTATGCATGCTGCACAGGTTGTAGCCACGGAGACACAATATGTAGCCAAGACGTCGTATTGTGATGTGATGATGTGCCATTCAGACGCGCGAGGCGTCATATTTAATTTGCGTGAAGTGTGGCTTTTGGCGTCTACAAATTAAACATCCCCCCAAATCTTGATCCAAATAATAATGATACGAATCATAGAAGCAAAAAAGTGATTAATCTCGATCCGAAGCGAATCCTGAAACCACCGTCGCTCTTTACGTCATGTGACGCTAGCCTCAATCGGGGTCTGTTGATTTTTGTCTCAGCGACTTCCACTTCTTTTCCGGTTTCCTCATTCTTCCTGTCGCCCTCTCATTCCACTCCTCTGGCAGGCTGTGTCGTCCGGGGTCAGGTTCTTCTATTTCTTCTGCTCTTCTGTCTTTTCCGTGGCCTTTTGCAATTGCCAATTTCTGCTTTGCTGGAACATACCCAGCGTCCAACGAGCTACCCGCTCAACCCTTTTCGATTTTCTTCAACTTTGCCCGTGCTTTCTCAACGCTGACTTCGCGTATACGGGTTACAGTGTACAGCGTACACCGACCGTGTCAATTGTTTATTTTCTCCTCTTTACACTCATTCTCAAACTTTATACGCCTCAAACACCTCCTCGGCAACCTCCCCGTTGATCATTCCCTTGCCAGTCACGAAAACCAATGTCCAGCGGGATCTGGGTGCTAGCTCGTGGCCATGGTCACAGAAAATGGAAGCCCTCGATATGCTCTTCCCTCGGCTGAATCGGACCTGCGTGGTCGTCGCAAGATTCCGCATCCACCGCGGCTGGACCCTTTGAAGATTGATCCACGCGCGCCGCGAACCATACAATCGACTCAGAGATCGTCGCCGCGATCTCCCCGCTCTCCGCACCTCCCGCGTTCCCATTCACCTCTGCCTCCAGCAACACAGACTGCGACAGATGACCGACCGTGGCTCCCTGAATCACTCCGAGCGGGTTCACCGCAAGGTAGAGACGAATGGAGAACGAAACAGAGTTCGACCCACACTCCCCTGTTCACACCACCTCCTGATCGAACGCCCCCAATGTGGTATACTCACGACAACGATTTCGACCGCCAAAATCACCGCAAGGGTCCGCCAGCCAGAGGCGGGCTGCGCATCTCCATGTCGACCTCCCGCCTACCTAACAGACGACCGCGGCCGCAAGTCTCCCCCGATCGTTCCCAAGAATCCGTTGGCCATGGCCTCCCATTGCCCCGGTTCCCGTCGAAGGGACCTGCCGATGATAATACCCTCCGGACGAGCTACAACTCTGCTATGACTTCGCGCTCTAGCATTGAACAACACTCCGGTACCGAACGCAGCAGTGTCCTGACGAAGAGCAGCTCAATTACCGATCTCTCGCCAGATACCCCCGACGCCCCTTATGGGATGGATGATGGCATGAGTGTGGAAGATGCGATTTCCATGTATCTCGATGGCTTCAGCGACGTGGCCGAGGAACCCTCATCGCCCACGTCGCGAGCCGAGAGCAAGGCACCCTCAATCACACCTCCTCCCTCGAGAGATACCTATCTGGAGGGGGCAGTTATGTTCCCACCGAGGACGACGTCACTTGAAAGTGTACCTCCCATCCGTCCACCTTCGCAGTCCGATTTGCAAGAGGCAGCATACTTTGAACCTGAATCATCACAACTTCCTATACCCGAGCCTATAATGGAGATTGCTTCTCCACCACAAACTCCTCCTCCACCACCACCACCTGTTATCGCCTCTGACCCTGCGCCCCAAGAACCTAATCTCCCCGAAAAACCATCGCCTAAATTACCCTCTTCCCACCAACGACAGCCGTCAAAGATAATAATACCCGGCCCCGTTCCCCCGCCTCTGAACTCCGCGAATGCCACACGCGATGACTATGGATTTCGCAAAGCAACGCAATATGTGACTCTGGACCAGTACGAAGCTTGGAAGGGATCTTATTCTGGCTATGCTGCGCATCGTCGGAGTAAGTGGCATGAATTGCTCAAGGAGCATGGTCTCCAAACCACCGATCCCACTGTGTTTCCAGCACAATCCAACAAGGTGAAACGTTTTGTACGCAAGGGCATCCCCTCTGAATTTCGAGGCGCTGCTTGGTTTTGGTATGCCGGCGGGTACGAGCTCCTGAACCGCAACCCTGGTCACTACGATCGACTCGTGGAGAAGGTGATGGCCTCTCCTAGCAATGATGACAAGGAACACATTGAACGTGATCTGCATCGCACATTCCCAGATAATCTCCATTTCAAGCCGGAACCTGTGGATGGGGCACCTCAGAACTCGAATGTCACGACTGAGACCCAGATGATCCAATCATTGCGCCGAGTCCTGTATGCTTTTGCATTGCATAATCCCAAAGTTGGCTACACACAGTCGCTTAACTTCATCACCGGTATGCTCCTTCTATTCCTTCCCGAAGAGAAGGCATTTTGGATGTTGCACATCATCACCTCCGTGTATCTACCAGGTACCCACGAGGTCAGCCTGGAAGGTGCAAATATCGATCTTTGGATTCTCATGGTTCTGCTCCGAGATTCCATGCCGGGCATCTATTCCAAGATTGCTAGCATGGATGGATCTTCTATTCGCGGTAAACCACCTGCTCTCACTGTGAACTCGCGACTTCCTGACATCACTCTGGGATTGACCAATTGGCTCATGTCCATCTTCATTGGGACACTGCCTCTTGAAACAACACTGCGAGTCTGGGATATTTTCTTCTACGAAGGTTCCAAGACGTTCTTCCGTGTTTCACTTGCAATTTTCAAGGCTTGCGAAAGAGACATCCTCGCAGTTTCGGATCCCATGGAAGTATTCCAGGTAGTACAGACGGTCCCCAAGAGATTGTTGGATGTCAACACACTCCTCGAGGACTGTTTTGTGCGACGGCATCGTGTTGGTCAAGGCCGCATCGAAGAATTGCGAGCTGCACGGCGAGTTGCTGTTCGACAGGAAAAACTGCGGCGCTCGGTCGCCTTCAGCAAGGGCCAGATCCAGTCTGCGACTGACAATTTCCCTGGCGCACGAAACGGAGGAGCCGATATTGAACAACGGGTTGTGAACTCCTGGCGTAATCTCAAGCAACATGCCTTTCATCGGGAACCGGGCCGTTAATTGACTTTTGTTTCTCGGGGGTCATTCCTGCAGATACACTCGCATTCACTGGGTTGAAGCGACCGGGAAATAGGAGTCGGAACAAAGGCTCCAGGCGCTAATTCACTGTTTTCTTAATTGTAATTGACCTTGTCAAATCAACAAGGCATGTCGGGCACCTCGCAGCACATTTGGCGGGGGGAAAGCCCTTGCATTTTATGGGCGTCTCGAGGGTCGGGGAAAGGCATCGCACGTCTCGCATATGGCACATATTAGATATCCTATCTGCATCTTGTTTGTTCTGGTTTCTTTCATTTCTTTTTCCTTTACTTTCTTCTTTAGCAATCTTGCATCATCTGTACATACATCGTGCATGAAATTCCACTGCCAAGAACTGCCCAGCAGGCAACCTGCTTAACTACTTGGCAAAATTGAAAGATTGAAAACTGGGTTTGCCATTTGCTGGTTAGCTGAGTCTTGGTACGAAATATTGGGTCCTGAACCCTACAGGGCTGATTATTGGGCCGATCATGGTTCCTCAGTAGCCAACGATCGGTTGCACTTGCATGTCGTCATGGATTCAAATGCGGAAGATAAAGCTCCTTGCATGCCCACCTTTTTTTGCAAAAATTTCCCCCTATTTCTTCTGACAGTTGCTGCTCTCTTGTTTGAACTTCGACATCGCGATCGTCGCGGTCTGCAGCTATGAGTGGACAAGCTGCTAGTTATTACGACCAGGGCCAGGGCTTCGATTCCCATGGTCAACAACAAGCTCCTTACGAGAACAAAAATAATGGGAACTACACAAACGGCTATGATCAGCGCGGTAATGGCAATTACCAGCCACCAGTCAATTACCAACAGCAACAGCCAGCAAACTATCAGCAGCCTGGTCCTGACCAGAAGCCCCAGCAGCCTCCATACCCCGATAACCCGCCCCCCTACAGTACCTTCGATGAAGCTTTCAAGATCGAGAAGCCCAAGTACAATGATATCTGGGCGGGTCTTCTGGTGAGTCTGAAAATTGTCGACCAGATAGTAATGTAACATTGCGATGTAAAAATACTAACCCTCATCGCAGTTGATTGCTGTTTTCCTGGGCTACGTCGCTGTGTCCGGACTGACCATCCACAAGTATGCCACGAACAAAGGATTCAGTGGAGGTGGCATCTACGACTCTTCGAATGATTTCTCACTCAACACGAACACTCTGGTACTGTTTATCTTCGTCCTATGTGTCGCTCTCGTCTTCTCATGGGCATATTTCATGGGCGCTCGATATTTCACCAAAACTTTCATCTGGGCAACGGGCATTCTGAATATCGTTTTCGCTCTCGCCACGGGAATCTATTACCTCGCGAAAAAGCAATATGGAGGTGGAATCGTGTTCCTTCTCTTCGGTGTCTTCGCGATCATTTGCTTTATCAGCTGGATTCCGCGTATCCCCTTCACGGCGTTCATGCTGCAGACGACTATGGATGTTGCACGCAACTATGGCCATGTTTTCCTCGTCAGCGCTCTAGGAGGAATCGTGACAGTGGCATTCGCCGCCTGGTTCTCGGTGACTTTGGTTTCAATCTATGTCGCCTACGAGCCCGACTCCACTGGTACCAATCCCTCCTGCGCGAATGGTGGTTGCAGTACCGCCAAGGTCATCGGGTTGACAGTGTATGTGACGTTCGCTATGTACTGGTTCAGCGAGTGGCTCAAGAACACTGTGCACACAACCATTGCCGGCGTTTACGGCTCGTGGTACTTCTGGAGTAAATCTGCAGGTGGCATGCCCAAGGGCTCGACTCGAGGTGCCTTCCGGCGAGCAACGACCTACTCCTTTGGCAGTATCAGTTTTGGTAGTTTGATAATTGCCATTATCAACATGCTTCGCCAGGCATGCTCGGTTGCCCAACGACAGGAAGCGGCCCAGGGTAATATTGTCGGCAGTATCTTCATCTGGATCTTGGGATGTTTCATTTCGCTGCTGGACTGGCTCGTCACGCTGTTCAATCGCTACGCGTTCTGCCACATTGCTCTCTACGGCAAGGCGTACATCCCAGCAGCTAAAGATACCTGGAAGATGATGCGTGATCGTGGAATCGATGCCCTGGTGCAAGACTGCTTGATGGGCCCTGTTTTGACTATGGGCTCGACGTTCGTCGCTTATGTCTGCGCTTTGCTGGCCTATCTCTACCTGCAGTTCACCAAACCCGCTTACAACGCTGATGGTGACTTTACTGCTGTCATCATGGCCTTTTCCTTTTTGATCGGCTTGCAGGTGTGCCAGATCTTTATGACTCCTATCGGCAGTGGAGTTGAGACGATCTTCGTTGCTATGGGTTGGGATCCTCAGGTCATGATTAATGATCACCCTGATATCTATTACAAGCTGGTACAGCTGTACCCTCGTGTGCAGCAGGCCATTCACGCTTGAAGCCGTTGCAATATTGAGGCAAATTGCTTTACCCTGGTTTCTGGTTAACTGCATTGCAGACCTATCGAAAGAACTTCATTGGCTACGAATTAGATATCTGATGTCTGGATAAGATAATGATAATACTTGATAAAAGAATGGTACTCATATTCATTGGTCATTACAATCTCGATCCTAACTGTCAAACATAAAATGGTGTACAAAAGCAATTTCAAGGACACCCGTATAAACTCCACAAAAAGAAGAAAGAAGAAGGGACATCAAGCACAATCACCTCGCCCGATAAGCTAGCAGTATCCAGCCAAGTATACGCTTACAGAGCAATCATCAATCCCATAACAGCAGCAACACCCAGAGCAGCAATACCACCCTGAATAGCATTAGTCTTGGGCGCAGCACCCTGGAAAGTATGGAAGCGGTTTGCGCTAG
This sequence comes from Penicillium ochrochloron, assembly GCA_022985105.1. NCBI lineage: Eukaryota > Fungi > Ascomycota > Eurotiomycetes > Eurotiales > Aspergillaceae > Penicillium > Penicillium ochrochloron. Next base: position 298,679 of record JAAVMA010000007.1, read on the forward strand.
CACCACTAGGAGAAGGAGTAGCAGCCGACATCTGCGAACCAAAGATGACAGAAGAAGAAGCAGCCATCATAGCACCGTTAGAAGAAGCAGGGGTAGAAGCAGCCATCATGGCGCCCATGCTGCTGCTCATGGGCACATCGACGGGGATTTGGGAAATGTGCATGGGGTCAAGAGCAGGGGTGCTCTTGCAGCTGCATTCGGTGCGAGTCTCGGTAACATAGACGACGCGGGGAGCAGCCATGTCGTCTGATGAGGGACGGTAGGCACGCTTGTCGTTGGCGGGCTCCATGGGCTTGCTGGCGTGGCGGGCTGGGGCGGCGGTGGAGCCCTTGCTAGTATTGGCGCAGGCGGTGGAAATGAGGGATGTCAGGTCTGGTGGTTTGTTAGTTTTTGAGATTGGGTTGATTTTTATGTTAATCGGAGAATTGACGTACCAATGCCGGCGGTCTTGCAGGCGTCGGGCACTGCGGGGAGAGCATCCTTGTTTGCGCAGAGGCAGTCGGTGTTGCTCAGGTCAGTACAATCGGAGAAGCTGGAGGTATCGATGCTCGCAAGTGCGGTCTGATTTCGTTAGACAATGATTTGTGAAGATGTATATCAGGTTACTTACAAGGCAGCTGTCAAATGTGCCCTGTGCGCTGGTAACAGCAGCACCGGCAAGGACGAGAGAGGCGATGAAGGAACGCATATTAATAGCTTCGTTTTCTCTGAGAAAATAAGGTAAGATTGAAATGACTCGAAGTTATACTAGCCGGCGAGGTCAAGTATGGAATCAATTGAGAAGGTAGAAATCAAGATTTATCCCACCGTGGCGGCCAAGGGCGTCGGTGTCGACTTAAGTAAAGAAACACGATCATAATAAACAGGACACATAATTGGCCCTTCAACATCCCTTGATGCCATTGACCAATTGAGCAGTAATTTATGACGTGAGAAGCATTCTGGAGATGTTCCAGTAGCCAAGGGGATGGCGCTTGACTCGTACGGACAAGCTTTGACTGGTATCTGGGTCAGGTCTTCATCCTGGGATAAGCATTGTACAGTTACGACAGGACACAATTGCACATAACAAATCCTACGCACTGCCCGTGTTGATCACTATGGAATGTCGAAAGAATGTGCCAGGTACCATGTCCCCTGTTGTTGACTCGTTGTGCCTGGCAGTATCCCTGGATACCCTTTTCTCCGAGGAATGTCCATGTCAACTCGCCGCTCATCGATTTTGTCCTAATTTAGGACCTATCGGTGATTAAATCATTGTCAAAAATAGAGTCGGGAATTTATCTGTCTCTCAAGGCTGGTAAATTATGGGGATGAATCGATATCAAAGCTATCACGTTGAACTGGCCACGAATTGATTCTTGGTTAGCCCTAGCATCGGTACGCAATATCTGCGGCCTGCGCTTCCTTCATATCCCAACATGCACCTTTGGCTGTGTTTCTTTACTACTCTCTCTTGATCTAATTAAATGGCGTTTTACTACTACACTTAAAGCACCACATCTGATCATCAACCGTGGGTCATCACCAACTTCTATCAAGTGGTCCAAAGACACTTTTTCGCTTCTAAGTCCAAGCCTACACAATCTTCGAATGTACGTAAAAAGACCTGAGCTGATAAACATTACTTGTCTTGATTGATTGTATAAACATGAAAAGCCCCGGCTACTCCAGATAGCCAGAATAACCAAGAGCCTATGCCGCCTTGGATATGACAAACCTAATTACATAGAAGGATGGGCTGAATAAAATGTGGCAGGGTATTATATATGAAAGTCCAAAAATCCAATCCACACATCAACACCTAACTTCCATACCTATGCCCGGACGTATAAGATATCGGCGTTTCCACATAAGAAAGAGGCCGGGCATCCTGGGCCGGCACAGGAAGTTCGGCAACAAAGCTTCGCGCATCCATCTCTTGCGGAATAGGACCGGATTGGTACTTCATGTCTGCTTGGTATGCGTCGACTGCGGCGTACTTGTGGAACGAGGATCCACTGACTTCCGACGGCGAGGGAAGCGATTCACTCATGGGAGGGGGCGGGGGAGGAGGTGGTGGGGATGACACCACGCTGCCATCTGTAGGGGCTGGTTCATACGCCGGCTGTTGAGCCTGCTTCTTCTTTTTCATCAAGATGAACATGAAGATGGCTGCTCCGATGCCGGCCAGACCGACTACTCCGCCAACCACACCTCCGGCGATCGCGGCAGTGTTGGATGAATGGTGTGCAGGAGATGCCCCTGCGGATCCTGTTGATGAACCAGAGGCAGAAGCGGATGAACCAACGCCGGTGGATGTTGGCACATTCCGGTTCACTGATCCTGTAGCGGCAGCCATGTTGAAGTAGTCCGAGATGAAGTTATCGTTGACCAGGGATCCGATTACAGATGCTACTGTGGGGATTCCACCGACGTAACTGAGACTGCTGCTCACTGGAACGTTGTTCGAGTATGGGTGGGCCGTCAAGTATAGGGTCTGGGTGGTGTGGATACTCGAGCATCCAAAGTCGGTGATAGATAGCTCGGGATAGGTCCATTGAATGCAAGATGCAGCCGTAGACTTCGTGCAGAAGATTGCGAATTCATTTGCAGGTGACTCGGTCAGAGTAGGAGTTGCGGCAATTCGTGCGGCATCGTAGCAGGTAGTCTCGAACAGACATTGCTGGGAATAAGCGTTGTCGCAGCAGCCCACCATGGCGGGATAGTTGACATCGGCTGTATGGAACACGCATTGTGTGTAGCCGTAGCATGCGATTTCGGAGGCTAAAAGAGTCAGAATCAAGCATTTATGTATATCTCAATCGAGGAGCGAAGAGTGAAGATTGGGAGTGAGCGCATACAGTAATCCAAGATTCCATCCACGAAACCACATACACTGGCACTAGCCCATTCTGTATATGTAGTTGTCGCTGGGTACGCAGCACTTCCAGTTGCAGAGACGACGGTCCCCGTATAAGAGTCGTTATAGCCATTCGCACGTCGATGTAATCCCCTCACGCCAGAGTCCACCCACGGTGTCGCTTCAGGGAGATCCAACCGTAATGGATCATGGGCAGAAGCAGTCGAAGAGGTCGTCGGAAACATCAGAGCCCGTGTCAATGGGAATAATGAGAGGGCATAGAGCCCTATTGATTGTTTTTGAACCATCACGACGGTGGTAGACTGTGAAAATTCGCGAGTGTGCGCGCGTGGCGCACGGCACCAGAGTCCCCTATATACTCTGGAGCGTCCCCCGTCTGGGCGAAGGAGCTGCTAATTTCCGCCGTCTGGACTGTTTTTTAGTTTGCTTTTTCATACGGAGCACGATCGTATCGAGTTTGATAGGCTTTGGCTAGGAAGTTCTCCACCTGCTCGCTTCGGAGCCTCTCGTGAATGGTGAAATTGACTCTTGGCGTGAGCCGAAGGCTGTAGCCTCCAGAACAACCTTGTGAATACGAGGTCGGCTAAGCATCGTATTGGATGGGTCTCAGGAGAGTGATTCGCGTGCCCAATGCTGGGGATCAGGGAGGATGTTAATTTCCCAGCCCCATCAGCTTTGCCATTTTTTCGGGCACACTACTTTCGACTTGAGTATCGGTACAGGAATGGCGTCGTCGAACTTACGAGACGGTGAGGAGGGAATAGTGTGGAGGAATAATAGGGGTCCTTTTGGTGACCCCACATAGAGCCTCCGCTAGGAGACTTAGGGAGTAGGGACCATCGAAAGCGAAAGTCTAATGGCCCATGGGCACTGAGAAATTACAGCTTGGAGAGGCTGAGTTCCGGGCGCTTTGGCCCATCCACGGGTCAATGAGGCGATGGAACGAGACCCTATCGCGTGGGCTGTCTCCATCTTCACCGTCCCTTGGGCCTTTCGACGTGTACGGACATGCCGAAAACGAGCTCTGCGGGGCTGCTTGCATGATGCACGTACGGAGTGGACTTACAGAACGTGATAAGGATCGATCACAAACGACCTCGAAGCATCATACTCGGTTCTACCCGCTTAATTAATTTCCTTTTCAGGGCTCGTCTCGTTGGCGTGGACCTGACAACCTTCGAGCCACTAGCTGATTCTAGGGAGGAGCTGTATTTGAAGGCGCAAAACAACATAGATCTCATTCAATCAATGGGTATAGCAAGCCAGATAATTACTCCCGTCGCTCTAAAACAGCAAATATAAAATCCTATCATGACCCCAAACTAACAACGCACGCGCTCTCTCCGAGACCAGCTCAGAATTTATCGCTAGTCAAGCAGCGCGTCGAATGGACTAGCAACCAAGCTAGTATCTTGACAATCAAGGTCAATCCCTTGACCAACATGTTCAGTCCGAAAAACAATATTTTCAGCAGCGTCCGCGTAAGGCCAGGAAGTTTCTCGCCTTCTCGCGTCGACCCTTGGCCATAGCGGCCGTACTTTTCCAGATCAAATTCTTCAACTATGATCTCTTGTTGACCTTTCTTCGTAGTCCGCACCTGACCTGCCGGGGTGGACGGGTATTTCTCCCAGAATTTGAAGAAACTTTTTCTTTTCGATGATCCCTCTGCTTTAGCGTTCGCAGTTTGGATTTGGGATGCGAGCTGGAGACTCTGGGCGTAGTCTTCACGCTCAGCCTGGGTCGTGATGAGTGGCCCGCGATAAGGCGCACCAACAGCTTGTCCGAAAGAGCCTGGCTCTGTGAAGCTAGGTGATTGGAGTTCCATGTCAGCCAAGATTGGGTTCGTTGCTTCGTCCGAAACCGCGACTGCGAGCATGGCTGCGATGAGCGAGTCGATGGCATATAGCGAAGGAATAGTGGCAATGACAGCGGCGGGTGAGATGGTCAGGGTCCGAGTTGCAAAGTCCAGAGATGCCAGCGGCTCGTCTGAATCAGCGACCGGGAGAACTGAAGTGCGTGGATTAGCAGCTTGCTGCGCTGCTGCTAGGGCCATCGAAGATGGGGGACCAGTGACGAGGATTGTCGGGGCTTGATGAGGCATCGCATCACTTGACGTCGCAGAAACAGTAATGTACAAAATTCCCGATGACTTGGATCGCACGGGAGAGAGGGGGATACCCTGAGCTCCCACCAGGGCTGGGGGCTGGTGTTTGGACAAGCAGGGGTGTCGAAGCTCGTAAAGCCTTGAGTTGCGATTCCAGGACAAACGGCACGATTCTTGTGCAGCTGCCCGTCTGAGAGCTTGATTCTCAACATCCGCTGCCTCAGATGGGGCCAGTTGATGACGTTTGCTGATCTCGTCCGCTTGCTCGATAGCGAGCATGGCAGCTAGCCTTGAAAAGAGAAGTGCGACAAGACCATCATGAGGATGCTCGCGGCGTCCGCGGTCTTCAAGACTCAAAGTCATGATAGGCACATCGCTGTTAGGCTTCGATGGGGCTCCTCGCGAGATCGAGAGTTCGTCATTTTCATAGGTCTGGAGAGTGTAAAACGGCTGTTGAGAATTGCCAAATGTGAAAGTCGCTGGTCCAGTTCTTGATCCGAGTTAGCAAACGATCGCAAAATGCATCGAATCATGTATGAGATACCTTGACATGCGCAGGTTGAATGTCCCAGCGAGACTTTGAGGCCGTTGACCATTTGCAGCTTCCCACAGCACCTCCAGATCATATGGAGTCGAGTATCGAATCTCCTCCGAATCCGAAATACCATTTGGAAAGTTCAACACGCTCGCGGGAACAGTCTTTGGCCCTAGGACATGATCGATTTCGGAGGAGGAGGTAGCTAAAGTCAGATGCGGCCTGCGTGACTTCTTTGTCGGTTGATCATTACTCGGCATCGTAAATTGGGTATGTTGGTTGTTCAGAGGGACTTTTGGATCGAAACGAGGAAACATTGATCTCATTGGAACTGGTGAAACAGATGACTGGGATGATTGAGGCGAAGCAGTTGAGCTGGTAGTGTGATCACTGCTACTACTATTGCTCACATGGCCTCGCGATTGTAAGACTCGTGCAGGAGATTTATTTTCTTGTCGGCTGTGACTGCGAGGGGACTGAGGAGACTTGGAACTAGGCGATGCTTCCTTCACAAACGGAGATTTGGACCGCGTATTCTGTGGGTGAGATGACGGGGGAGGAAAAGAGGAAGTGTCTTCGATGATTTGAAGAAGCACAGACTCGGCTTTAGTAGAGTCTTTGATCTCATGGAGGGAAATCGGTGAGGAAGGCTCAACCTTCACAGCTGGTGTTTTTTTGATGCCTCTGCGAAACGGATTCTTGGCCGCTTTTGTCTCCGGCGAAGGAGGAGGAAATAACTGAAATTGACTCATCGTGACAATCGTATCGTCGTAGTATGATCCAGTGCTTTCAATGACAACTGCACCAATGGAGGATATGGGCTCGTTTGGTGTCCCGGTCGAGCTTGACAGGAGACGCGAAAGAGCGCGAACAGGGGAAGGGATGTTTCGACTGACATATACTCCATGTCCATCGATGGATGCTGCTGAATCTTGCGAAATCGCAGTCAGATGTGCCGATAATCTGCGGGCATTATTGTATGTGACAACCCTATTTTTGTCGTAGGCGCTTAGCAGCTAGCGGGTGTGATTGGACCACCACGGTGGGACGAAGATGCCAAGTCCAGAACGGCGCTACGAACAGAGCCGCTGATTGGTGTTGAATCCTTCGAACTCGTTGATTTCTAGCCACTCTGACCTCAGATTGGTGGCTGGCTTTGTGCAGAAGTCACACCGTTAGGTTTGTTGCGCTGAGAATCCGGCGCATACACAACAGGCTTTGGCGGCACAACCCCGCGGGGGGTTGGGCTGCGGGCAAGAAACTCTGCAGGCTGTCGGTAAAAACGAGGATATCTATACATTGGCTCGATCATGCAGGATCATATTTACATCATATGGTACAAAGTTAGTCGTTTCGACCCTGGTCATGCTCTGAAGCCTCATCATGAACAGAATAGGTAAGTCCCTCTGCCATGGCGACCGCCCCCTCCATATTGCCCTTGTTGTACAAAAACAGCCCTTGCAGAGCTGCTGCGCTTGTGCTTTTTGATCGGTCAGCTTTGTAACCCTGCTCGTCCTCAATCAAGCCAAGCTGATGAAGCCGGTCGAGGAAAGTCTTTCGGCCGGAGCCATCGATATCGATATCTTCATAGAAGCGATCCCAAAGACGGCCGACTTGGTAGCGCGTCACTTCTCCGAGACGCACCGTCATGTCTACGCGCCCCGGTCGGACTAGGGCCTCGTCCAGGCGCTCCACGTGATTGGTGGTGAGGAAGATAATGCGTTCCTCGGCGCTTGCAACGCCATCAAGCGCATTCAGCAGGCCTGAGAAAGTGACGTTCGCGCCGCGGTAGCCGTCCGAGTCGGTTTGAACGCGTCGATTAGAGAATGCGGCATCCACATCCTCCAGCAGAACCAGAGTTCGATTGGGAACAATGGTCAAGAGATGGTTGAGCCGGTCATCAGTCAAGCCACGCTCACTCAGGTTCAGAATTGCGATGTCGTAGTCCAGCTCACCCGCGAGCGCCTGAATAAATGAACTTTTACCCGTGCCTGGGGGTCCGTATAAGAGATAGCCACGTCGATAGGGAATACCACGGTCATGGTACCATGCAGAACTTGAGATGAAATCTTGAACATCATCCACAATGCGCTCTGAGACGCCCTGGTCAAGCACAACTGATTCGATAGGCCGCTTGCGTCGCGGGTTGCCAAATGGCCGCCATTCCGTTCCCCAACTGTTGTAGATTGTCGTTTTCCCCTCATGCGACTTTGCAGCGTATGCATGAGCCTCCTTAAAGAGATCTTCGAAGATGTGTCGTTGAGAGTAAAGGGTAGTCAGGGTGATGGTCTCCCAAGGCTTTCCAGTTTGGATGTCACGGGACTTGGATTCGCGCACTCGGTTCACAAAGACAAACGCGTTTTTATAGCGAAGAATATGCTTTCCAGGTCCTGGTACCAGCGAAAAATGAGTATGAATAGCTCCATTTGAGTGTTCCACCTTCGAGGTCTGAATGGAGAGGTGGCGCATGCCGGGGGTCATTTTGTGGAGGAGGCGGTCGACGAGGCCAGTGCTATTTGCGGCTGCGCGGGTGGTATTGAGCTGCGATTGCTGGTATAGGGTCATCCAGTGGAGAAACCATGGGTATGAGTCGTCCTTGATGCTGATCTCCACGTCCACCAGCATCCGGCGACGCAGCAGAGCTGCTCCATGGCGGACTCCCCTCTGCGCAAACGTCAAACCTGCGCCCAGCGCTCCGAGGCCGAAACCCTAGACAAGAAGAGATTGGTGAGCTCTAAATTTTCATTGCGACAACAACATTCATCCAGAAAAGAGCCACATACAGCCGTGAACAAGGGGTTGCTCGTGACTTGCGACCAGAGGCTCCCATCTCCCTTCTGTATCGCCTGCTGTACTGTCGTCTGCCCTGATGGGGGTGTCCCTGTCCTCTGCTGCAGAATCAAGTCTGTCGCAGAAGGAGCAGCTGATGGCGCCACATTGGAAGCACCATTTGGCTCCATACCGGCCAAATTGAGTTGAAGTTGTTGGACGTATAAATGCCCAATTGACGATAAGAAACACCATCGGATATCGGAGTTACAACGGGCCGAGCAGCGTTGCCCCCCGGTTGTACAGCGACAAGTCAGCCATGGAATGGATCTAGAGGAGCCGGAATCGATGCTAGTTAATTCGCCTATCTAGCTGGCCTAGGCAAAACAGTTGGTACCCGATCATCGCCGATCATGATTCCAAGCTTGATCTAGAGCCGGATATGGGGTTCAGGATGCCGTCGGAGAGTCTCACTGTCCGATGCGGAGTTATCGGGCTTAGCCACTGATGGCATTTTCCCTCCTCCGTCAGCTTACTTCTCCAATCACATAACAGGGACGCTGGTCAATGGTCCGCGCGCTGTTCGATTCGAGGGGTGACTTGTGACTTGCTGCTCTTAAAGCATCCTAAATTTCCCCTCGATGAGGAGCTTCTTACAACGCCCCCAGTTTTGTCAACCGACAAATCTTTGGCGCGTTTCCTCCTCTTCTATGCGCAAGATGGGATCAACTACCACAGGCGTGCTATATGCCTTGAGTGTGGCCTCCTCGCCGGCCAGACCTGCTCCAGAAGATGCTTCGGCGAAAAGTCACCATGCGAAATCGGGATTCAGAAACCCTTGGGAGTAAGCTGTGTCCCTCAGGGACTTTCCTCCTGCATTCCATCGGAGACCACTCGGCTGACCAGAGGACTCTGTACAGCTCATGGAAAGACATCAACTTGAAAATCCCTGCCGAAATTCTCATGTAAGCTCAATCGCAAGATATTTTCATATATGATCCATCTTCTGACCCGTCTTGCTTTCCCATATAGGCGTCGCTTGACAGGCAAGGCGAACGTTCCTAATACCACCGCGCCGACAGTCCCCGTCCGCAAACCAGATTTCCTTCCGACTCGAGAAACTCCCAATCTCCGTGCAACATGGCTCGGACACGCCTGCTACTATGTCGAATTCCCTGGCGGCTTACGGGCGCTCTTTGATCCTGTTTTGGAAGAGCGTTGCGGACCTTACAACATGTTGGGTCCAAAGCGATTTACAGATGCACCATGCAAGATCAAGGACATTCCCATCATTGACGCGGTCTTCATTTCTCACAACCACTATGACCATCTTTCATACCCCGGAGTCACTGAGATCGCAAAGCGACACCCGAACTGCCACTTCTTTGTTCCATTGGGCGTGAAGGCCTGGTTCAAGAGCTGTGGCATTCGCCAGGTCACCGAACTGGACTGGTGGGATGAGCGGGATATTACTTTGTCACCCACGGAGGAAAAGGAGGCCGCGGTTGAAGCTGTGGGAGATGCTGCTTCCACGGCAACGGGGATCAAGGCACGGATCGGATTCCTGCCCAGCCAGCATGTTACCGCTCGTACTCCATTTGATCGGCATCAGACGCTCTGGGGCTCTTGGACAATCGAGTCTGGGGGCAAGCACCTCTACTTCACCGGGTATGTCAAAACATCGAATTATGTCTCAGTGGACACATTGACTGACTTGAATAACAGCGATACTGGATACCGCTCTATTCCTGAATTGCCCGAGGGAGAAGATGAAAATGATCCCAAATACAATTTCCCCGTTTGCCCTGCTTTCAAGCAGATTGGCGAGTTCCGCGGGCCATTTGACTTGGGGTTGATCCCCATTGGCGCATATGCTCCGCGCCATATGTTCAGCTCGATGCACATCGATCCCCATGAGGCAGTGCATATTTTCCAAGAAACCAAGTGCAAGAAGGCGCTGGGTATGCACTGGGGTACGTGGGTACTCACCGAGGAAGACGTACTCGAACCACCCGAGAAACTCAAGACCGCACTCAAGAAATTCGGCCTGCCTGAGAAGGGCGTATTCGACGTACTTGATATTGGAGAGAGTAGAGAATTTTGATCCGATGACTCTGTGACATTCAATAGAGCATCACACCTACTGTACGATATTCGAGGCACATAGGAGGTGAATAGGGATCTATGGCAACAATCTACTTTAATCTATGATGATCTGCCATTCGCAGAACTTTCAAGTATTTCTATAATACACCGACACTCCAACTTGTCATCATCGTAAATCTTTTAATGTAATAAAAATCAGTAACTTCATCATGTCTATAGCGGGGAATACTCAACTACTCAACGGAGTAGATCTGTTTGCCTAGTTTGTCCGGCCCGTTTGGGTTTAGTGTCAGGGAGCTCCCACTTTGGAAATTTGGGATGCGGGCGACCTTCAACGTGGATCCGAGTTGGCTCCTTTTCTGTGTCCATCGGGAGTGTTTCTTGTTCCATCTGCATCAAGTTCACTTTTTACCTTTCTCCGATCCCACACTAGACCCTCCGCCAATATGCAGGCTCCAGTGGTGGTGATGAGTACGTTGCCCCTCATTCCCGTTTATCTTCCTCCCGGCTGTTGCTAATGCCCGCCGAATAGACACCAATGCCGGCGACCGTCAGGTCGGTCGTCGCGCGCAGCTTTCCAACATTACTGCTGCTAAGACGTATGCGAGGCCCAATCATCCATTCCGTTGCCTACCTATCTCCTCCGGTGCTAATATATCCAACAGTGTCGCCGACATCATTCGGTCATGTCTCGGACCCAAGGCCATGCTGAAGATGCTGCTCGACCCAATGGGCGGCATTGTGCTGACCAACGACGGCCACGCCATTCTTCGTGAAATTGAAGTCTCGCATCCCGCTGCGAAGAGCATGATCGAGCTCAGCCGGACCCAGGACGAGGAGGTTGGAGACGGAACCACAACGGTCATCATCTTGGGTATGGATTTGATCCCATTTAAGGGGATGGCGTAGGAACGCTTGCTAATGTGTTATCAGCCGGCGAAATGCTCGCCCAGGCCCTCCCCCAGCTCGAACGTAACATCCACCCCGTCGTCATCATCTCCGCCTTCAAGCGCGCCCTCGCCGACGCTCTCCAGATCATCGAGGAGGTTTCCGTACCCGTTGATATCCACGATGACAAGGCCATGTACACTCTTATTCAGTCTTCCATCGGAACTAAGTTCGTCTCGCGGTGGTCGGACTTGATGTGCGGTTTGGCCCTCCATGCCGTCCGGACAGTCTCCTTCGATGTGGGTGGTGGCAAGCAGGAGGTGGATATTAAGCGGTACGCTCGTATCGAGAAGGTCCCCGGTGGTCAGATTGAGGATTCCGAGGTTATCGATGGTGTCATGGTCAACAAGGATATCACTCACCCCAAGATGCGGAGGAGAATCGAGAACCCCCGCATTCTGCTGCTTGATTGCCCCCTGGAGTACAAGAAGGGCGAGTCCCAGACCAACATTGAGGTTTCCAAGGAGGACGACTGGAACCGTATTCTCCAGATTGAGGAGGAGCAGGTGAAGCACATGTGCGAGGCCATCTTGGCCTTCAAGCCCGATGTTGTCATCACCGAGAAGGGTGTTTCCGGTAAGTCAAGCCCATGTACGGGTACAATGAGGGTTTCGTCCTAACTTTTTGGGCTACACTAGATCTTGCACAGCACTTCCTGATGAAGGCCAATATCACCGCTCTCCGTCGTGTGCGAAAGACCGACAACAACCGTATCGCCCGTGCTACCGGTGCCACCATCGTCAACCGTGTCGACGACATCCAGGAGTCCGATATTGGTACCCGCTGCGGCCTGTTCGAGATTGAGAAGATTGGTGACGAGTATTTCACATTCATGCGCAAGTGCACGTCCCCGAAGGCCTGCACTATCCTCCTGCGCGGTCCCTCCAAGGATATTCTGAACGAGATCGAGCGCAACCTCCAGGACGCCATGGCTGTTGCCCGTAACGTCATCTTCCACCCCCGCCTGTCGCCTGGTGGTGGTGCGATCGAGATGGCTGTCTCTGTGAAGCTTGGACAGCTCGCTCGCTCTGTCGAGGGTGTGCAGCAGTGGCCGTACAAGGCCGTTGCTGACGCCATGGAGGTTATCCCCCGGACATTGGCCCAGAACGCCGGTGCCAGCCCCATCCGCGTGCTTACCCGCCTCCGCGCTAAGCACGTCGAGGGCCACACCACCTGGGGCCTGGACGGCGAGTCTGGCGACCTGGTTGACATGAAGGAGTATGGTGTTTGGGAGCCCGAGGCTGTCAAGCTCCAGAGCATCAAGACCGCAGTTGAGGTAAGCTATTTACAATCCCGCTTTGATAAACACAGCATGCTAACTGCTTTTAGTCTGCATGCCTGCTTCTCCGTGTCGACGACATTTGCAGCGGCAAGTCGGCGCAACAGGCTGGCAACGTTGGCGGTGGCGAGGAGTAATAGACGAGCAAGACCAAAAAGAAAAAAGACAACAGGAGACAATGATCCATGGACTTGAGGTCCGTACATATAATGCTACACGACTGCCTCTGGGGTGCTTCTTTTCTGTATGAATATCCTAGACCAAAATGAACTGTCATATGGGTATCTTCGTATAATATTGTACAAGTAGTAGTAATAGTAGTTGCTATGATGGATCTCCAAACTAATCTTTGATCTTCACGTCAATCTTCATCATGAATAATCACACCAGGAACCTCCGCAGACGGATAACCCTCACCACCATCCACAGTCCGATCCATATCCCGACTCGGAGGCAAAGGACCCTTAAACGAAGTCCTATCAACATCCAACCCCCTAATCCCTTTCCCATTCCCACCATCCTTCTTCCCCCCACTCCGCGCCGCCTTCTTCTTCTCCCTCCTCCTCCGATTCTTCTCCGTCTTCTCCTCATCCTTCCTCCTCGCCTCCTCTCTCTCTTTCTCCCACTCCGCATCCCCCTTCTCCTTGTCCACCTCAGACTGCATCATCTTCAGACGCTCGTACTCGCGCCGCCGACTCGCCTTGTACACGTGGAACTCGCCGGAGCCCGCACCGGCCGACGAACCCTGCACATTGGCGACGATTTCAGGCGGTGGAGCCAGCGAAGAGGAGGTGCGCTCTTTGGGGGCGCCGGGGAGGCGGAGTTCCTTTGAGGGGTCTTTGAAGAGGGTTTCGATTTGGTTGGCGTGTTCGGAGACCGGGGTTATGGCGCGGCGTTTGGTGGGTCGTTTGCTGCGGGGGTCGGCGCTTGTAGGGACTGATTCGGGGCCTGGTTCAGACATAGTGGTTGTTGTTTGGGGGAGTGGTTGGTTTGGATGTGGTTGTAGAGGGCCAAGGGCTAGCTAGGTGGGATGGTTGCGACAACTGGTCTTGTCGTAGTAGATTACGACTGGTGTAGTTTTGATTGGAGAGGTCTTGAAAAGGCCCAGATCAGGATGGTTGGGGTATGGAGACTGGTGAGCCTCAAGGATGCTGCTCTTCGAGAGAGGAAATTAGAATGGAAATGTGATTGAGAGAGGAAGTTAGTTCGGTCTTGACGGAAGAAAAGACCGCGGCGAGCTTGGGGTCGAATTGCGACACGCTAACCGTTTTCGGGTAGGTTGCTGCTGGAAGTATACCAGCTATGTGCAACTAGAATGCCTTATGCCTTGACAAATGGGCATAAGAAGAAGATACACAGCTTATTGATAGTACAGTAACATGCTTCCCATTGAACCAGAGGGTTAATAAATCTACTTTACTTGGGAGCGGTGGTGTTTAAGCTCTACTGAGAACGTATCCGACGGTCGCTACATGAGGAGGCTGACAGTGCTTATATTCAATGATACTGATGCTGGCTGGAAGAATGATTCAAAATGAATCTATTATTCCAAATTATTAGACGTAAGTGATTGTATCTCAGGGAATCTTCAGCCTTTTTTGATATTAAGGTGATTTATAAAGACTGATGGATGAATGGGAATCTCGCTTTGGATAGAGCGGCAAGTTGTCAATTTACCCTGGATTGATTTGGACAGAGAGCTACATGAGAATAACCATCTATTTTGATTACTCGAAGATAAGGGCTATATCAATTGCCTTAAAACCTGCCGATACTCTCAGTGAAACTTGTACTTTTTCCTTTGTGAACCATCGTGTTCATTGTTGAGACTGGGGTTACTTTAGCCAAAGAAACCAGGCAAGCTCCATTGCCTAATTGACTGGCTTACTCCAAAGGCAATCAAATCATATCAAGAGGCTATTGTTCTTGCCCTGAAAGGCCCCCAGGCCGAAGCTCTTTTTTCCTAATTCGTACGGGGATTTTTAGTGGAGGCCCAGTGCTCAAGCTTGTCTGGGGGTGCGCTGCCTCCAGCCCTGGTGCCTCTGGCCCTTCTGCCTTTTCCTCTGCAATCCCCGCCGCAGCTTCTAAGCCTCTCCTGTCTTCCCACTTCCACCACTTTTTTCCTTCCTCTCCCCAACCTTTCGCATCTACGCCGATTCCTTCCATCCTGAACTACGATCAAGTGGCTCTTGCTGGTGCTCTCTCCACCCCTTTTCTCTCCCACACACCCTTTCACAACTCTCCTGACCACGAACCCCACTTCACCATGCCTACTTATCGTCTTGGTAAGATACTCTTTTTTTCTTTTCACGAATACCTCCAAGCCCCCATTGGTGTTTCTTTCTGGTTTCTTCGGGTACTTGGATTTGCTGCTTCAGGTCTACTACATCTTTGCGTCTCTCGACGCGTGAATGCACGCGATGTGGAGTCTCGATGCTCAAGCTGTCCATCACTTGGCCCGTGCCCCAAGAAACATCAATCACTGATGAGCTTGATACTTGACACTACTACATGATAAATTTTGTGGTCATTTCAGAAAGCTGATTTCTTCTACAGAGGTAGCGCCAAACAACCGTGCTGGTTGCAAAAACAAAGAATGCCTAGACCAGAAGATCAAGATCACCAAGGGTGAGATCCGGTTCGGCACCTGGGTCGAGACCGAACAGTTCCAAAGCTGGAACTGGCGCCACTGGTGAGTTTCTGACATGATTGAATCTTCACATGTATTACAGAACTAATTGCTTCTAGGGGTTGCACTACTCCCCTCGTCCTCTCTCACCTCGTCGAGGCTGTCTTTGAGAAGGACAACCTGACTGGTGACGAGAACTTTAACAAAGTCGACGGCTACGAAGAACTCCCCGAGGTCTACCAGGAGACCGTCCGCACCGCCCTCATCCAGGGCCACGTCGATGATGATGCCTGGAAGGGTGTAAGTACCTACAATTCATCTGACCTTACCTCTGCTGATGTTTCACTTTCGCTGACAGCCAATCTTAGGATGTTGAGTGCAATCGCCCTGGCATGCGTGGCTTCCGTGTCACCAAGAAGAAGGCCGCTGCCAAGAAGGCTGTTCGTGATCCATGAATCCTTGAGTCTTTATCGATTCTTATACTGACACGCCCATAGGCGAATGATGACGAGGCCAAGGAGACCAAGTCCGAGGCCACCAAGGACGAAGGTGCCAAGCCTGCTAAGGAGGTGAAGAAGGCTTCTCGCGCCAAGAAGAACAAGAAGGCCGCCGATGAGGAAGCCACCGAGAAGGCTGGTGACAAGGCTGACGAGGAGGTCGATGTCAAGGCCGATGAGGAGCTTAACGACAAGGGCAACGAGAACGGCCCTCAGGAGGAAGAAAAGCCCGCCAAGGCTAAGAGAGCTTCTCGGGCCAAGAAGGCCGTGACTGATGTCGCCGCTGAGAAGGAGACTACTGCTGAGTCTGCCACCAAGGCCAAGCGGACTAGTCCTCGCGGTAAGGCTGCTGCTAAGGAGGCCGCCGTTGCCGAGACCCAGCCTGCCAAGCGACGTGGTCGTCCTGCCAAATCCGCCACTGCTACTGCCACTGAGGCATCGACCAAGCCTGCTGCGAAAGGCACCAAGCGCATGGCCGCCGACGACAACGAGCAGGATGAGACTACTCAGAAGCCCAAGCGCACCCGCAAGAACGCTCCGGTTGCTGAGAAGAAGACTGAGGAAGCCGCTCCCGAAAAGCCCAAGCGTGGCCGCAAGAAGGCCACCAAGGAGTAAACACTCTCCAGCTTCTTGTCTGGTCATCGCTCAATATTGACTGAAGCTTGTAACTATCTCAACCAGGCTGAACATGGTTCGATGCCGTCCTTGCTTTTTCTGATTTCGTGCACATGATATGAACGTCTTTTTTCCAGGGTGGTGATTGTTCTGGGGCGTCTCGACGGTTATTTGTTTTCTCCTTTCATGGGTGATTTGAGTTTTGAGTTTTGATTTTTGATTTTTGATTTCTGATCTTTCTTCTGCTTCGCGTTTGATCCATGGCTGGTGAGAGATGATGCCATGGAAACCTTGTATCAATATTTCGAACTTTGTCTTATCACACCCGAGAACTGCAGTTTTCATTGAAATGGATATTTTTCACCTGGATTTCTCCGACGTCTTGCCTATAACCTTAAATCGGACTTTGATATCATATTACACGGTCTCCCTTGGGTAACTCTTACCATGGACGAACGATGTACGATTGATTGAGAGTAGCGAGATCCATCTTCGCAGCCATCAAAGCGTCATTTTGTCTCATGATACCTCTGACAACGGATGAATCCTCGACCACAGTCTTCATATGCTCTCTTCCATGTACTCGAGTATGAAAGAACACCATGAAACCCTGCCTCTAACAACATTATGATCCAGTCATATAAGTTCCTTGCACCTCAGTGGACATCATCAGTCTAGCTTGTACAGCCCACCTCTATCGCAACCAATCTATCTTCAATGCTTCACCGCAATCCCGACATCTATTTCAGAAGCTTGACGTATTTCAACAAATCAACCGTAGCCAAAGCATCAACAGCTTTAATGGCAGCAGCAAAATACGGAATCTCCACTCCATTATAGTCGCAACTGTGACCCTTCACACCAATCGTGACATCGCCACTATCTCCATCTCCCCAGACAAACTCCCGAATGAGCATGGACTCGTCGACGTTTCCGAGGATGACGGCGGTGGTGTTTTCCTGCTGGAGCATCAGGTTTGGGATATCGACGTATCCTAGCTTCGAGCCGCCCAGGGTGAGATTGAAGATGACGTGGCCCTTGAGCAGTTAGTAAAAGTTGAAGCTTTCCTCTGATCGGAGCTATAGCGCATACCATTTCGATAATAAACGGGGTCGGGTTCTTCAGCGCGATCGTGGCGTTGAAGTTGAATCCGTTGACGGGGGGATTCATGAGGTCTAGGCTTGTGATATTGAACGCGCCTTGTGAGTTGACGAAGTCTGCGGGACAAGGTTAGCATGTATAGTGAAGCTCGACGGGGTATCATCATGCGCATACCGGTAACATTATAGCCTGTGTACTCAAAGTATCAGCATCAATAGTATCTCTGATCTCTTCAGGAGCTGCCAGAACATACCGTTCATATTCATCGTCTTATGAATATTCAAATGGGCAGTCGGAAGGGCGCCAAATTTCAAGTCCGGATCGCCAGTCACCAAAACTCCAAAGCTCTGATTCGTAGCCGCCGCAACAGCCAGCTTCGAGAGACACTCGACACATGACAAGTCAAGATCTTGATCAATTTTCAGATTGGCACCATTATTGAAATCGATTTGAGGCACTGGGAACACGGCGAATTCCTCGTTGGTGTCTGGGACTCGAATGCTTGCATTGAACGCCGTCAAGTGCCCACTGCCACTAAACCCACCGCCCATATTGAGCTTCTTTGACTGGCTGACGTGGAAGGATGTCGGCCGCGGGTTAGTAATAGCGAGTCCCTCGTAATCGAATTTGTAGTCGTTGATATACTCGTTGGCAAACCGAGGTATTCCCACGTAGACACTATGGGCATTAGTACTTAAACTCGTGAATAATATGTACCTGGTGGCATAGCTTACAGTGGAAGAACAACCACTAGAACAATGCAGCAAAGCGCTATCAAATAAATCCACCATCTCCTCTTCATATGTGTCTTGAATCGTTGCCATACTGTCGGCTTTTTGGCTGGTGTCTCGGTCGCGCCATTCGTATCTGATCCGGAGCTATCTTCGAGGTCGGATTTTGACATCTTTCATCCAAATGCCGCCTTTTCGTCCTTGTTTAGTTATTATCCAGCTCTAGAGTTGCCTTGAGATATCCTGCACAATCTTCAACAAGAGTCGAGGATCACAAAATAGATCCAAAATGTCACCAGCAAGACAGACACCCCTTCGCATCGTAGTGCGCGAGACGTCTAGATTGCGGGGAAGAAGTCAAATGGAAAATCCCCGACTGGACTATAAGAATTAATCTGGGGCGCACTCCAGCTTTTTGAATCAGCTAGGGTCGCAGTCTCCCCGTGGGGGCGCTAGCTGATGTCAATCACAGATCCAATTCACATGTGAAGTCCAAACCCCGTTGTTTAGGGCTGCGTATTCGGCTTCCGAATACGCAGCCGCAGATCGATCGGCACCAAAACGCACTAGAAGGGGAAATGGTCCGGAATGTTGATCTTTCACCCAAGATTGGCAACAGACACGCGAGAAGGATGTACTGTAGCATTCAGCTATTGGGCTGTGGCACCAAGATCATCTATGCGCTTAATTTGGTGGCGATGGTGGTTGTCAATGTTAATCTTGGTGGATATACGGAAGACTTAGACTTCACTACCTGGTCGAAAGCACCACAGAGATAACAATAATTCACGCGAATGTTTCGCACTCTCCATTTTTTTTTTGGCCTTTTCGCCATATAAGCCTGTCAAATGACATGTTGCAAGTATTCATAAACCAGTAAGTCATGAAGATCGAAAAACTTGCCAAACATGCTGTGGTTCAGAAATCATCAATACCCCGTTGTCGAATCTGATCCCGAGGATTGGCATATCTGTCGGGATTTTTACGGTTATATTCGGAGCGCATCTGTGTGACTGAATTGTAGAGATCGTTTCTCTCCCTCATGATGGCCCAGTACCGCTGAGGACACTGGTAGTAGATCAAATCCTGCGTATCTGCAATGAACTTGATCAACCAATCCTGGAGATGATCGGTCCAGGTGGAGTCTTTGAACGCCATTTCAGTGACGTCCAGCAGTGGCTCTAGCTGCGAGAGACCTGGGTACGAGTTCCAGGCTGCCTGTAGCTTGAAAGTGATCTTCTCCACGAGGTCGACCAGGTTCAGGCGGCGGGCATAGTAATAAAGCCCTCCAAACTGGACGATCTGTTCATGGAGATCTGCTGAATTTGCGACGCCATGAAGCTGGAATTGGCGGTGTATGCCGAGACAGTCACCAATCTCAAATTCTCCGACTTCTCCAGAGGTGCTCTGTCGGGTGTTAGAGATCCTCAGCAGTTGCGGAGAAAATTCCGAGCTCTTGAGAAAGGAGACAAGCTTTCCTGACTCCGGTTCTTGAATAGTGGAAACATCTAGGAGTATAGCCAGCAATGCCTGTGAGCTTTCCTTTTCGAGGAGAATATGCTCGATCATAGTCGAGAGAGTCCAGCTTCTTTCGAAAAGCGTGTTTTGCAGATCTACCAGAGCATTATTCATGCCCTCGGCTGGTTCTTTCTCCATCTTCGTCGGGGAATCCTGCGCTGGCACCGGCGTTTTTCGTGTCTCGGGTGCCGATTTCCTCTTGCCGAGAGGCGAGCTCCCAGCATGGAAACTTGGGAATGGCTTATTCTCTCCGGGGAACGCCAGGGATCTTGGCTTCTCCCTGTTCTGGTCAGAGGACTCAGCCAGGGCCCGAGATGCGGAAAATGAGCTTGTTAATGCTTGCACCTTGCCTGGGGGCTCTCCTTCGAGCTCTGCTGCACCATATTCATCATCCATGGAACTTGATGAATATTTGTTCTCTTCATCCAGATTCGCATCGCTCGAAGTGGAGATCCCCTCGGTTATCTCATCGAATCCATCGGGTAGTATCAGCCCAAGTCTCTTGTTTCGCTTGCCCTTCACCAACGATTCCGTCTTGGCCTTTCCTAGCCAGAACTCCATGGTTGGCTTTCTGTCAATAATCTTGAGCAGTTCCCGGTAGACCTTGATGTCCCGGGTATAGTCCCGCCCTTCGACTGTTTGTGTGAAAAGACTAGGGATCTTATTCTCAAGGACGAAGAAATCAATGATGCGGATCCAGCGACTAAAAGCTTTGTTAGCTAGAAGCCCTCAAACACAATCATTTTGTCACACTCCCCAGATAAGCAAGCGAAAAAAGACTGGATGGGTGTTGTGGTTGTTCTTAGGGTAGATCTTGAAGGGTGTTTCGAAAGACGTTTTGAAAGACGTTTCGAAAGACGTTTCGAAAGACGTCTCAAAAACGATGCATAACCGGAAGTCTCGAACAGAATGTGCGACTTACGATGTATTTCTGCCTGGGAGATAGGTCGGGTATACTCGCTCCCCTAGATCCGTTGTCCACTCGCTATATAGTGGTTTCGCACCCTTGGGACGCCTACTGAGGCCAGATGGAGCATCAAAGTCGTCGGGAAGGAGGACTCCAATCCAGATGTCTGCCTTGTGGTCACGCACGCTGTTCTTGAAGCGGACGATGAAAGCATTGCCGGGATTCATCACTCCGGTAGCTAGGGCGTGGTGAATACCCGTCGTGAGGAAGCGGTATTTGGACATATTGAGGGGTGGATGTAGCCTTTGATTGATCGTAGAGGCGGCGCTTTCGGAAGGGAAGGATGCAGATCTTCTCGTATACGGTGCTTGATCTGTAATGCGAAATTTGTTAGACATCAGAGCAAAACCAAGGAAATGCCATGCAAGTCATATCAACCTTTCAGAACACCCTCAGCCTGTGTAGCCTGGCCGGATCAAAGGAAAATACTCACCTTGGTCAAGCCAACGTATACCGAGATATCGAAGCAAGAGGTTTCGAAATCGGGTTTGGAAGGTCGTTTCGGGGAAGTAGTAGAGAGATCGAGGAAAAAGGTCTGCAGATGCTAGACGGAAGATACCTGTGTGGGGTAGTTCTTCCGGCTTGTAGGAAGGAACGAGGTGAAGTTTGGTCAAGGAGGCTCTCAGGTGACACTTTCCTGTTTCGAAAGATGTCTTTCCGCACGTGATTCTGAACGTTCTGAATCTCGTTCAGAAAGAGATGTTTGGATTGGGAGAGGAAAGAGATTGAGGAAAGAGACACCTATTGGCAAGGTAAGAGAAACGGGATTCTGATAAGGTAGTTGAGAATGAGCCCAGTCAGAAAATAGTAGCAGTGGCGGGTAAGTGTGTGTAGTTGAGGTATGAGGCTTCCTGTAGTGGACCTTTTAGCAAATTATTGACCAAAGAATAGGATCAGAACGTACCTAAGTAGGGGTTGGGGGAGATGTAGGAAAGAGAGAAGGTTGGCGTCAATATCAAAGACGGGAGACGATAAAGAGACGCGATGTGAATGTTTCGGAGCTAATGTTTCGGAGTGAGTATCGGCCAGAAGAGAATCCAGTAGAGGGAAACGAATGAGACAGGTAGAGTTCAGCTCTCTTGTGGATGAATAGTGTTAATAGGCCAAGAGCTAGAGGAGGCTCTAAAGCAAGCCAGGGTATCGGTTTTCGGGACGGATCAGTGGAGGTATGTAGAATTGTGGAGAAGGAGCATCGGTTTTTATCGAGTCAAAGATTTCAGGATATGAAAGAGACTGTGACAGGTTTGGTGAAGGTAGAAATGAATAGGAGGTGACGTTTAAGAGAGATAGATGCCAAACGTAGCCTTCAAAGTGTATGATCTGAAGGCTATAGGTCCTTTAGAAGACAATACCTCAGGCTTAGCAAAGATTGTCTCAGGATTATCGAAACTTCTAAGGCCTTTTCACACTCAGGGTAGTAGCACGGAGAGGTTGAACTGTCAAATGACAGGAGTACTGAGCAAAAGGAGAAGATTGCCACAAGTAACAAACAATACAACAAGAAGGTGCAAAAGGCCAGTTGATGTATGGGTGGTACTATGAATGGTAACGATAGAGGAGCAACTTCCAGGTCAGAATTCATCTCGTGTGCTATGTTCAAGGTAGTTCTGATGCTCGGATCATGGACCATAGACTGTCACCAGTACTTGAAGGTCTAACTCGGCAGTGAGTCGTCTCTATCAAGAGCAGTCGAATTGCGTGATCAACGCTTCAATAAGAACATGGGCTATTGTTCCATGTCTCGAGATCATATACCTCTATCAAAACACCTCTTTTCACCTGAATCAAATCGGTCTACAAAATGCAAACATCGAGAACTTCTACGATGGTTACAAAGGAAAATGATTGAGGTGGCCGGATTTCTCATTTCCTATTTCTTCATCATCATGGAGCAATTAGCCCAAAAGCAACACACGGTGACCGGTCACCATGCACTTAATGAGTGGAGACATAACGTCGACAAATTAAACAAAGTGCAGAACGCAGACGCAGAACGCGTGCAGATCTCGCTGGAAATGCTGTCGAGACTCGACAAATCGAATCAAGGAGTGAGCGTATCAAACAATTCAAGTCACCATACGCCAGGGAGCATCAATTAAAAATGATTAGGGGATGGTTCATTCAAACCATCAAATGGCGGCCAACCTCGATAGAAGCGAAGAAGTCGATTTTGCTGTCAAAGCAGAATCATGAACTGGTTCAAAGATCAAAAATCGCAGTCAGATAAAGCCATTCTGGTTGAAATCAGCATGCCTCCCAAAATCAATTTCAATATCGAAGTCGCATTGAACTGAGACAAAAATACAGGCGATGAGACGACCGGTTAGAACAACCCACGGTTCCGCTTGGGGCTAGAAAAGGAATATCGTAAGCATCCATGAGCCAAGTTTGCAATAGTAACGGATGTAAATGATCAAAAGACGAACAGACCAAAGGGCAAGAAAACAAGAAGACGGGAACAGAAGGATCCTACCGGATCTCCACGAGGTCGTCCATGTGGTTGCACATTGCCACAAACAGATCAAAAAACAACTTGCCACCCATCTCCATTTCCATCTGCATGGTTCCACTTTTCTTAAAAGTCCTGCGAGTACGGATGATGAGAGCCAGGTAGTGAGCGCGCAATCGAGATTCCGTGTCCGGGGTGTTATCGTACGCGTACCGAGCAGACCGCAAGATCACGTCGGCTGGAATACCCATCTGAAGGCCCTGTTTTCTGAGAGCAAGGCGCTTCAGGCCTTCCAGGCCGTACTTCTCGGCAACGCAGTACACGACCGTGTCACGGAGCACAACATCTCCTACGCCAGGGTGGAAAATAGTTGCCTCGCTCGAACCGCGGCCTCCGTTGTTACTGGTATCCTGTGCATTCTCGAGGTGCCAAGAGTCTCGACGCTTGCCATGCAGCAAGCGTGGATAGTAGTCGCCCTTGTACAGATACTCCAGAACACAAGACAGGATTTCAGGCTCCCTATTCAATCCGTAAGCTTGGTTCCTGCACATAGATCATGGTCACTCTCACTCGTCAGGTAAAGCAAGTTGCTTTGCACCGTCGTCCAGGAGTTTTTCCTTTAAAGCAGTGCGAAAGAACGGCGAGATGGACAAGACGTCCTCGTGGGCAGCAAACAGACGCTGATCCTGGCCAACCACCATGGTGATGATGGCGCTGGTAAGAGGGCTGCAACGAATGCTCTGTTAGCCTAGCTTTGATAAAACGCTTTGTTATTCAAAATTTACCACCTTGGCGCCGACGAGGTTTCGCCTTTGTCCATGCTCTCCTGCATCTTGTCTTTCGCTTGCTCGTCGTATTTCTTCCTGGAAGGCTTGACGGTCTTCCCCGCCCGGTTCTTCGAAGAAAAGGAACGTTTAAACATCGTGAATAAAACGGTGTGTGTGCGATTCGAATAGCTACGAAGCGTTGGAGCAATCCTGAACTATCAGAAGGAGCGATACGAGTTGGTCAAAAAGAAGGAATAATCGACGCTGCAGATCACACGAGCATGTGAGGGTCGGAGTCTGGAAGCCTTCGTCCGAAACAGTCTCCCCGTATCATCAAGAGACGGGTTGAAGCAGATTTCAGATGATGGCTTAGCATTCGAGAGTCTTTTGAAGAACTCACGGCGCGTATTTGTCGACTCTGGCAGGCGTAAGAAGAAGAACGGAGGGAGGAGGGGTCACGGCGCTATTTAAGAGATGAGGTCAGGTGATATCAACTGCAGGTGCCCTCATCACCTGGGCGCAGGCTGGTGTCAGCCAGTGCAGGTCGATGCAGGCCAAATAGAGACCAGACCCCGTCATCTGGGATCTGCCTAGCCTCGTTGGCAACTGGCGTTCGGATGGTGGCGCTAAAGGCCGGCATCGTATTGGCGGGGCGAGTCGGCGATCGGCGTGGAGAAATGCACGGTCGCTTGCTCTTATCGAAGGCGCATATTTAGAAGTACATAATTGAGCTACTGCCTAGACTTGTTAAGGGAGTGAAAGGAGTTCAAATATGAGAAGTATGCTTAATGCCGACATTTTGATACGCTTCCCGAGTACACAGTATGCAAACCCAGAACCTAAACACAGGCTGCAGGTCATGTTGAATGGCCAAGTATCCAGTCTCACGTCAAGTCCCCAGCGTGGTACTTTCTTGCCCGCAAGAAAAGTCACATGCCTCAATAATAGGTCAGAGCTTGGTGCCGATACATTCTGAAATATCACAAAGCACCTTGCACCATATCAAAGTCCGCCTCACAATCAGCATCCAGCGGAGCCCAGAGTGATTCCAAAGCTCTGGAAGTGCCCAGCAGTAACGCCGTACATGCCATTTCCAGCAGAGCAAGAAGTATCACGCTCGCCTGAACATTGGACACATGTACTAGCGGTACCCCAGCTGTAATACTCCTATGGCGCAGAAAAAAAAAGATATGAGCAACGTCTCCTCGACTTGGGGGAAATGGAACGACGATGATGACTTACAATTCCGTAGTGCTGGAAGTTGTATGGCGACTGGACATACATGTTCTAAACAGGCTCCGTTAGCACATAGCATGTAGTCAACCCAAACTTGGTTCACACTTACTGGAACTCCATCGGCAACGTTGTTACCTCGGTTCAAGGTACCGCTCTGGGAGCTAGCAAAGCTGGCCCAGGCCGCGTTTCCAATGGGGAATGCAGCCAAGGCATTGCTGGTGATCGCCTTTCCGGGGAAGTTCTGGGCGAGAGCCACGTATGAAACATAGGTGAGCGAGCCCCCAAGCGAGTGGCCGGTCGATTCCAATGTATAATCGGGGTATTGTGCCACGAGGGATTTCACTTCAGCGATCACAGCATCGTGCACAGAAGCCCATGGATTATAAACGCCTCTCATGATCTGAACTCCTGCTGGGAAGCTCACACCCGATAGGGTAGGAGTGACCAAGGTTGTATCAATATCATTAAGGATGTCCGTAGCTGAGCCTTTTTTCAGTATCTTGAATTATCGTTAGAAGCAAGATCTCTTAACTCACCCGTAGTTGAACCTCTCATAACAACCGAGATCTTCTTCTCGGTTGGGGAGTACCCAATGTAGCCCTAAATGAATTGAGTCAGAGCTCTTTGGGGAATCTGGAAATTACACGCACCTGAGTATCGGTCAATCCGTTGTAGATCTGCTTCGTAATTGTCACGTCAAAGGCACTTCCCAGGCAGCCGGTGTATGCGGCCGATGATAGCTTAGCAGCACGCCGAAGGGACGGGAATGCCGCCGAGTCTGTACAGATTGGAGTTAGCCAAATCATTCATATGGTCCTTGAAGTCATAGTTACGGACCGGATGTAGCTCGCTTTTCAATTGTCGGGGCTGCAATAGCCTGGGAGGCAAGCGCGATGGCCGCGATGAAAGAGATGCCGTTGACAAACATTCTGGGATCAATGTATAGAATTGGAAAGTATGTCAGATTCAATGAACCGGAACTCGTTCTGATTCTCTTGTGATGGACAGCAAGATGGAGACATGCTGCTCTTATATACTTTTCGATTGCTCCACTGGCTCAAGCTGCGCATGTTCCAAGTATGGGGCCAACTGCAACTTCCAGCGCGCGGCCACGATATTTTGTCGGCATCATGGATGTCAATGAAATGAACTATACCAGGGGTAAGCAATCTGATGCATATAGACTTTCGGAGATACCTCCAACCTGGGGTCCCCCCGGATTTTCGAAATGCGGGGAAGTTGGGTAAGGCCCAATCATTCAATCGAAAACTGGAGAAGGGTCCATCAAGCCGAGGATGTAAAATGGACTCCCAGGATCTTGTTTTTTTTTCATTTCTTGCCCTTCAGGCTATCTTCAGGCCAGATATTGATTGGTACATAGTCATTGTCTGGTGGTCCAGACTTGGACATGTGTCGTAGAAGCATAAGAATCTGCGAGTGGAATTGGAGGATAAATTGTCTGTCCCGAACAAATTAACTGCGGAGTTTTCTGTCTCGATCACATTGTAGTTGGTCTGTATCTCCTGATTGAGTGCAGCACATTAGGCTAATGAATGTCTCGAGCTGCCCAGGCCCCAGAGAGCAGGGTGAATCTTCCCGAAGGGTCCCGCCTTGGAACGGATTTACAGCACTCCGCCACCTGGTCCATAGATTAGCTTAAAAATCTTATACACTACAGTAGAGAGAGCTTTTCAGCTCGTTTCTATAAAATGTACTCGATTGACATCTAGTGCTTCGCGTGCATTCCCATCATGGGCTCGGGCTTGATGGACCTCATCGTTGGAAGTTTCATGATAAACGTTCCGACGATATACCGACAAATGCCGCAATTCGAGAAGACGTTTGATCTCATTGCCGGGCTTTGACCTGTCGCCTAATTAGGTATCTAGTGTCGTATTGCATACTTGAACCCCGCCCACGAAAAAAGCTCGGAGATAATCGATCATCTGTGCTCTGCCTCGATTGAAACTTTCTCTGGCGCCATCATTATAGATTCACCAAACCTTGCTAGCATCGGAGATTGATACCTATATGTGAGGGCATGGGACATTCCGCATGATTAAGTCGAAACTCGTATCTGCAAGTTCTTTTCTTTCGGTCAGGCAGTGAGCGGGGTTTAATATTGTAATTGCCGGGATGCAAGGGTATTTGTTCAAAGCCGACAAGGGTACAACCCGATGCCAAGTCGGCACATGAGGATTCGGCATTTGGGACCGAGGTTGACGACTACATAGGTGTATACCGGTTTATTGCCAACGGAAACTACCCCGAAGGTTATTGTCCTAAATCAGCATAGTGAAACTTTATCTAGATAGTTTTGTCTTCCACTCGACGCGGAAGAGGACTTTCTTCAAGAAACTTGGTTTGTTCGGTAGTTAGAGTTCCACCTAGTGAATTGCTCGTATATCTCGTTCTTCGACGTATGCAGAGCCTAGTGGTCACTTGCCCATATCATGGTAGCACATAATCTAGGCGAATGCCTATTCTGATACTTCGAAATAGGAATCTTTGCTCTTAAGTAGGCACTCCAAGTATTACGAATTGTTCCACTGAAATTCGTGATTTACAAGCAGCCAATGTAAGCCTATATACATATGACCAGAGCAGCCCAAAGAATAAGTACCTGTTGTATGAATAACAGCAGGAGAGTGCTATGACACTGCATACTCAATTCAATAGTCTCCTCCATCTGGATTTAACATGGAAACAATAACCAAGCCTCTCCCAAGGAGCGCCACATGACAGAAAGCTTGGGGACCCTTGT
This sequence comes from Penicillium ochrochloron, assembly GCA_022985105.1. NCBI lineage: Eukaryota > Fungi > Ascomycota > Eurotiomycetes > Eurotiales > Aspergillaceae > Penicillium > Penicillium ochrochloron. The sequence continues at coordinate 326,557 of JAAVMA010000007.1, forward strand.
GTGGCGGTGCAAACTAAAATGTGGCGGTGCGGTGGAGAGGTTGTGGGGTTTGTCCCGCACGCCAGCCACCGGTGATATCATCGCCCTCCAGGAACATGCTTGAGCTGAGAAATATCCAACATTTTCATATCCTAGGTTTCTGATCAGTCAAGACGCCACTGTCAATAGTGTTAACTTTAGACACTCTTTGTCTGCATCTCTAGCCGCCACACTGGGTGATCTGTCAGTCAGGCGCCCTTTGTACCCCCCCCCCCGCGGCCTTACGCGCGATCGCGTTTCAATGATTTGTTTTTCCTTGAAAACCACTTCCTCCTCCTGAGATACGACCAAATTTTCATCCAACGTACATTCCCGATGGCGATGCAATATTTCAACCAGATCAAAAACCGGCGACGGTCATCTCTGATCCCCAGCCCTCCAAAGCCTGTCCTGACTGCCGAGGACGAGGCCTTTTTACAAAGGGTTACCTCAGATCCGGAGCATAGGCCAGATTCTGCGGTCCAAAATGAGACCCAGAAGTTGGGGGGCTTACCAGACAGCTCTCAGAAGCCCGTTGTCGATGATGGTGCTCTGGATGTTCCACTACCTTCCTCGCCAGTAGAGGAATTTGGAAAGGAGCTCGGCGAGGAAGAAAGAAAGGCACGAGAGCAGCCTGAAGACAACAGAACCAAGTCTGAGCCTGCAAAGCCAGAGGATACCGCCGTGCCAGAGAAGAAGAAACGATGGAGCTCGATGTTCTGGAAGAAGGCCGCCGATGCGAAGAAGGTATGCAGTCCCACTCTTCAAAGACGGTCTCTCCAGCTGCGAGACCCCTCGATACTAATACCCCATCTTCGATAGAATAAGGACTCAACCACTACGGACAAATCACAGACCGAGACGCCCACTCCCCCTTCCACGACAGCAGCTACAACGGACAATGGGGAAGAAGCGCGGAAGGACCAGGAAGACATGACTGATATCCTGGAACGCTTGAACCTAGCTGCGGACAACAACCGGGTGTTCTCAGTCAGCGACGAGACCCAGGAGCTACTCCGCAAGTTCAAGTTGATCTTCAAAGATTTGATCAACGGTGTCCCAACAGCTTACCATGACTTGGAAATGTTGTTGACGAACGGCAACCGGCAATTACAAGACACATACACGAAGCTGCCGGGCTTCATGCAGAAGCTTATTGAGAAGCTTCCAGAGAAATGGACCGAATCGCTGGCTCCGGAGATGCTCGCTGTTGCTAGTGAGCGGGCCGGTCGGAGCGGAATCAACATGGAGAATGTGGGCAAAGCAGCTGCTGTTGCTGAAAAGGCGGGTCTGAATGTCCCAAGCCTCAAGGAACTTGTTTCCAAGCCCGCCGCGATTGTCGGCATGTTGCGGTCCATCATGCAATTCCTGCGGGCTCGTTTCCCCGCCGTCCTAGGCATGAATGTCCTCTGGTCGTTGGCACTATTCAGTAAGTAATCCCAAGCAAAGACTTATTAACCTGAAAGTGTTGAGCCTAATCAATCTACAGTTCTACTTTTCGTCCTTTGGTACTGCCACAAACGTGGCCGCGAAGTCCGCCTCGAGAACGAGCGTCTTGTGACGGAGGAAGAGATCAGAAAGATGAATGAAGGTAGTTCCGAGGGCCAGATTCGCCCGACGGAGACTTTGACAACTACCGCACCGCAAGGTGCCTCGGCGGAGGAAGTGCGTGAGGGCGTGAAGAGGGTGGAAGAGGCCAGAGCTTCGGCGGTTGACGTTGCGGCTGCCTCTGATCCCGACCCGGAGGCACACAGAGTAAACGAGGAGACTCCTCGCCCGGCTGCGGTCCCGACGCGGTCGAAGTCGCGGCTGGCTATCTGGACTCGATCAAAGCCTGAACCGACTCCGAGCAATATCTCGCCATATCCCGGGACCTAGAGTCAGAACCAATGGCAGAGGCAAGTTTTTGCTCGTGGGCTTGGGCTGTCAGGGCCTATGGCTCTACAGGGGTTCGAGCTCAACGAGAGCGCGTGATGGAAATCTTTGGCTATGTACAGCAACGATGACGATTTATGGCACAGTTTGTTATGATGGTTGATTGAATTAACTCCAAGTAATAACACGTTTAGGAAATTCATAATGCGCATTCACTCCATGATTTTAAGTCTAGTCTAATGGTGTTGGTCTCCCGCTAATTGGAAGTCCTTGGAAGGTTGTGTGGATGATTTACACTCCCGAGCTGCATCTATCTCTCGGATATATATATTGCATCGCCCTCAACTTTAAGAAACGAGTACACACTTGAGGTTCGTGTAAGTATTATTTTTGGCATGTATACACCTATTCGTCCGAACGAAGTGAACATAATGCATTCGTCTCGACTACGGGAATGCTCATAATCCCCTTTGTGGAGATGTGTAAACAGAATGTTCTCGTCGGCTGGGTGGAGTGATCCTCTTTCTCCAAAGCAAGCTCTATCAAAACGAATTTTCTCGAACCTCGGCATCCGATGGATCCCTGAGCTTAACCGTATTCAGATCAATTGACTCCATATTCGAGTATGTATGTAATAGAATGCAACTTCCGGGTGGAAAAGGAATGAACACGGTGGCGCTTCCGTTGAAGAAGAAAAAACAGAACGCCATCACCTCGCAACGGGCAACGCTGTTCTCCGAAGCGCCGACTTAAAAATAGGCTAGCGGCTGTGAGGATTTTCTTTGGAGTGGAGCTTGATTATTGGGCGCTGGGAGAATTTTCATACAGTAAAGTATCCACTCTAGCCACTGCGGGGCGAAGATGATCTTGCAGAAGACCACGAGTTGGCCGAAGACCAGAAGGACAGAAGGGCAGAAGCCAGAAGGAGAAAGGTGGCAGGAAGTGGCACTGACGCCCCCTTGCGCGAGATTAGGAGCCCATCCCGCGTCACTATCACGGCGGCGATGATGTTCAGCGGCCCAATATTGAATATGTGATAGGAACACAGACGATCTATCTCATGCAGGTTGCCGCGCCTGCTATGTTGTCCACCTCCTGCTTACCGCCTTTTTTCGAGAGTGCTGTACAGACAAACATCAACAGCAAACGTTACGAATACGTACGACGATATACCCATATTATTATTGCAACAGAATTATTACATACGGAGGGTTTCCAGACCCGCCCAGCTCAGAGCTGGACCGGAATGGAGAATCCCGAGTTGCCACCGCGAGAAGGAAAAATCAACACGATAAATAGATCCAACCAATAGGAAGGGTCCGAATAGCTAGCTTAATCATATCTCCCCCAGTGGTAGCTAACTATCAGTGGATGGCTGACCCATGTCCAACCATGTCTGGAGCGCAGTCGAGTCATCAAACAATATGATTCATCTTTTGACTTCGTTTCCGAGCGCAGAGCATGGATTCTGATCGGACGATGAATCATAGTCTCTCTGCACGGGTCAGCTCCTGCACCCAGCGGGAGGGGAAGGGGGCTGACGTCTATCATGTAATATGTAATGTAGATTGTTAGTGTTGGAGCTAGCGTTATGTAGGTGGAAAGTATGGAGTTCGATAGGGTGCCCAATACACCTTCTTTGGTCTCACATGCCACGCCTGGAAGAGGGAGGATCATAACAATGATCATATATAGTAGAAGTAGAAATAAAGTCATTCCATATATTGTAACTACTACTGTATGAATTTTCTTCTTCCGGTGGCACAATCATGGACCCGCAGAATACCCGGCCGAAGAAGCATCCCCTTGTTTATGACTTTTTTTTTTCTGCCCCCCCCTCTTTTTTTTCAACTCCGTCATCAAGTTTTGAAATTTTTGATTTTTAATTTTCTCCTTCTCCAAATCAAAACCACTCGAGGTCCTAGTCCTTTCGAGTCATTGATCTTAACAAAGTACATAGATCAACACCTTGGATACGATCGAGTCATCCGCCTTTTGTTCTCCTTCATTCCTAGCCGAAAGTAGAATGTAGCAGTAGCAGTCAGAAAGAAGCATCATCCTTTAATCGTTCAGGAAGAGGAGGGGAGGGATTGGCTATTTGCAGATTGCCGCGAGCTGATTGGCGTAAAAGATGCGGTGAACTGAGGCCAGCGAATGGGCAAGCGTGGGAGGAACAGCCCGCGGTGCAGTACTGGACCAATCAGCATCCGCCTCGGCCGTCCCCCCGGCTCCACGTCCGTTTTGGCGGGAAAAATCGACTGACGCTTGACTACTTTTCGGGCCTCTTCTGCCTCGAAGTCTCCCCTTCCCTTCTTTTCTTCTTCCCCCTCCTTCATCTTTCCACCCCACCTACAACCTTTGTTGCAGCCGGCTTCTTGTCCCATACACCACCCTTTTATCAACTGTCAACCTACAAAATATCGTCGAGAATTCCTGCCAAATGGCTTTCGCTGAGCTGTAAATGCCCCCGCTGGGGAGCCTGTTCTCGCCGGCTCCCCAGTCCAGCAGCTCCGATTCTCAATTCCCACTTGACGATATTTGTTTCCTCTTTCGACGCAACGCTGTGAAGCGTCGGAATTGCCCCCCAGTACAGTCCCAGAAGGAGCACTTCAGCGCCCGTGCCGGACTGCAGGTGCTTGTGTGGTTACGATAATCAATTCCTGACGCTTATCCCTCTTCTCCGACCTCCCTCGACCTCCTTCAATACCGCTTCCTGATTCACCCTGAACGAACTATCCTCCGATATCGACTACAATTCGGCACAAACTACGTGTTCTTGAACATTGCCAAGATCAAGCCGACTCTTCCTACAACGCGACCCAAAACCGTGATATCATATCACTACCCCAACCACGATAAAAGCATCTGATTCATCCAAAACAAGACACAAAGTATCTATCATAATGCCTCAATCAAGCCCCTTTGCCTCGAAGCGGGCTCCCAAGGGTGCCTCCAAAACCGTCCGTCCCTCGACCCCGGACGCCAACATTATGCGCCAACTCGAAATGTCTCCCAAGACGTCAAACCAGAACAAAAAGCAGAACAACGGTCGGATGGGCGGACAGAACTCGTCTGGTCGGAAAAGACGGGCATCAACCTCTTCCGTCTCAAGCGTTTCGTCTGTTTCATCGATCGACGACCTCGACCTCGAGGGCGGCCTGAGCGACGACGTGGATGATTCGGATGATGATGCGGACGATGAAGAAGATCGTCCACGGGCTGTCGCCCCGTCCTACGGTCGTCGTCCATCCAATTCCCGGAAGACGGGGCGCCAACCTGCCAAAAGCAAAAGAAGACGGGTCTCCGACGACGAAGACTCGGACAGTCATTTTATCAGCGATCCTAGCGATTCCGACGATAGCTCGGATGATGTTTATGCCGCAGTAGACTATATCACCGATGGAGATGACGAGGAAGGTGATGTGGAAAAGATGGAAGAGCTCATGATCATGGAGTCGGAGAACAAGCACCGTGTCCTGCCCACCTTGGAACTTTCTGAGGCCCAATGGGTCGGCTCTGAGATGTTTGGCGATTCGATGATCCTTCCCGCCGCATCCTTCTTTGACGAGGAGCAGCTTTACAGCGCCATGGAGACTTTTGGCGAAACCGATATGGCCAGCGAGGCCGTTGAAACCCCCGTGGCTCGTCGAGTCCACTTCGAGGAGCGGTCAGATTCCTCATCGGATAGTGACTCTCACTCGGATGACGAGATTCCGAGCGACTTCCTCCAGCAGGATGCTCTGGACCCACAACTGCGTCGTATGATTGAAAACGACAACAACGAGTACTACCGCAGCCACCGCCAAAAGTCTGAAGAGATGTATGGCGATGCTGACTATGGCCACGGAAACATCTACCACGTGGAGTCCGAGGGGACATCCGAGGGCAGCCTCAGTGGTTATGAGAGTATGCTGGCTGCCTATTCACGTTATTTTGTATTTGCTTACTGACAAACCCTTCACAGCCGATGATGGTGATACCACAGATGAGGACCTGCCTCCTCCAGCTACTATTACTCACCCCCGTTCTCTTCTTCGACGGGACTCCACCGACTCTTTGGTCGCCCCCGGCGAAGACAAGGCGGACACTATCCCGCGCCGCCGAGGCCCCATCATGGGAACCTTTGTGGCCGATCCCCACAAGCCTGTTGCGTTGGTCGACTGCACTGGCAAGCACCTCGTGATCATTCCTGCATATGCCTCCTCCCGCCACGACTGGCTGGATTCGGCTGCCAACAGCATGCCTGGAACCGCCAACAACAGCCCTCGTCAGACTACCCTGCAGTTGGTCGATGAGAGCGACACCGATGCCCTTGCATCCCCGAATCAAACTGATTTCAGTCCCATGCTGGCCTCCAGCGCCAATTTGATGATGACCGCCCTCGGCAACGACTTGACACCGGGTGGACAGGTTATGGGTCCTCCCGAGGCCTTCTACCCTTCGCAAGACTTCACCATCGACAGCTCTTTCGAGGATGATGACGAGGACGATCCCGAGGCTGCTCTCAATGTGGACGACTTTATTGACTTCGGCAATGGGTCCTCGGACGAGGAAGACAATGACCACGACAATGATAACTTCAATGGTTTCGATGATGACGCTCTCATTTCTCCAATGGCTACCTCATCTATGCAGCCCATGGGCACTCCTACTCCAACCCGCAACCCGGAGTCCCAGCAGGCCAACAACGCAGAGCGCTTCCTGAACCACTTGGACAAGGGTATTGTCACGGCTTTCCGTCGCAATCACAACCGGTACCAGGCACTTCTCCGTCTCCCGCAACATCGCGAATTCATGCCCGCCAACTCCCCCGCCCGCCCTGCCAGTGTCTTTCGACACGCTAAACATCAAGACATGCGCACTCCAGTCCGCAAACGCAAGGCCAGTGGCTATGCTGGTGGTGAGGCTGTGCGGCGCAAGCTCATGGATGCCCATCGGCGCACCCAGCTCCCGTTCTGAGCACCTTTACAATACCCTCCTGACTTGTCCTGGCCTGTCCAAGACAAGTCCTCTGCTGGTTAAGACCAGCTCCTCTAACGATTTCGACGAAGTTTGGATTTTCCCCACCAAGATCGCATGATACACACGGACGCTGTTAAATATGTTTCGAGTCGCTGGGAGACTTGGCCTTGGGAGACCGTCGATGTTTTCTTACGTGTCCCGGATTCAGACACGCAGAAGAGGTCTTTCTTTCGCACCGAGGCGTCAACAACTTCGCTTTCTTGGTTCATAGATCAGATCAATCTTGCCCTTTTTTTTGTTTCGTTCTATCTGAAAGACAAAAGCTGGGGCGCAGATTCATCGCGTCAACCCCGTGCATTCTATGTTGTTTACCCAAAAGAAGATCGATGGATGATGGCTTTGGCCTCCAAAAGTTGAACCATTCTTGTGTTTCCGCATTGAGTGAAATTTGTTGCCAATATTCCTTTCCCTCTTTTTTCACTCCCATTTTCTTTCTTATTGTGCTTGTTTTTCCTGGCCATGTACGTCCTCGCTGTTGGCGGGGTGTGGTGATACCTCTGGATGTTTTATGGAGTTTATGTGAGAATCTATCTTTCAATTATAATTTGAATCAGTGTTGCCTGTAGACCTAGACTGAACCTGTAGAGTAGAGTAGACCTCCCAATTACATTTCAAATCGTCGTCGCTGGTAAACTGAATCTATAGAGTGGATGTGTCAAATAAGGTTGCCTGCTAGTAAAGCTAGACTGAACCTGCAGAGTAGATCTCCCAATCATGGTTCACTATTGTAGTCGTCACGGGTAGAGTGGACCTGTGGACTGAAACTGAGAGTAGATTCCTCAATCACTTTTCAAATCACAGTCGTCACTAGTAGACCGAAGCTGTGGACTGAAGCTATGGACTGAAGCTATAGGCTGAGCCTGTAAACTGAAACTATAAATTGTAAATTGGATCGCGGGGTATGTCAAGCCTATGTGATTGCTTGCGATGCCATCTAGAATGTCCATACAGACGTGTTTGCCAAATCTCCATTTTGTCCTTCGCGACCCCGGCCAGGGCCTTTTCAAGTCCTAAGTGCTTTCACCTCTTTCTTCACTCTTCGCATCTCCGATCCTTACGATCACCGTCGGTCCTTCCTCACACATCAACCACCACACGTGGTCCACACACTGCCTCAGTAAGTGAATCCAAAAATCACCGCGTGTATCACGTCGCGATATGAGTCTTCCAGAACGATCTAGCTGACCTTCCTTCTCTGCTACCCAGAGCATACCAAACCGCAGCCTGCACCAGTACGTGAACCTTCTCGATATTGACATACTCCTCTACCTGTTCCTCCACCGCGACCTGTATCCGATCGAGATACTACTTGCAAGATCTTGCTGACCATACTCTCTAGGCATACACTTTTGCCAGAACTTGATAAGTACGTGAACCTCCTCCTCCCTAACCTCATGTCCACCTCATCAACCTCGCACCATGCCCTCAGTCATCATTATATTCTCTATGACTTCCTACTCACAATAGCCTCAGGTTCAACACCACCAATATGCGTTGCCCGGAGGGGGCTCGCCCCCTGATGGATGGTCGCTTTTTGAGTTGGTCCCTCTGAGCAATGGAGTCATTCACCAATACTTCATGACTCGTCATATGGACATCCTCATCAACGCAACTATCAACGCCTGTGTCCCTAGCAATGGAGACATCGTGGTTGTCTTGTGGGAGATTCCCCTGGATCACCTTTAGCGCCGACGATGCGGCGGTCATCGTTCGGACTGCAGCTTGGGCTCTCAGTGGCTGGATGGATCATTGGTTAATTTATGGAGAAATTCCGAAGCCGCTAAGGCTGTTTCTCGACCGCCTCGAGGAGTGAGGATGACGAACTTTCGTTATTGTCTTTAGGCTTAGACATTATCGAGAACGATCACTATGTCAAGCCTTGAATTGAAGAGCATTGATTATGAATCCGCGATGTTTGGCTAAAGCTTCCTTTTTTGTTTGCTCATGCGCCGCCATATAAACGCTTCCTTTCTGGTCCCAAGCGGATTTCTTCTTCCTTCTTTCCTTGCATCTCTGATGTTCAGACCTAAGATCTTCTTTCCAAAAGCAACCATCTACCGCTTTCAGTAAGTGAATCTGAAGAACACCGCGTGTATCACGTCGAGATCTTCTTCCAGAACGATCTAGCTGACCTTCACTTTCTGCTAGGCAAAAGCCTCCAAAGACCTTCAAAAGGTACGTGAACTTTCTCCTCCACGCCCTCATATCCATCTCATCAACCCGGCACCATGCCCTCAGCCATCACTATATCCTCCATGACTCCCTGCTCACAATAGCCTCAGGAACTGCATCGCAAACATGCACTGCCCCGCGGGGGCAAGACCACCAGATGGGTGGTCCTTTTTTGTCATGGTCCCGATCGACAACTAGAGTCTACACCAATACAACCAGACCGGCAGGGTTGAAATCCTAATCGAGGCCACCATTGAAGGCCTCGTAATTTACCAGGACCTCGAGGTCTGGCAAGGAGAGGTCCTATTGCCGCGGGGATTTGTCCCCGTCCGCGTTGATGTCCCAAGCACTAAAATCCAACCAGACGACACGATCGTCATTTCGTCTGCATATCTGACTGCCAGGGATTGGCAGGTGCGCCATGAGGCTTCTGGGGAGGTCCCCACGCCTATCAGGCTATTTTTGGAATGCCTGGAGGGACCCTGAGGAACTGTTTTTTGGTTATTGAGTTTCGCGGGTGACTTTAATACTACTCAGTCGCGGCCATAAAAATGAATATCATTGGTGGTTATTGTGTACATGCATTGTAAGAGATACTGTAAGTTGACACTGCTAGATTAATATTGTAAATTGCTAGGACATGTGAATGTCACAAGGAGATTGATACTGTAAATTGGACTTGCCCGGACCTGTAGAGATTGGTAGAGAATGTTCCGGACGTGTCTGATGAGTCGTCGCGATTTTTGACCAAAGCTTCCTGGTTTGTTTGCTCATGGGCCTATAAAGGCTTCCTTTCTGGTCCCAAACAAATTTCATCTTCCTTCTTTTCCTCACCTCATCGATGGTTGATAGAAATGTCCTCCACAAAAACCAACAGCCACCACGCACTGCGTCGAGTAAGTGAGCCTGGAGAACACCGCGTCTATCACGATGAGATCTTCTTCCAGAACGATCTAGCTGACCTTCCTTCTCTGCTACAGGCACCAATTTTTCCCCTTGTACGTGAATCTCCTCGTCCTCGAGCTTCTCGAGCTTCTCGACCTCCCTCGACCTCCCTCGACCTCCCTCGACCTGCATGACTTCGAGAAAAGACTACTCGTTTCATCTTACTAACCTGCCTGATCTACTACAGACCAAAACACCGCTTCCAAATCATCATCAAGTACGTGAGTCCTATCATCCCCGACCCCCTGCTCCCCTCATCGACCTCGCATCATGCCCTCAGCTTCCACCACATCCTCTATCACTCCCTACTCACAACAGCCGTAGGAAAAATTATTCCTAATATGCTGCCCCCGGACGACATCGGGTGCAGCTATTATGTGGTCGTGAAGCTCGACGAAAATTTGTTGGACGTTTATCGCCGCCTCCAACAGGTTTCGATCCTATTTGGCGCCATCGGCCGCGGCCTCGACGCCAGGGAGCATATTCAAGTTGGAATGGAGAACGGCCCCGTCGAGTACGGATATTTCAGCATCCCGATCCAGCTCGTGCGTCCGACTGAGCCCACGCCACAAACCGTTGACTGCTTGATTTGGATCGCTCATCACAAGATCATTCACTGGGAGACAATGCATTACGAGAAAGATGAAGTACCCATTGAGATTGAATCCCTCGTTCGCCAGCTAGACGAAGCGTGACCGAGTCTTGTAATGGAGATGTGAACAGCGAGGCGGGACAAAAATGACGGCGCGTTGTGTCAATAAGGGGTGTATGATACAGTTTTCAGAATTATGAAATCAAACACCGTTTATTCCTACATATGACTCTAGAGTATCCTAAGTAATGCCATAAAGATTTATCTTTCCATCAGTACATACCATGTCAGTATTCAGATTCCATCTTACATATGATGCTACAAGGTATCACTCTTCGACACCACCAACTCTTCCACACCACGACTAAAACGTTCGTATCACCTCAACACACTAGAATTCCAGAACGATCTCGCTGACCCTCCTTCTCTGCTACAGGTACCACTACCACTCCTCTCACTCATGTACGTGATGAATTTTCCCGACCCCGGCGTTTCTCGACCTCTCTCGACCTTCCTCTCTCGGCCTTCCTTGACTTATATGACTTCGAGAAGAGACTATTCGTTTCATCTTACTGACCTTCCTGGCCTACCACAGACACACGCTGCTTAAAAAGCGTCTGAGAGTACATGAACCTCATCATCCCTGACGCCCTGCATCGTTATCGCCTCACCCGCAACGTTCTCATCCTGATAGACGACATAATTCGGGGCCTGGGTGCGCCAAATCAGGCAATTGAGGTGGTCCGGGGCGATGGCCCCCTCCCCTTTGCGCTTTGCCAGCCCGTTCCATCTAAATCTGGACCTTCTACGGACCCCCCAAAACGTGGATAAACTTATCGAGATTGCTCGTCGGAAGGCCCGCGCTTGGAGAATCAAGTTCCGCCAGCAGGGTGAAGTCCCACGGGACGTGGAATGGTTGGTCCGCCAGCTGAGTTAAGAAAGGCATGGAGCACTATCAAAAGAGTCTGCACATCACTTGCAGAGACTGGACAATTAATGTGAATGGAGCGCGGAAATGGGACGATGCCGGCGACGCATCTTTTTGAATGGTGGTGTAAGATACAGGTTTACCACCAAAAATAAGCACCATTCATGAATGCTTATGTTTCTAGAGTATGCTAAGGAACACCGTAGAGATTCATTCTTCCTTCAGTACATACGCCGCCAGTATTCAGTTTTCATCTTTCACCTGAAGTTACGAGGTTTCACTTTTCCACAACATCAACTCTTCCGCAACACCAACTCTTCCGCGGCACCAAAACTTCCACAACCTTCACCACATCACCACATGCTCGTATCACCTTCACATATCAGACTTCCAGAAAGATCTAGCTGGCCTTGCTTCTGCTATAGGCAGAAATATTCCTACTAGGGAGGTGTACCTCCTCACCCTCGCCCCCTCTCGACCTTTCTCCTCTCTCCTCTCTCCTCTCTCGACTTCGACTTCGACTTCGAGAAGAGAAGAGACCACGCGCCTCATCTTGCTCACCCGTCTGATCTACCACAGAAAAGCCACAGCTTAAAAAGCGCTTCAGTATGTGAAAATTATCATCCCGACCTCCTGCTCCTCTCATCAACATCGCACCATGCCCTCAGCTTCCACTATATCGTCCCACTTACAACAGCCTTAGGTAAAATCTTCACACCGCGAGGCCTTTGCCCAAATGGCAGAACCAACGCCGACTGAACCTACCCAACAGACTTGGGCCTTTATCGTTCTTTTCCGCCTGCCGGGCGATGGAGTGTTGGACCTAACCAACCGGGGTATCCTGGAACTCCTTGAAATCGTCCTCAATACCATTCAAAACACAGACCACGATGAAATCGTGATCCTGGAGGGGGATGCTCCAATCCCCCAGGGGCACTTCGCCGTGCCCGTTGGAATCATTACCTACGAGCGAATGGAGCAGGAACTTTCGCAGCTAACCAGAGAGCTATGCCTTGAAAATGCCTTTATGACGGCATACCAGTGGCGAACACGATACCGGCGCCACATGGTTCGCCTGGTGAGGTCGAGAAGGGCGCAAAGAGGCTAGACAAATCATGAGCCTCGAGACTGGTCACATCACCAACTCCTCCAAAACTCTGACTCTTCCGCAACACCACATCGCCTACACAAAATGAAAACACGTTGGTATCGCCTCAACATATCAGACTTCCAGAAAGATCTAGCTAATTTTCTTTCTCTGCTACAGGCTCCAGTTATTCTACCTGGTAGATGCACCTCCTCGCCCTTAACTTCCACCGATTTCCCTTAACTTCCCTCCACCTCTCTCGTATTGTTTCGAGCAGAGACTTCGCTAGGCGAAACACATACAAAGATTCTACTGTGTACGTGAATATCATCGTCCCTCACCTCACTCTCATCTCATCAACCTCGCACCATGCCCTTAGCTTCCACTATATCCTCTATCACTTCCTACTCACAACAGTCTCAGGCACGATCCTCGTATTTGCGAGACCGCTCAACGATGCGGCAACCCAAAAACTACACATTCCCAAGCGAGCCAACATGGCCGTACCCCGACTTCTCGAATCAGGAACCTGTCTTTCACTTTCAACTTACCGAAGCACTGAACAAGCTGAATGTCAATGGACCATGACGAATGCTGGGCCATCGATGACCTTCAGAACAGTGACAACGCCCTTTCCCTCACCCGTATCGACGACGAGGTTTCACTATTGCACATCGCCAGCCACGATATCCACGGCTTGATGCAGGCTACCAACGAGACCTTGCAATCACCTGATGCGGACATCAAGGTGGTCATGGCCGACGGTCCCGTGAACCCTGGAATGGTCCAGTCCCTATCGAATTTTCCCAATATCTTGAGCTCACGCCCAGCCAGCTGGACGTTCTCATCGAGCAAGCACCACTCATTGTACTATTTTCGTGGCCAAAGAAATCGGGATACTGGTCACTCTGATGGGTGGTGTCGTGAGGATGCGAGGATGCGAGAAACATGATGATGACGATGTGCCGTCCTCGATGGATGTTTGGTGTACGTGGTTCCGAATTTTGAAATGCAATAAAGTTGATTACTACTTGTGTTTCCAAAGTATCCTAAATGACACCGCGAGTTATTGTAGACTAAATTGTTAACGTATGAGGCTCGGCACATATGTGTATATTGTTCCAACCGATAGTTTAAGAATTGGTGGTCAGCCTGCATCCCTCTCACGTTATGCATGCTGATGATACCTGTTCCAGACAGGACTGAACATGAAGTTCTGACATATTTAGTCTTTTGGCTTGGTTATTTTGTGCCGGCGCCGATATCTGTCGAATGGTTTAGCTCAATATTCCGTTTGTTCCAATTGCAACCGGGACAATGGCTAATTTAGTTATCACTCCCGACTGTTGCTTTAGCAAAGACGCACATCTTGGAAATTCATTCCCATTTTTTGACTCCAAGACAAGGGGCATTGCTCCTCGAAATAAAAACAAAGAACAATTGTTTACATCGGGGACAAGGAAGGGCTTTGGTCTTCGGAATAGACACAAGGACCCATTGTTCGTGGTGATCAACTTGAACTATAGCGCATTGTTGAACAAAGACATCTCGACGACAATGCGTTTGTATCATTCACCAAGACAAAGGACTTCTATAGTTGTCTTGCTAACATCTCGTCTCAACCTGAGATATCATTCTACATAGCCTCGAATATTTAAACCCCTCGTTGCTGCCATGAAACACGAATTCACTAATCCCCAGGTTCTACCATCTTCATTGACACCTATCTAAAAAACCCTCAATACCTCTCGCTCATGCAGAATTCTTCCACTCAAAACCAAGCAACCAACCGAAACTTCAGCGAAATGTATTCCTATTTCATCATCGTTCCTCTGAACGACATGGCTATCTCATATTACAACACTTTTCGTGACCCCGGTCTATTACTGGAAACCCTTCGGAAGTCTCTATTCACAAGCAACCCGGAAATTCAAATTGTCCTTGGAGATGGTCCAATGCCTCTGGCCGGTCGTGCTATCCCGATCCAGATTGATTCGGATCATCCCTTGGATGTAGATGGCCGGGATAGACACTCGGTCATTGCTCGCGGTGTTTTGGAAGTGTCGGATTGGATTCATGTCTACGGTGAGATTGGTGTGTTTCCTCCTGTTCTTGATCTTATTTTGTTGGAGCCTTGATGACTCGTGATCGTCGTCGTTTTTTATTGAGATTTGCGGGGTGATTCATACTTACGGACAGCAATTTTTGCAGAGGTATGTCATGTATGTTTGGGGGTAGCTTACTATGGGATTTATTCATCTTTGAACAACTGGAAGACAGTATCAAAACGTGTACGCGGCGGTATCTAACAGGTAAGTCGGATAGAACGAAGACAACAAACTTTTGCTTTTGATGGTATATTTTGTAGAGTAAATTCAGCTTAAGGTCTTTCTATTGGACCTAGGTATAGATGGATGAATATTCTCACACCTCGGCTAAAATATATATGTAATCGATCATACGGCTATGGTACCATAACATTAGCCCTACATATCTCGCCAAAATGTTCACCATGTTAGACTACGATGATGATCTCTACAGCTGGGAACTACCGATGTTGAACGGGCTTCGTGAGTATCCAAACCGAACAGTCGTTCATGAACAGCAAAGGCTTTCTGTCCGGTACTCTACCATTACCTACAGCGATCCGACCTGAACTCTTCCAATAGATTAAGACTAAAGAAAAGGTGGTTTCAGACTCGCACCGTCAACCCCTCACCGCTTGAATCCCTCCAGGGGGCTGTACCAGGTTCAACAGTTCTCCTTCGGATAAGAGAAGGATCGGTTGGAGGTCACAACGTGCCCTGGCTCATTACTGACAAGGTTGGCCTGCATTTTGCCGAGAAAACTGCAAAGAAGGAACCACCGACCTAGTGTCCTCGAGAACCACGCGTTTAGCACGGAGTGCATGGATTCGTTCTACTCGGACAAACGAAAAAACCTCCTAACAGCATGGCAGGCCATACGAAATCCCAGAGATCATCTGCATGGGCATCAGAGTAACAGTTCTTCGATAAATCCGAGACAAGCATACAGACATGGGTTGAGTGAACTATTGACTTTAAGTATCGGATGAAGAGCTTGATTAGGATAGGCATACCGTGGTCTTCTTATTTTTAGGTCAAGTTCACAAACTCGGCCGTAAGATGCTTGGTCTCTTGCTTGCTAAGGGACCATCTTATTCAGATATAGTACAACATGCTTCATGGTGATAACCTACTTGTGATCTATCTCATACCCTCCTGTCCTCTGACATATGTCGGCGTTTTCGGATTTCCGATTAAGCTTCCTGCATGAACTACAAGTGGCAAATGTACGTAGAAACAACCCGCAGGGGATGTAGGTTGTATCTGTCAACGCCAGTCCCGCTCGCAACACATCCTCCACGGAGAATTTACACGCGGACCGGGGTAAGTCTATCCGACAGCCTAAATGTATAGTGTGGCACCAATGGTCTCAGGAACCCGGCCTATACTAGCGGCCTCTAGTACGGAGTAGCCACGAGCTAGAGAGGTTTTTAGCTTTAGTGACAAGCTTCCCCCGCTAAGGAACACCCTAGGAGGGAACCACTGGAATGGGTTAGTCATGGATAGGCAAGAGACTGAGCGATGATGTTCCCTAGTCATGTCATGGATGAAACGGGTGCGATTCTTCAGAGAAAAAAAAAATAAAAGGAGCAAGGAAAGCCATGCTGCAGGGCGCTGAAGAACAGTGCAACATTGTTTAAGGCGAAACGGTTTTCGCATGAAGTCGGGGGCACTCCTACAGTTCGGAGCTACAAAGGAAAGGCAAGACTGGTACGAACCGCTGGCTTGAAGAATCATGGGTTCCTGTTCCTGTTGGAAATGCTTAGAAGTTCCCTGGCATATATTACCTTAGGGCGCCATGTCAAGCTTCTGGCAGGCCCCATTCGCGGGTATTTTTAGAGGGCGCCTTAGCCTGTAAACAAAGCAATCGTGCGACATCATCAGGGGCGGCAAACCTTGGCCTTGACCACGAACGTTGACACCCGCTTTTTGAAACAGAGTGTGAGTAATTCATGCGAAACATATCACATCCGGGGGAAACTCAGTTGAGCTGTGTCTGTAAATCTCTGACCGAAGCGAATTGACACAGACGATGGGAAAGCTGCTGGATATTCGGCCTGATGCGGCCCCTCTTGCAAGTTGCTGGTTCCAGTGGAGCCATCGATCGGGACTTGAAGGTGGAGAGGTCCGTCTTTGGCATCGGTTACACACGAGGGATGCAGGAACAAAGGCTGCCCCAGCGCTAACGTCGGGGGCCACGACGGTCTAGCCAGTCAGGGCTGCGCCGGCGACCACTTCCCCACCTTAAGTGCAAAGGGTTCCTTGTGGACGGGCTAAATGTGGTAAAAGTTGTTAGCAACGGAGTTGACTAGCACGAGTTCACTATGTAGTTAGTAGGACTTGGTACTTCGTACTCGTACACTGGCAAACCAGACTTCCAGAAGTCATAAGGTCCATGGCCCCTGCGTAGCATGAATAAAGCTCTTGCCTCATTGCTCCACTCCGTCTCCTCCGGACGCCACACAACCCCTGGTTTGCTTTCCAGTCGGGGCTGGCTTTGTTTACCCCTGGCGGGGGAAAGAATGAAAAATCCGAGGAACATACTACTAGAGTGCAGAGACTACTGTTCTTGCTGCCTTGTTTCCAGCAACATAACTCGAGTTGACGCTGCCTTCGTCAGTGTTGCTTTGGGCTTCAAAGGTAAGCATCGGATCGACGGGCGCGAAGCACGCTGGTTGGGCAATTGTAAAGCCGCCCGGCGCTACGAGCGTTCTGCGTACTCCACTGACATTGTTCACCACGATGATCAGTGATTTAAACGTTCATAACCATAAAAAGCACGGGGCGACCGGCACTCACACCAGGCCTTCAAGGGCATGGGAAGAGAACAAGCCCATGCTATTGTCTGCAGTCAGACGATCAACCGTGGGGGAGTACAGTAGAGGACCAGTCTGGCCCAGTTTCTCTAGCGAGAAGTTTCAGGGCGAGACGCCGGCGGCAAACTGGCTTTTCCACCCTGCAGAAGCGGAGCCCAGAGGATGTCGGTCTTTCTGATCGGTCATACTCCGACGAAGTGGACAGCATACTGTAGGGTCGTATCAAATTATTAACGCACAAATGAATTGATGTATGGACGCTGGAAAAGCCCTCTGCGTCGTCTTTCTCTTCTGGGAAGTTGGAGAGTTGATGTGGGCTCGACAGCCCAGGCTCAGGCTGGCGGCCTCCTCTCGGCAAAGCCGGGATCATGAAGACCAGCCCCGCTAGTGGGGAATTGAAAGAGACGATGATGCACCTCGGGAAAGAAAGCGATGATCGTAACCTGATTGTGATGTTGATGAAGTCAAGCATCGGCACTGAAGTTAATCAATCAGTAGTAGGGCATGCTGGACATCAAGGTGTCGATCTCATCGAAGCCTTGGGACTCGATTGTCTCTCGGTCGGCTTTGTTTCTGCATGCAAGTCCATGTCGATCTGGCGCCAGCCTTTTTTCGTTCGTCACGTCGGCCCAGATGAACACCCGAAAGAAAGCGCAAGGGTGAAATATCATGATCCATACAAGGACTGCAGGGACTCAGGGACAGTCTGAATAGGGTGCTATTTTTAACAGCATCCCCGGATCTTACCCATTGGTCCAGCGACTAGCAGGGTCGTCAAGTAAAGTGGACGTGGTTGCTGGACGGATCGCACCGGGGTCCCTTTGAGCAAGTTGACTGGGTCTTTGTTTGGTGCATTCTGAGGTCGGCGCTAGACCCTGTTACAGATGCTCCAGCCAGTTCCTGCACTAGAAGCATGTCCGGTTCGCGCTGAAGCCTGGCCCTGGCTGCTTTGGGGAGGGACCCCGTTTCATCTGCACCGCTAGCGTTGAGCCGATTGGCGGACTGGAAACGCCTTCTGTGACGGGATGTCTTACCATTTGTCCATCCCAACCATTCTATGTATGCCTCTACTCCATAGAGGCAGCAGGTGTTGCCGAATCAAGCTGCAAGCCACCAGGGGGAACAGGGTCTCCTTTGTGTGGTTTGTGGTGTGTGGGCTGTGGATTGTTGTTTGTGGCGGTTGGAGAAGGTTGCAGTTGATGGAAGAATCATCATGAGAGAGAAAGTAGCCTCAAACATCTTAAAAGGCAGCAGCCTCCCCCAGGCACCTCAACTAGAAAGTTGGCTGCTCCATTGTTTCGTCTTTTCGTTGTGGTTTTTTCTTGTTTTCCATTTTTGGTCCTTTTATATTCCTCCTCTCTCTCTTTCCATACTCCACTTGGTTTCGAAAATCAACACACTCGCTCAGGAATTCCATTCCTCATCGCACTCGCTGCATCTTCACGATCATCTTGATCTGGGATTCGATCACTCATTCCGATTGTTGCTGGTCTGCAATCTGCCATAAGAATAGGCTTACTGTTCGCTTTCGGCCCTCAATTGCCGATTCTTTCTCTTCGTCCAACTTCGGCGCTCGTTGACAATCCATCTCCATCATGAAGGCCACTACTTCAATTGCTTTCCTGTCGCTCCTGGCCTCGGCCCAGGCTACTTATGGGGTATGATGCCGCGTTTCTGAATGCGTCGATGTATCGTTTTCTTCTCATGCTAACATCTGTTTTGTCATGTCTAGTACTGGGGCTCTGACAAGTGCTACTCCAGCCCAGGCCGCGTCCCCAACAAGTGTAACGACCACCAGCAGAAGGGCTTCGACTGGTCCGATCTTTCTACTGGTTCATTCTCATCTTACGGTGGCTTCGACTTCTCCGGTTTCTCCTGCAGCAACAGCTTCGGCGGTGCCAGCCACTCCAAGCGTGGTGTATGTTATACCTGCCTCCAACTATGAGATATCAACCAATGTCTCTCATTGATACTCCGATATGCTAACATACGATATTGCAGGAGAAATGCATCACTGGCACTGCTTCCAAGAGCGGAAGCTCCTCTTCCTCAGGCAGCAGCTCGCACAGTAGTGGCTCGTCCAGCTCCAGCCACTCTTCATCGCCTTCGTTCTCTTGCGGCTCTGGCTCTGATGAGAATGGCTTCTCTATCACTCATTTCCACATTTCTACCGACAAGGATACCGACATGAACATTGTTTACAGCATGCCCGATGGTTCTACCTGCCGCAACACTGCTTCTTGCTCGTCTGCCGGAACTACCGTGACCAATGACCAGTGTGGTGGTGCTACCTCGGTCTCCTTCGAGCTACCTGACCACAGTGACCACGATAGCTGCGATTTTGGTATCTACAGCGTTGGCTTTGACTGCACTCCCGGCACCACTTCGG
Organism: Penicillium ochrochloron; assembly: GCA_022985105.1. Lineage (NCBI taxonomy): Eukaryota > Fungi > Ascomycota > Eurotiomycetes > Eurotiales > Aspergillaceae > Penicillium > Penicillium ochrochloron. The sequence continues at coordinate 346,488 of JAAVMA010000007.1, forward strand.
CCCTGCCTACGCCCACTCCTGGCAGCAGCTCGTCCTCGGTTGCTTCGGTCCCTACCGCTTCCATCCCTACTGCTTCTAGCCCCGTCGGCTCTTCCGTGCCTGGTGTACCTTCTCACTCGGTCCCTGCTGCTACTTCCCCTGCTGCCGGTATCACTCCTGGTTCCAGCGCTCCTCCCAAGTGGACTACTTCCACTGTGTACACCACCAGCGAGATCACTATCACCAGCTGTGCTCCTACTGTCACCAACTGCCCTGCTGACTCTACCACTGTGGTCACCTCGACCATCGCCATCTCGACCACCGTGTGCCCTGTGACTGAGACTACTCCCGCTGCTGGCCAGTCTACTACTCCTGCTGGATCTTCTCCTACTGAGACTGCCCCCACTGGTTCTATTCCCACCGAGAGCGTCCCTGCTGGATCGTCGTCCAGCCCCGCCGGCCCTAGCGGTAGCTCTCCCGTTACCTCTGCCGCTCCTGTGTCAAGCTCTCCTCCCAAGTGGACTACCTCCACTGTGTACACTACCAGCGAGATTACTATCACCAGCTGCGCTCCTACCGTTACCAACTGCCCTGCTGATTCCACCACAGTGGTCACCTCGACCATCGCCATCTCGACCACTGTTTGCCCTGTGACCGAGACTACTCCCGCCGCTGGCCAGTCTACTACTCCTGCTGGATCTTCTCCTACCGAGACCGCTCCCGGCGGATCTGTTCCTACCCAGACTGCCCCTGCTGGATCTTCCTCGAGCCCTGCTGGCCCTAGCGGCAGCTCGCCTGTTACCTCTTCCGCTCCTGGCTCTAGCGCTCCTCCCAAGTGGACTACCTCTACTGTGTACACTACCAGCGAGATCACGATTACCAGCTGTGCTCCAACTGTTACCAACTGCCCTGCTGATTCCACTACCGTGGTCACCTCGACAATTCCCATCTCGACTACTGTGTGCCCTGTGACCGAGACTACTCCCGCTGCCGGCCAGTCTACTACTCCTACTGGATCTAGCCCTACTCAGACTGCTCCTGGTTCTGGCGAGTCTAGCCCGGCTCCCTCCAGCACTGTCACTGCTACCTCCGTTCCCACCGGTGTTAGCGCTGGCTCTTCCACTGTGCCTTCTGAGGATACCACCACCTACATCACTACTTATGAGACTGTCACCACCTGCCCTGTGACCAGCACTGTCAGCTCTGGATCGACCACAACTGTGATCACTACCAGCACCCTGTCTACCGTCACTGTGACTTCCACTCACACCACCTGCACCAAGTGCACTGCTACCGCCACCGGCACTCTCCCTGGTTCTGGTTCTGGCACCACCCCCGTCGCTGGTGCTACTGAGACCTCGCCTGTCTCCAGCCCTGTGCCTACTTCGTCTTGCCCTAACGTTGTGCCTCAGTGCATCAACACCTGGCTTAGCATTGTTCCCAAGTGTACCTCCAACAGTGATGCCAAGTGCTTCTGCCCTAACAAGGACTTCACCGACAAGGTCATCTCTTGTGTCCAGGCCTGGGGTGCCTCCAAGGAGGAGATCCAGAATGCTCTGTCCTACTTCACTGGTATTTGCGCTGCTTGGGTCCCCGCTAACCCTGGTATCGTGACTGCCATTCCCTCCACCATCACCCTTGTACCCACCGTTATTCCTAGCGGTGCCAGCGGTGCCACTGCCAGCGCTGGTATCACCGCACCGGCTATCACCTCTGCCCCCGCTGCTCCCTGTACTACCATCACCTACTCGACCTACACCGTTACCGTGCCCCAAGTCAGCTTCTACACCTCAACTGCCTCGGGCTCGGCTACGACTGTCGGTCTGGTCCCTGCCGGCCCCAGCGGTGCTTCTCCTGCCAACACTGGCAAGGTTCCCTCCCCGGTCGTTGCCTCATCCACCTGGGTCACCGCCGCTGTGAGCTCGACTCCCTACGTTAGCTCTAAGGCCACTGCCACCGCCACCACTTCGCCCATTGCCTTCAACTCGGCTTCGACCGTGTCGATGGCTTCCAGCCTCCTTCTGGGCTCTGTGGCCGTCTTCCTCGGCTTGACGCTCTAAACGTGCCACGCCTAACAATTTCTTTTTAAAGTGATCTCTTTGCCGGGCATATTCCGCCCCATGTGACATTTCGTCTTTTCTTTTTCTACATAAATGTTTCTGAAGTTCGATCTTTGTGTCTTACATATCAATGTGCCGTTCCGCACCTGAATTTTCCTTTCTGATCTTTTCTCAAGCCTTCACGACTTGGAAGTCTTGTCGACGCTCACATCGATTATGCTTGGGCCGAGTACACGACATGGGCCGTGAATGGACTGGTTGATTTGAATGCCCACCACGAGGGAATTTGATTTTGTATTCTAATATTCACTCCCTAATTGCATACAATAGACCTCGTGAATTGTTTGAGTGAATGAGTCCATCCGTAGATTCTCGTAGACTATCTTCAATATTGGTGTAGTTTCGTATCGACCCGTAGTTCACTTTTCAATTTCGATTACCCCAGACATTGAAACAGTTCATGCATAGTACACAGTGCATTTGATCTCCACCAAAATTTCCTCCCGCGGCAAAGCCCTCACTTCCACCGTCGTTCGCGCCGGCGCAGTATTACGATCCGGCCAAATGCGATTCCACTCCTCATTCATGCCCTTATAGTCGTCCTTCATATTGGTCAAAAACACGGTTGCATCGACCGCATCATGGATACTGGCCTTGCCCTCCGAGGCACCTTGAATGATGGCGTCGATGTTGGATAACACGGCAGCAGTCTGTTGTCGGATATCGAGGGTGATTGTGCCGTCTTCTGACTGCGTAGCTCCGACGAATGTCCCGTCACCGCGGCGGGATGAGGTCCCCGAGACGTAGATATATGAGCCCTTGCCATCGGGTGATGCTACTGTTCGGGCGTGGGGGTAATTGGCGAGTCCTTGGGCGTGGGTTGCGGGCCGGAAGTACGCTGTGCTTTGGGACATGATGATGGGTTGGAGATGCCAATGATGAGACCGTTTTTGATTGAAGGAGTGGTCAGATTGGACAATAAAGAGGATAGCAAACTATCAATTATTGCAAACGAATGATCTATCTTGTGCTTTATCTTGCCCAGCTCATAAGATGTCTGCACCGGATCTATCCGACCGGCCCGATATCCGACCCGCGACGTCATCCGAGAGTGGAAGAGCTGCTCATCGAACATGAAGAGTTCGCAAATTCGTAAAAACATCACGGCTCTGGGCTCCTCCCTCACGGCCAATACCGGATGCTTTCATGCCCCCAAATGCCGTCCCAAGCTCACGCACTAGCCAACAATTGACCCATACCAACCCAGCATCAAGTCGCTCTCCGACTCGGCGCATCCGAGAGAGATCTTTGGTCATGAGAATACTGGCCAGTCCATTCGGATTATCGTTCGCTAGCTCGATGGCATCTATCTCTGTATCAAAAGCAGAGACTGTAACGACTGGTCCAAAGATTTCGTCGCGCATAATGCGACTGTCGGTTCGTAGGTTGGTCAACACAGTCGGGTTGATCCAAAAGCCCTTCTGTGGCATTTCCGAAGGGATTTCTCCCGTGAGAAAGTCGGCACCCTCCTCCTTGGCCTGTTTGAGATAGGATGAGATCTTGGTATAGTGCTCCCGTGAGACGACAGGTCCAATAGTCTCTCCACAGCGGTAATTCTTCTGGACATAATCCACAAACGCCGACAAGAACTTCTCGTAGATAGTACGGTGAACATAGATCCGAGAACCGCAAAGGCATATCTGCCCGCTATTTTCAAATGCAGCCTGAGCAGCGAGTGGCACAGCCTCGCCCAGGTCGACATCGTCGAATATCAATGTGGGATTCTTCCCACCGAGCTCCAGTGACAGATGCTTGCCAATATCGGCGACGGTATCCTGTCGGATGCGGATTCCTGTAGCGGTGCCGCCGGTGAAAGAGACTCCTCGAACACGGGGAGACTTGACAAGAGCTGAGCCTGCACCAGGCCCGTCTCCAAATATAATGTTCATCACGCCGGGTGGGAGCTTTGCTTGTCGGAAGACCTCTCCAAGCACTGGGTTGGTCAATTAGTCGTCCATCGGAAGAGGGAAGTGTATTAAAGAGTAAGAACTCACAAAATGCAGTCATGCTCGTGACTTCACTGGGCTTTGCTACCCCAGTACATCCGAATGCAATACACGGAGCAATCTTCCATGTCAAGAGATAAAGTGGCATGTTCCAAGGCGATATCAGGGCGAAAACACCCACCGGCGACCGATGCTCATAGGTCATCGTCGACACCGGCCCATCAACATACCGAACAGCACCTTCTTCATGGAGAATATAGGTTGCAAAGTATCTAGTAGAATATCAGTATCTCAGATCACTCGACTAATGCTAGTCCACGTACCGGAAATTTGAAATGGCTCGGTCAACCTCCACACGAGCACGACTGAGCGTCTTCCCTTGGTCAATACTCTCCCAGACGGCAAATAGCTCTCTCTTCTCATACAGGATAGCAGCTATCCGTAGAAGGATTTCTGAGCGCTTTTGTCGTGAGGTTCGCGACCATGTCGGGAACGCCCGCGAGGCGGCGTCCACGGCATGATCGACGTCGGATAGCGCACTGCGAGGAATCTGGGCCAATAATTCACCGGTCCGAGGGTTGAATGAGTCGACCCATTGAGTGGGCTCGGAATGGTCTGAATAATCGCCCTTGATGAAGTTTTGGAGGCGGATTGGGCTGGTGAGACTGGCCAGGTAGGTGTCGGCTCGGCCCGCGGTGTCGAGGTTCCAAAGCGTGGAGATGGGATCCATTTTCAAATGAAATTACGATGAAAGCTGTAGAATGTTTCCAAGTATATTCAATGTCGTGGGATTGTTTAGAGCCTGGATCAGCTCTTGATATAATGTATAATGCTTGTTCCGACACATGGAAGTCCTCATCCGCCCTCCGGGTAGCCATCCGATTCGTTGGTCCCCTGTAAATTCCGGTCTACTAGCAACCAGATCGAGGGTAGATACAACATGTCATTTCAGTTAATATGCCACCTTAAGAAACTTGATGAACAAAATAAAAGGTTTGATCACAATTCAAATAACGTTCAATAAGTGAGTGACTAGATGCACTAAATCTTGCTATTCTGATACATGTCCCCCAACCCAAGAAATTCGATCGCGTTGCCAGCAAGCATGCGCGCTCGCGTCTCACTAGAAAATAACCCACCAACCTTCTCATCACTACTCAACATCTCGCCTGGGTTAGGCATTTCGCCAAGCGGGAAAGGGTAGTCACTGCCCATAACGATCCGATCTGGGCCAATCTTCTTGCATATCAGTTGCAGTAGATCCGGATCATGCACCAAGCTATCAATCCAAATATTGTGCTGATGGGACTCGAGGTAGTTTTGGGGTGACACTCCCTCAGAACGATGTGCGACAAGGTCCGGCCGGCAATTGTAGCCATGCTGGATACGCCCGAGAAGAGGCAAGTATGCACCACCGGCATGTGCAAAGCAGAAGCGTAGTTTTGGGTGTCGTACTAGAACACCTGACGAGAGGATTGCGTGGATTGAGAGCGCAGTCTCACTTGGCCTGGTGTAATTACCCTCGTCAGATATTGTCGCATTCTTCTCATGAGAATCAGCATGTCACTTACATTCCAATTAACCATGCAGACCAGTAGTTCCCCCATCGGCTCTTATTCTCTCGTTCCAACTCATACCCCAGAGGATGCACAAAAATGGGCATGTCCAGATCTTCGCAAGCCTCCCAAAAGAGATTGAATTTGGGATCATCCAGAGAGCAACCATTGATCTCGGTCCCAATCTCAACACCCTTTAACCCCAGATCAACCTTGGTTCGTCGAAGCTCGGCCACAGATCTGGAAACATCCTGTAGCGGGACTGTGGCAAGTCCAACAAATCGTTGCGGGTTGTCTCGGCATACAGACGCGATATGGTCGTTCAGGTATCGGGCCAGCGCCGTAGCAGGCTCAATCGGTTTGTCGTATGAGAATAAGATAGGTACTGTACTGATGACCTGGACATCCACCCCCGTGGCATCCATCTCTTTCATTCGCACGATAGGATCAAAGCAATTTGGCTCCACTGTTCGGAAGAATTTCTCGCCAACATACATGTCGACTTTAGTCGATGCTGCACCAGTTTGGCCAGAGGGGCCACTGCTGGATAAACAGTGTGATCGAAGAGTCATCCAGTCGTCTCCATTCTGCTCTGGTGATCCGTATAATTTTGAGAGGTCGGGCAGGCTTGGTGGCATAATATGGGTGTGCATATCAATCCGCAGAGGCACATTAGAGCTGCGAGGCTCGTTGTTGTCAGCCCATCGTTGCTGACTGGAGTTGCAAGAACAACAGTTGGATTTAATTGTCATTTTGTGAATATTTTGAAGTAGTCAAATGCACTTAATTTGAAGACGGGGTCATAAATTTTTATAGATCAGGCAGGTTACCATCACACTTGAAATGGGTGGAGGTGACTTTTACCAATCACGCTTCTTTGACCCGGTAGCCACTCTAACCGTGCCTTTTGAAATGAAGTAGCAGCTTCGGGTGACCAATACATCTCATTCACTTCAGTCGGCTCCCCAGAGCAAGATGTTGTAGTCTCGGATCTACCCAGTCAATCAATCGGATGCCGTTGCGGGTCGGCTACATCCATGCCAAGACCTTGTTTTGCAGTCAGGGTAACATTACGGACACCAATCATGCGGAGAAGGCTGGAGTCCTAAATGTCATGCTAATTGAAGATCCTTTTATACCGGTGTTGTATCTCTGTCGATAATCTGGAGTATCATCACCGTCCTTTGCCTTTGTTTTGAACAAAAGCCCATCATGAAATCACAAGCAGCCACCATGTCTTCTATTCCGGACCCAATTGGCTTATCTTCTTGGCTTGCTTTGAACTCGGATAATTTGAAACCCCCGGTGAATAACATGTGCCTATATTCCGGGAAGGACTTCATTTTGATGGCTGTTGGAGGACCAAATACCAGGAATGACTATCACAGTGAGTTGGCCCATTGATGTACGAACGGAGAAATGCTGATGAATGTTGAATCAAGTTAATGAAACAGAGGTAAAAACCCGAATTGAAACCGGAATTTAAGTACATCATCTGACTGTCTCGACCTTTAGGAATGGTTCTATCAGATCAAAGGGGACATGTTACTAAAAATCGTCGAAAATGACGACTTTCGAGACATTGTAATTCACGAAGGTGAATCATTTCTCCTACCAGGTAAGTGATGATTTCCCAGGCATTGAGCTTTGTCTCTACAATTAAAGTACACATCACTAATCATTGCATTCGTATGTCGTAGCAAACACGCCTCACTCTCCAAGGCGATCAAAGGACACGATAGGCCTAGTAATGGAACGAACTCGACCACCACAAATGATTGATCGCGTTCGGTGGTACTGCGGTAATAGTGAGGCCCATGGTGGAGTCCCAACAATCATCAGGGAGGAGTCATTCTACTGTGCGGATATCGAAACACAACTCAAGGAGGTAATTGACAACTGGATGGAGGATGAGAATAGCCGGAGATGTAGAAGCTGCGGGGTAATCTCTCCTGCTCACTGATGTCGATGTTGCAAACATCTAGAACTTTTGTTTTTGAAGGGTTGGTTCATTGTTTGCTACGATCATAGCTTCTACGGCCGATGGAATAAAATTCTTGTCTCGTGATATGGAAACTGCTTCAGACAGGTAATAAGGCCAAGGCCAACACAGCGTATTTGATTGAAAATTGTCATAAAATTATCATTAAGCATCAGGTTGAGAGAAAAACTGATCAATCGAATCCATCAGCATGGCGTCTCCTCCGAAGGAGGTAGAAACATCCTCTGACGCAATTTGCCGTGGGGAAATATCGGGAAGAAGCAAGTCTCCAGTTGTAATCATATGGTCCATTATGGGGCAATCAGATGAATCTCTTAATATTGGAAGCATCTCCAGGGCCAGAAAGTCATTAGAAGGTGAGAGGCGCCGAGAGGGCAGTGGTGATAGCTTTCTTCGCTTGGAATGTTGTTGGAAAGGGTCGTCGAGTCGACTGTGTTTGAACGAAGTCGAACTCTGTGGACAATCGGTATCGAGTATATTGTTCATTGAGTCATTCGAGAACTCCCAGGGCAAATGGTCGAGGCCTTGAAAATCAAAGGAACCTTCGGGGACTTGACTCTGATGTGTTCTGCTCACACACGGTGTATTTTCACCGTCCTCTCTTGTACGAGCCTTCTGCCCAAAATTACCAAAGGTTTGGTAAAACAGATCGTGCTTGCTAAGCTCACTTTGAGTGGCACGCATGTCCTCTTCGGTCAAAATTTGATACTTCTTTATCTCAGGCCACTGGATCTTCACCTCTCGCAGCATGTTCAAGCCGCTCTCAACATCTGACCAGGCCTTTCTCGTGAAGGTCGGGTTCCGTGCTAAGCGCATACAGTGCAAAAGCACCTTTGCACTTGCAAAGATGGCTCGGCTCTGCTGAATCACGAAGTGGCTTGCCGGAACATGGGCAATTACTTGTGGAGTGACTTTGATGCAGTTAGATGCAGCCTCCGCGCAACGTAAAAACGCTTCGGGCTCGGCAATATTGAAGCGCTCGATAAAGGTGCGATAAAGCAGGACAAGCCCGATGTAGTATGATGAGACAGCAATTGTTCGCAACGCAAGAGGTCCCACTTCCGAGTTAGGGGTCTCTAATTTCGGCAGAACCTGCTTTGTATAGTATTTCTCCAGCTCGGCGTCGTGTCTTTTCACATAGGATCGAAGCGTATCCTTGAGTTTTATATTCTGGGATGACTCTGGTTTTCGAATCAACCTCACGGATCTGTAAATGCGGCCCATGGTAATGTGAAAGTCTGCAATCACCGAGAACCAGGGATCTGCCTTTTCCGCAGCAGATGATGCGCTGTAGTCTTCCCCATCGCAAGAATCGATATCGCTCTCGGCATCGTCAATTGCTAATGGCTTCAGAAGTGCCGTTGACAAGGAGCGATCCAAGATGTAAAGACACCACCAGAGGTTGGTATGTGCAAGACGTATCTCATTTGCCTCGCTAGCAACATTGACGCTGTCCTCTAGGTCAAAGCCTTGATATATGCGAATTGCATGTCCTGCAGTGACCCACGCGTCGTTCACTTTGCCTCGCTCGATAAGATAGAGGCTGAGAAGTCCTTGTGCAGCAATAGTATTGATAGCTGCTGAAGGGCTTGGCTGGCAAGATTTGCCTGTACTCAGCGAGATTGCATGCTGGTACAAGAGCTCCGCAAGATCAATCCATTTGTAGACTTCAAACCCTGCCTCGGCGAAGACTGCGTGGTCTTTTGGGATCACTGAAGCAGCGACCGCCAGAATTGCGTAAAGAAGAACTGGAAAGTCATTGGCAGCCGTAAAAGCCGGGCCTCCGTCTTGAACTGACCACAAATTGTAAAGTTGTCGGAATCTGCGTTGGGTAATGATTGGGAAGATGGGGTAGATAAACTGATAGAAGAAGTCGATTAGGACTTGCATTAGCGACTCTTCCAGCTGCGTTACATCAATCGATGTATTCTCCGTATTGTAACCGTCAAAAGCTGAATCGCGGACCACCCCTTCATCGCTGCTACGTCCCATAGACAGATGGATCGCTGGTGGTCGTTCTGGTCTCTGGACCGCCGTGTCTGTTGAGGGTCCTCGCAAGTGACCCGCTCGCGGGTCGGAAGGCGCACTCCCATCGGCTAGAGTGGCCACGGTAGTTGCCGATTCCCCTCCCTCGGCACAAGAGTAGTCATTCAGGTCGTTGTGGTCATCCATGCCTGCCATTCTTGTGCTGGGCTTCAATGGAGAGGCTCCATCTCTAACCTCCAGCGCAACAGATTGTTGTCGGAGCCTTTGCTCCATAAGTGATATGCGGCTCTCAAGTTTCAGCACATATCTAGAGCCAGAATTAGTCTTCTTCCCTGATTTGTAGACGTACAAAAATGAGGATGGATGGAGAGAAGCACTTACTGGGGATCCACCAGCCTCGCATTACCATGGGGTTCAACATAGACACAGTCTGCCTTGTTGCGCGTACAACTTTGACAAGGATGCTCCCCGTCACATTTGACCTTCTTCCTTCGACATGCTTGACACGCCCGCCAGACCCGCTGTCGTTCATACATTGTGCCGCAGAAGTCTCATGTCAGTAACCTTATTACCGATGAGCTGATGGAGATGGAGATGAAGATAGAGATGGTAGGGGGTTAGAGCTCAGGAGTGTCGGAGGGTCGGATGACGATTTACCCCCGCTCTGAACCTTGGCGGAATCGATTCCGGGGACTGAGCCGCCATAATGACCACTGGTCGAAGCCCAAAACCAGTATGCTTGAGCACTGTTTCTATAATACAGCAGACGATAGAGATCCAACAGCGGAAAAATGAGGCCATCGGCCTTCAATAGGTATCTTAAATGTGCCCTCCAAATATAAGATCCAGAGCATCTCCCAGAGCCGAAGACTCTATCTGATCAGGTAATGAATAATGAACCTGCCAAATCGCATGACTACATGCTCTCTCTCTCCGTAGCATACTAGAACGGAGTCATCTTGAACATTAGTGGCCACATTCCTCATATTGCTTAGAGTTCTCTCTTCTTGCGACACGAAGAAAGCCCTCCAGAAAAGATTTTGCAACTGAGTAGGCAGAGTTTGTAAAAGATGCCCACATGCTGGCGCCCATCTTTATCCTCTCTTGTAGACACAAGCCAGGTCTCGTTGCCATTGATATGGGAGACTGTTAAATTCTTGGTGAGGGTGTTGCTTGTTCATTTCCATGTCCACTTCAATGTCCACTTCAAGACAAGCGACCTAGCATGGCTCTGAACCAGTGCTGAAACCCGAGAGGTTGCTTATATTGAATCGAAAATCAAGAAAGCAGATACTTTCGTGAACTATTAGGCCCAAAATTTAGCTTCTTCTGCAAGAATCACCATGAACGACACCCTATACCGGGCGGAAAGGGATTTCAAATCAATCTCAATAGGCCACGAATAGGGTCAAAATACTCGGGAATAGAGTGGAGTGAGCGAACTAAACACTAATAGACAATGTGTAACCCGGGTAGCACGCAAGGCTGTGCGGGAAAAGGCTATATCGCAGCACCATATAGTGCTAATCTGGTGGTAGTTGTTACGAACAGGCCCCAAGTGCATGGGCAGTCCAGTGGTTATGTTTTGCAATCCAGATTTTGATTCTCCCCACCCAGATGTAGCTAACAGTTACGAGGTACTGACGATGCAATATTCTTTGGTTGTCGTGTCTGTCACTCATTTTGCCGCTGCGCCAGGGTTCGTTAGTGTTTTCAGCTCAGCTCAATCTTCCACGCATTTAGACCAAATGAGCCTCTATCCTCCCAAGTGATTCGGTATATGTGACATCAAACACACACGGACTACTTCATACAAAAGGCAGCCAATCATTCAAGTCACAAGTCGTCGAAAATAACAAAGAGTATGCATATCGCCCGAAAACGTACACCCGCTCTATCCGACCCACGAATCAACTATTAATTCACAAAACTGCGCCCCAGCATTCATTATTTTGTCCACGTGTACCCAGTCATGGAGGAGTATTTCAGTTCCCTAGGAGATTGTTGATAGCATTTCGCCCCGGCAGAGCCGCCCTACCCTATGTTGTGCCAATCAGAAAGAATGGATTGCTCGGACTCACACTGCATTAGCTTAAAAACTGCTTGAGTAGCTGTATGCGATGCGACTAATTCTCAGCGTCTCGTTCCGAAAGGTAGATTAACCTCCAAGCATTCCTTTTTCGCACTATCTGCTATCTTGATCCACACCTCTGTTGATTCAGAGCCTTGGCCTTGGGGCGTCGGTGCACCAGGCTCCTGGACTTTTTGCCATTTGCGCCTATTTCAGTTAGATCACACTTTCGTCTCTCTGTTCTCATAAGTATTGAGGACGTTGGCATTGAACTTACATTTTGATGGATTTGTCTTGCTTTCGTTTAGAAAATGAATGAGGTCGTAGAGTATGTAAAGCTCAGGCTGACGCGGCTCGAATACTCGTAAGAGCAGGAAATTTTGAAGATAATCTTCGTTGTGCGGCGGGACTTGGAATAAGATGGCCTTACCTGAAGGTCTCCAAGAGCTATAAATGCTTAGAGTGTCTCTAAGGATGGCCTTCAGAGCCGCACTCTTGCCCAAGCCACTCGGCCATATAGTTTTGTCTTGTATATAGTACAAGCCCAGGGCTACATTGATCTGCATCAAGAAGCTGCAGCAAGAGGCCATCACTCAGCTAGCCCCGCTTTCTCGCTACCACGCCCTTCTTGATTAGGAGAAATACATTTTCAAATGGCTGTGCCCTTGCCTAGAATAGCACATCAACAGTCTTAACCATGCAGTTAATGAAGTTCATATTTTAACACTTGCCGCTGGAGCCGTAGCATCCGATGTTAGGAACTAAAATCCACTTTTCATCCACTCCTGCTGTTTTCTGAGCAGGCCATACGAGCATAGAACGGATGACGTCAATAAAGATCCTCTTCACAGTCTTCACAACAGATAGTCATAATTCATCCTTGCCATTGCTGTCTTCAGCCTCAACCCCTTCTCTCTCCGGCCTGCCTGGCGAGTACCGCTGCAGACTGGCAACAGTAGCCTTGAGATGCGTAAAGTCAGGAGCATCCTCACCTAGGCCCCATGCGAAAACACCGCCAAGCTGCTTTTCATCTACTATTTTTGGGAACTTCATCTGGATAGCTTCTGGTGTATCCCAGGACCAGAATATGTTTTCTTCCGAGTCCCAAAAGTGATACCCACCGCCGATTGTATCATACTCACCCCTTGACTTTGCTCTCTCAAAGGATGTAGCTAACTCTGAGGGGACCTGGTCATGCCATGAGAATGCCCCTGCTTGTCCAAGGTCCGCTCCCGTGGATGGATCTTCCATCAAGGCAGTTGGACATCCGATGGGATGTTCTGCGCACTCGTCAGCATGGCTGGCAGCCGTCTTGAACCACTTTACGTAGTAGGCAAATCCAAGGTTTAGCTTCTCAGATGGCACGCCACTCTCTAAGTATGCGTTTATGCTATCAGTGGATAGCTGCAAGCCTGTATGATGTTTGGTGACGGTGTCCCGTCGATTCATCAGGTCATATGTCATCACGTTGAAAAAGTCAATCGAGGCGATGATTTCTGGGATGGTTTCATTCGTAAAAGCGATCATGTCGCGTCGGAGACCTGGGACAGCGGCTGTGATGAGCTTTTCAGACCCCAGTGCCTTTCGGATTTCTTCGAGAAGTTTGGGGTATGCCTCGGCTTCCCAGGCCTTTTCTGAATTGGGGATTTGTTTGTAATCCTCGCCATTGCCCCTGTGGCTAGTTAGAATGAACAGCATAGAGGCCCAGAAGGTGATTGAGAAGTAGAAAATCGGAGAGGCAAAAGAAGGATGGACACACCCTGGATACTCCCAGTCGATATCAACGCCTGGAAAGCTTGTTATCAAATGACCATGTAATCTAGCAAGTGCGATTTACCATCTGCGCCAGTATCATCAACCATCCTTTTGATGTTGTGCGCGAAAAGCTTTCGGCTCTCATCTGTCAAGGCCGCCTCAGAAAATCCTTGCGTATCGCCCCATCCACCAATGGCGACAAGAATCGATGTTCCGACCGAGAACTTTGGTCGAACTGCATCAACAGTAGTAAACAAAGGCCAGTTCGAGGTGTTGTCCTTGGTATTGAAGACAGATGATTGCATGAATGCTAGGGCCACGTGCGTCGCATCTGATACAAGGGATAACTCAGGAACAATATCGTGTTGTCTAGCAATTTCAATGATCCATTCAGTTTATGTGTCGAACACTGGCTTTGATGTAGGAAAACTTACCCAGTGAGGTACATAACACATTTGACGCCGTGTGCCTGTGGGAACAGGGCCAACAAAGACAATATGACACTGTAGACTAACATCTCGGGCCCATCTCAGCCAAAACTGTTCATGTAGAAAAAACCAAGTACAAAACTCGTCGAAAATATAGATGGTGAGGAAGCTGCGACGCGACGCGAGGTGATGCCAAGACCGAGTAACTGCTGTAGCAATTCGTGATCAGGTGATGAAGCATGGCATGGACAAAAACTGGCCAATCATCTCCTCGGAATACAAATTCACTGCAGCCAGCCTTCCCAGCCCAGTTTCGCATTGCGATGAAACGGTTTCCACGAGAATTTATTTTTATGCTGTTCTAGAGCGGGAGTACTATTATCGCAAGAAGCTCTCTGCACCAAGTTCTCTCGAAAGGCTACATCAACTAATACCTGTCACATCAATTATCGCGAAATACCGTCGCAGTCTCAACCATACCGACAGTTAGCAAAGCCTCGCCGAAGACAAGGGTGACTTTAACCTTCAACTAGCCACCAGGCGAAGGGTGCCAATGGGTTCCTTTCCTCTACATCCCAAAAGACACCAAGAACACGTCTCATTATCCACGATATCGGATTTTGTCGAACAGATTATGGGTCAACATATCGCTAGACCAAAAATGCTTCATGAGCTACATTCCTAGTATACGGTCATTTCAAGCTCTGACAGATTTCCCATCGCCTCTCGACCGTGACCGACTCAATCAATATCCGAGTAGCCCAGATGCGTGTCAAGCTGGCAGGATACTTCTTCCAACTACTAGACAAACTTCCAAGATCTCGAAAATGTGTGAAGCCGGAACGATGAAAACGGGGTATCTCTCGCGACAAACACAATAAAGTTGTAGCCGGAGGGTTTGACTCGCCAGGATTCGAAGATTGAGAACAAGGTTTGGATCCTTACTGAAAGAGAAACAGGGTCCGATTTTTCTGTAAGTGATTTCTGTGTACGTTTTGTTTGTGATAGAGAGGGATGCTTCATGGTATGACGCAGAAACAGTCGACTGCCGTCCTGCGGTCAGTCTATTTGCAGATTGACCAGAGAGTACTCCGTACATGGATTCTGAAGTGAACAGAGCCTTGCCAAAGGTACTAGAAACACGATATGTTGTCAGCTACCCAAAAAAAACATCACAATCAGTCCAACTTTGAGTACCTTGCAAATTTCCGTCAAGTCCAAATCACCGGGTAAAAAGGGGTCAGGTAATCTGAGGGAATATTTCTTCTGGAATCCATCACCCAAGTACTCCACTAACGCCCAAGCCGATATCAAAAACCTCGACGACGATCCTTCCCGCAAAATCGGCTCTATTGATGATCGCCGTGATCCGCAAAAAGAAAAAAAAATTAGTGGATACCATATGAACAGATGGTCAGTGTGGTATATTTCGTGCCGAATAGATCGACAGAGGTAATAGCTCGGGATGATCAGCCCCACTGGTAGAGAACGGAGAGAAGAATCCTTCGACGACCTGGGTACCGGGTAAAGTAGATCCTGCTATTCCCTAATTGGAACATTATGCAGATGTATAAAGCAAAAACGCTTGGACTACATGGCAACTATTGAAAGGTGATCTGCAGGTAGGGGATTTTGCGCTTGGCATATTGGTAGATGCCAATGACAGGGTTATCTAGAATACAGATGGATTGGACTTGAAAGGGGTTATCTCACTCTAGCTTCATTTATCGCGAGCTTCATTCAAGCTATCAAAAATTAAGTTCAACCCTGTTAATGGAATGGTCAGGCACGCAAAGATATACCATCTAGGGGGATGCTCCGAGGGTAATATACAGCTAGCGTGTTGCAGTAGAGGTCAATAGCATTGGAAGGCAATAATCACCGAGAGATCGAGCCCCCGGTTTCTGCAGGAGATAAGGGTCTGACAGGATGCGTGTCGCAGTGAATATCTTTACAAGGGGCGTATAGTAGTGACCAGGGGGATATTTCTGAAGTCTATCGCGGCATCCAAGAATCTACAATCATGCTTTGCACATTGATAGCCCATCGACAGTTAGCTTCTCGGTGACTACTCTAGCCTATGTACACACATATGCCAACTCATCACGGCCAACCCCCGAAACAAGCAAAATGCCGACTAGATTCGGCGACCAGCCACAATTGCGACGCTTTTTTGCCCCCCACGATATCAGCAACGCCACGCGGGGCATTCTAGAGTCAGTCAGGTATCTCTAGAATGTTTTGATGATTTGTAGAGAACGCCATGTAGCGCAAAGGCCCGGGAATGGCCCAAAGCGGGGTGGTCCAGCCGATTAGGCGGATAAACCGGGGCGGGTCAGAGAGTAGAATCGGGGTTCAACAGGGCGCGCGGGTAAACATATCCGTGGGTAATGAGAGATTCTGATTGTATATACATACTGTACTGAGTTAGTGTGGTTGTCAAAGAGCTAGCAATTGCTTTATCTGAGGATTTGCTTTCTGGTTTGTGGCGTCGTCAGCGCCGGTCTGAAAGAGCTGCTAAACACGGAGTATGACCGGGTGAGCAACAATGCTCCGTACAGAACGAGAGAGAACTATGGACTATGTACTCTCCATGGGTATGATGATCATGATCACCGGCAGTCCTGCATCCTGCATGCACTGAGTGATTTGTTGGATTTCTCCGTGGAGCATCATCATCCTTCGATCGCAAGCATTCGGACGGCGTTCAATTATCGGATTTGCCTCCTTGCAAGAAGCGTGACTAGGGCCTGTCAGAAAAGGTCAGAAAAGAGAAAAAAAAAGAAAGCAGGGCTGTCATGCGGAGATCAATCCGCTTATCTCGGCTGTCCGTTAACAATATGTTTACCATATTGTCTGCTGTAGAATAGGGTTCTCCTAGTGGCTGAGTGGACCAACCAAGATGCACTGATAAGCTGGTGAGATACAATAGGCCAGGGACCCCAACCGGGTCATCACCTTCATCCACCTCCCACGCGATCCATCATCTCTTGGCTTTCGCCGCATTCCGAATTTCCCAGGGGAGGAGGAAGGAATAAGGAATACTAATATTCAATTAATGGATAAGGGTATACTTGATACTACTAGTTTCATGTTTGCTACTCCTGCTACTGCTACTGCTACGCTACTCTGTACTTTTGCGTCATGCACAAGACAATGGACATTGGACCTAGAACCTAATTAACCTTCAACATTGGACCACAAGTGCTGACATCAATATAACTAGCCAAGTTAGGTACAGTAGTAATATCATAATATCATGATTTTCCCAAACTATCGACTGGCAACCGGAGCTCCCCTTACGGAGGTCGAGATAAGCATCCATCCTCGGCCAGTAGGCGTTCACTGCCCCCCTCCGAAGGATCACTCCAGAACAAAGTTGACCGTTGGACGCCAATTAATCAACTTGAAATAAGTACAAACCTACTACGCAATGTCATTCTTGTGATTATCCATTGTTGTGGGACTGTCGATTCGGGTTTATAGACACCCCAGTCGCTCGTCTCTCGGCGTGAAACAATCCCCCGATCTATACTCCGTACCTATACACTCCACTCCGCACTTGATTCTTCTCATCTACCTATTCATCCTCCTTCTTTACTACTTTCTTCTCCATGAACAATGCTTCAACCACAATGGCCCACCCCCACCCCCAAGAATACACCTCCGTCTGGTGGCCCGAGGACCGAATCAAAGCGACTCTCGACACTAAATATGTCGTCAGCCGCCTCCGACCCGAGAACGTCCCGCGATTATTCGATCTCCCACGCTGGGGCGAGGGTTTAACCAGCGAGACATACATGGAATGGATCCTGCTTAAAGCAGGCCGTCTATTCTTAATCCTCGATACCATTGGAATCCCCGATCGCATCTTTGCGCTCGTCGACGAATCGTGCGATGACGATGATCTCCCGATCGCCGAGCAGAACGTGGATCGACTGGGTCTGTCGCCTGCGGGCAACGATATCGCCCTCGATACCAAATTCTTCCATACTCAATGGCGGTATTTGGTGAGGGGAATTGGGGAGGGAGAGCATGTTACATATACGCAGAATGAAGGTGTGCCGGTGGAAGTGGTCCGGACTACGACGAGTAGTGGCGTCCAGGGTCGCGATGATACCGCCGATAAGGTCGTTTTGGCCGGCGCGGTATGTCGCGTCTACTTGCGCACGCAGATCCAAGTTGGCGGTGCGCCGCATTTCTTTTCTACCGCTGAGGTGCTGGAGGAGATTCGAGGTCTGCGCAAACTCGCGCATCAACATGTTATCTCGATCCATGCGTCGTATTTCGTCGACGATACCATCTGTGCCCTCTTCACCGGCGCCGAGACCGACCGCACGCTACATAGCTTCCTGACGGATGAACCACCAACGTTTAAACGGCAGTCGAAAGAGTTCCGTCGCCAGACTCTGATTACTTGGCCGCATTGCCTCGCATCAGCGGTGGCATGGCTGCATGCCCGTGGCCATGCCCACGCCGCAATTAGACCATCCAACATCCTCGTCGACCCGAATTTCCACATCTACCTAGGCCAATTCCAGGCTCTAGACTCGCTTCTCGCACCACCCCGAGTCAATGACTTAGAAGCATACCAATACTCCGCCCCAGAACGCTGGGTCCGCACCGCCGCACCAACAATTCAACCCTCAATCCCAAGCAAAACCCTCCTCCCATCCGGCGGCCGCACAGGCCGACGCAAGAAACCATCTCGCCTAACCCTATCAACTCTGGACGAAAGCCGCTCCGCATCCCCAGATCTCCCACGTCCAGACTCAGCCGCTTCAAAGGGCACAGTAATCCGCATCGGCCTACCAGGCTCACCATCACGCTTCTCCTTCGCTTTCTCCTCATCATCCTCATCTTCCTCTGCTACATCTACCTCCGGAAACACAGATAGCACCCGAAGCCCAACACTCAAACACCACCGCAGCGCAATCTGGAGTAGACCCAAAGCCCTCCTTTCCACACCATCAATCACATCATCCAATTCCTCGACAACATCCTCCTCAGCAGCATCAACAACCTCCCTGGTCTCTCCACCCCCAACTCGCCCCTCACCATCCACCTCTCCAAACATCATCACCCCCCAACAACAATCATCAAACCCGTCCAAACCCTCCCTCCACACATGGCACTCCACCCAAACAAACCCCACCCACGCAGACCTCTTCTCCCTTGCCGCAGTCACCCTCGACATCCTAACACACCTCTGCAAACGCTCCCTCTCCTCATTCACATCGCACCGCTCCGCCCGAAACCGCTCCGCCGGTCGAGGCGGCGGCATGGCAGATGCATCCTTCCACCTAGACCGGAACGCAGTCCAAGTCCAATCCTGGATCGCATTATTAGAAGGTGACGCGTTGAAACGCTGTCGACGAGACCGAGGCAGTGACCGAGCTTATCACGCCGTGCCGCGGATGTTAATCGTTTTGCGGGCGATGTTGGCCGCAGAACCGGAGAAGAGACCGCCTGCGAAACGGGTGAAGAAGTTTTTTGCTTCTGCAATCAAAGAAGTCTCTGGGAAGGGCGGGGAGGGGGTCGTGTTGCATTGTTTGGAGGTGGATAGGGAGGAGAAGAAGAGGAGGCGGAGGGAGGCGGAGTTAGCGCTGCAGAGGGAGATGAAGATGAAGGAGGAGAAAGAGAGAGGGAAAGCGAAGAAGGCAACTAAGGCGGACTTGATCAAGGATGAGGAACCATTCTTGGATTCCTCGTCTGTGTCTGAGTTCGACTTTGGATTTACTGATGGCGGTAGTGATAGTGAGACTAATGAGGACCAAGAGGATCACGCGGATGTGGTTGATCGGTCGATCTTGGAGGAAGAGGTACCTATCCAGGTCGACCGAGTGTCCCCGCAGCTTTCACTACCCGCCCTCGATGTGCACATCAGTGGGATAGAAGGGTTGACATTCCGTCATGTTTGATAGGGACGGCTCTCCTGGAGTGATTCTGGTTGTTTCGGGTTTGATATAGGGGGCCTCCTCCCGGCACTGTGGGTGTCAAGGGGGGTCGATTGGCGCATTGTATTTTTATACCTTTTTGGGATGGATTGTATCGATCAACGACTGGACGAGATGTATACTTAATTTCTTACCTGACTTACCACAGACCCTGTTCATTAAATCTTTTTCGTTTGTGTATATTGCAGATCATCAAGACAGTCATAGTATGACTAGGCGGCCACTCAAGGTTAATAAAACGCCTGGTATTAGCTTAAACAGTGTGCACTTCTCATAGCAAGCTGGAAAGTCATTATGAATGTATTTGAATTGTTCGAGACACGTAGTGTGCGGTGTAGCTCTCACAGAAACCCCTGTCTATCCTGTAGTTTCAAGAACGCGTATTGATACAATTGTAGAATCACATCTCTGCCATCAAAAAGTGCACATTGTGCGACGTCAACTCACTTCCTTTACAGCCACAAGGCAAGGGCTCCCACGCCAGCGGAGAGCACCATAGAAATCGTCAGCAGGTGAGCAGGGGCTGAGGAGCCGTGGACTCCAACTGCACTAGCAGCGTTCTTGGTAGAGCTTGAAGTGGCACCACCACCAGAAGCAGTCGAGCCCTTGCCCGAGGCAGTGGAAGCACTCTTGGACGATTCCTTGTAGGTCTGTCCCAGGGTGGGGAGAGGGGAGCTGGGGTCAACTTCCCAGGCGCCAGAGGTGTAAGCAGGACACTCAACAGCCGAAATGCTGCCCGTCTCCTTCTTGTAGTTAGAGAGGACAACTCCAGTCGGGTTCAGCGTCGCCCAGTGAGCCTTGAGGTTGGAGAAGTCAGGTGACACAGGGGTTGGTGTGCCCTGGCGGGTGTAGCCATCCTCGACGATGGTGTTGGTGGCAGCACTGACCGAGGGGCCGTAGTTGATCAGGCCGTATTTGTTGGTCTCCTCGATCCATTCGTAGATGATAGCGCCAGACCAAGTGCCGGACATCTTCGAACCAAAGATGGAGTCCTGGTCATCAAAGGTACGAGGGGCGGGAGTGTTGCAGCCGGTCTCGGAGAAGAAGATGGGAATGGGGTAGTCGGTGGCATTCTTCTGCAGCATGTTGTATCCCGAGACCTCGTAGCTAGACTGGCCGCACCACTCATAGGCATTCAGCGAGTAAAAGTCCAGACGCTCCGATTCGTTCTTGGAGCACGCGAGGTAGTTCTGAAGCATAGGGCGCAGGTCGGCGATATCTGCCGCGGAGTAACCGACGGGGATCTCCCGGTAACCCTTCTGATTACGGTAGGCCTTGATGTCACGGGCAGCAGCCAGAACGTAAGGGGCGGCGTGGGAGCCATTCGCGGTGGTCAAGACTTCATTGCCGACGAAGACACCAGCAGTGTTGTCGAACTGCTGGAACTCATCCAGAACTTCCTTGAAGCGGTCCAATTGGGTCTCGTTCCAGTGAGGGGAGGTCTATATGCAATTCTCCTTGATTAGTGCCAACTCAATTTCACGCAGAACTCCAAGTTTTGTGGCCCTTACCTGCTCAATCTGGGTCGTGAAGGTATCGAGATCGACGAACAGGTAGATACCAGCGTCAGCAAAGGCCGTCATGCAGCCCTTGTGGTCGGCATTGGGATCCACGTGGTACACTCGGATGGCGTTGGCGCCCAGCTCGGACATGCGCACGATATCGCGCTTGCACTGGGCAGTGTCGATAAGGGGATCGTTGGGAGTCAACTGATAAGCGATGCCTGGTACATAGTCCTGTTAGCAACACGGATTCCCTGGGGCAATGCGATACGAGTGCTGCCCAAACGTACCCTTCAGGTAGTACTGTGTGCCATTCTCATAGAAGAACTTGGATCCGATCGCGGAAATGGTTGGAACGGCGCCCACCGTCGCAGCCTGGAGGCCGGCCAGCAGCAACGGGACCGCAGAGAGCGCGAGAGAGGACAGCATGATCAATTCTCAATGATAAGATATGTCGGGAATGGATGGATGGGTATCTTTATAGATCGTAATGCTCGTAGAAAATCCGTGCGAATGATTGAAAATGCAAAAGGGAAACGAATGAAGTGCTGCGCTGGACAACGAGGGAGTCGCGGGCAGTTGCTGATCGCGTTTGCAGGAAAAGGAAAGAACCACCTCAAGAGGCTCGTGTGTAAATCCAAGTCGACCAAGAGAAAGAGAGGGAAAAAGAGCAATCGCGACAGAAGTTGGCAGGAGCTGGACGAATACTTGGATCTGAGACCTTGGCAATCCGGTGTTCGCTGATTACAGTGGCAGCCACTACCCAACTAGCGTGCCAACGGCCTTCATTCCGGCCCCAGTCCGTGACATGCCAGGGGGTCAGCAAAGTGACAGGATCCTTTTTCCGGGTAGAGGACGGGCATATCAAGGTCGTGAGAGTCAATCGTATACAGCCATCTCAAGGGTATATAGTTCAGCCATTGACGACCGTTTGAAACCGTTTGGACTGTTTCTAAGGTTGGTGGGGAACGGGAATCTCCGAATGCTTGTGCCTGAATCTGACCGCCAAGATAATCCTCAATGTTTATTGGTCAGAACATGTGACTATTTCTGCCCCTTCTATCCCTCACCGCTATTGTCTCGTATCTCTCCATACATTCAATCGATTTCCATTTTCTCCCATCCTCTCACTGCGAACGCTAAGATCTTTATAAGGAGTCTACGGTTTCTATGCTTATCCTAGGCCTTTTCTCCAACAAGCTCTACTGACCGTAATGCCCTTCCCTAGAGTTCCGGCCGAACTACAAGCCAGGAAGACGTGGTTCTCTTTCAGGGTTCGAGCATTGCATACGACATGGATCAGACGGTCTAACCATCCTCTGGATCATGAATGCCGAGATGTGCTCGAGAACAAGGATTTATCGAGCGGCGTACCGTTAGCGGCAAAGCATCGCCGCCTCTCTGTTGTCAACTCAATCCTAGATAACAGTCAATTACTGAGAATAGTCATCGATTAAGACAGCACTGCACGGATCTGTTGAAGTACTTGTTGCAGCACGGTGCTAACTCTACCGCAGAGAATGCCCGAAAAGATACTCGTTTAAGACTTGCCCCAAGATTGGGTAGATTGGATAGAGCTCGAGAGCTTTTGGAATGCGGAGTTGATCCGTCGCTTGGACCTGGTTGTTGCACAGCTCTTGAGAAACTACCGACTGGTCTTTCAGAACCACCTCGGATCAAAATGATTACCGAGAGCAGCACTAGGTAGTCTCATGTTAGGCCCACGAAGCTTCATCAAGAAAGTGTGCCAAGAGTAGTTCAACCGCCCAAGGTTAAGCTTCTTCTAGATAAACGTGGGAACGTGGCCGACGGTCAACCGGGATAGAACTCTATGGTGCCTCTGGCTTTGCTATTCCTCACCGCCCGGTTCCATATCTGAAGATTCAGATGTTGCGAATTCTCGTGGTCCAGACGTGATGCAATACACTCATGCAATTGGCTAGAAAATTGCTAAATCATGGACAATTTCCCACTATTCTGCCAACTTTAGTATGAAAATAGGGCAGTCAGGTTCCAGATCTCGCCGCCATCGGCTCCAAGCCATTGTTGCCCTAGCCCTAGCCCCAATTCAGTGGAGATGCGGATATCGAAGGGGCCCGCATGACATCGTGTGGCCGCGTGGAGTATGCATGTACTCCGGATGGAGTATGTATGCCATCATATATCGTGCTAACATGACGATCAAACCTGTGAGAAGATGGAACTGAGAGAATATTGTACGTACTCAATGTTTCTCCACTTATTTCAATAATGATGTTAGGGGAAGGAGATGCAATTCGGTAGTAAATACCAACTCTCCATTTTGAGGATGTATGAGGAAGTCTAATCACACAGAAATTAAGCTCCTCCTATTGGAGATAAGCGTGGGAACGTGGCCGGCCAGGGTAGAAAGATATTCCAGTTTAATAATAATGGATGTTGAAATTTCCTGTTCGAACTTCAACAGTCTCCCACTTTGATCAGCCCGGAGTTTGCCGAGTTCCACTTGGAATCATTTTGATTATAGGATTTCTCCGACTGCTCCTCACTTCCCCTCTTCTCCAGACCACGGCCTGTGCTATCATAACTATAAATAAAAAAGAGGGATATGTATGTATCTGACGAATCCTTTCCATTCCACCACGTATCGGAATGGAGGATCACCGCATGGTCGCACTAAATGGAAACAAACATTACGACGACCTCGAAAATCATCAACTTCACACAATAAAGAACAGAGAGGAAAGTGTGTGTGTGCGTGTGTTTCCACACGTTCCATCCGAATTCGGACTGCCAAAGAAACCCTGCCAATCTTTTACTTGTTTAGCATGGCCCGATGGAGTCCTTTGTTATCCACCACATAGATTCGGGAGGGATCAACCCCCAGCAAAATTGGGACCGCGAGCCTCGACGGCTTCTAGATTCTGGATCGTTCGCCGATTAGCGGTCAGATAGCGTTCACCCACCCGCGAGTCCGCGACCGAGATATCGTGACCATCGGGGTACACTCAGGCCGTCCGGCAGACCCCGATGTTATTGGGTATGGAGGGGGTTTTGGGCCGCGATGGGCCTGCCGATCGGGAGGAGATGCTGCTAGCCCTGCCTGCGCGCCCGTATCAACATCGTGAACCTGCCTATCAAGTTCCAGAGTATCCCCGATGGTTGGAGTATCAAAGAAAAACACCGAGGATCGGACCCCGGCCACGCTGGCACTGGTCATCCCCGTCAGAATGGTGCATCGTTACCACTGGTTGCACTGCGACAAGAATCGGGAGGAGATGCCTAAATGGAGTCCAAAGACAGAAGAAGGTCTCAGCGGCGTGATAGATAGGGTCAATACGACATGCTGAGTGGATAGGGGATAGAAGGACGAGTGTTATCTCTAAGTATAGAAAGGTCTCAAAAGGGCACCAAGGCACGGTAGCAGGGCCGGTGAGACTCGAGAGCCACCGCCACGAGCCCAAGTACCAAAGTAAAAGGACCTCCTCTTTCACCACCACAATGCACCAGCACAGTAGCACACCACCACCACCATACCACCCAACCAACCATTGCAAGCACGTCAAAGAGACTCCAAGAGAACCTCCCAAAGTAACTTCGTCCAGACCGGCCAGACTCTGAACGCCTCTCCACTTATCTCCACCTATTCCGACCTCCTCCACCAATGATACTCCTCAATATCCGCTGTGGTCGTCAGCAGTGGATCCGGAATCCATTACGATCGACTGCGTCGACCCTGGACTTGAGTCCTTGACCCTGGACGATGCTGGCACCAGCTTCCAGAGGCAAATTGCGCTTCGATCTGCAATCCTGCTCTCATGACGTTTCCGCAAAGGGGGCCCCCTTTCCTTGTCTGGGACTTTTTAAGCTCGCTCACCAAATTTGGACTATAATAAAGTCGTGCCCGCATCCGGCCTCGACTTCCCCCACACGATCTCGCTTTTTTTCCTCCCTTTCCTCTACCCCCTCCCCTGACCATCACCCTCCCCGGGCCCCTATCTCTCCTATGATCGCATTCTGTCGACATGATACTATAATCTGGCCGACCCCATTCCCGATCACATCGCTATAACTCTCGAAAAGGAGCAAAAAAAAGGAGAGTATATTATATACTACCCACACGACCTACTACTCGAATATGTCGAGCTACGAAGCTACTTCCCCTTTCCGGGTCTCGACCCACGATCTCATCCAGTTGGAGCGCAATGAAGCCTTCCGTGCCATGCGGGAGCAATTACGCCGCCAAGATTGTGGTATGGAAGGGCCCAGCTTCTGCGCTACCCACCGTCACTCGTGCAGCTCCGCCGAGCAAGAGTCCTTCCGCCTCCATCGCGACATCATCCACACCCTCCTGGTGCCCCTCTTCCTGATCAACCACCAAGCCGAGCGAATCGCTGCCCGCGCCCTGCCCAGCAAGAAGGGCGCCGAGCCCGAGCGAGCCTTCAGGGGCGAGGCGCGCAGTGCCTTCGCCTGGCTCTCGTGTATCCTGACTGAAGAGCACGATTGGTACCTAACCGCGCGGTGCCCGGCCTGTATCGTCCTGCATGTCCTGCACTCCGAACCCACTATCCGTTTCGTCACCGTGGCGGCCCTCCTCGCCGGGCCCCGCTCCGGCTTTGACTGCTGGCTGGCCGCCCTGGAGACCGCCGTCCGCGAGGACCCCTTTTGGGGCGACGCGTTCTGGCCAGAAATTGAGGACCGCGCTGCCCGTCTGGCCGATGGTGTTCAGCAGCTGGTTCGCCAGTGCCACGAGCTCCGCACTACCTTGGACAGCCCAACCCTCGCTACTCCCACACTCGCCAAGACTTCCACCACCGCCTGCGAACGTTCGGCATCTACCTGCACCATCCCTCTGAAACCTTCCAGTTTCGCCCGGAAACAAGTCCGTCTCAGTCGGGAGGAGCAGCGATACCGATCCTCGCTTGTCTGGAACTCGTGGAACTGCTCTCGGGAAATGCGTCAACCGCTCGGCGGTAGCACCTCGACTCAGTCACGCCGCCGTTCTATGACTTCATGAATGGTCCGCGTGGAATCATGGTCATGGTTCTACCTGACCATATTCATTTAACATCACCTCTTTATCGGTGCAACTCACCTTTGACACTGAACCCTCGCCGCAAAAGCAGGCCTGCCTCATACCGTCGATCCCTGGAAAAGGCACATTATTACGTCTTTCTACAGATTGGAGACTCGAGACTCCGCGGACTTCCCTTGGAAGTGTAACCCCAGTATCTCGATGCCGCGGACACATGGCGTCACCCCCGCACCCGGCTCCCCCCTTACCGATTTGCGACCGCGAGAATTCGCGCAAGGGTCCACGGGCACCGACAGCTGCACCCGCAACCCATCCGTGATACTGGTGGACATGCGACGATGATCCGAAGTTGGTAGGGCAATCTGCCTCTCCACCGGAACATCTCATGCAGCCTGGACTGTCTGGGTTGCACGGCGCCGGGCCAGACTCGTCGTACCGCGAATGGAGGTCGTCTTGTGCGATCTACCATGCGCAAACCCCATCTACCATTTACCATCTACCACCATGCCACTTATCATCTTCTGATGCTGCCAAGCGTTTGCATTTGTGCTTGATGTGATGGTGACAATTACTATGCACCAGTCTAATATAATGCTAATTATAATGATACTCATAACAATTATGCTATCTCTCCTGCAACCTTGCCCACCTTCTTCAATGCCGTACAACCATCGTAGAAATGGAAAATCCAATTCCTCACCCACTACTCGGTATAATCTGCCACCAATTTCCACATCATCCCGCGTCTGAATTGAGTACTATGTATTGGTAAAACCACGTATAGATGTAACTATGTACCAAGCTAGATCACCTGTCAAAAAATAACATACCTCGATAGTGATATCGAAGGAAAGTAAGCAAAGACCCATGTTTCTCAATCATCCACCCACCACCATCCACGCCTGTCTGTCTCAAGCTCTCTCCCACGCAAGAACTGACACGTTTTCCGTCACGCCGGGAATCAATGTGGCAAGGCCACACTCTATCCGAGACCCCTCGGTGGAGCCGGGGAGATAACCCTGGACGGCGAACCAGATCACGGCCAACGGTGGAAATTAATACGGGCCAACGGCGTTGAACAGTGTAGGGCCAAACTGGCGGAAATACATAATGGTTGGTCGTACCGTTGTAGGCTGCGAAGTTGTTGGATAGTGCAAATGACATGATGGATTAGTTTAATCTAATTTAATACTTGAAGAATTGAAGTGTGGACTCGAACTTGAACTAAAGTCCAGACGAGCAGGGATTAGGGAGGAAGGGGGTCCTGTCATGTCTGCTCGGTCGGAGTGATCCGATCATAGCGTATGTACACAAGGAGGGGTCAGGTCAGGGTCTGTTTGGGGGAGGAGGATGGGGGATAGATGCTTGTTGGAAGTACATATTGTACTTCGTGGTACAGTAGGTGGGAGGATATACCGAGGGGATAAAGTACCGAGTACATATTCATCTATTTGCAATTAACCAAGTTGTCTGTGTAGGTTAGAAAGAGTCTGGAGCATGAGCAGCCATCAATTCATTCGTTCATTCGCTGGTATAGGTAATTGAGCGATTAACTGAATAAATGAAAGCCAGTCAACTATATTAAATCTTGACAGTACCTAGGTAGTGACTCGAAGATATGATCACCCGGGGGATGCCGGCAATAACTACTTATGCTGAACCAGGATACAAAATCCGCATCAGTCGAATAAGATACACACTGCAGGCGACTCGAATAGGGCATACAAGGTCTAGGTACTCCGTACATACCAGCAGAGTTTGTACACCTCGGTGATTCCAGACTGCTACCAGACTTTCAGGCCACTTAATTACCTGGGTGCTGGGCCCTCTCGAAGCCAAAAGAAAAAAAAAGGAAGTCAAAAGAAAACAAGTAATGCAGGAGACCCAAAGGGAGGCCTAACCCCTCAGTGGCGAGGTCGCCCGATCTGGCCGGAAACGTCGAAGAACCAGAAAGGTGGTGGTAGCGGGTTGGGTAGACCGGGGAGGACGGCATAGAAGTTAATAAGTACATATTACATACAGTACATACTTTGGTAGGAAGGTAGGAAGAGAAGTTAGGGATAGAAGGGCGTTTAATCATCGTAAATTATCATCGTGGTTGAAGAAAATGAAGTTCATAATGTTTGTAGTACTATCGCCTTACTATCTCGTTTCTTCGGTTAATCGGAAACCAGAGGAGAGTAAATGGCCCTTGGTTCAGGTAATGACAGGAGGGTTATCGAGGAGGGACACCGATGCTAATATAATAACCACAATAGTTTCATCCCACTTTACACTTTGGGAGGGGAGATTCGAGGAGGGGGCCCTTTCGCCTCATATTGATGATCGGACCCGAGTTCATCAACTCGATGCAACGAAGAGAGATTCTGTGTTGTACAGAGTAGACATGGATGCTGTACATAAAAAGGAAGATGATCGCCCCCGAGTGGGACTGGGCCCAGGCTGGACCACAAAGCCACCGCCCAACGGGACCCAATGGGGCACCTGACCGGCCAATCACGGGCCCAGTCACGGGGCCCGGCCATGGACCAAGTGTCTAGAATCTGGTCTCTTTTTTTCTGCCGTAGCCTCCGTCTGCTCTTCTTACATACCGTGCAGACTGGGCATCCTACTAGTTATGTACGAGCATGGTCCCTGGACCTGGCATAGCTGAGATTTCTTGAAAGGAAGAGGGTGAAAAAAGAAACACAAGAAGGAAAACACCCAGAACAAGTAATGATCCATACGGCGTACTTGATTTATTCAATAAATGTCCATCGGGACCACGACGAAACCTGGATCCGATGACTCGATGACTGAAGGTCTAGAACCTGCCCCATCTGCCCGAGTCTGGACTCCCCCTCTAGTACTAAGTACCTCTCTTCACGCGGTGCCCGTCATACATCGTCCAAGTACCCGCTACGTCCGCCCCAATTTTCCTTCCTCGTCCCCTTACTCTCATTCTTCAACTCGTCGCTTTCCTCCTCGTCTACCTTGTCTTCTTCCAATCTTTCTGCTTCATTCACATCTCTCGCCCATCCCACCGTCGTCTTCCTCGCTCTTCTCCTCCATCCTCCTTCTCTCCGCCCTCCACGCCTCCTCCCTTGTCTTCCCTCCTCTCCAGTTAGCTGGGCCTCTTTCCCATGCCGTCCGCTGTCGCTCTCCGCCCTCCCGACCGGACCGACTGGACAAACTGGATGAATTCACAGTGCAATGGACGGTGTGGGCCTGCAACTGCCCTCCTAGACGATCGAAACATGCATACCTCCCGCGCCGCCCTGAAAATTGATACCAACCGTCGCTTCTCCCAGCAAACAGCGCTGGACTCATCATACGAGGGTCCCAGTCCAGCTAAGCTTCGCCGACGAGCATCTCAAGGCTCCATACGCACCAAGCCTTCCCCCGTCTCCCGCTTTCTATCCAAGAGCAGCGTGTCCGTCCACTTTCCATCCTGGGACCAGCGCAGCTCCTCGCCATCGCGAAACCGGTCGGCCGATTCCCGACTGCGCTTGTCCACCACCGTGTCTCGCGGGCCGAGACCGTTGACGGCTCATTCTCATTCCCCTTCAACCTCTTCTTCACCGTGGAATTCGCCTCCGTCTTCTTTCCAGTCGGATTACCCGGCTACATTGCCGCCTACTCCCCCGGAGGACGATAGCCACATTGCCTGGAACCCCAAGTCGGAAATGCTGCTGTTTGATGATCATCCGCATCAGGAGCCGGGCTCCTCGGTCATGATGGATGAGGGTCCCGGGATGGATACTTCGTCGACGGGTCGTTCCGACACTTTGAGCAGCCCGTCTGGTGGGTCTTCGAATGGATCGTCAAGCTCGGGAGGCAGCCCAGGCCCTCAGGACGAGATGGATTTGCAACAGGATGTGGGATCGTGGCTGGACCATGGTATCAATGTGACTGGTAAGAAAGCTCTCTAAACTTGCTTTTTGATCGTCCCTTTAGATTTTTCATTGGTTACTAACAGGATTGGTAGTGTCATCATTGGGAGTTTCTAACCCGCGAGGCGAAGCCGTTAAGATTGTCTCACAAACACTTCCTTACCCACGGCCTTCTGACCAGTCGATCTCCGTCCCGAGAAACGACAGTATCTTCTATTCCATTGTCCGAGCTGTGCACGGCCACTTGCAACAGGGCCACTCCCCATACATCAATGTCACCCACGCCGTCCCCGAACAATTCAGTCTCTCCAACCTCCCCCACTCTCCCCCTAGCACTCCTCGATCTCCCACGGCTACCGATGAATACTTCAACGCGGCCGTCTTCTCCAGTGCAGCTGTTGTAGGAGCCTATCATGACTACCGCGGGCCGATTCAGAGGCAGATCGCACATGCCCCAATGCCTATCGTTCCTCCCCACAGTGTCCATATCTCTGTTCTCGAGCGGTACCTTCCTCCGCCATCCGCACAGGAGTACCGCGATGTCTTTTGCGCTACTCGTCCATCCTTCCTTGTTGATCGTCTCTGCGAGCTGTCGCCGGACGGCGGCTCTCTTCTCTTCGTTTACCCTACAAAGAAGGGTGCTTCGACTTTCAAGTCCCAATACTTGGGTCCTTTGCTTGACCCGCTGCTGCGACAGCTGGTTGTAGTAAATGGTCTGTCCGCCGATGTGGGCCGATATCTGGGCAAGCTCTCCAGCGTCTCGATGATGGACGACTTTGCCACGATGAAGGCCAACATCGTTGCCCTGTGCGAGGATCTGAGTTCTTCATCCTCGCAGTTCCAGGTTGCGGATGCCGGCAAGGCTAGCGCCCATCTAGACCGTGATCTTTGGGTGGAATGGTATATCCACCAAGAGAAGGCCCGGATGAAGGAGGTGCTTAGCCTGTACTGCCAGAATGGCCGCCGGCCACCAGTGAACAAGGCTCTGACCACTGGTGGCTCGGGCGGTCTTGTGCCTGACAAGGAAGTCACCTCTTCCATGCTGCTTAGTGAGATCTTCGACGGCATCCGCAAGCGCCGCTATGGCGAGGACAACGAGCCTCGTGATGGTGTCGAGCTGGGTGTGTTCGTGATCCGACGCACCCATTAAGCAATCCCCCTCCATCCCCATAATACCTACCACCCACCTCTCTTCCTGATAAACCATTCTTCCCTTCTCCCAACTCCTCTTACAAATACCCGATCTTTTTTAAAGCACAGCAAAAATGTCTCTTTTTTTTTTACCCAGGCAGCCTTGATGTGAGGCTGCCATGAACATCATACCGGACCCTGGCGAGTGGTCCCTCGGAGTTGGTTGTGCGATCTCTTTGTGTCTTGCTCCCTTATTTCCCCTGTGGGCTTGTGTTGTACGAGTCCCCCCCCTTTGCATTTATCCCCTGGTTGGATTGAAACGAACGAGAATACCCATGATGTTGGTCCCTTTTTTTCCTTTGGCAGATGAAGATGTGATGATTGTTTCAGTTGTTGGAATCCTGGCCATGGATAGCGATATAAAATACACGATTGAGTTGTAAGAGTGAGATCTTTTTCTACTGTATCTAGAATAGTAGGGTATGTAGAGGTCTTGTATGAATCAATGGAGCTATCTGTTGGAAAAATTGTCTGGTCAGGCTACTTCCCAGGCATCAGCTACTGCTCCTTGACTGGCCTTCCCATTCCGGTGTTCAGTGGCAGTAATATCAGAAATTTCCTTTACTGGAGTAGGCATTTATAGGCTACGATCTCTTCCAATCAGGAAAGAACTCGAAGTTTGCATGATGCGTGCACATGTGAGGTTAATCGGACGCTCCCTCCATGCAAGCCTAGAACAATAACAACAATTCAAGGCCACAATAACACGTACGCGTTGCCTCAGACATGTGGCTGCCTTGGAGATCCCAAATAATTTTGTTTGTCACTCCAAGTATTTAGACAATCTCCACTCTTTCTTGCCTCCCTCTACCCAAATCGTCTGCCTCGACTCCACACTTGTATGCTTCGCCCCGGTCAAACTTTGATCCGATAATCCAGCGCTAACCGGGAGAGCAGCGCATGCTTCAGCGCCGTCTGCTTTTCTGACGAAAGTACAACTACTCCGCTCCACTTCTTTTCCTCCACGTCTCTTCGCTCGTCCTGCATATCCTCTTCCTGCGAGCCAGCCCTCGCCGTGACCATTGACTTTTTCTCCCGACTTCTTCCCACGCCCACATCTGATTTTCTACACTCATCTCAATGGCCTACTCCCCAGGCCCTCAATCCCCCGGCGCTGGGCCTGCTTACCATGGCGGTCCGACCTCTCGTACACGCTCCGCCAGTCCTCCCGGTGCATCTGGGACTCTCTCCAAGAGAGATAAACGTCGGACTGCGCTGCAGGAACGACTCCACGACTTGACGGCTACTTTCTCCCAGAACCGCGACGCCCAGTTCCGCCAGCAACTACACTCCCTTCAGTGCGATATGACCCTGATCAATAACGCGGACCCCTACCAGGCTGGTCCTTTGCCTGACTCGTCTGAGGATATTGCACACTTGATTGAGGATACTGTTGGTGGGGGGAAATTCGCCAAGGAGATGGCGAGTCTCTCGGGAACTTGGTACTCCAAGTTTGTTCATGAGATCAATAATGTTAAGGAGCAGAAGGACTCGGACCTTGCACAGATCATGGTATGTTTTTTGGATCTTTTCTTTGGTTTATACGAAATTTGGGCGCTGCAGTGCATTACAATTTTCTATCCTTTTCTTGTCTTTACTGACCGTGGAATTGTCTTCCGCAGAACCGTCACCAAAACAGCCTCGAGCGACACCGTCGCGAGTACGATTTCCGAGTCCACTTTGCCAAGGAAGAGTTCAACCAACTCTCTGGCACTCTGCGTGAGCGCCTCATGCAAAGTATCTCCAGCAAGCGGTCCCGCCTCATGCGCGAGAAGGAGCAACTCGATATTGCCGATACAAATGCCCTTCTACTCCACCCCAATCAGTTCAGCATCACCAACCCCGCCAGCCCTGGTGGAATCCATGGCAACCGCAAGACTCGTCACACCCGTCACCGGGTTGACTTGGACGAGCTGGGCAACGGCATTGTCTCGGAACTGAACAAGCGCAAGCGCAAGGCGCCAGAGGAGGACGCTGGATCCCCCGTACGGGAAGCGGGCGGCACGACCCCCGCGGAGCGCTCCAAGGCCTACGTCGAGAAGCAGGCCGCGCCAACCTACACCATCCAATCCCTCTTCACCGACAAGGAGCTCAGCGCACACTCCAATCACGCGCACGTCGCGACCGTCCACTTCTTCTCGACGTCCAAGCGCGCTGACCAGAACTCTGGTGCCGTGACAAACGGCAACAATACCGAAACCGAGGAGACAC
Organism: Penicillium ochrochloron; assembly: GCA_022985105.1. NCBI lineage: Eukaryota > Fungi > Ascomycota > Eurotiomycetes > Eurotiales > Aspergillaceae > Penicillium > Penicillium ochrochloron. The sequence continues at coordinate 380,078 of JAAVMA010000007.1, forward strand.
CCGATGGCACCGGCCACGAAGACAATGGAACTCCCAGTGCCACCGATATGATGCGCACTGCCAGTCAAAATTTCCATGTCACGCGGTCGACCCGGGGCACGGCCGCTCACAGCGCTCTCAGCGCTCTGGCCGATCTCGCTGATAAGAATGCGACGCGCCCCGCCCTACCCTACCATGTCCTCTCCAACTATCACGCCCGGCCGAACGGCAACGCGCCTCCGTTGACCTCTCTCTTGAACGAGGAGGTTGACGACGACCTGTCAAGAGTCGACCGGCTACACACCAGCAAGCCGGTGGGATGGATTGATTCCTCCCTCATCGACCTGGTCGTGGCGCCGTTGCCGTCCGAGCCAGTCGACGGGCACCCGCCCAACCCAGACCGCTTCACCTCGCTACACCCCGACTTCCCGTCGGTGGCCGGGGTGCAACTCCAGCCGGCACGGCCCAATCTTGGTGCCGAGATGTTTCCTGCTATCGCCATGGAGCGCGAGCGAAGCAGTAAGCGGACCCGCCACCACTAAACAAGGTGGTCGTGGTCCCTGGGAGTCGACAGTGGTGTGATAGTTGGATGAGTGCATGTTAGAGTAGGGGTCGGGTGTCTCTGAGGTGGTTCAACAGCTCAGTTCGGTGTTTTTTTTTATCTCTCTTGTCTCTGAGTTCTCGTCAGAAGTAGGTTACGTTGGGAATGGGAATTGGCGTTGGGGGTGGGTTTTAGATTCTCATCTGGTTCTTTGAGAGGCATGTCTATTTTTTTTTCTTTCTGGGAGGTGGTATCCTCCGCAGGTATCAGCCCTGCTTGAATATTCATTCTTACATTTCCAGTTATCCCATGACTTTTCAATAGACCCGACCGTAGAGTATCCTAAGTGATATTTGGGAGCAATCGACACCTGAATAATCAGGGTTACCTCGGCATGACGACATCGGCTTGATAAGCTGGATAACGATAACGCTATCATTTATTCACGTCTACGAAGCAAAATTAGTCTATGCTGTGTGAACTATGTGTTGGAAAAGCGGTTTACATCGGAGATCGGACAAGCTCAAAGTTCTCGAGAATGAGGTGATTTCGGAGAGATATGGAGTCATCGACTGAGTTGCGCAATCGAAGGGTGGCGGTTGAGTGGTTGTTTCTCCGCAATTCTCGCCGAGATGACAAATGCGACACGATGACGGGGTTGGAAGGTTGATCACTAATTGTTCTCGTATGTCTCCGGGCTATGGATGGAGGATTGATTTTTGGAGTATTTAAGAGGATTGAATCCTGTTCAGAGTTGCAATTTGTTATCAAGTGTGTTTATTTGCATTGTTCTGCATATATACTCGTCTCTATATACTCTGCTTTATCGAGTACGCATCGGCATACCAACTACACCTACAACAACCAGAATCACAGAAAACATGTCGACTACAACTGCTACCACCACTGCTACTGCCACTACCATCACTGCAGCATCAGACTACATCCCCCGCGGCCCAACATCCACCGACCTCACCTTCTACGCCCCTCCCCCCGACAACTCCGCACCATTCAACTATGTCGAAACCCCACCCCCAGGCCAACCGCAACGCAACTACGGCTCACAAACTGAAAGAGTCTCTCTAACCGACATCCGCGGCAACGAGGAGTCCTTCAATCTAGACAAAGACTCCTTCCAAACCCTCCAAAACATCCCCTCGGCCACCACATACACAACCTTCGACTCCGAAACCTCCATCCGCGAAACATACTACCCAGAAGTGGAATCTCTCTTACTTCAACACGTCCCAAACGCTCATAAGATTATCCTGTTCGACCATACAATCCGCCGCGCAAACCCCAATTCCCCCCGTCAACCGGTAAACCGCGTACACGTCGATCAAACACCCGCCGCAGCACTCGCAAGAGTAAACCTGCACATCACAGATCCAGCCGAAGCAAAAGCTCTATCAGAGGGTCGATACAGAATCATAAACGTCTGGCGTCCTCTTACCGCTGAACCAGTCCAATCCCAGCCGTTGGCATTTGCATCTGCGTCGTCGGTGGACGAAAAGGATCTAGTTGCTATTCAGCACCGGTATCCGAATCGGACTGGTGAGACGATGGGTGTTAAGTTTAATCCGGACCAGAAATGGTTTTATTGGTCGGGTATGACGGGCGATGAGAGGTTGTTGCTTAAGTGTTCGGATTCGAAGGGGTACAGGGATGGGGATGTTGCGCAGTGGGTGCCTCATACGGCGTTTACGGATGGGAGGACGCCGGAGGGGGCGAGGCCGAGGGAGAGTATTGAGGTTAGGGCTTTGGTTTTTGGGTGATTATTTGATTGGATTGGGGGTTTGATGAGATGGATATTTGGATTTGAGGTTTTGGATATTGCATGCTTAATTGATTACGATGAATATGATATGTTTCGTGTTTAATGGTCTGTAGTAATGATTTTTTTTCGTTTGATTTCATTCAGGGATCTAGCTTTGAGCTCATATATGAACATGTGTACTTCTTCTGATTTGTTTTAGACTCCGCAGAACCAAATGTGAGCATGGAATAAGCATATACTTCCATAGTAGCCAATAAGAAATAGCCAGGGCCATGGCTGACCATTGTCACTGCTGTAAACAACCCTGGGAAGGTAAACTATATCGCCTCCCGGTTTGATTCCCGCAATTAGGGCTCAATATCATCATGATGAAAGACTCGGAAGTCAAGGCCGCCCTGATAATCAGCTGAATCTAAGATCCTACCTTATTTTTTCCTTTTCCATGAGCAATACAATTGAAAACCTACCTCGTCTATGTACAAATACATCTGTACTCTTCCTCGCAGTTGAATCTACATCCACCTTCCAATCTTTCCACCATGACCAGTTCATCCAGCGACACCGCAACCTCCTCCGGCCCATCCCAACACCCCTTCTTCCGGGGTAACATCGGTCCTCCCCTCCGCAACTTCACAGACGCCGCCGCCGCCCCAGCAGCCCACGTCCGGATCCTCCCCGCCATCAAACACGACCACCGCGAACTAGAAGCGCACATCCACAAAATCCTGCAATCCGACGACCCGGACGAACAAACCCGCTACCAAAACCAATTCATCTGGGAACTCGCCCGCCACACCATCGCCGAAGAACTAATCGTCTACCCCGCGCTAGCCAAACATGTGAAAAACGGCCAATCCATCGCAGACAAGAACCTCGCCGAACACCAGGGCGTGAAGGAGCAGTTGAAGAAGTTTCAGGAGTTTTCCGCCGGGGATCCGAGGTTTAAGCCTGCTTTGCAGCGGTTGTTTGAGGATTTGGAGAGACATGTTGAGGAGGAAGAGGGGGAAGATTTGGTTTTGTTGGAGGAGGGGATTTCGAGGGCGGATAGTGAGGCGCTGACTAGGTCTTTGGAGAGGATGAAGATGTTTGTGCCGTCGAGGTCGCATCCGGATGCGCCGAATAAACCGCCGTTTGAGACTGCGGTGGGGTTTTTGACGGCGCCGATTGATATGGTGGCGGATTTGTTTAGGAAGTGGCCGCATCCTGGGGAGGAGAAGGAGGAGTAGAGGAAGAGAAGTATGCCTAATCTTCAGTAGATTGTTTTTATCACTCGGTTTGTGTTTATATAGAATGGATATCCATAGATGGTCTTATTTGAATGTGGGTGATGGTAATCCCAGATTATTCTTCATATTCTCAGTCTAGGACTCGAATATTATCTGAGTAGAAAGTACCAGCTTTTGCTTTCCTCAACCCTGACATGTCACAGCAGTCGGCTCGGCCGTGGCCAAGGTAGACGCAAATTGTCCATACCGCTGTAACCGACGCAATTTAATAAACCGATTAGTTGTATCACTCCTCGTCATCGTATTAGACTCCTCCTTGGTAGTCATCGCGCTCTCCAACGACCGGCGTCTCTTCCAGGCCTTGCGAAACTGATTCCGCTCTTCCTCTTGCTGTCTGGTGCGCATCAGCATAAACCCTTCATGGGCGGCTTTCTCCTCACTCAAAGCTTGAATCTTAGTTGAAGTGACAAGCGCATTAGAATCATAATCAAAATCAAAATCATAGGTTCACGGGTTCGAGGCTTGGTATGGTGTGTATAGGGGTTCTTGGCATAAACCATTATCTACTTCCACACATAAGAAAACCAAAGAAATCAAAACACGTACATAGGTAAGCCAGAGTTCCTGCTCCGAGCTCCAAGCCTTCTGACATCTAGCCAGTTGTTTCTCCGCCATGAGAAGCTGTTTCTCCTGCTCATTCGTCCAGCGACATCGACTGCGAATGATACTCGCCCAACTAACCACGCGAGCCAGCCGCGCCCCGCGCGTGGAAGATGATGCACTGCTGCCATGCGAGGGCCGGCGGCGAATATCATTATCAAATTGGGACTCAGAATCAGAGTTCGTTTCAGATGACTCGCTGAGAGAATCCTCCGGACTCGTGGTGTGGTCTGGGCTCGGCTTCACCGCTATATGCAAGGTGTGCGAGACGTCACATTGCAGGGACTTGGGGGAGAAGGTTGTGCCTGGGAATCCATTTTCGGCATCATGAGTGCCGAAGTGGATGTGCTCGTGTGAGTCACGATCGGAAGTGTATATCTCGATATCGATCTCTTTTTCTTTCCCTTTGTCGGTGGAGGAACGGCGCTTCCAGGGGAGAGCGAAGGGGAAGGCTCGTTGGACGATAGTCAGGACCGCCATGGGCACGCTGGGGGGACATTGGATGCCGTGAGGAAAAAGAAAAGAAGAAAAAGAAAGTATATCTTGAATGAGAGTCGAATGGATGAGGTAGAGAATTACATTTTCCTCTTGTGGAGATGTTTCCCTTCGGCACCCTTTTATACTATTCTCGCCGATTCTGGAGAGTTGAACTCTCGCTCCAGCCAGGATCCAGAACCCGATACCTCAGGAAAACGAAAACGAACGTGCAGCGGCGATTACACAAAAAGTGGGGTTCGATCAGATACATCTTTTTTGCTTGGCTGGCCACGCGAGAGACACGAGAATCTCGGCGTCTTTGGTTGGTCCAGCCTCCGATTGTTGGCTGCAGCTTTGGTCGAGACTGCAACGGGTGCCCAGTTTGAGGGTTACGCGCGCGTACCTCGACAATGTATGCAGTTGTACATGCGTTCTGTTGAATTCAAGCCAAGTCTTTCGAAGAGGTTGTAATTGAGATGGTCTCGATCCTCTCGGGAAGTAGATGGCGTATAGATGGGCTTTCCATGGGCTGGAGATAATCAGCAGTTATCAGATCAATCGCTATGGTGAACTATCTCGAGTTTATCGCCACCCTATTGTTGGTCATGCTGGCCATCGGGAAAATAAGGAAGCAAGATGAACGATCCGAGCGTTCATGGCTAGGTCTTTCTGGCAAAGTTGCAGCACTTGAAACTCAATACAAGGTGTTTGCAGCAGCCCAAGGATCCACTTCAGGGATATGATCATTGTTCAATTGTATAGTGCAGGTCACAAGGGGGGATAGCCCCTGGTACATACAACATGCTCGAATACCAGTCAAATCCATACACACAAGATAGGTATTTCCATGGCATAACCCAGTCCAAAATAACCGTGAGGGAATCATAAAAGAACAAAAAAAGTAGAGGAAAAGAAAACGCCTGTGCAAAGAAACAAAAACAAACGACCCATCCCAAATGCCCAACGACCAACACTGTCTTGAGTAGAGAGACAAAAAGGGAACACCAGATCAAAACCAAGTATACATCCACCTGTACACAATTCAACGCCATGTATCAACAGACGCCCCCCGGGCCGACTTGGCTTTCTGATTCTCTCGGATCTGCTCGCCAATAATGATGCTAATCAATCTCCGATGGAGGTCAGCTTCGGTCCATTCGACTTCCCCACTTCCACCATACTCGACGTCGGCACGCGAGAGATCAAACACAAAGCGGTCTATTATGGCAAACTGTACTTCGGTGATGGGGACCCCATGATGGCCGTCCGAGGTCCAGATCCAATCACCGATGATCTCTGCACGCCCTGGCGCCTCGTGGTAGGGGAAGCGTTCCGGGGAACGCTTTGCCATTCGGTAGACGCGCCGAAGGGCTTTGTAGTGTTCATCCGAAAAGTAGCCGAATGTTGGTAGGGGTCTAGGCCGTACTGATGTGGCATGATCGGTGGAGATCATCTCGACAGCGTCGGCCTCGACCAGGTCGTCTTCCACAGAGGAGGTCTCGTCGGCAATGTCGGCTTCTGCGTCAAGCACTGGAATGTCATCTTGCTTGTCATCAAAGTCATCTTGCGCAGAAGAGTGCCTGACTTCTTGTTCAATGGAAGGCACGTAACCGCGTCCCTTCAACTGTGGGGGACTGGCCGATTCTTCCAAGTACCGTGAAGGTGATTCACTAGAACGGTCTGAAAACTGGGCAGGTTCGTAGTTTCCACGAATATCTTGGGCTGATTTGATGTTGGCATTTTCCACCTGATTCTCCTTATCATCATCCTCATATTCGTCCTCAGAAGCAGCAGCTGCACTAGAACTGTCTTCCTCATCCCCGTTGGGCGCTTTCAGCCACCTAGGTGTGAGACTGGTAATTCGCTGGAACCAGGTTGATGCCGGGGCATCCTGGTCTGACTGGCGTGGAGGCTTCGGAGTGGCGGTGGCTGCATCCGCATAACCGGGGTCGGTCTCGTGAGCAGCATCAGAGAATCGTTCATCGACCTCTTCTTCGATCGGCTCTTGGTGAGAGTTATTAGGTTTGAAGGCAGGAGAGTAGCTGAACTCTGCCTCTGATCCGATTTCCGGGCTGGACTGGGATATCGGCTGTAGGCGCACTCGCTGGCCAGTCTTCCGTGTGGAAGATGCAGATTTCATCGCCGAAGGAAGTGGAACCCCAGGTCGGCGATTCGGCATTTCTCGAGGTGTACTTGTGCCGTTATAGTAGCGAGCACGGTTGGGAGTCTCTTCTTCAGCAAGTATGGCGGAAAGATCGACATCCTGATCGCGTAGCTTTCGAATATGCGTCGGTACCTGATGTAGCCCATCGGGATGCTCCAGCGTCACGTAGGCCGGGGAAGAGCTCAGTTGATCTTGGTTTGCAGAAAGGCTGGCAACTTTTCTCCAGGGGCTAGAGGGGTCCTGAACGACATCCCTCTGGGCACGACTCTCGGATTGCTGCGAGAGATGGCTTTGATCTCGAGCCTCCAGTTGCCAAATGTCATCACCACCGTCATCATAACCCACGGCCTCTTGCTCCATTTCCATATTTTGATCATGTACAGGAAGCGGTTCAAGTACATGCTCAGGCTCGGAATTGAAGGTGTCTTGACGCCATATGTCCTCGGAACCATCGTCGTCATCCTCGTAAATAGGTTCCTGTTCCAGATGTATTGCTTGAGTTGTGACAGGCTGGGATACGGGGACAACATCCGGCTCAAAGTTCTCCAACTCCTCATCGAAGGGTTCATCATCGGGGACCTCCTCGTCAAATGGCTCCTCATCGAGCGGCTGTTCATTGACAACCGACTCAACACCAGTCTGCAAACGACCATTAAAGGCATACTTAGGATCCTCTTGGGGGATGTCCTCATCACTCTCAATGTATATGAGCCTTTCTGAATTTTTCGGATCTCTGGCATGCCGGCTGACAATTTCGCGCTTCCGCTGCCACTCTTGCTCTCGCTGTGTCCGTATGTAGTCGTTTGTATTGACTTGCGGTGAATTCGAATGTCGAGTTTGAACTGATACTGGCATAGGCATATCCTCCTCTTCCTCTCCCTCCTCCTGCTCCTGCTCGTCTTCGCTCTGGTCATCGCCTTGCGTCTCTCTCATGGGATAATCATAATCATCCGCTGGGGCAGGTTCATCCTCTATCTCCTCAGCTTGAGCTCTAGCTTGCTCTTCCGCTGCTAGTGCTTGGCGCATGGCGAGCTCTTGTCCAATACCAAGAGCAGCCCGCAATTCTCGCTGCGTAGCAGGGCTAAAGCTGCTGAAAACACCCTCGAGTCGCTTTTTTCGACTCGCATTGCCGCTCCCTGGAACTTCATTTTCATGGGGCTTGAAGGTTCCTTGAAGGGCCATGCCGACGCGGACTACCCTGGCCAGGCTGATTGGAGTCCTCCGGGGCGTGTCTTCTAGCGGCTTCTCCGGCGAACGAGTCGCAGAAAGCTCAGGGTAAGAGACCTGAACAGGAGCCTGCGCCTTCGCAGTATGCCGCTCCAAACTGGTGCGGGCGAGTGAGCGTGGCTTGGGAGAGCGGGTTTCGGTCACTGGGCTTGGCCTTGTTGAACTTTGCGTATCACTTCGGAAGTTGTCGATTGTCCCTGGCAATTTACGTTTCAGACGGTCTCCGACACGACCAGTCTCACGCTCTTTTGCAGAACCATCTGTATTAACTTTGGCGCTAGATCCAAGGCCATATTGCTTTGCTGATGGCAACGAATCCAGAGAGACCATGGTGAACCCTTCGCTTTCCATAATAGAATCAAACTCTTCATGCTCGTCCGTAGGATCTGCCAAGGGCTCGGTCTGGTGCTCATAATCTGTGGTCGCTGGCTGTTGGTCTTCACGTAATTCCACAGTCTGCTCTCCAGCATGATTCTCTTCATCGGCCAGCGAGGAAGTTGGTGTTGGAGTTGGGTAGTCACGTGGAGACACGGTGCTACCAGCCAGGTGTGAAGATCTTGCAGATGAGCCCATTCTTTCTCGAGTAGGCGACGGCATCTTGGAAGGGGTCGAGTGTATGTTCTCATCATTATCAAGGAAATGGTGTTCTGTAGCGCCGATGATTGGGGTATCGTAGGTGGCTCTGCCATATTCACGGGCTGTATTGTTGTCCTGGGTATGTGCATGCGCTGATGGTGGAGCGCGAAGATCTGCAATAGGCAAATCATCCGCCCCAAGGGAATCGCTTTCGTATCCTCCATCCGTAGCAAGGTTCATTGGGCTCCATTGGCGGTCGGGGTTCGCGCTGCCATCAGCAGTTATATCCATCGGACTAAAATGCTGTTGGGCAAGCCCCACTGTTGGAGTAGGCACGTCTTGTGGTTCGTCTTCTGGTTCCTCTTCCGGGTCGTCTGCTAGCATCGAAATCACCTGCGGCTGGGGCCTCGGCGTATTCTTGCGCGCTTGCGCCGGTCTCCTTTTTGGCGTGGCCCCGGCCGGCCCTGGGGTGTTTCCTGGGCTTCCAGGCCATGGCGAGCCGTTTTGAGATTGAATATCTGATTTCCGAGGACGGCCGCGTCGTTTCGCGGGAGATTTTGGTTTCAAAGGACTTCCGTCATCCTTCAACGGCACCTTGGTTGTCACGGTCGAGGGTCGTAATCGTTTGCGCGACGGGCTCGACTGGCCCTGGTTCTCTTCGTCCTGCGTCGCCTCGAGCGTGACTCGGATGCGCCATGGACTCACGTTGCCATCTTGTACGAACTTCTCCGGCGAAAGCGACCTTTGGCGACCATCGAGTTTCATTGTGGGTGACCCGGGGAGGAGGACATCGTCGAAGCGAATTGAGTGCCCGCTTCTCGTCGGACTGAGCGTCACGCGCCGCCGTTTCGCTGGAGTTCGTTGGCGTTTCACGGTCGCAGGTGACAGCCAGCTCTGGCGACCCGTGAAGGGCTTTATTGGGGACGAAATGAGGTAGTCGGCGTCGCCAGGAGGGCCTAAGATGTCGGGGGAGGAGCTCTGGCTGCGCGACGTGAATGACATGGCGTACTCGTTGCGATGGAGTCTTGGGCACGCGTGCCGCTAGGGAGGGGGAAGAACGCCCCTTGTGGAATGTACTCAAGTCGAAGGTAACAATGAGCAGGCAATATGTACACGAGCAGACCAAACACCGCGGGGCAATGGCGTAAACAAGTCTCCCGAAGCGGCACGAGTCGATGCCCACCTGTAGGCCCGGATAACACGGATTATGTAATCATGTCCCAATCAGGAAACTATGTAAATATCCAGGAACCCTTTTGATATTATGAGCAAGAGCAACTGTCGGGAGTCTTGTCTCGACTCTTCTAATAAAATCTTTAGACTCATCATGTTACCGTCTACTCACTCCGGGATACTGATCACTTTTTCACCTTTGCCTCTTTAGCATCCATCAGGCTTACAACCATTGGTACGTTTTCTTATCAAGCTAACTTTGTGTTCAGGTCTGATTGCGCATCGAATACGCTTAGACTCTTACTAAAAAATAGTTTGTATAAATCGCCACGGTGCTAGCGATTGTATAGACTCATACATGAATTTTATAGTTATCGGTATGTACATGTTATGTTTCATCCCCGTCAATCTGTATGTCACGAACTCGATCTAGCTCTGCTCCACACACACGAGCAACGGCGTGCACACATTCGCAAAGCATCTGAACATCCTCGTTCGAGATTCCAGCTCTTCTACACCCCTTAACATGCCAATATGTCATGCGCGGAAGATTCTGGCTCATTACAGCGGGCAAAACAACAATCTCAGTATCCACATCATCCAAAATCTGACGATCAGATAAACACAGCCCATACGCAATATCGCGAACCGCAGATCCAAAATCACGGTGTCTTTTAAACAAATCCAGCAGAGCGGGCGTATTCTGCGCATACATCTTTTGCAACCATGACACGCCGCGCTGGTGATTTGCTTCGTCGCACTGCCATCCTTCCCGACTAAAGGGCAATTCTTCACCATCCACTTGCTCTATACTAGCGATAGCCTCGGCTGGCTTTGGAATTCCGATTAATGCGACGGCCTTGAGAATTACTTAGTCGAAGCGGAGAGTTATGGCTTTACGCTTTTCCTGTGTCGAGTGTGCGGGTTCGTTGAGCAAGTACAAGTACAGTTGACCTGCCATGTATGGCTCCGAGCTTGGCAGGATCGCTCCGAGGGCCGTCAGATACCACTTTTCGGTTGGTATATTGGATGCCTTGAACTTGGCCTCGATTTCACGGAACCACGGTTGACTTCGGGGGGATCAGAGGGCATATTTAGGACGACGATACAGTATCTACAGGGAGGTATAGGTACAAGATGTACAGGGGACTATTTGGAATAGCATCTCATATGCGAGAAACAAAGGGAACAGTTTGTAGTATTCGCCTGTTGACCCCAATGACGCATGTTTGAAGTGATCCGGTGTGGAGGGTGGCAATCCATAGGAATCCATTCCCTCGAGCATGGCTAACCAAGGTCATGGCCGATAGCACACAAGGCTACCTAACTACCTATGTATATTTTGGTGTGAGCATGGGATGCACAAAATACACGGCATTTTCTGAAGAATCAGACTCGTTCTCGTTTCTATCTACGTCCTCTTGCATCTCAAGATCTCAGATATCAATAGTATCTCGCCCTGGGCTCAGTAGCAATAGCCAACTAATCGAGGTATCTAGCTAAGCCCTATATCGATTCTAATGTCGATCCATTTTCCTTTATTGACCTAGTCTTACTGACTTAGTCTATGCCGGCATCATAGGTGCCTGCCGGCAATTCTTGACATGGTGCACCAGTTTCTTGGCTTCGGACTATCATTGAATGATCGACAGGGACAGTCCAGCCCACAGCTAGGTTGGTCCCTAGTCAAGTCGCGATGCAAATATGTCCTTCAAGCCTTTCCGCATCTCAGGCATCTCGTCATAGCTTGCTTGGCAGAGATGAACTGAGATGTAGTCTTCACGTACAAGTCAATAGATATACGATTTACATATATGTAGGCAGAACAAGTGGTACGTATTGAGTCCCTCGATTGCATTCCAACGGATATGAACACTTTCATATCTCTTTTGTCTACTTATTATCTCGAATGCCTACGAGATATATGATCAGGCCCAACAGAGCTCACACAAAGAGCACCATCCAGCTCCGTAGTCTCCGCGCAGATCTTTCCTGTCAAGTCTAGACGATCACTCATGCCATGTGAGCAACTGGACCAGAGGCCTGCACCACTAAAGTTGAGCTAATCGTGCATGAGATAGTCCACAATACCACGCGATGTGCCTTGACCCTCTATGACTTCAACACAACCGGGGCTGATCGGCACCATAACCGGGGTTGATCGGCCTTACCCCGCGGCCTTATACATGATACAAGCGGGATGTTTACATCCAAGCTGCCTATGCTACTTGGTGCCTGGCTGGACTACCAAGGATGTGGCACCAGTTGCAAAAGCTATGGTCTCCGCGTGCTGGCAGGGTGTAGTGTCCTAACTTGAACAGAGGAACCGAATTGAACGGACAACCCGGTATAGGCAGCATGGCTTGCTCATTATTACCCAGCTGGCTAAATCATCTCTTAACGATATGTAGCTGACTATGGCTAAATTGTTCCAGATTCTTCTAAGCGACAAGCGAGCAGCCGAGAAGGATGAAACCCGGAAAGTTGGGATTTAAATGTGGTACCGGGGAGCTCGAAATGGCTATACTCCGGGCGAGTGCCGATGTGAGGTGGGCAGTTAGACCGCCATATCATCAGAAACTGGGCTAGCTAATTAACTAGGGATTCACAAAATAATCAATTCTCATTATGAGGGATTACAAAGGGCTAACCTGTCCTTGTTTTTTCCCGTAAGAAGCAAAAGTACCTAGTGTACTACTCCATCGGGCAACATCGGTAAGCGATCGGCATATTTCCCTTCATTTCTGCTTTCCATCGCCAGGAATGGGCATTCCACCAATATCCGGCAGGCTTCTTGTACTAGTACGAGAAGGGTATCAACTCCATTATTACGGAGTAAATCCTCCTACTCTTCCGTATTCTTGTGGGAAATAATCTTATCAGGGTACTCTGTTGTCGAGCACTCCACCGGAGTTTTGCCGCTCGTGCTTAGATTTCGCGGGGCTAGCCAGCCTAGCATTGACTAGCATTGACTAGCATCGAGGTAACATTTTAACCGTCCCGTTAAGATGCGCCTCTCAGAGCTTATTGCTGGCCCACTGGTGGGCCTAAACAAAGCCAACAAAGCCACTTCCTGGGAGAATCGACTGGATTCAACTGGATTCAACTGGGATCCAACCGAGGGTCAACAAGACTAACCCCGGAACAGACTAGCGCCATGTACTTCTCCGCTCCTCCACAGCCTCACACATCACATTTCTCCCCCTAACAAGCTATCACTACTGGCTTCAATCCATGCACAATTGCATATCCCAGCCCGAAGCTCCCCAAAGTTTCCCCTCAATCCTTTCATTCTCCACCTTCTCTGGGTCATCCAATGGTGGAGTGTGATCTCTTCACGTCACTGCTGTCGGATAATTCGTGATTACGGTGGGCCTCAGACCATCGACTCTGCATCTTACCCCGGTTTCCTGAAGCCAGTTAGCCCCGCCCCCCTAGCGTCCAGCCATGCGGAGAGAGGATTAGCGGCGAATGACGATGTTGACTACGATCGGAAAGGAGCTTCCAATAATTATTCCATAAAATGCGCAGCCTTCCCCTCGGCTGCATCCGCTCATTCCTGTGTCCGGCGCGTGTTACTCCTCGACTCCTCCTTGTTTACTGCTCCCTGTTCCTTACAGTCACGATACTTTTGGGCGTCAGGATGCATTTCAAGTCGTACGTCGCTGCGGCCATTTACGGTCTGCCTGTCCTTGCGAATGCCGCGCCCTCTCCTGTTGCGGCCTCTTCGGATGCTAGCTCTAACGACGCGCACTTCAAGACCTACACGATCAAGGCGGCGAATATTACCGCTACCCTGATCCCATACGGTGCGCGTCTTACTTCTCTCTTGGTGCCGGATCGTCATGGCAAAGAGCAGGATGTCATCCTTGGCTACGACGACCCTAAACAATACCTGCAAGACAGTGCAACCAACCGCACTTTCTTCGGTTGTGTCGTGGGTCGCTACGCCAACCGTATCAAAAACGGAACTTTCACCATTGATGGCAAGGACTATCACGTTCCCGAGAATGAGCACGGTGGCCTCGACACCCTCCACGGCGGCAGCGTCGGTTACGACATGCGCAATTGGACTGTTACGTCGCACACTGACTCCTCCGTCACCTTCACCCTCTTGGATCAGGGCTTTGAGAACTTCCCTGGCGATGTCATCTCCCATGCCACCTACAGTGTCTCCACCGAGAAGTCGGCCGAGAACCCCAAGGGTCTGCCCCAGTTGACCACCAAGCTTGTCTCGCTGGCCCTGACCGAGAAGACCCCCATCATGCTCGCCAACCACATCTACTGGAACCTGAACGCGTTCAAGAACCCCACCATCCTGAACGACACCATCCTGCAGCTCCCCCTCTCCGAGCGCTTCATCGTTGGAGATGGCATTCTCATCCCCACTGGCGAGATCGGCGATGTCGACACCGCCTACAAGGGCGCCCTTGACTTCACCGAGCCCAAGCTCGTCGGCAAGGACATCGACAAGACCACCGGCCTGTGCGGCACCGACTGCACCGGTTACGACACCTGCTGGCTCGTGGACCGCCCGGTTGGCTACGGTGGTGAGGGCGTAGTTGTCCCCACCGTCCGCGTCTCCTCAGACACCACCGGTATCTCCCTGGAGATTGCCACCAACCAGGCCGCCATGCAGATGTACTCCTGCAACGGCCAGAACGGCACCATCCCGACCAAGGAGTCCCAGGCCAAGCGTAACAAGGCCCAGGATGGCAATCCCGGCGCTGCGTACGTTAACAAGTACGGTTGCATCGTCTTCGAGACCGAGGACTGGATTGATGGTATCAACCAGCCTCAATGGGGTCGCCGCCCTTACCAGATTGCTGGTCCTGATGATGGTCCCATCGTCAACTTTGCCACTTACCAGTTTGGTACCGTCTAAACAGGGGATGGTAAAGATCTCTCTGCGTTATACACGTTCATGGAAACGTTATATCCTCTAATTCGTTCTTTGGACTGTCAATAGGTGGCTACGGAGGCCGTTGGCCCCCAATCATGTACATATCCAGTCTTGGCAGCCGCACCACTTCATAGTAATCTGCACTCCATACAGCAAATCCTTCTTTTTCGCCTTGAGCCAAACCCTCGTAGGAGATTGTAAGCGTGATCAGCTTGTCTTAGCCATTCGGCGATGTAAAGCTCATTTAATCATTCTCTCTTTCCGCCTTGGTCACTGCACACGTCCCAAGCCAAACCAGCCTCATCACAAACTTGCTCAGTTGTCGAATATGAGAAACCTCTGATTTTGTCAAAGCTCGCACAGGCATGTTGCGTATTGTATTGGCAGCTGATATGAGAAGCTCCAGATCAATCCGCGATTGTGCATCGAGGGGATGGATGACGATGTTGAGGAAAAGTGTCAAAGCGGCCGCAATGGAATAAAATGTAACGAATCTTCCCACAAGCCAATTAGTATTTATCGCACAGAAATCCATATCCAGAATAGGAGACAATTTGAGCTAGTACTTACCGAAAAGCTCCTTCCGCAATCAAGCTAACAAGTGTCCTCAAACACCATAACGTTGAGCGACTAGCCACCAACGACAAATCAAAGCTCGAATGAACTACACTATGCAAATCCGGCATCTCGTCACTGGTTTCCACCGTGCATTTTCTGACTGTGGTATGAATGATGGTCATCAGGTGCTGATAGTCTAATTGTAGAGACATCCGTCGGATGATGAATGGGATGCCTTCATCAGATGCGTTCGGGAGAGTATTCTTCGACACGAAAAGTGCCGGCCGGAAATTTGCGGGGATGGAGAGCCGCCAGTGCTCTATCTCGTCGTCTAATTGTCGGATGTTCAGGAGGAGCTGGTTGTCGTTATCTTTCATGGCTCGAGCGGATAAAAGCCGGCGGTAGACTTTCTCTTTTAAGTGGGTTAGATGGGGGTCTCCTGGGAGATGAGGACTGATGGTGGTGCTTTGGGGTTGGTCGCTACCTGCCATTGGGAGGTTCAAGGATGGTAGGTAGGTATAGTGGTCGTAGTAGTTATCAGGTAGGATCAGATCACAGAAGATCTCGGTGAGAAGAGGGGGGTTGCCAGTGAAAAGTGAGATGTCTTTGTCGAGCATGTAGCATAGCCAAAATAGTATTCGAATATGGTGGACTTCGCGTTCTGAGCGGGTATTCTCGAACCCGGAGACATTTGATGATTCGCACAGGTGTCCCTTGAGGGCGCAGACTATGCGACGTGCAATTGATTGGAAGAAGCTCGCGCCTTGCCAGTCGGTGCAAAACACGCGCTGTATTTGCTGTTTCGAAATGTCAGCCTCTGTATCTTGAGCAGTCACGATAGAATACAAACGAACCAACATAATTGCAGTCTGCAGTGTCGGCACGCTGACATCGTCGGCGATCTGTAACAAAAGATAATGTGCCTTGGCTGCACACGAGTCCGCATCTATGGGGAGGGAGATCTGTCTCGACATGTCCAGGCGAGGCGCAATAGTCAACATGCTCAAAACACATGCCCTGGCTGAGATTTGCATAGGTGTGCACAGACTGCCCTCTACGGGCTCATATGCGGTCTCAATCGTTGTCTGAAACAGAGCCTCGTCCAAAACTGGGAAGGCGAGTCTGAATGATGACTTGAAGAATGCGTTCGCAATTTCCTGGGTCGCCTCCCTATCGGGTAATTCGCACAAAGATTGTGGGAAAGATTGCTGAAAGGTGAAAGCTCCAGATTGCTTGATAAGGATACTGAAATCCGCCCACGAGACTGGCTGACCTGTTCTCCCGGAGAGCCATTCACGGCCTTCTTCTGTAGACATGGGTATGCCATTGAAGTACCAGTTGGGTCCCCATTGACCGGCAGATTTATGAACCTTGGCAGGATCCTCTTTGGCAAGTTGATCATAAGAGCTAGTAGGTGTCTGTGTAAATGTAGTGGGGGAGAGGGAGCTTCCTGAAAAGGTGAATCCTTCCCTGCCACTGGCTCCAGTTGAAGCATGGCTGGTGCTGATGCTCGAAGGAAGCGGCGTCGTCGATTCTTCTGGATTATCCAACGCATGACTTGACGAGTCTGGAGTCGATCCAACCCGCGACAAGGCACCTTCTAGTTCCTGAATGCGTTGGAACAAGCTCTGTACATCGCTAGAACCCGGAAAAGTGAAGTGTTAGAATCATCCATAGAAAGTCACATTATGGATGACGAGGAAGAATTCTGACCTGTTACGCCGCTTCTTCCGTGGGTTCTCTCGTTGAAATGTGCATTTAAGACCATGCGAATCGCACCACTCACAAGGGCCATCTGGGTTTGGAAGAGAGCATTGGACCTGGATGGGAATGGGTTAGCCTCCACATGGCTGGTAAATTCAAAAATCTTAATTGAAATGTATAGATAACCACCTTTCTTCGATAACAAACGTCGCATGCCCTTTTCTGACGTAAAGTTCTCTTCGGGGGCATTTGGCGGTGACTAACTGGTTATTTAGACAGTGATAATGGGGCACTTTCGGAGGTAAAAATATTCGGAGCTTTCGGAGGCCGCTGGCATATCATGTGATATGTGGATGTCGATGCACTGGGATGTGATTGGCTCCATGTCACTCCAGCAAGAGGAGCTTGGTTTCGACTTTGACTGTTCATTGCCAATGGCGACTTGCCTCGGGATCCCCACTTCCCTTTAAGCTTCAGCTGCTAGCGGCGTTCGGAACCTGAGCACGCCGGATCGTGAGATTATTCTTTTGCCAATTCTGTACCATCATGCCAGACTTAAACCTCAGGGTTGAACCCCCTGAATTGATGAAAACACCATTCCTATCACAGACAACGCTTCTCAGAAGCTGTGGGAACAATGGCCGCCCGGCGAAGCAAGCAAGCAACACCTGATGAAAGCACTCCTCTCATCGTCGACCTTGAGAATGTCGAGGTTGCAGCATCAACTCTCGCCAATGATGAAGGCCATCCGCAGAGCCAGATCTCGACTAGGATAACGTATCGCCTCTACATATCACATTTCCTGTCAACATGGAATTCCCGCGTCTTCGAATTCGGGGCTGTCCTGTACTTGGCTACAGTCTACCCAGGAACGCTGCTTCCGATGTCCGCCTACGCGCTTTCTCGTGGGTTTGTGGCGATTATCTTCTCCTCGGCAGTGGGCTACTATATCGACGTCGGTAATCGTTTGCAGGTCGTTCGCGTTTCAATTGGTCAGTCACTCGGTTCTCGGAGACAGGCAGATGACTCGATCAACACCACTAACTAGTTCATAGTATTGCAACGACTTGTTGTGGCTGCATCATGTGTAATCTTTTATTTACTGGCGACTGCTCTTTCTATGACACGCGTGGTTAATGTGTCTTTGCTGGCGACTCTTACACTTCTGGCTTGCATTGAGAAGTTATGCTCTATTTTGAACATGGTATCCGTGGAGAAAGACTGGGTAAGCCTATAGACCAGCTTAGCATTACTTGTCACTTACTGAGATAATATGGCAGGTTGTTGTGGTTGCTGGAACCGACCATGCAGGTCTAAGGGGTACGTTATGACGATTTCAAGATACAATGAGAATCTCGAGGCTAATCCATTCGTCACAGCCATGAACGCCCAAATGCGACGCATTGACTTGGTCTGCAAGCTGCTCGGACCTCTTTTCATCGCTCTCATTGATGGCATATCAACAGAGGCCGCCATCATGGTCAATCTTGAGATGAACGTCTGCTCCGTCGTGGTGGAGTACTACTCAATCGCCAAGGTAAGACCTCAGTCTCTAGTATCCAGACTTAAAGAGCACTTTGCTTACAATTCTTCTCAGGTCTACGACGAAGTGCCCGAACTACAAGAGGCAAAGAAGTCTCCTCCAAGGCCCCACGGGGAAGAACCTGCTCAGCAAGGTTTCTTTGTGCGTGGCTGGAGCGCTGTGTGTCAAGGTGTACGACAGGCTCTGAAAGACTTCGGTTTCTATTTCCGACACCGGGTCTTTCTTCCATCTTTTGCTGGAGCTTTGCTGTACTTGACAGTCTTGTCCTTTTCGGGGCAGATGGTCACTTGGCTTCTGTCAACGGGCTATGATTCGACGCAGGTCGCTGTCACAAGAACTCTGGCTGTTGCATTTGAGGTATTAGCTACCTGGGTCGCACCTTGGCTGATGGAGAGGATAGGACCTACGCGTGCTGGTCTCTGGTTGGCAAGCTGGCAGATGACATGCTTGGCTGGTGGGTTTGCTATTTTCTGGCACTTCGCTAGCCAGCCTTTCCTTTCAGCATCTGGTCTCGTTGGCGGCGTGATTCTCAGCAGGTTAGGCTTGCGAGGATTTGATCTGTGTGCCCAGATTTTGGTTCAAGAGGTGAGTTTTTCAGAATCCTGTCAATGCCGTGTTTCAGAAGTGAAAAAGGCACTGACCTTCATTGAAATATACAGGGCATTGAAGCCGAGGCAAGAGGTTCCTTCTCCTCGACTGAAGCTGCATGGCAGAACTTGTTTGAGATCTGTTCCTATATCTCCACCATCATTTTCTCACGTCCAGATCAATTCAAATGGCCGGCCCTTATCAGCGTGATTTCTGTCGGTCTTGCCGGTCTTCTCTATGCGATCTTCGTTCGCATTCAAAGGGGCCACTTGTTGCACCTGCCGAGTTGCTTTGCGCATGACCGCCTGCATCGCTCTGGACAAAGAGCTCTGGACAGAATTTCCTCCTTCTCCGACATGTGATTGTTGGTCCAGCAGATTCAAAAGCCACTTCAGTACCGTGACATGTATAATAGGCGAATGAGACGAGGAAAGCAAACTTGATTTTGTAGGATAACTAGAATGAAGGAATGTATGGTGCGTTTGCTCAGTTTCGCCAACGGCTCTTTTGACAACGGATTTCGAAAACAAATTATCTCCCTGACCCTCACTCTTTGTTTCGCTGCCCCTTTCCAGACTCACCATATGCCATAGGCGATTACCAACAATTAGTCCTCACTTAGCCGTAGCGTGGTCTAGAGACTTCTTTGGGGAGACCACTCGATGCTCTGGTTAGCGAGTCTTGGCCCACCTGGGCTAGGTTTAGGTGTTATATACTCACTAGCAACCTCGAATTCTGTAGTAAGTTAAGATGAATAATTATTGAGACTTGGCTAACCAACTTTCAGTTCATTATTGACTATCAACTCCCCTATCTTACATAGCTTTACGCGCTTTGGTCATGATCTGCCCAGGCGCTAATATTTGGGGGCAGAAAAGGTAGCTTCGATCGTCATTCATCTTTCGCGTCTTCTCACCCCCTTTTTATCCGCTTATACAATTCTCCTTACATTCGATTGAAATGACAGATTGCTATTATCTACACTCGGGTATAAAAAAGATCAATTATGACGACTTGCCTTGTGGCGACGTCGACCAGGTCGGCCATAATGTGACTTGCTGCGTTCGCGGCTCCACCTGCTTGAGCAATGGACTCTGCCAAAACGCTGGAGGTAATGGATATTACAGTGCTGATTGCACAGATCCAACTCTGGAAGATCCAGCATGTCAGGTTCGCTGTGGTGAGCCAAACTTACTGAAGACCCTTCTGACACTTCCTGACAGTAGTATTCTCGGTACAGGAGGTCTCGCTGGCTCACAGGTTACCTACAATTCAACTACCAAACTCTGGGCATGCTGCAGCTACAATGGTGGAGAGCCAGATTGTTCAGCAGCAACCGACGAGATCTTTCCAGCCCCTGCTCCGTCCAAACTCACAACGATCATGGTTCTCCCTACCACCGGGACAGCCACATACTCCACGCCATCAGCGACCGCTACAACTGCCTTGATCACAACTACAACCACGCCATCGCCTTCGTCATCAACGTCTGGCATTAGTTCAGGTGCTGCTGCTGGAATTGGTGTAGGCGCTGGTGCTGGAATAATTCTTGTCGCTACGGCGATCGCTTTCGTCCTTTTTAAACGGCGGCGACACTCGAACACGAAATTGTTGAATTCTGCTGGCAATGGATCTTCTCGGCAGGCCCTTGTGGGTGAACTGGGCAATGAAAGAATGATTGGGGAGTTAGATGGTGGACGCACGATGTATGAATTGGCTTCCAACTCCAGATTGAAGCCATAGCCTCTCGCCAACTTGGGACGGAATTCGCCCATTTTGGCGTACCATCCATTCTTAAAACAGCCTCATTGGGTGGAAGATGTTATTGACAAGCTCCATCGTCGAACATGCACGTGGGCAATGACCCCGAGCATCCGAGCATTAATACAACATGCTTGAAAACATGGATTCCCGGATTCTGATTGGTCGAGCAGTCAATTCGAGTATATTTTTCCGGGGCTAGCAAGGCCTGTACTGTTGTACTTTCTGAGCAGAAGCTGCACTTTGGGCCACCTTGCGCTTCAGCGATCGCTTTCGAGGTCCTGTTTCTTTGGATACAAGACCTTTGCATTATTGCCTGTACTATTGTGGACCTATGATACCCCACTCCATAGTTGGGACTGCCAATACAGCTCTGAATTACAGTCTCATTGAATGGAAGAGCTCCTAGTCTGCTTCACACAATTTCGGCAACCAGAAGGCCGGAACTGTCTGTCATGTAGAAAAAGATATTTTATCAGTAGTACAGAAGTGGAGCATATGATGAGCCAGAAGGAATCTGCCATTTATTTTGGGCTTGCATCGTCAATACACTGTCCAACTATACCCGCTGGAAGTTACTCAAATTCAAGCTTCCAGACATCTCCAAGCCGATCGTTAGACTCTCCCAGCCCACCATGAACAAAAATGGCATTTGAGGCCGCAACATCAGCATCAAACCAGCCCCGTGCAAGTGGAAGCTCACTACCCTGCAGATCCACCTGCTCCCACTTCTTATTCCCAATATCAAAGCTCCACACATCACCCAGCATCTTTCCGGCGCCCTGGTGACCCAATGAACTAGGATCCTGCTCCCCAAACAAGGTAATCAGATGAGATCCACCGTTGACAGAAATCGGCAACAAAGCGCTAACACTCCGTGGAGTTGGACCATCCTTTCCATCGGGAGCATACACGTGGGTTTCCCAAGAGTTGGTCTCCGGAGTGTAGATATCCAGGTTTCCACCCTGCTCAGTCTTCCCATCAAAACCGTTCATACGATACAACTTCCCATCCGCAAAGGTAATTGATGTACCACCGCGAGGCGGATCAAATGCCGGTGCAAGCTCGGTCCATTCCTTGCGTGACACATTGAAAGCCCACAGGTCTGACAGTCGTCCGGACTCGGGGCATCCGGCATGGATGTAGAGTGTATCTTTGCCATCGCTAGTCATGCAATGATAACTGCGAGCAGCGGGGACTGCGGTCAAGTTCGATGTTGAGGGTTTGATCAGACACCAGGTGGAAGTGGAAGTATCAAATTCCCAGATCGCGCCCTGTTCATCGATCGGAGCCATTGCGACGCCTCCACGGCCGGAGAATAAATATATTTTTTCATTGAGTGTCGCAGATGCTGTTCCGACGCGCGCGGAGGGGGATTGCGGTGCTTGAGGTTGAGTAGCTTTGGAGGCAGTGGCTATGAAATGATATGATTAGCATCGTTGGACTCGTCTTCCTTGTTCTAGCCCGCCACCCACCATTATCTAAAGACACAGCATATACAACATTGTCCCGAGGCTCACGCGGCCGCAGCTCTCCTCCGAAGATGTATGCGTGATCGTTGACGACTGAAACAATTTGTGATGACCGCTGAAGGATTTCGGCCTCCAGGAGCTTGTGGCATTTAGCAGTGATCGCCATTGCGAGAGCAAGTGAGGTGTTTGTACTCGGGTGTTGTATAAAGGAGCTGTTTATTGGAAATGGAACGACCACATCGGAAAAAGCGAATCCGTAGCTACAAATAATACGCCGTGCCGAACGTCATGTCTTCAGGTAGCGGGGACCTTGGGAGGTTTCTCAGGTTCCGAATCGCCGCTGCACCTCTCCTGTCTAAGGCGGGTAGCTAGAGCAGCCAATGACATGGAGCAGTTGTCTACCCCCACATAAAGAGGAATTGTCCACTAGGGCATAATAGGACTAGCTTAAATTTTACTTGTGAAAACGCGGCCTCCGAAATCTCCGAAGTACTTTGTTTGTTTTTCTAAAGCCGCTCTCGCCCTTTTTGACGTTAATCTAAGCTAACTATATGTCTGATGTCTAGAGAACAACCAAGATCGAATATAATGCTTTGTTCGCACGCTCAATTGACAAAGACACTATCTTTCTAGCACCTGGGTGAATCTTAGACACAAATATCGGGAAGGTGCCTGACTGCCGTCCATTGGAAGTCAAACGTGCGGCTCTTATTGTGGATCAATCTACAACTTGGACAAAATGGTTCGCCCGTTTTCTCCTGTGCCCATGACAATCTCCTCTTCCCAGTAATTCGGGTTGAATGTGATCCGGTTCAACGGGTTCAAGCGATGGGCCCTGTTGTAGAGGTCCTCGTATACACGCCCGTCATACCGTCCCAGAGCACTGTAGCATAGTTAGCTTTTGTGGTCAAGTTACCGATATGAAGCCCAAGCATGGAAGCCATTACCTATCCAACAGGTAGTCCGGAATTTTCCACGAGTCAACCAAGTTGACAGCATGTGGGCGGATCCGTGCCATCAACTCCTGGATACGCGAAGGAAGGGCGTTGAGATTAGACTGAGCGACAGCATTGCAACGGAAGACTATAGTTAGAAGGTTGAATTAGTAGTGCTTTGGCGTGAGAATATAGTGTAGAGCGGTTATTTCTCACATTCATATCCTTCGCTCTCCATGGTATAAAAAGCGAACAGGCGGAAGACGTCCCACAAAACTGCCTTTGCGGGACCTGAGAGAGTCTGATCTGTTGACAAAGCTTCGAAGAAAGTGGCCACCAGGATTGACTGGGATTGAGCTATTGTAAAGTATGAGAAAATTGTTCGAGGATGTTGAAGGATCAGGCTTTACCTTTGCTCAACTTGTGAAGCTGGATGAGGAGGCTATTCCAGTTTTTCTTCTTCAACACACGCTGCTCATATGCATCATACGCCTGTACTTTTTCAGTCAAATAACACTAGAGCCCAAAAGCTTCCAATTTCTCAACATACCAAGGCTGTTGCCCGAAGCTCGAAGCTCTTCACGATATCCTGATCGTTCGACAATGAGATCGGCGGAGTGGAGCCAGCATGTCGTTTGACTCGAATGAACTCTTTAAACCTAGCATCGGTCTCATCTGTACTGGGAGTGTTAATTGATTCCACCGCAGCGGTCATCTTCTTGATTAGATACGCCGCAACTTGTTGAGTGATCATCCAATTATCGCCCTCGACCGTGGGCTTGGAAAGATAATCGTTATTTAACTGTATGAGGCCACTTCCACCACCAAAGCCATGTCCACCCATTGCTCGTCTGCATGTCTCGATGCCATCGGCAGCAAGCATTGTGCATAGACTCTTTAATCCTGATGACATACTGTGCATATGAGCCAATGAGCGGAAATCTCCACCTTCAATATCTTCTCGGGTGGCTTGATACACATTTTGCATAGACAGGCCAGTGTAATGCAGCGCAAATGCAGTCGCTACTAGTGGGAGAATGCGGATTTGGACGGTCGGATAGTCGAGAACCGACATCTCCGGCCCATTTTTGTCCCCATCTCGATCTTGAAATTGCCGCCGAATGGCAGTGTATCGAACTGCGACTGTGACTGCTCTGGAGAGTACTAGTCTGGCATGGTGAACAATATTTGCGCGGACATATGTTAGAGATCCATAAACAAGAGCTGGTTGCTCTGGCTTTGCGTACGTCCCAGAATTGGGATCGACGCTTGAGTATCGACATAGCATCGCAGAATGAGGGATGCTGATCATCATGTTAGTCAACTTCGCCAGAAACTAAGAGAGTTCTGACTAACCGGAAATTGTCAAAGAGCATATAGGCGTTGTCCATAGTGATATATCCGTACTTAGGTCCAATATCTCCAATCACGACCCCATTCAGAGGTTGATGCGACTTCATATCACGCACTTGCACAATGAAAGGATGCGGGCCATGAGATACATATTGCTCTGGTGACCCTGGCTTTGGAAGAAGCAACTGGGCGACAACAATGGCATGGTTGGCAACACGACCCAGGCTTCCATTCCACCACTTGCTTGCTGTCAGCGTGGGACTGTGAAGGATAAATTCCTTGGTACTCCTATCCCAACGCGCCTCAAGCTCCAGACCTCGAACATTGCTACCATGTCCAAGCTCAGTTTGGGCGTACGCACCAATGATCTTCCATGATTCAATCAAAGGCATCCAGTAGGCACGCTGCTCTTCACTTGCTTGCTCGCGAATGGTTGTAACGAACATCTCCATGTGTAAAAAGTATGGAGAGACGTCATCGACCAAGTACTGGGCCATCTTATAATCTTCATGATCCCACCGATGCTGATCAGTCATGCGGCGCAGTAACTTCGCACGCGCCAGACCAAGTTTGAATCGTTCCACTCGTGACAGATTTTGTTGTTTTTCCTTCGAGAATAGTGGCTCTTTCTGCAGGATGGGTAGTATCCGAGCTTGCCTCTCGAGAAACCCATCTGCTGAGAACAAGTGCTTGCTTAACTCATCCACTGAGAGATTGGACTGCTCTCGCTCACGAGCGAGGGTTGTGGGTCCATCTGGTTGACTTGTATGGAGCGTATCGGTGAAGTCTGGCATGTTGTTGATATTGACTGCATCAGTCCATGGAAAGTAGTATACTGTGGCAACTAACGGCCAGCTTATATGGCTTCCATAGCTTCATGTCCATGTCTTTCCCGAATTTAACCTAGGCTTGTGGTGAGACTCTGCTCAAATTCGCCGAGTGCCGACTGCCGGCCGGTCTTTCCACTGCGGGGCAGATCGTGGGGAAGTAGCCGACTTGAAGATCTTCGGAGGTAAGAAAAGTAACGCGGGGAAACTCTGATGGCTATATTATTGAAGATGAGGTGAAAAGCTCTTAAGATTCGGCTTTTCCCGCTATCAACAACGGGCAAACGGGACAGCTGCAGGATATTCGATAGCAATGGTCGACCGGACTCATTATGTACCCTCCCACGTGGGGGATAACGTGCTTCCCAATCTTCCTTTCTTTCATAAGTTGCTTCGATATGCTCAGCGCAAGCCGTCGCGTACCGCTGTCCGTGATGTAAATGCAGGCTTGGAGAAAACATATCACGATGTCCTCTCGGATGCTCTTGCTCTTCGTGGCGAATTGGAGAAGATGCTCAGTCAAAAGTCTCTTCGAGACCTGTCCGAAGACAGGGAAGTCTACATTGGCTTGCTAGCACCGGGCGGGTATGAATATACTGTTGGATTCATTGCGATCCTTGCGATGGGTGCTGCAGTGGTACCGATGGGTGAGTTCATATTCAGGCGTGGTGAAGGACATAGCTGACATTAAATAGCTGCCGGTTTACCGGTAGAAGAGGCGTCTTACTTCCTCCACAAAGCTCAATGCGTAGCATTGGTGGCCAGTACAACCAGCGAGGCGCTCGCCCAGTCCATCGTCCGATCTATGGGAGAAAAGAAAAACTTCTACATCCCTTGCCTCTCACCTATCGCGTCGTTCTTCCTCTCTTCACCCGTCTCAGCAGAGGATATCGTTATCTCGTCAAACAGGATGCTCGATATGAACGGTGCAAGCGCAGTGATATTCACATCAGGGACAACAGGCCCGCCCAAGGGTGCAGTCCAACGGCGTACGTGGCTGACGGGCAACGCCGAGACCGACGCAGACTTCTACCGCATCACTGAGAACGACGTTGTACTCCATGTATTGCCAGTTCATCATGCTTCGGGTGTAGGACTTACCTTTCTTCCTTTCCTCACAGCCGGTGCTTGCATTGAATTCCGGAGTGGTGGCTTTGATACTGCATGGACGTGGGAGCGCTGGCGTCGTGGAGGACTGACATTCTTCTCCGGTGTGCCTACCATCTATATGCGTATGATGCGGTATTATGAAGAAAACATAGCCAATCAAGCACCCGAAGCACGCGATCAATACGTTGCTGGGGCACGTAGCATCCGCACCATGTTGTGCGGATCTTCGGCACTTCCCGGTCCTGTACAGGAATTCTGGGAGAATCTGCGACAGCTACCCATCTTGACTCGGTACGGCGCTACGGAGTTTGGAGCAGTCATAAAGACAGACTTGGATCCCACTGGCACACCACGTAACAGTGTTGGTCGAGTGGTCGAGTCGGTGTCGCTCAAGCTCGAAGAGGACGGTCATCTTCTTGTCAAGTGTCCATATATGTTTTCAAAGTAAGTGATGCTCCTCTCCAGCAAATATTCCTCGTCACTGACTAGATGTCATTTCATTGACAGATATCTTCATGATGAGAAAGCGACGATGGAGGCCCACGATAAAGACGGCTATTTCAAGTCGGGGGACATTGCCCGCCGGGAGGGGAAATACTATTTCATTCTCGGTCGCGCTTCGATCGATATTATCAAGTCTGGTGGATATAAGATCTCGGCATTGGATGTTGAGCGAGAGATCTTGGGACTGGATTACGTTTCTGAGGTGATGGTGGTCGGCGTTGAAGACGAAGAATTCGGACAACGAGTGGCAGCCACTATCAGCCTCAAGACCGACCCAAATACCAGCCGCAATAGTCTTACTCTTGCGGAGTTAAGAGATGACCTTCGCACCAAATTAACCGGGTATAAGATGCCGACTATTCTGCGGCTGGTCAAGGGTGAGCTGCCCAAGTCAGGTACGGCCAAGGTGCAAAAGAAGGTTTTGGGACCGAAATTTTTTCCACCTAACTATCGGGAGATTCCCGAGGTTCAAGTGTGGAGCAAAAGGACGAGTGCAAAGCTATAGATAGATACTTTTGAAGAACGCTTCTATACAATAGAATTCAATAAGATTGGGTCAAACAATGTATTCAGAACAATTAGACAGCCCACAAAAGCGAATCACAATTAAGTTCATTTTGTATGATTATATCTTGGCCTTTGCAGGGGCAGTGGTCATCCGGCTATGGACATAACTAATCCGCTGGAATTTCTTGATCGCATCACCCCAAAGCTCTTGACGTAGTAGCGCATAAACCCTACAAGTATTGTTAGCACCAATAGCCGCGCAATAGATCTAGGATACAGCCCTCGAATCTAGGCTTGCATCCAAAGAAAAACTCACCCCATCTTAGCCTTGGGTGCTACCTTATTCCCAAGCTCGAGTGCAGCATGAAGCATTCTCTCCGGTTCAGCAATCGCATCCACAATCCCATCCTCTAGAGCCTCCTTGCCGGTCCACTTATGTGCCTCGAGCAGCATCTTGCGCGCGATTTGAGGACGCAATTTCAGCCTTGGGAGAGAGCCAATTCCGTCGAAATGCAGGCCGAGGTTCACGGGTGGCATAGAAATGAAACCTCGGCGTGAATTCATGATGCGATAGTCGTGTGCTAGTGCAAGAGGACAGGCACCCCCGAAGGTGTGACCAGTGAGTAATGCAATGGTTGGGAAGGGGAAGTCAAGGATGGTATGGATAAGCTGTATTTAAATTAGCATCTTCTTCCGCTCGAATTGCTCTGGCTAGCTCGTGGCTTCCAAAAGATTGTCATACCGGGTAAAAGCCATCCGTGTTTGCAAAAGGATTCGTGTCTGCTTCATCAAGCTCGAGGCCCTGGTAATATTCATTAGCCTTCGCCCATCTACGAAAATTAAACAAGCAGCAACACATACAGTGCACCAGAATTTGGCATCATTGCCTCGAGTGATAACAGCGCCTTCGGAATCAGGACCTAGCAGTTTCTCGACTGTCCGATAGGCGCGTATCATCTCCTGGCAATACAAAGAGTTCAACCGATTCTCTGGGGGTTTCTGCATAGTCAAAACGAAAACGTTTCCATGCCTCTCGAGTGAGAGATTGCGGAATATTGGGATATCAGCCATGGTGCCAGGTGTGTCTGTCAACCAGATATGAAGTCACTAGAGAAGAAGACAATTGAAGCCTTTTTGGAAATCTCATTCGTTTCTTTTGGGCGGAAAACGCGAGTATCCATGAGCCGAGCTTCATTGCTTCCCCCGCACGCGCTGATCCCTCGGACCCCACAGTCTAGTTTCTAGGCACAAATTCACCGATTGCCGATTGCCGGGAGGGGCGATACAGCCTTCATGAAAAGACACTACAAGTCATTACACTCTCTATAGAGCTTCTCAATATCATTTCATCCTGTTGGAGGTGATTTCCATGAACTGCTTATCGTGGGAAGTCCGCAAATAGATCTACCATTGAATATCACCCGTCCATTCCATATCCTTCAACAGCCAATCACCCATGCCCTCGTATTGGTTATGGAAGAACTCATCAGGCATACCCCGTGTCATATCCCCCATTGCAAATCCCATATGATGGTCCAAAATTGTAGTCAGTGGCCGATAGTCTTCTGTAGACGGCACGGCATCCGCAGGGCGGGATTCGGAGAATTCATCG
Organism: Penicillium ochrochloron; assembly: GCA_022985105.1. Classification (NCBI taxonomy): domain Eukaryota; kingdom Fungi; phylum Ascomycota; class Eurotiomycetes; order Eurotiales; family Aspergillaceae; genus Penicillium; species Penicillium ochrochloron. The sequence goes on from JAAVMA010000007.1 coordinate 409,255, forward strand.
AGAGAAACATCTGCGGTCTCGGTAATCGGCGAAGTCTCCAGTGGGTTTTGTAATGTAGCCGGATTTTCAGAAGGCATAAACAACTGCCATGCCCAGGATAGATCCGGTCCGGAGTGTTCAAAGAATGGCCGATGCTCTCGCGGAAGCGTCAGTAGATGGGTCGCGCCCGACCTCGTCGCCCGTTGTTTCTTTTCGGCGATGCTTCTTAAAGCCCTGAGACTCCCTTTGGCGGATGACCAACGTTTGGCAAGAACCTCAAGAGACAGGTAAATCGTCTCGAGACTCGTGGCTGCCTTGTTCCATAATGCGGGTATTTTCTGACATGAGAGTAGCCCAATGCCAGCAGCCAGCAAATGAAACGTGAAAATTGGTCCCAAGAACTGGATCTCATCTCGAGCTAGGAAGTCTTCGAACATGCCTGCCACAAAGGACGAGGCAAGCACCACCGCCGGAGACGGTGAGTTTCCCGGACTAGGACGGCACATGATGGCGAGACAGATGAAGTATGGGATATGAAGCTGGCGCGCTTCAAAACTATACGGAGCCAGAGTGTCCAACGTAGGTTCCCATTCCGGCAAGGATGTGGAACGATTGAAAAGTCGTAATGAAGAGGGAAGATCTCGCGTCCACCTGTAAAGGCGGTTCTCAATGCTCTGTCGTATGTGCCGTGTGAAGCTCTTCCGCCGGTAATACTGTGTGAGATGACCAAGAATAGAGCTAATTTCAACATAGGCGATGAAGAGATCCCCGTTTGAGCTGGCATCATCAAAGTCCTCCAGACAAGGAGGAGCTAACTCACAATCTTCTATGTTGACTGCAAGTGGACGCCCTTGTCCTGCAGAAATCAAGCAGTCCCTGGCCTAACAATGATATAATCAGATACCAGAAACCACCTCGTAATGTGCGATCAGGAGCAACTTACAAATAAAGTCCACCATAGCCTCCGCCTAAGGCCAGCTTCTTTCTTGTTCGTGGGCTCCTTATGTAGACCGATTTGATGAGCTAATCCAACACCAACATATCGCCAGAAGCCACTGGTGTTTGTAGAGACGTGCTCGGGGCCTTCCGGATTATACCAATGCAAGATACACACAGCTGCAACGACAGTCACTGGGTTCTTCTCATAGCCTGACCAAAACAAAGCCTTTGCTCGGCGATAGAATTGATGAGTTGATGCGTATGCAGTGACAGCTGGTGCAGAAGTAACGCGGCTCGCTGCGACAAATATCGATTGCAAGAGAAGAATCGAAGGCTTCTGTGGTCCGTTTTCTTCTAACCAGCTGCGCTCGACGATAGGCATCCAGGGGGAACAGCGTTCCATGAAGGTATTGATTAGGCCATCGCGAATGGCGCGCGGCGGGAGCTCAAATGCGCCTTGTAGTCGAAGCAATTGAATATCATCATCGGAGGGGCCATCAGCGTCTCCTATAGGATATGACCTGGCTTGATCCTCATTGATGATTACTGTATCTTCGAAATATCTTGACCTGGCCATGAAGCTCAAACCTGAAGCTGACGAATATGGGTTGGATGCGTGAGGAGAGTTGGTAAATCTCGACCTCTCCTCGGTGACCGACGCATTCGGTCCAATAACTTCATCCTCGGAGCGTTCAATCGAAGTTCTATTAGCACTTATCGAGGCTCGTAAGCGCATTGGCTCTGCTTCGTCCCAAGACAAGCGATGCCGCTGCTGTCTTTCATCATCAATTTCACTGTCGAGTTCACCATCACTGGTTCGCCGGCGTTTTCGCTTGCGCTCCCTCTGGCTGTTCATTGGTTATTAATATTGATCATCTGAATGTAAATATCGATATCTGCTTACCAGCAGGGCCATTGGTGTCGCAGGCAGTTTAAACAAGAGCTCGTGGAGCCTTCAAATATGCATCGAACCTGTGATGATCAGCTCATCTCTTGGTTAATTTGGGGCAGCTCTGATCTAACCTTCTTTTTGTTACACGCGACACACGCCTTCGGTGCGCGTAGTGGTGGCGGACTGAACTCTCTCATTGTAGTGACCTAGTATCGCAGCTCTATTTTGCATAAGTCTGCACATTCACGTTGGCATCGAACGGGCAAGAAAGCGTGGGTCTGTCCTTCCCCGCATTTCCTGGTCCGAGGCAAGTTGGCAACAAGAAATCATTGGTGAATTCTGGGGTATCTATTGAGGTATCTTCACTATGTAACGCAGAATATTGGAATGTACAACATCATGCCCATCCAGCCAGGGTCCAGCTAGATCGATCACCGGCTCTCAAGCCTGATCGGCGATCGGGGACTGGGGGTTCAGAGTCGCGAGTCGCACCAGCAAGCCCATGCTGCAGGAATTTCTCCCGCTCAATCTCGACCATCCCACGTAACTTCAAGCTAGTTACGAGACTAGCTCCAGCCCATGCGCCAAGAGATTCAACTTCTCGTAGGACTCCCTGCACAGAAACAGGTATGTCTTTATTCTGTCGGTGCAGCTTTTGTTCCACAAAATCAATCTCCGGCACTTCCTGAGACGGATCGATCTTCTCGTCTTCGGCAGGGGTCTCTCCATTTTCGCTGGTGGGCTTCGGCTTTTGCCCATTAGTCTGAGACGAGATCCGCAGGTCCTCCATTCGTTGGCGTTGTCGTTCGACGGCTTTGCCTCGAATCGCACTCCACCCATGTTGCTCGATCAGAAAAGACACTTCCTGAAGGATCCTCTGTCGCAATCCAGGGATTCGAGCTCCACCACCCACAAACACAATGCGCGACATGCACGTCCCGCGTGCATCGGGCGGTAGAGCCAGGAGAGTATTGTAAACGAGCAGCGGTATCGACTTCTCCTCGTCATCTAGTTCGCTTTCGGGGGTTCCTGTTGCAAGGAGAACTGTTTCAACGGGCGCTGCCAAGCGGGAGAATGGCACATACACGAAGTCTTGTGCTGGGTCGGTGGGAGAAGGTATCAGAACAGTGCGGGCGTTCTCTTCCGGTTGTTCTCCATCATTTGCGCGTGGCTTGCACCAAGCGAATCGAGTGAGGATCTCTTCGCAGTATGCAAACCCAACTGAGATTCCGTCGTCCTTGGCCTCCATCTCGTGATCTTCGCCAGAGACCAGACGAGAGAGAAGCCGCCCCAGTTCTTGGTGGGTGGACTTCATTGCCCTTGTACTCCGCTTTGTAGTGATTTCTCTGTACTCGTAAAGACCGGTTGCCGTCGTTTCCGCCCATCCAATGTCCACCACTAAAGCAGAGCGCAATCCCGCAGCGGTGGCCGACATGGTGGCACTTGGAAGGAGAGTGATGCTCGGAAACCTCCAGCGGCTAAACAAGGTAGAAAGCAACGACGAAAGCAATGGATGCGGCATGAGAGAGGGGAGGGTCAGGACCAGGCGAGACGAGCCGGCGTCCGTCAAGAGGTACTGGTTGTATGTTTCACGAAAGAGGCGCTCGATCTTGTCCTCTAGCAAGCCCAAATCAGCCTTGCGAAGATCTGGCTGCCATAATTCATAGTCTCGTGCCCAGTCCTCCGCATTGACTGGCTTTGGCAATGGTCCATTGCCTGCAGCACCCTGAATCCAACCGCGATAGTCCCCCACTCTTCTTGATTCCTCAGGACCGAATCCCACCACACAGAAAGGTGTACCATTGCCTTCAAATCCCGCCCGTAGCCATCGTGCGCCTAGCTCAAATATAATTGCATCATCCTCGTTTCGAAACGTTGAGCCCGGTGACGTCGTACTGGCAAAGGAGGTATTGCCTGAGCGCGAAGGTTGCTGGGGCGTATGAGGTGAGGTCGGCCGGGTTGTCTGTGTATGACGCAGATTCGAAGGGGCTGACATCTTGGGTTGCTTTGGTCGCCAGGTGGTGGTACCCTGGTAGCTTTTTTCGCGAGCTCGTATGTTCTGCCGTGCCCCTCGGAGGTTCAGGATTCCGCGACACAAAGAACTCGCTTTAGCGGCGCACCGACCGGTACTAAAACGCCATACAAATCGCTTCCTAATTGTCAGAAACGGTCTTCTCTCAACAAGGGGCAGAACTGACAGCAAACGTGGGAAGGGTGTGGTCGATTGGTGAATGGGGTCGCGGAGCTGTACGCGCTGGTGGAAAGCAACGGATCTTCATCGGGCCGTGGTTTATTTACTCGTCAACATTCTACCTCTCCTTCTGCAACAACCTCACCACCTGCCCTGCATGGCCGTATCCCTCGCTTTCCGAAGCCACTGACTTGTTGAACCCTGAGACCAGCCTAATGGGTATCCCAGGGTACGTATTTCCTAGCTTTTCCTAGCTTTGGTGCATCATGAAGCTGCGGGTGCAAGCATAAACACACTCGCCTAGCAACGGCCTTTGGTCGAGCATATGCGGGCGCATCTACTGCATTGGGCAACCTCAACTAATTCGAAATAGGCTCATCAATGCCATAGGCATAGGAGAGCGGGTCTCTCTGGCTAAAGTGGCCGGGTTGCACCTAGAACGAACTGCGAGGCCCATCCGGATCGCCGTTGATATCTCCATTTGGCTTTTCCAGGTCCAGGCGTCGCGCGGAGGCAAGAACCCGGAATTACGCACCCTCTACTATCGACTTCTCAAACTTCTCGCTTTACCTGTTCACCCACTCTTCGTCTACGATGGCCGTCATAAACCCCCGTTCAAGCGAGGCAAAGCGGTATCACGCAACTCTGGCAATTTGCCAATCATCCAACGTTCGAAGGATCTTATTGAGCGGTTTCGGTTTCCATGGCATGAAGCACCCGGCGAGGCAGAAGCGGAGTGCGCGCGGCTACAACAGGCTGGCATAGTTGATGCAGTGATAAGCAATGACGTTGACACCCTGATGTTCGGGTCAACTTTCACAATGATGAATTTCTCGAATGAGAGCGGTAGCGGGGCATCGGGAGCAACACATGTCACTTGCTACCACCTGGGTAGTCAGGGACATGTGTCAAACGTTTCCTTGGACAGGGCGGGGATGATTCTCTTCGCTATGGTTAGTGGAGGAGATTATCTTCCGTCGGGTGTCGAAAAGTGTGGTCCTGGTACAGCTGCAGAAATTGCGAAGGCTAAATTTGGCGAGGATCTCCTTGAGATAATTGCCTCACATCCGCCAGACCTTGACTCACAACTCTCCGAATGGCGAGAGCGACTGCAATACGAGTTGGACTCGAATGAAAGCGGCTACTTTGCGAACAAACATCCAGCAGTCCGGATCCCAGAAAGCTTCCCAGACCCAACGATTCTTGAGTACTATGCTGAGCCGAAGGTTTCTACGGATGAGGAAATGGCTGTCCTCAGACACCGGCTTAAACATGCTTGGGATCGCGAAATTGACCCGCTGGCCATTAGAAGCTTCGCTGCGGATAACTTGGATTGGAAATATCGCTCGGGTGCTCGAAAAGTGATCAAAAACCTGGCAGAGCCTTTAGTCTCATACAGGCTTCGCCGTCAAAGACCAGTGTCGGGCGCCCCCGGTGGCTCGCTTGCGCCTAATTGCGAGGCGCCATGGCTCCAAAAGGTCTATAAAAGCCGTGCGAGCTTTGGCACAGATGGCATGACCGAGTTTCAAATCGATATGCTTCCGATCGATGTAGTTGGCATTGACCTCATGGCTGAAGAACCAAATCCTCCATTGCCGACCAAAGAGACGGAGCCTTTACAGGACACAACTCAGCTCGGGGGTGAAGAAGATGATGCAGAGCTTGCTGCTGATGACCCTCAACCAACAACACCTTCAAAGACTCGAGTGACGAAACGCTATGACATTTACGAGGTCCAAAAGATCTGGGTCCTAGAGTCCATCGTCAGGCTTGGCCTTCCCGCTGTTGTCAAAAAATGGGAGGATGCACAAGCTGAGAAGGCCAAAAAGGCTGCTGCTCCCAAGAAATCGAGTACTCGACGAACGGCGCCCAAGAAAAAGGGGATTATCGACCCGGGGATGAAACGCGGGAGCATCTTAAAATATGGAACCCTTACGAAAGAGAAATCTGAGCTCTCTGCTTCCAACAAGTCGTACTTGCTGGAGAGTGCGTCTACAAAACGACAACCGGCCTTGCTTCGGACTTTGTCTTCTTCCTCGCAGATCATAGATCTTGAGGATGATCCTTTCACGCCGAGTATGTACTCCCAACAACAGAACTCGGATCACGCGCGTTATTCTTCACTCGAGGTGGACGAGCTGATCGAGACGTTCTCCTCGCTGACCACTAGATCACAACTACTAAGCGTGAAGCGCCATCCAACGGCTGACCGATTACGTACACGATCCCGAGCTCAAGCTGTGGCCGGTCCTGCGTTTGAGCTCGACGAGTCAATCCCAACATCTTTTGATCCCATCCTTGTGCAGGAAGCGTCGGTTCCGCCACCAAGACATCTGAGCTCCTCAGTTTCGAAATCAAGAAAGTCAACAACGGAAGGTGAAGCCGCCAGAAAAGACCTCGCACGCAAAACCAAGCAGACTTCTTCAAGTGGTTCCAACAACCCCGATATGGCCCGACACGCGCCCAAGGATGTCTTCAATCTCGACCTTTTGGAAGAATCTATTGGTTCACTATCAATATCCGGGGAACACGATGACCAAAAACCTAATACCTCTGCCTGCTCATTGCACCAACCTTTGTTATCAAAACCGAAGGATGACACCTCCCGGCGCCCTTCGCAAATCAGGACTGTGAATATTTCTCGGCCATCGGAACAGGCTGTATCACAGAAGGACAAGCCAAGAGCCCAAAATGATTCCGCAATCGTGTCGAGACAGACGCGTGATGGGCATGCAAACCAGCCAGAAACCCATTCTTCTCCCAAGAAGACTTGCAGCACCTCAAAGGCCCGTTCAAAGTCGAGCACAAAGAAAAAAGCGCAGACTTCGAACCACACTCGAACAATCGGTCATATTGTGAACATCACGGCAGTTGATGGATTCTGGACGGTTGATTCGCCCTCTGAAACAGAGGCAGGTTTGGTCAAATCAGGGACTGGTCGGACCAGCATTAAGAATGACGCCCGATCTACAACGAATCATCAGAAGAAGCGTTTGGCTCGAGTGAGCATTGTGGACATGATTTGATACGACTAAGATACCCTTACTCCTTTATGTTTGTTTGTTTTTCCCCTCTGCAAAACTTGGCGTTGAAGTGGGTAATGCATAGCGATGCGAAAGACGCAATATTCCCATGTTAGTTTCTTTTCGGTGTCCGTCGAGATTATATCTTCAAATTCAGAGATGATTATTCTACTTGTTCTCTGTATGGTTCATTCCAGCCCAAACCATGCGGTGTCGATCGAGATATACACATGCTCGCTTTAGTGGCCCGGCGGACTACCCGTGCTGGACTACGCTCTATCGCAAATTCAACCTGATTGGAAGTTCCGCGTCGTCAAATGCTCGACGCTCTGGCACTGTAATTGCACATGACATAGTGGCACCCTATTTTAGGACGAAGTATGTTTCCTCCGAGACAAAAGTATACCAGATGATCAATGTCTTGATGCATGAATCCGTGTCCTTGGGTGCAACGGGAACCTTTCTGGGACATGAGTCTTTGTCTGTGGAAATTGTGGACCTTATGATTCCTGTCACTAGGTCTGACGAGCATTGCAACGTATTCCACTTGTTCAGCACGAGATAAAAAAAAATTCGCTTCGAGTCACCCATACATCGTGAATGCTAAACAACCCATGAACGCCATCGGCGGCCCACTTGAACAGGACGAAGCCGAACATGAGAATTTCTCTGATTGATTTTGGAGCTTGCGAGAATACAAAGCAACACTACGTGCTTGCTCTGCAGACTATAGAACTCTCGAGCTGGCGTGTTCCACAAAATGCAATGCATCGTTCCGTTGCTTTTCCCCTTCCTCCTTTCATTTCTTATAGTACTCCTCGACCCAGGTCTTGATCTGTGCTACTTCGGCATCAATGATCTTCTGGACACCCTCATTTGCAGCACCATTCTTCACAATAAGATCCGAACAGTGGAAACCTCCTGGAATCACATTGACCGGGGCGGAATCCCGCGACGCAAGTGGCCCTCCAGGCCGGAAAGAGGAGGAGACACCTGAAGTTCTCCAGGGATCAAATTGTCTATATGGTTGTCAGCTTTGTTTGACATGGATTACATGAAATATAGGGTATTGTGAACATACCCATTGGCCCAAATGAGTCGAGTGGTGTCAGTCAAAGACCAGCCCTTGGTCCACGAGTTAACCTGGGCTTCGGTCTTGCCCTTTGCACTTCCAAAGGTGAAGCCATTCACTTCGGGGAAGTAGAGAGAGCATTGTCGTTGCCAGTATTCGGCGTTGACGGTGCGAGACACAAGACTGTCAGCACCAGAGGGTGCACCACTAAGAAAAAGGGAAAATATCAGTAAACACGATGCGATTTCGGGTGGAGAATGTCATACTCTTGCCAGTAGAACAGGGGCTCATTGCAAAGGAACCACTGCCATTGTCGATCAACGGTATTGTTCACAGATACATCCGTGAAGATAGGGCTTGACGCATTGTATGTGTTGAAGCACGCAGTGGTCGATGGATCAGACCAATAACCATAGTTCGCACATGCTATAACCACTATAAGTAGTTGTAATGACTACGTCGGAAATTTTGACTCACATCCAGGGAAGTAAACTTTCTTGAACCATCTCGCATAGCCTTGAAGAGCCTTTTGAAGGCCGACTCCACCTGCCCCGGGAAGTTTGCTCGTCCCATTCTCGACATTCTGGTTTGAAGTCAGTGTCAAAATTCATGACATTAATAGAAATCAGATAATTGGGTACTGATACACACCTCAACATAATCACAGAACTTATAGAATCCCGAGTAGCCTGTGTAGAAGGTATTGGACTGCCATAGCCAGGGTCCATTCTCCAAAGCGCTATAAAGAGACACAAGTCAGCTTCTGTAGCAAATGTTTGTGAAGATCGGGTAAATACCTAGCAAAGTCATCAAAGTGTTCAATATCACCGAGGCCAAACAGCTCCTTGAGTTGCTGGACCTTCTTCTCGGATCCAGACTTGTTCACTTTGTCAATGTAGTCGACAACCCTGCTGACGTCCCGGCTGCAGTTTTTGGGCATTCCCTCCTGGACAGGAGTAAAGTATTGCCACTAGATTGCAATTAGCATTGATGCAAACTTGCTTGCTTGTCCAAAGGAATTCTACTAACATAATCAGAAATGGCCTCAACGGGAGCGCTGGACGCATGATACGCCCAGAAGGTTCCGGGTGAGGTTGACTCGGTCCAAGCTGCGAGAGCACCACTGTAAGACCCTCCACTCAAGACCCATGGCTATTGTTTGTGAACTGAGTCAGTCGAGTCCTTTCTTTACGGGAAGAAGAAAAAAACATACAGCATTTTGAGCATTGCTGCTGCTGTTAGTATCAAAGGGAAGCTCGACATTCTTCGCAAAGTATGTAAGGTCCGCAATCGAATTCTCCAAGGTCAGTTGTTGCAGGTTTTCCGTCGTCAGCTCCAGATAAGGTGATGAGTCTCCCCAGTAACGGTCTTTTTTCCAACATAAATTAGCCCTGTCGTAGTTGATGGTGGGAAAGAAACAAAAAACTCACGCTCAATCATGACCACGGCACCCTTGACTTCCTGTGCATAGAGACCGGTGATAGTCCTGTTGGTCAGATATCCCGTATACTGATCCGCCGCTTCTTCTCCGGGTGTGAACAGTACCACCTGACAGTTTCTGTGTCAATATACTGAGCAACATCACCATGCACAAAGGAAATCTTACCGGTGAGCCCTCGCCATTCCACCAGGCCGAGTTCCACCAGTAGCGTTGGGAAAATGTCCCAAGGCTCGGGTTCTTATGATCAATTAGCTGCTGGAATGTTGACTGTCCAGAACTTGCAGTTGAAGCGGCTATCGAGGGTGGAGGGACAGGCTTCGGTGCAATGGCAGCCTGGGCGACCGAGGCACAAAGTGCAGGCAACGCTACGCGAATTGAGAAATGCATCGCAAATTGATAGGGTATGGTCTAGACCCTAATAAATTTCTACAGAGGCTTCATACCAGGGGACCTAGGTAGCCGCTTTATATGCTCGAAATAACCCCTGAGCCACCACTGCACACGATGTTCATGGTAGTATTCTAGGTCCACAAAAGTCGGGACGCTCCAATAAATTGAGGAGCATCTTGTGCCGGCACATCACCGGAGCGGGGTGTTGTGATAGTAGCCTTTTGGGGTTGGAGTACTTACTATCACGCGATAGTTCTAGTGCGAAGCTAGCTTCATAACATGCCGTCCACCTGAACAGCGACGTGATCTTCTTCATCCGCTGATACGACTACGACTGGCTTTCCAGAGCTTTTGCAATCATTAGGTCTACTAAAGAAAGATCCAAAAAAACCTCTTCAAACTCGTAATTCTTGCTTCAGTCATGAAGCTTCGGGGTAGTACCATATCTCTCGGGAAAGCAGTGCTGTAGCTAGTTCATGATACCACCGTCGGGAGTCCGAGCCAGCGATTAGCCGAGAGATAAACTAAACCCGATCAATGTTCAAGTTTCAATGTGCGCCGATAGGCACTAGTAATGAACATTATTCAGGCCAGAGAACCGGACTGGTAGAGAGGATCAATAAAAATGCACTACTTAGACAGGCAGCAACGTAAGCTCAAGTCCAATTACCCCGCAAGACTCGGCCAGCATCGAATAAACGCAGGCAGATATTAGCACTATTCAGTGGACACTGATTTCTCTCATCCGATCTCTATTGTCGACTTCAATCACTAGCACCAATCACTGCGATCCTTCTTTCTGTAACTAGACCTAGAAGAAACTTGGCGGTCCAGCCTGGTCAACAAATATAATGGGATCAAGTTGGCCACGCCCCCTCGACTTAGCTACTGAGTGAGGTGTGAATTCTTTCTTTTACCCCGGGCAGTGTTTGTTGTCCAATTCATTGGAAAGGGTGTGGAGTAAATACGCCCAATCGTTCAAGGATAATCTTCTTCGTCTCCGGGCTCTGCACACGGAGTACCATCGGGTGGCTTCACACTAGCATCAGGAACGGGATAGACTAATCCGTTTTTGAAAATCAAGCTTAGTAGTCGGAGAACATGCCGACCAATCGTTTTCCCTATTCATAATGTGAGCGCAAATTTGGAGTTGGTCCGAAGCACAGGTGAATATTCAAGGCGTCCTCTCTGGCTTCAGTCTTTAACTATATACTCGTCACCACAGGAAGAATTCCACCTGTTTCCATTATGCAAAACCCATGCTAGCACATTTTCAGCGCAATCATGTGAGGGATGCGATTAAGCCAGCGGGACTCCGGGTCAGTACAATAACATTAGGTTTTCACCAGAACTACAATTTCCGCATGCTCCTTAAATGATTACGGATTGCTCCTGAGCAGGCATGGTCTCAGGGATCTGCTCACCTTTCATTGAGGGTACTCAGGGTAGACAATCGGGGATTTGCTCATGTTAATTGTTACTGTTGACCGATTTGAGTCGCGAAATGCGAAATAGGAAAGGTCCTTCTGTGAGGCACTAGACCATACTCAAGTCTACTCGATTTATTGTGGGTACGTGGATAAGAAATGCAAAAAGATGGGCGTTCGGAGGTCTTGTCTTGACACTCATTGACTACTATAATCTAGACAGTCGCCCTGCAAGACACAGCAAACAAGATCAAAAAGAGGTAATATAAAGGCGCTCCCAATGTCCAACTAGCCTGCTCACGCATTGACGGTTAAAGCGATGTTAGCTAGTTGAGCCAATTCAGCATTGGAACCAAGGCCGATGTTTAAAGGTGCGGAATGGACGGTAGGTACAAACAGCGAAGTCGCAGGGAATGTGTATTCCTTTGATGGCGGGAAAAAAAGCACCACACCATTAGTCAAGGTCGGGCCACCTGGCGATAGGTCCAATTCCGTGGTCGTGGCATCCCCCGAAAGGACTGACAGCTTCACCCTGACAGGTGTAGGTGGGGCGAGGATCCAGATCGGAACATATATATCAATCGCCAGTTGACCTGCAAGGGGAGCGGAAGCAAGCTGCAAGAGAGTCTCCATGTTGAGCTCGCCTATGGCACTAGGGTGTTTGACATAAGCCTCCAACGAATTTGGAGGTATCTCGCGCACAGTACCTTGTAGCGGTTGGACACGGTCTATTTGAAAGCCAGGGAATGCGTCGAGTTTCATGAGTACTTTTAGAAAAGCGCCCTGGCTTCCTCCTTTGACCATGATACCAGGCCCGCCGCTTATCTGTAGTCCACGAGCAAAGGTAGGATCGGTTGGCTTTCGGCGTGCATCAATCTTGAGGAATCCTTCACATACCCGCATCGACGCCAGGTATTCCAAAGCTTTGATAAGCTTTCCTGAAACCGCGCGATGCTCCTCCACAGAGCTATTCTGAAGCAAGTTGCCGACACTGTCGAGCCGGGCGTTAATCACGTTGCTTGAAAGGGTATTGTCAAGACTGTTGGCCCATTCTCTGAACGCCGCTGCATATTTCTCTGAGTTATCGGGTTCTTGGGACAGGATCAAGTTTGAGCTAGAGCTTCCACCGTCCACTTTGGCCCTGAAGTGACGAGAGCTGTGATAACTCTCGTACTCGCTGGTGGTTCTGATTTTTGCGTCGGCTTTAGCACTGCCCACGAAGCTGAATTCGGTGCTGACACAGGTCTGGAATGTTTCCTTGGAGGTAAACTTGCTCATATCCTCATCGACTCTCAGTCGATATCGGGCACCGAAGGTGCACGACTTGATGACATGGGTCCCCCATTTGCGGAAGAACTTCAGGTACTGGCGGTGAACTTCATCAGTTTCTTCCCACTCAGGCAATTTCTTAGCGTCCTCCACCAGATCCGAGTTAATTCTCGAGTCAATGGATTCATGGCCCTTGAGTTCCAGGCTGAACGACGTATGAACCACATCAATAAGGGCATAGTATTTACTATGGCTGAGACTGGTGCTGTAGCTGTACTGAGCAGACGCGCTGGCTGAGAAACCAGAGTAACTGCCACTAGCTGAAGTACTGGTGTCCAGTTCACGAGCCATCTCATCCCCACTTTCGACTTTCAGCGATTGAGTCTCTGTCTGGCGGCTCCCCATTATTGCTTGGACGTTCACAGGTAGTAGATAGGTTTTTTCGTCGGCAAAACTTGTATGTTGCATATCCTCTGCCAGCGTAATCACAGTGCTTCTATCACATTTCGTGACATCCAGATTGAAAGGATCATGTTCTATAGCAAGCGATGCTTAATATCAGCTGGAACAATCACCAGGTCGGCATTGATATGAAGATGTTGAAAAAAGGGCAAGAGAGGAGCATGATCCAAGGCACCATCGCAAGTACTTACCTCCCGGGAGCAATGCTATACTTTGACCAAGTAGTTTGACATCGTTGAAGACAGGAGGACTTTTGGGAGCCATTGTGACTTGGATGAGATAATGATTCTGGATAATGATAAAAGGTGTTTTTAGATGAAGTACTGATGACAATTTCTTTCCGGACACCAGCAATCTTATATTTTTTTTTCATGTATCAAGTCCATATTCCAGAGATATCTGTAAGATGGGCTGGCTGAGCTGCCTTCGTCGCTCAGTTTTCCACATGCCATTGAAAGCTGATATTTGGCGATAATAGGCGATGATGCCAGTCCAACGAGATCAATTCGAAGGGTCCGACTAGCGATGTGACAGCCTTGAGATCAAGGCGGGGACTCTCTAGTAGTAGCCAATCACGAACATAGTACATCAAATTTGTAAGAGAATTTCCTTCATGTTCCGTCAAAACCCTCCTTCACTCACGATTTCCAACATGTATACCCAATGGCATGTCAGCCAGCATTGTCACAACTAACTCGGTTACCAAGCCTGCAAGTGTTGCCGACCGGACTAAGCGAGATCGTCAGACATGAAGCGGGAACTCCGAAGGTCTAGTCTCATGGAAATATTGATTTTCAAGCCGATGAGAGGATTGCCTGGAAGTGGGCGCCCCTTAGTGAACGTAGAGAGGCTAGCTGGCCTTTCGAAAGCAGGTAAGCACTGCCGATGATGGCTAAAAACGCGACTATACGTATCTATGTGCCATCGGTATTTTCAAGCCTATGTTAGTGCTGAAAGTCAAGAAAGATGGTGATTAATAGCATTACATAGTCTTAGGGTGCTTGCAAATCTGATGTCGGAAATTTGGTCAAAAGCTTGGACTAAAGCCGCAGGCTCTCAAGAGTCAAGACTGATTGCGGTGGAGTACATGGAACGGCCGAGCCTCTGGTTTAAGGCGATTTATTATGGAGACTAATTGTGGAACTTTTAGCCGCGATCGCTCACATTCTGGCGGCACTTAACCAGACAATCGTTGCCCGTATCTCCGTAAGTCGCGATGTCGTACATAGCTCTTTCTTGTAACGAGAGTAGACTAATAATAGTATGAGAGGGAAGCGGCTGAGCGGCCTACGCATGCCCAAACGGACCGCAAGCCATACATGAGACTGAGGACAAGCCTCACAAGCCTGTTACATACACGTCTGTAGTACTATGTCATACTTGTTAACCTTCCAGTCCGCTCAACTTTTTCCTCGCACTTGTGACGCCGGGAGGAAATAAAAACTACAGAACGATGTTGCCAGCGCCCCGAGTATCTTCAAAATGCCAAGTACGTCGTTGATGATGTTGCATTCGAGCGGCACTGCACGAGGTTCGAGTTGGATGCTATTAGCAAGGCTCGTGCACTGGGCCGATAGAATCTGCGGCACACACAGGTCCCTCACCTCTCAGCTGAGCTCGAAATAAGGCTGAGTTGTTCAAGCCCAAGACCCCGAGTCGCCTACGGGAATCCACTCGGACTCCTAGTTGCTAGCATCACCTCGACGCCATCTGCTCTTGGCTTTTTCGTCTCCCTCTTTCCTTGGTGTGTCGGGGGATAACAGCCCTTGTTTTGGACTCCATGTCCATCGATGGTTCCTCATATCTCTCAATTCCCGACTCCGCCTCAGTCGGTACCCCGCGATGACGGAATCTGTTGAGAGGAAGACTGCAGCTGTCCACCACTGGCCCAAACCGAAGCGCTATGCAATTTTCTTCGTCTATCGCTCCCATTTCCGCCCACACCCCTACCCGTACTCTTGCCGAGGACGTTGCCTGGCTGTTACAGGCATCCGAATGGCCACTTTGCTAAGCTGCCATGGCCAGCACGCCGAAGCCTCGTTGAAGTTCTGGACATAGACTCTGATGCGCCAATCGCGGAGAAGTGCCGGCAGGAAAACGGCGCCGATTTAGTCCGGTACTATGAAGCTCGGTTTGAGATCTTCACAAGCCACGGCTCATGATTCGTTTGAGATTTTTGTTTGTATCAATCAAACTGTTTGATTTCCCTCATCCTTTCTGATCATCCAATTTGTAGTCTCGCCTTTTCAGACAAACATCCATGCGTCTCCTGATTCGTATACATATTCAATCCAACGTTGAGGCATGCCTCCTGCTTCCCGTAGCCTCCAGATCCTTTGCAGAAGCCTCAAAGCATTGGTGACATTCTCACAGCGCCATATCGCCCACGAATGGCCATATGACTCGACAATGACACTTTTCTGGGTAGGCGTGTGTGCCTCGGCCCCGATAACGAATGTAGGCCATAGAAGACCTCTGTAGTGTGCATTTGATGGATCCATGGATCCAACACTTGAAATGATCGAGTCAAGCGGACTTGAGGGATATTGCAGGCCGATATCAAACTCTTCAAGAGCCGCATTCAAGACTTGCGATGCGTATATCTCTACTGCTGCTCGCCAAATTCTGGCAAAATGATATCGTGGCATCACGTTGTCTGTCTTGCTTCCAGCTGTAGCCCATTGTATGGGGGAGAACTTTCGAAGCAAAGTGCATATGTGATATACCAGATCGGTAGCCTGTTCTGGATTTGATGACGCGGCGTTGATAAGCGACAGGGCGAAAAGGAGTTCTGCAGGGCATCCGGCCCACGTTTGAGACTCTGAAAGTTTCAAGACGTCTATCACGGGTATCGTGGTGAAAATAGGCTGGTAGAGCTGTTTGTTTTTGACGAAAGTAGGACCAATAATTCCGAAACTGCAACATAGAGGATTAGCTTTATCAAGAAACCGGGCGGTCAGATTCAGCAGAGACATACATGGCATAATTGGTATCAAAGCATTCAGAGAAATGGGGGATTGATGCTGCCAAGCCCCTGGGGAAGTTGAAGGTCCGCATGATCTCCTGTAATCCATGGAGATGAGCCTTCCAGCGATCCTTTCCAGAATCCATAAGCTCAAACCAGATTGATAAGAGGATTGAAGCAAAGACTTCATCCGGGTTTTGCAATTGGCCCCTTGCACATTGGTCCCGGAGGAAAGCAAGGGTCTTGTGCTTATGATAGAGAGCATCGTAGTAAGCCGGCACCTGCAAAAGCTGTGTCGAGATTTCCGGTATATTGACACCCTTCAGTACATCCATGAAACTCCTATGTCCATGAAAGGTGGTCGTTAATTGCCGTTGCGATTGATGCAGGGCTGCGACAGAGACGACCGTATGGCGAAATCCAGGAGACGATGGAATCAGTCGCATCAAGTCTTTCACTGGATTGGATGGCTCTGTGATATCCAGCACAAATTCGTAGCAGCATTCTTGCTCGACTAGTGTTCTCATTAGCAAATGTCTTCGGTGCAAATCCAACCATTCCACTTACAGTATGCTATATAACCACGAGTTCTAACCGGCAAGTCCTGCAGGCCAGGATCGACGAGGAGTCTTCTGATGGAGAAGAAATTTGCTTGACGCGGCACAGTCTTGCCCATCAATTTCCCTCTGCTTGCCACACTGTTCGTCCATCTCAAGGGTCGCTCTTTGGCATAGCCCAAGCAGTGCTGTTCCGCGGTGGCACATTTACGGCAAGAGGGGAGCGTCCGATCGCATTTCCATCGACGACGGCGACATGTCCAACAAGAATCATCAGCTTGACTCGAAGGAGCCCAGTCCATAGCACACAGAACGCCTGGCGGAGTGCATCTCAATTGCGAAAAGTTTAAGATGCAAGGATTTGAGCCGTCGTAGTCGTGCGAAGGCGATATTCTCAGCAAGATTACGCTAATCCTATCAAGGAAGCCAAGGTGCATTGCCCCACATTGTTGGAATATCTTAGGGTCCACTTCTTCTGGGGAAGTGTAGCATGAGCAAGAGCACAGACATCTATAAGCTTAACTTCGTGAATTTTGCAGTGATGTACAGTATGTATGAAAAGAAACCCGAGATGGGAAGAAACATTCCAAATTGTCGCCCACCACATGTGGGCTGTGAGAGAATAGATAGAGCACATATATTGAGAGTATGTAGAGGCATGGCACAAGAAAAAAAATCAAATTCAAGGAAACCAGGTCGACGCCCGAGCACCACAACAGAATAGTGAAGATATCCACAACGGCAAGAGCTTTGGTCATGTACCATGTCTAATCCAGAAACCAGATTGATGCAATGCAATGTCTGAGAAGGTAAATAAACCATCCGGTCATCTAGACATTAAATGCCACGAAAAGAAAAGGAGGGACATTGAGGGGGATATAATAGAAGCTGTACGGGAGAATAGTCAAATGTTTAGCCGAAAACTTTCAGGAATCCCCAGAGACCCAGTCCACTGAGGACAGGGATCGTCATGTTATCATCCCAGCCCCACAGGTCGATGAACTCGCTGCCGGCGGCCACAATGCCAGATACAACGCTCATCACTCCTAGGGCTACGGGGCCAGTGATTGTGGTGGAAGTGACACCAGTTTCCCACCCCAAAAGGCCCCGAACACAGTCTGGCAGCAAGTTCAAGCGGCCGGTAAACATGAACGCATCCTGGGGATCGTTCGGGAAGCTACCGAAATAGGGAACAAACCAGCCCCAGAATGCTGCCGCCGTGATGACACCAACAAGCCAAGCGGCCGTGGTGCCAGCCAGGCTCTTTCCTGGCCGCAGATGCGGTGTGTAGCGGCCATAGAGACGGCCAAATGTGGATGCAGCTGTATCACACCAGCTCAGAAGAAGCACACCCATGACCCCGACGTCCTTAGGGAAGAACCGCAGGACGACGTACGCGCCGAGAAGATACCAGATCACACCATTGTATCCAGAGACCTCGGTCTCTCGCATAAGCGCACCCATGCACCGAATATAAAGCTTGTTGACCTTCTCAGAGCGATGGCGCAAGATGTCCGTGGCGGCGATAGGAACAAGCGCGGAGAAAAGCACTGGTGTGATTTGTGTTGTTTGAACACCGCGGCTGTAGAGGTGGAGTGTCACGAATCCGATGGAGACGTGCAGGAGTTTTCGGGGGATTTCATGGCGATGAATGAAACTGCGATACCGGGTATGTAAAGGAATCAGACCGAGAGGCGATGGGGAGCGTGAAATATCGCGCAAAGCATCTGGAAGGTTTGGCGAAAGGAAGCCGTTGGAGGCTTTGCCGTTGGCGGCCGGGGGCGAGGCTGGCATCATTGGGTTGGACCGCCGTGTTGGTCGACGGTTGCGCGACGTCGAGGGCATCGACCCAGGCGGGCTATGGGACCTTTCTGGGCCAGAACCTTCCTCTGTGACCCCAGACAAGTTCTGTCGACGCGATGCTGACCTCGTTGTCGGCGCAAAATAGCCATCACGTGCCTCGGTTATGTCGGACAACGAGGGCGAGGGAGATATGACTCGAGGAGTCTCGGGAACAGTATTTGCAGAGGAAGACATTTCGAACGCTCGTATCGAGAACTGTGGAAGTATTGGTGTCCAAATTAAACCGAGCAATGGTCGTGCACAGGACTCGGCGCTGTCGCAGGCAAGACTGCCGCAGGGAATCAGTGGACTTCCTAACGACTGAATGATGGGCGATCGTTTGGAGATGCGGTCGTAGGAAGAGGGGTCCCAGCTGCCAGATTAAATCACACAGTGCATGGCTTGTGCCTCCAGAAGATCGGCTCAGCAAGAAATAAATTTGGTCAAATGGAGGCTGTGCTGGCGCAAAAAAAAGCAAGACGAGCTGATGGTTTGCGATCTCCGTTTCCGCCCAAACCCGCTGTCACGTGTCACCATATCTTATCGATAACGGATTTTTTTTCTTTGCGACTTTTGCGATCGGCGAACGGCGTCAAGTCTCAACTTGGGATCATTCTGTTTACGTCTTGATCACACATGGCTCCTAAGGCTCCCTCGTCCTCGAGGGCGTGGGATGGCATCACGCCATCATTGTCGCAATGGACCCTCGACGCTGTGGCATCGATGGGCTTTACGCGCATGACGCCTGTCCAGGCTTCGGCCATTCCTCTGTTTATGGCGCACAAGGATGTGGTTGTAGAAGCAGTCACTGGCAGTGGTAAAACACTATCATTTCTGATTCCGGTTGTAGAGAAGCTATTGCGCCTCGAAGATCCGATCAAGAAACATCATATTGGCGCCATCATTATCTCTCCAACAAGGTCAGTTATACCTATAGCGAATGCGTCTCAGGCTCCTGCTAATTGTATTCTTCGTATAGGGAATTGGCATCACAAATCTATCAAGTACTTTTGTCTTTGCTCGAGTTTCACCCTGCATCGGCCGCAGCGATTCATCCTCCCGAGGGCGATGCGCCTCGTCCGAAGTCTTCTTCCTCGGTCCTAAAAGTCGTACCACAACTCCTCCTAGGCGGTTCTACATCTCCGGCGGAGGATTTGAGCACGTTTCTCAAGAAATCTCCGAATGTGCTAGTTTCCACACCTGGCAGACTGTTGGAACTGCTTTCCTCACCCCATGTTCACTGTTCACAATCATCTTTTGAGATGCTTGTATTGGATGAAGCCGATCGCCTGTTGGATCTTGGATTCAAGGAAGATTTGCAAAGAATTCTACGCCATCTTCCCAAGCAACGGAGAACGGGGCTTTTCAGTGCCAGTATCAGTGAAGCTGTGGATCAGATTGTCCGTGTGGGTCTTCGCAATCCCGTCAAGGTCGCCGTTAAGGTCAAGGGTGGTGCTGGTGTTGAAGACAAACGTACACCTGCCAGTCTTCAAATGACCTACTTGACTACGCCTCCGGCACACAAATACTCCATCTTGAAACAAATCCTGACAACTGTTCAACCTACGCCTCAAAAAACGATCTTTTTTGTCTCAACGTGCTCCAGCGTCGACTATCTCGCCATCATATTACCTATCATTCTAGGAAATGAATTCCTCCTCGTCCCTCTTCATGGAAAACATCCTGCCAATGCCCGCCAGAAAAATTTCACCCGCTTTACTACCTCCACAACCCCCGCTATTCTCCTTACCACCGACGTCGCTTCTCGGGGACTCGACATTCCATCTGTCGACCTCGTTGTGCAAATTGATCCTCCATCTGACCCCAAAACATTCATCCACAGATGCGGCCGTGCCGGCCGTGCCGGACGCCGGGGTCTCAGTATCGTTCTTCTCCATCCCGGTCGCGAAGAAGACTACGTCTCGTTCCTGGAGGTGCGCAAGACACCTGTTGCGCCCTACAGTCTCCCAGATTCACCCAGTGACAGTGACGCTGCATCAGCAACTCAACTAGTACGCAATGCTATGTTGAAAGACCGTGCTCTTCATGATAAGGGCCAGAAAGCCTTTGTCAGCTGGCTTCGCAGTTATAGCAAGCACCAAGCAGCTAGCATCTTCCGTGTGGCCGATCTGGACTGGGAAGCTCTTGGTAAGGCCTGGGGTCTTCTCAAACTCCCCAAAATGCCCGAGCTCCGTACCTTCACCGGAGACAAGACTCTAGGTGTCAAGATGGAATGGGACAATTATGCCTATAAGGATAAGCAGCGCGAGAAACGGCGCAAAGAGGTTATGGAAGAGGCTGCGCAGGGAGATGATAACCAGAACCAGGATTCACGGAAACGGCGTGCAGCCGAAAATGCTTCTTGGAGTCACAATATGGAGAACCGAGAGAAGAAGCTCAAGCGCAAGGAGCTCAAGAAAGCACGGAAGGACCAGGAGAAGTGGGAGCAGCTTCCGGAGGACGAAAAGCAGAAGGCTCTTGAGACGGAGCGAATGATAAAAGAAATCCGTCTCAAAAATGAGCAGCAGCTTTTATCAAAGCACCCGGGCGATTCGAAAGCCTCGAACAATGCAGGTGGTGACGATGAGTTTGAGGGATTTGACTAGAAATGGCATGTCCTTCAGCATCATCATCACAACTATGGAAGACCTAGTGAACATATAACAGTTCTGGGGTCATTCTCCATCCCATGCTCCAGCAAAACCAGTATTGTAAACGCTCACGTTCTAGTTATAGAAGTTTCTTTTCACGTACATTACAATGAGATCATTTCGGACTTGGTTACATGTTCAGACAACAATATCTCTGTTCATTAACTCGTACAACTATGTAAAGATGCAGACAGACAAATCATGCTCCCTCAATAGAATCATCCGCCGTGACCTTTTACGCCTCAAACAAAGCTTCATGGAACCGGACAGAATCGGTACCCTTCTCCTGCCAGTATTGTTCAGCGATTGGGACGGCATCCGAATCTAGGTTCAGAACTTCAACGAGGCTCGGGCGTCCCGGCCATGGCAGTGCGGCAAAGTTACCATCCGGCGATGCCTGCAATAACCAGGCGACGTCTTCGGCGGGAGTGCGAGTGGGGGTGTTGACGGTCTCGGTGATCGCGGCTTGGGTGCCGGCTGGTGTGGCATCTGGATGGGGGAGATATGAGGAACCATCGATGGACATGGGATCCGAACGATAAGGACTGTTGTCCAGTAACGCACCAAGGAAAGAGGGGGAAGAATAGCCAAGAGCAGAAGGTGTTGACGTATTGCTACTAGGAATCCGCGTAGATTCCCGTAGGCGACTCGGAGTCTTCGGCTTGAAGAGCTCAGCCTTGTTTCGAGCTCGGCTGAGGGGTGAGGGATCGTCATTTTCGACGGCGAAGTCTTCCGTCGTAGCTGCGTGGGGGTATTTGATGTCAGCGCATGTCTCACCATCTTGCGGCAAGTGCCTTTGTGGCTGTGGAGAAGAAGAACATCTGGCTGCATCGTAGGGAGACTTTTGAGGGGATTTAGAAGAGGGTGATGATGACGAGCCATATGGATCTGGCGCCTGGTATCCTCGGCTCCGCTTCACGGGACGTGTGGGCGACGAAGACAAATCTGAAGCAGACGCTACGTCCCGCTTTCGCTTGATCGCGGGGCGTGGCATAGTGGGCAATTTTGGGGACGAAACCGCCAGAGAAGTATCTTCGAACGTCCGCGATGTCTGAGAAGGCTCACGGACCCGGCGCATAATAGAAACCGGGGTCGTGGGAGCAGAATCATAGCGTTGGGCATACCAGTGCTGACTGATTCCTGAGCTGTATGGGGATTCAAGGTCTGCCCATCTCACCCTCTTTTTGGGGGTATTGGGGGTTTTGGGAGGTTTGGAGACCTCTTCTGCCTCTTGCGGTTGGAACAATTTGGCAATGGTGAAGAGGCGACCAGGGTTCCAGCGCCTTTCTCGTCTAATGTAATAAGTGGCGGCCGACTTGGGAAGAAAGGCACGGTGAGGGAATCTTTCGGCGACCTCTTCTGCGCTTAAATCGCTGGAGGAAAGCGGATGCTTTGGGAAATAGACACCATTGATCATCGTACCTTTTTGGGCAGCTTGGGCTAGCGAAGGAGATCTGCGACGGGATTTGGACCTGTTCTTTGGTGTAGATCTTGGGACTTCGTCGGTCTCCAATGGCTGGGTTGAGGCCGGAGGAGTTTGAGAAACAGAAGGCGATTCGGGGTCGGTCAGCAATTGGCTCGAGTCGATTGGAGAGAGATCGGGTGGCGCAAAAGTTCCTCGTCGATTCGGAACGAAACCGGTGGTACGGCTAGGAGGTTGGTTTGGACGGGGCGTAGTAGCCTGACGACGGACTGATCGCTGGGTACGTTTCTGCTGCTTGGGATATTGATCAACGCGGCGTTTCTTGGTAGGAGGGGCACTTTCTTGAGCCGCTTTGGCAGCATCTTCTTCGGCCTTCTCCACTTGTGCCTTAAGCACTTCCCATTCCTCGGGTGTGAAGTCTTCCTCGTGGACAGCAAGGTCGTCTTCATCGAGACCGAAGCCACGACTGCGCTTGCGTGGGTTTGTCTTTTCCGAATCGACATTCGACTTTGCTGCGGTCTGGATAGGAGCCTCCTGAGAAGCCTTTCCGCGCGAAGCAGGGGAAATCTGGAACTGTGAAGCCATTGGGATGAGTCCTTGAATTGAGGAAGTGAGACGATTCCCCGTATTAGCGGCAATTGGCGATCCTCTTGGTGAGGTCTCCTTTGGGGGGGTAGAAGGAGCATAGAGCTTCAGACGGGCAGCTTTCTCGGCGGCAGCGGCTTCCTGGGCGGCAGCACGCTTTGCTGCCATGATTTCGCGGTTTCTTTCCTCGGCCTGTTTTCTTAAGACCGCTGCGCGAGCCGCATGTCGACGCTTGACGAATTCACGCTGAGTCTCGTGATCAGGATCAAACGTAGGATCGTCGGCAGCAAGAATTGTTCTGGTGTCCACAAACGACGTGGTACGACGCCGTGGACGAGGCGGAGGAAAACCAGGACGCGGGGGAGGTGAAGGAGGCAGACCACGAACCCGGGGCGACATTCCTTGATCTTTACCCACTGGTGAGAATGCCGGTGTTTTGGTAGGCTCAAATGTCGCAGTGGGGGGAACAAATGGGCGGGAGACAGCTGTGGGGGGGATGTCCACATTTGTGACAGGTGATACTAGGACAGGTTCAGCCGGGGAGGTAGGCGCGACGGACACAGCTTGCTCACTGGCAGCAGCAACGGCTAACATCCAAATATAAGACTTGAGTTTCGTTTTTTGTGAAATAGGTTAGTAGGGAAACTCACCTGGCTGGTTCTCATTCTCAGTCTCATGATCATGGTCATGGGCGAAGCGGCCTCGAAGGTCCGTCCATCTTCTAGAGACATTATTGAAGATCCATCTGCTCCAGCCTGGAGAAACGTCAGTACCCGCGGGAGGGGCGGTCATAGGGGCCACGGGAGTGGCAGGGGTCGACCGCTCGGGGGTTGTGGGGGGTTTAGTCTCGGGAACCACAGTCGCCGGAGGAAGATTGGGGGAGTCCTGCTCGTGGGCAGGGATGGTCCCTTCTCCAGAGCCATCCTGGACCTCGGGCTCACTGTGGAATGACAGGAGCTGTGGGAGGCGATACAGAGTCCGTCCAAGACTACCGCGACTCTCAATGCGACGAGAATTGGACCTGTTCGCGTAAGAGGTGCGAGACCGGTGAATCGGTGTGGCCTCTTGGGCACGCAACACTCGGGACTGTTCGGACACGGACGTGGATGGCGAGGCTCGGGATCGGCGGCGGTTTGACTGTCTTCCGGACCGCACTGCACGAATGATGGAGATTAGTTCAACGTCGTCCAGGGCGGAGTGCGACTGCACCGTGTTTGGGTCCAACACGAGAATGTCCTGGGACCATCCGACGGTGATGGTGGCAGCAGGGGGAATGGATGCACCCTGGCTGCGGGTGCACAGGCGGTAGAGTGACCGCAACTGCGTCATCAACCAGCTTCTGCTCTGGTTGCCAGGGACCTCAGTTGATGTGGAGGTAGTCGAACTTGGAATGTCGCTTGCCGTGGAAGCCGCGGAAACGACAGACGATGAACGAACGGAGAACCAAGGAACAGAAGAAGAATGGGGGAACCGACGGGAAGAACGGAGAGAAAAAAAAGGTGGCGACTCACGAACTCCATTGATTGGAGTGGGAATCTCAGGGTCACTGCTCTCAATTGACGGGAGGACAGTGACGGGGATCTCAACTGACGGTGATGCAGGAATATGCATCTCGAGCTCCGCCTGGATCTGTTCGGCGGCAGACTGGTCAGCTTTTTGTCCTTCCGAAAGGACGGGGTCCGCGAGGGGGAGGTCCAAAAGGTCATCCTCAGGCACTTGGTCGACGGCAGGCTCCTCAACGGTGGCTTCGGTGGGTTCCTTGTGCTCTGGGATGGTGGCAAGTTGAACATCGGGGGACTCCACCTTTTCATTAAGGGCGTGGGCTGCCGCACTCGAGGTGGTATCATCACCCTCCAGCTGGTTAGGCTGAAGGGTGGCGGAGGGAGGGGGAGAAGGGGAGTGCGAGGTACGGGTCGTTGCCTTCTAGAGTAAAACAGTGAGTCAGGAGCTTTTGCGCCAGATGTCTCGATAACATACCTTCCTGCCGCGGGAGGCGGCCTTGCCACGGGTCTTGCGAGTCTTGGGCTCTCGGACAGGCGGGGCAGACTGATCTTCCTGCGGTTGAGCAGACGCAGAGCGCGTCGTTCGGCGACGACGAGGAGCAGGGTCTGGTAGGCCCTCGGCGGCGTTCGGGGAGTTCGGGCCATAAGGCTTGGAGCGGAGGCGTGGAGGCATGGTGACAACACGCCTCAGCAGCAAGCTGAGAAACGAGGTTGGAGATGGTTTTGATCGCGAAGACGTAACTGAATGTGGGCGTTTAAGGTGTTATCCTCAAAAACTTGTGGTAGACAGTGACGTGGGGAGATGGAGGAGAGAGGAAGAGGAAGAGAAGGAAGAGGGTGAAGGAGATATTTATGTTTGCCCATGGGCGTGTTGTGATCCGTTGTGATGGCGACGTGTTGGGACAAACAAGGCAGGCGCGATCGTTGCCTGCTTCCCAGTGTGGGCAGAAAAAGCGATGCCTACCTTTTGTTTGCTTACCATGGGATCGTGTCCGTGATTGTGACGTGCCAAAAATCGTGGACTCGCGACAGGCAGAATACCTCCAGCCCGCAGGGCGGTGAGCCTAAATTATATTGGTGCCTCAGGCACGGATCTCCATCATACAGTAGCAAGGTCCCGAATATTACAATAGGCTTGCTTAGTTAGTAAAACAGCGTTCCAATGCGGAGATTTCTCGATTCGAGTGGGCTATGAAGCTGTTGTATTCTTCATTTTAGGAGAATGCTAGTAATCTAAAGAACAAAAAACATTGTCAAGATCCTCCGGACCATAAAGATGCCATGCCAGTTAATTACCGGTGTGGCAGGCTTTACAAAACGAAGGGAACAATGTCGGTAAAATCAAAACAGTGCTATTGGTACATTTCACAACTATCCCTTCTAAAAGAGAAAAAAAAAAAAAATATGATATCTTGCTATGATACAATGGCTCTAAAGAGCAATCTCGCCTTTCCATGCAGCATCAGACAACCCCAAGGTCTCCATCAAGTTCTGCCACCGGGGGCCGCCGCGCTCCTTCTGCCGGATATACTGAAGAAGCTTCTGTCGCTTGTGGACAAGGATCTGGAGGTTGCGTTTGTTGTGCTTGTCCTTGTTGGCAGTTTGTAGATGCCGGGACAAGTTCATGATCTTGACAGTCAGGATGGCGACCTGCACTTCGGGGGAGCCAGTATCCACTCCAATACGGGGAATTTTCTCTTGGTGAGCAGATACGGATCCCTGTGGGATACTCGATGGCTTTGGGGGGAGGATAGTGTCGGTGTTGTGTCGCCCAAATTGCTCAATACACCTCTGCACGTTCAGCCGCAGACGATCTTTTGTGTTGCCGTTGCTGAGGTTGACGATACGCTGAATGGCATCCTCTGCAATCTGATGTTCCTTCTTGTGCAATTCGGCAGCTTCCTTCTCCAATTGAGGGTCGGCAGTGTCACGGTCCGGGTTCTGGAGCGGTTCCGTCAGGTCCTTCGAGAACTGCAAGGCGCTGCTGAGTTCGTCCGACTTCAAATAATAGTTGAGACCTGCGCTTGCAGACGGAACCTGTGACCCATTCTGAATCGCTTCGATCTCTTGAATAAACGGCGTAGGCTTGCTCTGAACGGGGTTGCCGAGCGAGGCCTCCCGCTCCGTCTGGAGAACTTTTTGTCGAGAGAGGTTGGCGGCCTTTCGCTGACGCGCTTGTGCAATCATGAAAAAGTCGGATCGCTTTTGAGGCTGGGCCTTGGCCTTTGTGGATGCTGTTCGTAGAGAGGCATTGGTCGCGTGTGGCAGACCGGCGGCCAACGGAGTCTGTCCGTACAAGGTGCCTACCAAAAGTCATTTATGTTAGCATTGAACCGCGCAAGGCAAGCTTGGTGATCATAGGGATAGTAGGGATAGTCTTAGTACCTGTAAGAGCCTTCCAAGAAGGCTGCACGGAGATACGCGGAGGCATGGTGGCCGTACTGTTATCCTTTGATTCGCAATAGCCCCCGGACAAGCCTGAAGTTCTTCGCATCAACCTTTTGGTCGGGAAATCATGCGGCCGGCCGGCCGAGAATACGCTAGTCCAATTTGGGGACGATGACTGTCATGCCTCAGGCACCAGGGACCACGCCGCCAAGATTTTGGAATGGCGGGAGATTGAATGCCCTTATGTAAGCACTCTCTGCCCTAGCCCTAATTCTCACAACCCGCAAGCGAAATTCTCCCGAAGCGCGGCGTGAAACATTTCGTGGTTCGGCCTTCGATCTCTTCCCTTTATCCCCACGACAAGAGCCAGACGATTGATCTTTCCAACATCATCAATCAATCAATCGCCCACCATGGCCCCCTCCCAGCTCCCCCCCGTCTTCAACCCTACCTCGCAGGACATTGAGATGCTCCTTGCTGCTCAGTGCCACCTCGGTTCCAAGAACCTCCAGGTGCACATGGAGCCCTACCTCTGGAAGACCCGTCCCGACGGTGTCAACGTCCTGAACATTGGCAAGACCTGGTATGTAGGAAGAATTGGGTCGCGACACGGTCAAACCTTGTGCGCTCGAGTCTAATGTGCTTTGCGCGATTGAATAGGGAGAAGATCGTTCTGGCTGCCCGTATCATCGCCGCCATCGACAACCCCGCCGATGTCTGTGTCATCTCCGCTCGTCCCTACGGCCAGCGCGCTGTCCTGAAGTTCGCCTCCCACACCGGTGCTACCGCCATTGCCGGTCGCTTCACCCCCGGTAACTTCACCAACTACATCACCCGCTCTTTCAAGGAGCCTCGCCTCATCGTCGTGACCGACCCTCGCACCGACGCCCAGGCCATCAAGGAGGCCAGCTACGTCAACATCCCCGTCATTGCCCTTTGCGACACTGACTCCCCCACCGACTTCGTCGATGTTGCCATCCCCACCAACAACAAGGGTCGTCACGCCATTGGTCTCGTCTGGTGGATGCTCGCCCGTGAGATCCTCCGTCTCCGCGGCACCCTTGCCACCCGTGAGACCGAGTGGGACACCGTTGTCGATCTCTACTTCTACCGCGACCCCGAGGCTGAGGAGAACAAGGAGATTGCTGATGAGACCAAGGTCGCCAGCGCTGAGGAGGTTGGCCCCGCTGCCGTCGAGTCTGGCTTCGCTGGTGAGAACTGGGATGCTTCCGCTCCTGGTGCTGGTAACCCCGGCACTGCCTTCGCTGCCGCTACCGCCGCTGCCGGTGCTACCTCCTGGGAGGCCGATGGTGCTGACTGGGCTGCCAGCTCCGCCCCCCAGGGTGGTGAGTGGGCCGCTGAGTCCCAGCCCGCCGCTGCCGCTGCCCCCGCCGGCGAGTCCACCTGGTAAATGCCAGATCGGTGGTGACGAGGATAGGCGTTGAAAGGGAGAAATACTTGATCTCGAATTCAAAAGCCATGCCGGGATTATTGTAACGATTGCTCATGTCCCCTCAAAGGACACTGGGAACGAAGGGAAAAGCTCTTGTCTGTTCTATGACGTTCATTCAATTCCGTTGGCAACAACGGGATTCACACCATTTTCCCGCAAAAAAAAGCCCTTGACATGTCTATCCTAGTTTCTGTCAAAATGATCCAAAAAGCAAGAAACTGAAAAAAAGCAGAAGAAAAAACGAGCTTTCACCGGGAACCTTCCAGTCCTTTTGCATCAGTGGCCTCAATCTTTTTACCAGCACAATTCTTTTTTCTTCGATTTTCTGTTTTGTCGCATCGGGGAGGAATAGCGATGACAACCATTGACCTGGCGCTTATGAGGGAAAGAGATCCAGTCGCATTCTGTGACTGGGGGAAAGCCCTGTGCTGTCAATCAAACAAGGTGGACTTAATCGTTACCTTGGTTTCTCCCTGTATGTTTTATTCTAGTAATCGGAAAGAAGGTTGTGCTCGGTTACGTTCTGGTCCCGTAGTATAGGTCTCTTAAAGGTTGTAGGCATTGATCTAAGGTAAGGTCATATATGAGATGTAAACAACTATCTCGCAGATTCAAGAGTAGATCAAAATCGCGGATCGTCAACATCAGCATCAACCAGAATTCCGGTTCCTCGACCTGGAGTTGTGTGCTATGGAAAGTCTTGGCAGAGGAGCAGGCATGGTATCAGTTCTATTGACCCGCTTGACTGCGAGCATATCTCGGTTTGAGACTAGACAGCCTTGTCAGGTTGGCTTCTCGCGCATGTCGCCAGCCTTTCGTACAGATCCAGGTATCTATGTTGTGCAAGGGTTCTACCTAAGAGATGAATGCCCCCTTCGGAATCTAGTCTTCTCTCGTCTCAAAGAATAGTACAACCACCAGCACTTTGTCCACCTTTATCAGTAGTAGTCATTCCCGCCAGTCTCGCCAGGTCCTCAAACGTCTCTGCCAGTAGCTCTCCCGTCACTGCCGAGCACTCGGCATATCTATCACAGCGGAGCTCTTGCGCAATGCCGTAGGTCTATACAGGACCATCAGTTGGAGTCTAGGATATCTCTGCGAGTTGTCGGAACGTACCTCCTGTGGATAGATAATACCCTCGCCTTCTTTCCTAAGGTCTCGTTTCAAACCCAGCATCATGACAGGAATTCGTTCGCCCTGGCCATGTTGGAAATAACGAATGATGTCGTTGCGCCACTATTCGATATGTTAAGCGGATTGGGCAAGATGAATGATAGGCATCTAGGTCAGGATATAATGCTTACCCCTCTGAGCCCGTCTAATGTCTGGCGGTTTGAAATATCGAATGCCAGAACGACAACATTTGGATGGAGACTAGTCCAGTGCTGATTTGGATTGGACGTGTCGTAGAGCTCTAGTGTGAACTTTTTCTTGGAAAACTTGATATCGTAAATGAATGGTTGATCACTGTCCCGCAGGATCTCAAAGTCGATGTCCGAGGTAGTCCCGGGCTGGGATGGCCTTATGCTTCTGCCACTCTTCAGGCGCCTGCGCTAGGATCAGTCTCTATCTTCAAAGTACGTTTCTTCTTTTGAATCCCCAAGAGGGAGATAATGCCCCCGAGTGTGGGTGTGGGTTGGCTATGGACTCACGATAAGAAGGTGGACTTGCCACAACCTGGGTCGCCCAGGAGAAGCATTGTTACCGTTGTGTCGGTCTCATATGAGTCTGGCTCGGTCATAATGCTTGCGCTATTTGTTATTGTGATACTCTTATTCGAGCAAGGGCTACCTTTGCCCAGTTCCTGGCGGGAATGTTGGTGATCAAGTGTAGAAATAAGGTTGCGAGAGGCAGAGCTGCTGACTGGATGGATCTACACCGAGATATAAATGCCC
The DNA here is from genome assembly GCA_022985105.1 of Penicillium ochrochloron. NCBI lineage: Eukaryota > Fungi > Ascomycota > Eurotiomycetes > Eurotiales > Aspergillaceae > Penicillium > Penicillium ochrochloron. The sequence continues at coordinate 439,601 of JAAVMA010000007.1, forward strand.
ACATGGAGACCTCGTAAACAGTGCTCATGCTTGAAGGTCAAAGATTCTGAAGTAAAAAGCTATCGAAATAGCTATTTTGGATGTGAATATTATCATCAGACTACGATTACAGTCAATTACAATTATTGCCTTGCTATAACCTCAAGATATGGGCAGCTATTACATTACAATACAAAGTATATTACGCCAAATACCAACTGCTCCGCGGACTTCAAAATTCTGCCCTCTTCAGATCAACTCGTCCAAGCACGGGGTGGACCGAATTCACATTCACTTTCCAGTGGCATGTGGAGACCATCATCGAGGTCCAATCTATTGACTCTGCTTCGAGGTTACACCATCAAACCGCAAACGCGCTTCCTGGGCGAGTACCACTCACCCAATCCAAAAATCATGGCGGGCACCAGCGATGAGGGGAACAACCCCGACTACAGCACCTGGAGCAATTCCAGCCTGATCGAGCGCATTACGGAACTCGAACGCCAGCTGCATTCACAAACCACGCAGTATACGGCACCAACCCCCGCGGTCGGCGAAGCCATACCCCGCCCACCGATTGCTACGGATGTTAGCGAGCCTGCGATCCCTCTTGCCGATACACACGTTGGCATCCCCTCGAAGAAGAAGCGTGTGCACTCTCCGGATGGCGATATCTGTCATACGCCTGGAAGGTTGCGCCCTCATAAGGAGGAGCGTGGGTTTGATCCGTCGAAGTATCAGACGCGGTTCATTGCGCTCAAATTCGCCTACTTGGGTCAGCGGTACAATGGTCTGGAACACACCAATGGGAATACCACACCTCTGCCTACTATCGAGGAAGTTCTTTGGAAGGCGCTGCGCCGCACACGTTTGATTCTTCCGCAGACTTCCTCTCCGGCAGACGAGCCGGACGATGTTCACCCTAGAGAGCAGCGACCCTACTCTATTCATTGGGATGGGTGTGATTACTCGAAGGCTGGACGAACCGATCGCGGCGTGAGCGCATTTGGACAGGTCGTTGGTCTTAGAGTTCGTTCCGCGAGGCCACAGCCTAAGCCCAAGGCCTCGACTGAGCAGGAGGGTCTACAAGATGAAGATGCAATGCAGGTCGAAGAACCAGCTGCCGATGCGGGCTGGGATGATATCGCGGATGAAATTGCCTATATACAAGTTCTGAACAGGGTGCTCCCTGAGGACATTCGTGTTCTCGCTTGGTGCCCTCATCCTCCGGAGGGATTCGATGCCCGTTTCTCCTGCCGTGAGCGCCGCTATCGGTACTTCTTCACTCAGCCAGCATTCTCCCCCACACCTGGTGCATTCGGCTTTGAGAACCGCGCAGGAACTGGTCAAGGCGAGCGCAATAAGTACCGAGAGGGCTGGCTGGATATTGACGCCATGCGAGAAGCGGCCAAGTATTTCGAGGGTACTCATGACTTCCGAAACTTCTGCAAGCTCGATACCAGCAAGCAGATTGAGAACTTCGAACGGATGATCTTCCATTCTGACATCCAACTCGTGAACCCGAAGACGAACCCCCTGGGATATGTCGGCCAATCTGGATTCCAGATCACAGAGGTCTTTGAAGCAGATGTCGACATGTTGTCGTCGCAAAAGCCCGAGCCCACTGTTCCCCAGGTATACTCTTTCAACCTGTATGGGTCTGCCTTTTTGTGGCACCAGGTCCGCCATATGGTGGCCATCCTCTTCTTGGTTGGCCAAGGACTCGAGTCTCCGTCCATTGTTCCGGAGCTGTTGGACATCACCAAGAACCCTCGGAAGCCATCGTACGAAATGGCCTCCGATGCGCCTCTGGTTCTGTGGGACACTATCTTCCCCGACGAGACCAGTGGTAGCCGAGATGACGCCCTGGACTGGGTTTATGCCGGCGATCCACGGCTCAACAAGAGCCGCAGTGCTAAGGGCGACAGCAAGTATGGCTTAAATGGTGCTGTCGAGAGTCTGTGGACAGTCTGGAGACAGCGCAAGATGGACGAGATCTTGGCAGGCGCACTGCTTGACTTGGTCGTCAGCCAAGGTGACCACACCTTGGTGACAAAAATGGATGGCAAGCAGGGAGCTGGCAAGAAGCAGAGCAGGGGTGCCAAGATCTGGTTGGGAGGAGACGAAGCTCGCACCGGAGGGAGATACGTCCCCGTTCTGCAAAAAGCGAAAACAGAGGCCGTTGATGTCCGGAATGCTAAGTGGCTTGAGGCGAAGCAGCGCAAGAACGCCATCAAGGCAGCCGCCCTGCAAAAAGAGGAGGCTTGAAGATACATGTATATACTCACATATGAAGCATTGTACACATTCATGAGCGGAAAGTGTGTCGAAACTTCCAGCCTCTCGGTGAAATATTGAATAGTAGATTCTTTTTGTGGCAGATGTTCGGTCTTTTGCGGATCGGATTGATCATACGCTCGGAGCATCAGGACTTTGCATCGTAAAGACAGCGTCGAGAGCCTCTCCACACTTCCTCTAATATCTCTCGCTTGGGAAGCATTTGCTGAATTTGGGTGAGCACAGAACGTATGCCAGCCAGGGGGCAACTTACAGGGAAGACTACTAAGACACCGGGCTCGCCCTCCACAATGACAGCCAGATAGAACCGGACCTCAAATCCTTTGAAGGCCTCATGAATCACGATGTCTTGAATCTGCGTCGTGGGAATAAATCTCGTCGCAGCTGTCGAGAGATAGGTGGAGGACGATGTGGATGTCTGGATTCCAAAGCCTCGAATGACCAGGAGCGATTCCTCTGGTGAAGTGTTAGAACACGTGCGAACCAAATTGCTACCTAGAAGTAGACAAGTCTTACCGGTATAGCCCCTCCTGAAGACGCCGTATAGCACCAAGGCGCTGACGACCGCAATTACCCAGGGGTTATATGAGTCCACCCGGCGGCAGACATGCACTCCAAGAGGACTTGACCATACATCTTCCCATGATATGATAAACAAGTTCCCCTTCTGGAAGAATTGCCGTCGTAGGCGCGTAATCCCTACCACGATCACACAGCAGAAGAGCAATGCTCGCAGGAGGATCTGAAGGCCAAAGAGGATCTTCGCGGGGGAATTGGATCGCCTTGGCGCATTGGAGACGGTAAAGCTAACGGTCGTCGGCGTAGGCCGCTGGACTGTGAGGCGGCCCGGCATGGTTGACGTGCGGGGGTTCTAGAAGCTTACAATCCAAACTCGTAAGCCTTCGCAATGCAAATGGACTATAAATGAACACTGCCCCCTCGAGTAGGCGCAAACTGCGGAAGAAGCTCACCCCCGAACCAAACACACGCTAGTCCGCATTTAGACTTTTGGCATCTGCAGCGCCCCAGTCACGTGTCACCAGTAACAAGCCTCCGTTGACATCGGGGCTGGTGAATCGGGCACCAACACCTTCCCTCTCCCCTCTCTCAACCTCACCAGAAATGGGTGACCGAGATCGAAGCCGATCCCCTCGCCGGCGTGACACCGGCGACCGAGATCGACCGAGGAAGACGGGTGGCTTCCGCTGGAAAGAGAAAAGGCGCGACGACGAATCCCGCGACAATGACCGCCGCCTAGATCGTGGATACAGAGACCGAGGGGACCGTCCCCGTTCACCTCGGAGGGATCGCGATGGAGATCGTCCCGGAGACCGATACAGAGACGGCGATCGTGACCGTGATCGTGAGCCCCGACGACGTGACGACCGCGACGCGCCCCGGGAAGACCGCGAGAAAAAGGTGGAGAAGAAGGAGAAAAAGGAGAAGAAGCCTGTTGTACCGCAGTCATCTGAGCCCATGATCGTGGTCCATGTGAATGACCGTCTGGGTACCAAGGCTGCGATTCCCTGTTTAGCTTCAGATCCGATCAGTACGTGTATCCTCTCTCTCTATACAGCATCTCCCGGGCAGGCTATCGGCCAAATATACTCATACTACGTTCTCTACAGAGCTCTTCAAGGCCCAAGTGGCAGCCCGAATCGGTCGCGAACCCCACGAAATCATGTTGAAGCGCCAGGGCGAACGTCCTTTCAAGGACCAGTTGACGTTGGAGGACTATGGCGTGAGCAACGGAGTACAACTTGACCTGTGAGCCTTCACGTTTACCCCCCATTCGCTCTCCAATCATGTTTGATGCTGACTATATTCTAGGGAAGTTGGAACCGGAGATTAAGAGGACCTCACTATCCAAATGAAATTAGGGTGTTCGGCGGGACAGTTCGGCGTTCTCAAAATTCCACGGATCTGGGTCATAGGAGCGTTACGATGCTTTTGTTTTCTCTGCATCACTTGTCTGATCTTTCTTGTTTCCTTGTTTCTTTATGTTGCTTCCCACCGGCCTATGAGTCTCTGGGTCTCTGGATAGGGTATTGTATTTTCCATGTGGATGGCCCATATGGACAATACAGTATGGACCTCAAGATCCGGATCATATACCTCTTCACATGCATCTCCAACGAATGATGACTCAGCCGATGAACTTCCAACCAATTAAGGTTCCTGGGTAGCGAGACGTAGGCTTCTCTCCAGGAGTCTAGAGAGCTTTTTCGCTTACCAGTGCTCTGTGCTCTGTGCTGCATTCCCGTTGCCGTTTCTCCTGCGGGGCTAAGAGGAGACTTGCACCGATGCCGCAGGTGGGCAGCCTTATCCTGCCTGAGGCATCCGCCGGCAACCAACCCGAGGCCGAGCTGCCGCTCCACTCTCCAAAGAGGCTTTTTTTCTATCGCGGGACCTCACATGGGCAGTTTCTTTTTTTTCTCTAATGCCATTTGTCTGACCGAAAGTACCCTGACTTTCTCGAGTCCCTCCGCAATGAAGTGATTGCTTTACTCTCCACTCTTCCAACAGTTCTATCTTCTTACTTGCTGCTGCTCTTCTCTTGCAACTGAGCACATCCTGCCGGCCCCAGTTTTTCCGTCCCTCCGCAAGATTCCTCGCCCTCCTCCACCCGATCGAGCGCTTCCCCCCGATCTCTTCATTTGAGATCTCGAACAGCTCCTACCATCCACCATATCGTCGGAATCACTCAAGTCGAACAGCATGGTTCGCAACCTCGTCGTTATTGGGGGCAACTCCCACCCCCAGTTGACTAAGACCATTTGCGGTGTGCTTGGCATCCCCCCGGCGGATGTCCTGCTCTCCAAGTTCGCCGTCGGCGAGACCCGAGTCGAGATTCAGGAGTCTGTCCGTGAAAAGGACGTCTATATTATCCAGTCCGGTGGTGGTAAGGTCAACGACCACCTGCTGGAGCTTCTGATCACCATCTCCGCCTGCAAAACGGCCTCGGCCCGACGAGTCACTGCCGTTCTTCCTCTTTTCCCTTACTCTCGCCAGAGTGATATCCCCTACGACAAGGCTGGAGCTCCCCTTGTCAAGTCCTCTGTTCGGGATCGCCCCAGCAATGGCTATACCTTTGAGAGCACTCCCTCCACACCTGGTCCTGGAATGAAGACTGAGGGTCTGGGCTTGATGAACGGCATGGAAAACTTGCAAAAGAGCCTTGCCCGGGCCCAGATTGAAGAGAGCAATGGCAGTCCGGTAAAACGGCGCCCCGCGAATGGGCTTCCGCGGAGTGACACTGCTGACTCTCTCAAGTCTTTGACCAACGGCGTGCACGAGGATTCCTCCAGCAACGCCTCCAACTCGTCCAAGATCAACTCTTTCCAGCCGCGACCGGGCTACAAGCAGTGGGTTGCGCAGGCAGGCACCCTGGTGGCAGACCTACTCACCTGCGCTGGCGCGGATCACATCATCACTATGGATCTGCACGACCCACAATATCAGGGCTACTTTGATATCCCTGTGGACAACCTTTACGGACGTCCTCTGCTGAAGAGCTATATTCAGCGCAACATTCCCGACTTCAAGCAGGCCGTTGTAGTCAGCCCCGATGCGGGTGGTGCCAAGCGCGCCACGGCAATCGCCGACTCCATGGGAATGGAGTTTGCTCTTATTCACAAGGTATGGAATTGATTACTAGTGGGCTCGGATCTGCTAGCGGCATTCATCTAACCATCCTTGTAGGAGCGCCGCCCCACGAAAATCACAGACCGCCAAAATGCCACCATGATGCTGGTTGGCGATGTCCGCGACCGGACAGCTATTCTGATTGACGATCTGGCGGACACCTCCAACACAATTACCCGGGCGGCCAAGCTGCTCAAGAAGGAGGGTGCCTCCAAGGTGTACGCCCTGGTCACCCACGGTATCTTGAGCGGTGATGCCATTGAGCGCATCAACGCCAGTGCCCTTGACAAGGTGGTAGTGACCAACAGTGTGGACCAGAGTGAGCACCTGCGCCGCTGCCCCAAGCTCGAGGTCCTGGAGGTCGGCCACGTTTTCGCTGAGGTAAGTCAGATACGTCGAAATTTAGTGGATGACGCCACTTGCATTTGCTGACCGCTCCAAACTTCTAGGCCATCCGCCGCGTCCATCATGGTGAAAGCATCAGCGTTCTGTTCCAGTACGATTGATTTTTTAAACAATCTTTGCATGAGTGGAAGATCTGAAAACCTGATCAACCGAAACACAAAAAAAATACTGGCTTCATTTCCTATACAAGCTGGCATGCTCTAAATGAATTTCTTTGGATCTATGGGCGTTATCGTTGACCCAGAGTCATCTTTCTATTCCATTGTTTACCACACAATTTTTTTTGTTTTATTTTCCCACAACATAGAAACCTTGGTCCCAGTAGACTTGGTGCTTTGAGATTGAGAGCGTGTTCTTGTATAATTTGTGCCTTTCCATGTTGCTCTTGCTCTCGCTCTTGTCCGGTCGCTGGGACTTGGCTGGCTGCTTTCTTTTGTTTTAAGATGCTTGAACTAGCTTTGTCTAGGGCCGCCTGCTTTATCTGTACATACACTATTTAGCTAAGAGATTGGCGAAATACTTTTTGACTGCTGTCATTGTCTTTTTTTCTTTACCTAGCTTAGAGAACTGTTCTTTTGTTCCTTTTCCACCATCAACAGCTGACCGAGAATCGTGTAGCAACATAGGAAATGGCAAGCATTAAGAGATTTTGATATGTGGCAGTCTGCATTAGAACAGGCGCGCCTTTCCAGTCAGGAACAGAACCGTAGAAATTCATGAACGACAAAATTTTGGCTAAGACATAATGGCAGTACCTATACATCGATGTTTGACCAAGCAGTAGACAGACAAACTCTTTGCCATCGAGTGCCCTGAGATCTATCACATCCTGCATCTAATTTCTCGGCAACCTGCCGACTGAAGGAACACTTTTCTATCTTCCGGGGAACTGGCTGTCCAGTGTCCAGTTTACCCTAGCAGTAAACAAACGTGAGCCAGGAGATCATTCATCTAATTGACGAATTCTGCTCTTCTATGTCACAAAAAGAGATCACACGAAAATAGCCCAACGCCTTAGAAGAACAAGAAAGCCAAGAAAGCCGAAACCAAATGTGGCCATTGTCTTGGCCGAGGAAGGTGATGCGCTGACTTTAATACTGGAGAAATGAAACGAATTGGGTACTCGATACAACGAAATCGGCTGCCCGCCAAAAAAAAAGCAAATACACACAGCCGTGGAAAGGGTAAGTACAGTAGGAACAAAGGTCATGAGATATTATCCGGGGTTTAGAACACAGAGATGAAGTTGCCAATTCTCTCCTTCTGGTTCTGAGCAATACACTCTGAGATCCAGGTTACGTTGCGGATTTCCTGATAATGGTCAGCTTTGAAGAGCCCAGGAAATGGATTGTTCATGTGTATGGTTCTTACCTGCTCCTTCAGCTTCAACCACGCGTATACCACCGCCGGGGTGAATTGTCGAGTAAACACAAACTTGGACATTTCCATCTCCTTCTGGTAGAAGAGGTCCTCCAGACTCTTTCCATCAGCGGGACCTCCGCCCATGCCGCCAAGGCCGCTGCCACCTTGGCTCAGGCCTACGGCGTCAAAGAAGCTCTTGTAATCGGAGACAGCACTGACAGCCAGGGCCACACCCTCGACATCCTCGGCACGGGAGAGCATCAAGCTACCCTCTGGATACAGGTTGCCGAATTCAGGGTACAGCTTCCTCCGCTCCTGCTTGGAGAGCTCAGTGCCGAAGGAGTTGAGGGTGATGTTGATGGCGCGGCGGTCGGCCTCGAATTGCAAGATCTCTGACATAATCTCTTGGGTCGGGCCAGAGAAGTCGGTGTGGGTTTGCACAAAGTTGTAGAAGTCCTCCAAGTAGTTCTTGTAAAGAGTGTTGCGCACAATCTCGATGTTCAATTCATCCAGATCCTGGTGGCTCAAGCTGCCCTTGAAGTATGGGGCGAGAGGAGTTTCAATCAGCACCGAGTTGTACAGCTCCTCGATGTTTGTTGCGACACACAGCACTGGCAAAGTCTCGAACCAGCCCAGCGGGTGGCATCGCTCCAGGAGCTCCCGCGTGTCTCGCTCGTGCAGGGTGCCGGTAATCAGGAGGGCGATGTTGTCGATCATGTAGCCGTATGTCAGGTACTCGAGGAACTTGGCAGTTGAACCGACGGACTGGGCGACGAGGTACCGGAACTCGGAGACCAGCTTGTCGGTCATCTTGCCTGCAAGAGCGGAGGTGGAGGGGTTCGGGGGGAGAGTGGCAAGGAAGTCGCCATAAGCCGGGCCTAGCTGCAGCTTCACATCTGTGATGATAGTTATTAGACACCACAGTCTATGGTCAAACAGCTGGAATGTATGTACCGTCAATGGTTTCGCATTGTGTCAAGTTGGAGTAGTTCTGGCCGGTCAGAAGGCTGTTCCGATATCCTCGGACAATGCCCTCGACGAATCTGGGAAGATATCAGTACCATGAAAGTCCATAATTGCTGTATATTCACTAACCCGCCATTCACATTAAAGAAGAGGCCCTCCATTGTGTGTGAGTGGGATGATAACTTGGGGAAGGAATACAGCTGTAGCTCCCTCGACGCCGTATGCTGGCGGGTCTTACATAAGCCACAGCCACAGCCACATCGTGTGGCTTGCGCTTTTGCACTTTTTTTCTTCCGTGCAAAATTTCTAGATTTCTCCTCTTAACGGTGAATTGCGTCCACGGTCCACAATCTCCCCCCCTCTCGTCTTTCTTTTTTAATTTCGACCTGGGCTCCCTCGTCTTTTAATTGTATTCCCTGTTCCCACAAAGCCCGCTCGCCGTGGTTGCCCACCATGTCGCTTTTCATCCTTACCGAAACCAGCGCGGGTTACGCCCTGCTCAAGTCCAAGGACAAGAAGCTCTTCAAGCGGGAGTCTCTCCCCGAAGATGCCAACACCGCTGAGGGCATCTCTAACCTGTACGTTCAATTATTGCTTTGGCAAAAGAAAGCCGCCCTCTTGGGCAAGCAAAGCACCCCGCGTGGCCGGCGCAAAAATTTTTGGTTGCAGTCGACAGCGGTACTGACTTTTTTACGTGTAGCTTCAAGTTGAAGAACTTCAAGAAGTTCGACAGCGCCGCTACCGCTGTTGAGGAGGCCGCGTCCATCATTGAGGGCAAGGTCACCCCCCTTCTGACCGAGGTCCTCAAGGACCTCAAGGACGAGAAGAAGGCCTCTCTGGCCGTTGCCGATGTCAAGCTCGGTATGTATCACTGATTGAAACCGTTCTCGGGCGATTCACTGACCTCGATGACCAATAGGAAATGCCATCAGTAAGGTGCCTGGCCTTTCCCTCGAGCTCATTGCCGACTCGACCACCGCCGATGCCTTCCGTGCCATTCGTGAGAACCTGATTACCCTCATTCCCGGCCTTGCTCCCAGTGATATGTCTGCCATGTCCCTTGGTCTTTCCCACTCTCTCGCCCGTCACAAGCTCAAGTTCTCTCCCGATAAGATCGACACCATGATCGTTCAGGCCATCGGCCTGCTAGATGATCTCGACAAGGAGCTCAACACCTATGCCATGCGTGTGAAGGAGTGGTACGGCTGGCACTTCCCCGAGCTGGCTAAGATCCTGAACGACAACATTGCCTACGCCAAGCTCGTCCTGAAGATGGGCATGCGTACCAACTGGGAGACCACTGACCTCGCCGAGATCCTCCCCGAGGAGATTGAGGGTGCCGTCAAGACTGCTGCTGATCGGTCCATGGGTACCGAGATCAGCGAAGAGGATCTTGAGAACATCCAGGCTCTTGCCACCCAGGTCGTTGAGTTTGCCGAGTACCGCCAGCGTCTCGCCAGCTACCTGTCCTCCCGTATGAACGCCATTGCCCCCAACTTGACTGCCCTGGTCGGTGATCTCGTTGGTGCCCGTCTCATTGCCCACGCTGGTAGCTTGACCAGCCTGTCCAAGAGCCCCGCCAGTACCATCCAGATTCTGGGTGCCGAGAAGGCTCTCTTCCGTGCCCTCAAGACTAAGCACGACACTCCCAAGTACGGTCTGATCTACCACGCTTCTCTGATCGGCCAGGCCACCGGCCGCAACAAGGGCAAGATGGCCCGTATCCTCGCCGCCAAGGCTTCCCTCGGTATCCGTGTGGACGCTCTTGCTGAGTGGGATGATGATGTTACCGAGGAGGAGAAGGCTGCTCTCGGTACCGAGGCTCGCTTCAACCTGGAGCGCAAGCTTGCTGGCATGGAAGGCAAGCCCATTAAGCCCCGTGGCGTTAACATTGCTCCCAACGGCGCTGCTCAGCCCCAGAAGTTCGACCTGAAGGAGGCCCGCAAGTACAACCCCGATGCCGATGCCCTGGCTGAGGTTGAGGAGCCCACATCTGCCAAGAAGTCCAAGAAGGATAAGAAGAAGCTGGTTGAGGATGTCGAGGAGGATGAGGAGATGGAGGATGCTGGCTCCGATGACGAGGCCGAGGCCAATGGCTCCGCAGACTCTGAGCTTGAGAAGCTTGCCGCCAAGGCTGGTCTCAGCGTGAAGCGGTACCAGCGCAAGCTGGAGCGGGGTGAGATCACTTTCGATGCTGCTGGCAACCCAACGTCAGTCAGCAAGAAAGATCTGAAGAAGGCCAAGAAGGAGGCCAAGAAGGCCGACAAGGAGGACGGCAAGAAGCGCAAGCGTGACGATGGTGATGACAGCGAGAAGAAGAAGAAGAAGAAGAGCAAGGGCGAGTAAGTGGCTATATTTTGTTCAAAAGTTTCGTGCAATGTGATGGATGGCTTTCGCGAATCTGTATGATATCACTTTTTTTGTTTCGCGGCCTTGCTCGCTACACGCATGTTTGGGGGCATTTCAAGGTTGATTCTACCTGTTCTTTGTTTTATTTCTGGCGCAGACGGTGCTTTATGGTACAAGGCAGTACAGTTTTTCAGCTGAATAATCTGTTCATACTTTAAATCTTGAATTACCTGTAGATTTGTATATTGGATTCTATATACTGCTCACTAGTGACATTTGTATGCGATATCCAAGACAGCCAGAGACACCGCTTTAGTCTGTACCCTTATGACCGCCTGTCGGACCGCCATGTCAGTACCACTCTATTCTGCCGGCACAATAAGCTTTTTTCCCTCACCATCACTCACATCTCCACCTTCACAGCTTTGATCTAGTCAAAGTCAAGCAACACAATGAAGGCAAGAGAGATAACCCAGTTTGATTGACCATTACTGACAGCTATGCAAAGATCCTCGACCCCCAAGCTGCAGTCCTCACCAATGTCGAGGTACTAGCCTACCTGACTGCCAATCCACCCCGCCGTCCTCCGAGTCGGCCTCCAAATGCGCGACAATGGGTCCCAAGTCCAGACCTGAGAGACCACAACACAGTCGTTAAAGAGGTGAGTCCTTTTTTCAATATCCCCAGTCATACACAGAACCCCTTCTCTCAATTCCAGCATACCCCCCCCCCCCCCCCCCCCCAAGCACCCATTACAAACCCAAGGCAGAATAGCATATCCCCTCCCACCAAATCAACCCACCCAAAAAAACGCATCTACAAAGGAATATCACCAACTAACAAAACCACTCTCCCCAGTTCCACAACTACGTAACCCGCATCTCCCCACACCTTCTAAAATACCCCCGCTACACATCCCGCCCCAACTCCTCCCACTCCCAAACCCAAGCAGCAATGACAAGAACAATGCGTCCAAGCACCACCACCGACCCCGAATCTTTCACAAGCACAACCCTCCCACCACCCCCCTCCAAAGACTCCACACCCATGGACCACGCAATCCGCGAACTAGTCCTCAAACTGCGCCCCTACGGCCTGACGAAAGCCGAGGTCTTGACGATCATGAACCTGGGTATTGGGCTTTCGGCCGGTGAATCGGAGGATCAGGGCGGTGATGTTAATGGGGAGGGTGTTATGGATGTTGATGGGGGGGATGGGCATGTTGTTAATGGTGGGGAGCATGGTGGGGTGGATGGTGGACAAGGGGAGGGGGAAGGCGGGGAGGAGGCTGATTATGGTGCTTTGGCGCTGTTTGATGCTGTTATTGAGGAGAGGGAGGAGAGGATTTCGGAGGATGATCTTGTTGCTATTTTGGGGATTATTCGGGAGACGCTTGGGGACGGGTATAGAGGGTGAAGATAGGATTGAGGGAGATGGTATGAGCTGTGTCTAAAAGAGAAGATTTGATTTGATATCCCGAGGCTCAGTGCCTCAATGCCATTACAGTGGACCGATTAAAAGAAAGGAGAGTTTGATACAGAATGTCGTTTTTGGGAGCTGGTAGCTTGAATTTCTTCTATGGACACCATGTAGATAATGGCATTTGCGTCTATGATACAACCCGAATGATTGACCGGAATTCCATGAGATACCAAGAACCTGGCCACAATGCCATGGTCCTGGAACAAAATTAACAACAATGGTATAAAGCGAACAAAAAAAAAGTGCGAGCTCAGACTGTGGCATCCAAAGCATGAGACTCAAAGGGTGGGAAACTTGAAGTGCCTTGTAGTAGACTCCTTCAATGCAATGACAACATTCAAAACGAGAACATTCACATCTCTAGAGATAATCATCTTCCTCCTTCTCTTTCCCCTTAATCAAGTTTCCAAACTGATTATAGATCGGCACCTCTGGATCCCCATTCTCCTTAGCCCAAGGACCAAGGTCATCATCGAACAAATCTCGCTCCTGGCCCTCACAAACTTCAGAGAGCGTAACCCAATTCTCGTCGTCAGTCCACAGTCCACCGCGACCACCACGCATATCCCACCAGTCCTGGCCACCCAGAAGGGCAGACTGCGCAGCATCGAAGTCGTGCGCGGAGCGGACGTATCGTCTCAGCAAGGCACGGGCCCAGGGGAAGAACCACATCTTCTCCCACCATGTGTTGCGTAACTTTGGGTCTCCGTTGAGGTGGACTAGGACCGGGACGGAGACGGAGTGCGGGTTTGTCATGAGTGGGATGTTGTTCCAGGAATGCTCTTTCGGGTTTGGGAGTTTATCCAGGGTAGCGTTGTATGCTGGTGCGGTGGTTTGTTCCCTGGCGAAACGGGTTTGATTGAAGGGGTTTGGGAGGGTGGCGATGTCCTCTGGTAGAAGGAGACGATGTTCTCGTGGAACACCGAATTGGCCCTGGAGGAGGGAGGTCTTGGTGATATTGTTGAATTTGATCCACTCGACGTCGTTGCGCGAGAGGATCTGGTTGAAGAAGAGGTGGGACTCGTAGTCCACGCCAATACCGTATTCATAGCGATGGCCACTCTCGAGGCGAACACTGATGCCGTCAATCTTGACTGCATCGGATATACCCAGCATTCCGTAGAACCATTCCTTGACTCCGTTCACCGTGCGGAGTCGTTCTAGTTCTCGGACCACTTCCTGTCGTCCAAAGATCTGGGTTAGGGCCTGGTAGTCGCCATGCTTTTTATGGCGTAGCTCCATGACACGCAGGACTTCATCATAGATGAGTCTCAGGTCAGCGGCTTGGCCAATTACTGCGCCAGGATTCAGCCATCGAGGCCGGGTCAGATGCCCATCCGGGTGGACATCTGTCTTCCATCCATACACGTCTGGCGGCAAAGATGACTCTGGTACAGATACACATCCAGGATCACTCTCCAAGGCACTGTAACAAACCTTGCTAGCCCCGAACAGAACCCGCTGGGTATACTTTTGCACCAGATCCGGCGGAGCACCGTTGGCCTTTTCAACCTTGGCATAGCCATATTTCTTCTCCAGCTTCCGATTGTTCTTCCGCAGGAGGTCCTGAAACCGTTCCACCAAAACCCGCGGGGGTAGCTGAAAGAAGACATCCTGGGCATCGACCAGCAATACAAAATCCCGATCCTTGACCATACGGCTATTCTTCAGATAATCCCGCACACGGGTAATCCGCTCCACCGTACGTTCCAGCTCAGTCGCCCCAGGCTTCTCATGGCCATATCCGATCAACGTTGGCGGTGGATATCCCAGTATCATAGCAGACGTCATCGTGCGACAGGCGCCGCGGGAGCCCTTCACGGTCGGAACGAGGACATGGAGGTTGGGGTTGGTCTTCTCCAGATCATGGGGGAGGGTATCGTTGACGGAGATATCTGATTTTCGAGGAAGAGCGACCTGCGCATCTTCGGGGCGTTCAGGAAATGGGTGACGCGATGGGAACTTGGCCCAAAAGTCCGGCTCGGGTTGGTGCTAGATGTCAGACAAGTCCGTTTAGCACAGGCTACAACATTCACCTCAACATGCCTCCCCTCGAGCAAGGCATGTCCCATTCCACAGCCCTGATAGGGGAAGAGATCAACACTTACCCGAGACGACGATATCATCCATAGTAGCAGTAGAAACGAGAGTACTGAAAAGGCAATTGCCTTTGTCCTGTGTGTTCGCGGTCGATAATGGGCTACCTGCCATAATATGGTCGTGGCGGAGGGCTTGGCCTCGTCGAACTGCGAGAACGACGTGCTAGACGACGCCATCCAGACGGAGAGACGCTCAGATGCGAGTGATTGGGGACAAATTGAACATTGCGCGCACAGCTCGTAGCATTTAACGTTGCGACGGGCGGGAAACGTTTCAGATATTTAAACTGGGTGAGGCCACGCGGGAGGTACGCAATCGACAATTCGACGGTTTGACGTGGAGAGGGACACCCGCAGCGATCGGCGCGCCTGTCCCGTTTTCGGCGTGAGTGACATGCTACGTAATTAAAGTTGTTGAGTGTAGTCACGGTAGACACTGATTTAGGTCAATGATACATGATATAATTTGATTGAAATGATCTGAGACTCGCCCAGACTCGTAATATTTAAGCTTTCTCTACTTTCTACTCTAAATAGATCTCCTCCCGTAGCCGCTGCAAGTTGCGGAATAACCCGCCCCCAGGCCCTCCGCTGTCACTATCACGCCGCTGCTCCGTTCGCGATCGAGGTCCTCGCTGGTTCTGCTCAGCCATCGCTTGCTGGTGCTCCAGAATCCGCCGTCTTTCATCCACAATCCTGCCGAGCGCATCCACAAATCGTTGACGTGCTTTTTCCTCTGCGGATCCCTTCCAGACTACCGCTAGATTCCGCAGAGTCTCGACACGGCGAGTCGCTGCCTCTAGGCCGTCACGACCACCCCCGTCGCGATCCAGTAGCTCTGTTATCTCGTTTCGTATCTTCTTCATGGTTTCTTGTCCCTTTTCTTCTTGGCTGTGGCCCTCGGTGCCGAGTTCAGGACCGGAGACGGAGATAAATGATGATGAGAAGGAGATTTCGGATGGTGGGAGTGGCCATTCCATGGCATCGCCGAAGGTCTGGACGACGTCTTCGAGTCGAGAGCGGACTTGGTTGAGAGTGCGGAGGTTGGTGATGTATTCGGGGTCATTCGTAGCTGGGGGTTCCTGTTGCTCCTCGGCGGTTTCGGTCTCTTCCTGGATAGCTGTTGTATTGTCGGTCGTTTCTTGTGTAGATTCCTCCTTGCGACTCGCTGCCTTGGCCTTGTCCTCTGGTAGTTCATCGGGAACAAACTTGGTAATGTCCTCGCGCAGGACCTCGGTCAGGGTTTCGGACAGACCAATTGTCTCTCCTCGTAGCACTTCCACCTCATAGGCTAGCCGTCCACCACTGCGAAGGATCTCATCGCTGAGTTGGGAGAGTGTACTCGACAGGCGGACGTTCTGGGCGCTGATCTGCGATAGGAGTGACTGGACTTGGGCTGACAGCTCTGTCAGAGGTACGGAGCCCGGCGCTCGGGAAGCATTGGGCTGGAAGGATGCGACCGTCAATGGTGATAGTGTGTCATTGAGGAAATCGGCGGGGTCGAAGTTCGGGTCTTCAAAGTTGGGTCTTGTCTCGGAGTGCGGTTTACCCCCGGCTCGTGCAGTCGAGCTGTAGCTTTGGGATACCATCACTAAGCTGTTGCGGCTGCTTGGGTGACAAGGGTTTGTCTTCTTTGCCGTGAATGATTGCGATGTATTGTCTGTACTTTGGAACGCGGGGAGTACTCAGGTCCAACTGTTATGTTGGCCGCAACCTCTCCGCACTTGAGCTATTCACCGCCTTGGGATTCAGGTACAGGTTTAACCTCTACATTGTTCAATATGCTTAGAGGAGTAGATGATTACAGGTAGCAGTGAGTGGATATGATGACTGTTTATTCCTATTAAATTGTGTACTACGGACTACCTTGATATTGTTGAGCGGGACAGTGCTCAGAAATATATCGGGGTCCTGAGAGTATAGAGCCGTGAATATATATATCTCCCGCCCAAGAATGGCACCTATCATAGTTTTATTTACTATCGATCTAAATGATTCCATTTGCAAAAAAAAGACATGCCAATAATCAAAAAGTCAAAGCCGGTTTGTCTGAGCCTGTAAAGCAAGATAAATAGGAATAAATTGAGAAAGCAAAAAAGAAATTCTTGTGCATCATCCGTGAATCGAACACGGGCCTCGTCGATGGCAACGACGAATTCTACCACTAGACCAATGATGCTGATTTGATGTAATGAGTAGCCCAATAATTATTGATACACTTAAATCATCGAGTACTAGGTACAATGTTCCATGCAAAGTAGTAACACCACTGTCCCCATCCACTAGTAGTACTACTACTTGATGGATATTCTTTCTTGTACTTAGTAAACTTTCATCCAGCTATCAACTTGTTTCTATTTATTCCCCGTCCACTTTAAACCCCGTGGCCATATGAGCCTCAATGATACCCACCGGACAAGGCTGGCACTGCCCCCCGAAAACCAACCCGTGAACCGTACGATCGGAAGTTGTTGGCCGTGTCCAACACGGGCAATTTGGGGGCCATGAGTATGAGCCGTGAACCAATCAGCGACTAGTGTTGTCTTTACGTCACCGTACGCATTCGCCCATCTCGTTCTCGTTCCGCGTTGAAGAAGCTCTGCTCACGAGGTCTAAGCCCCTCTTTTCCCCCGATTGAGTTGGGTTCCGATCCGGAAAATTAATCGCTCATCGCGTATCCAGTGAGATAACTGATTATTTCAAATAGTCGAGTTGAAAGAATACTTGATGGACATAGACCGGATGAACTCCAAGCTCCACCTCAGCCTCCCAGTCCGCCTCGCAGGGCAGGATCCACTAGAAGACATCTGGAAGACTGTGGGACCTTTCTTGGCTCATGACGATGGCCCAGCAATGCCTAGAAAATTGGACATGCACATCGATCCTTTCAACTCGTTCTTTCATAATGGAAAAGTGGAACTGGGCATGGCATGGCATGGCAACACAGTGATGGCAAAAGAGTAGTCCAGGAATGGGAATGGAAGGATAACATTCAGAATAACTACTGTCTGTCGTACACTCTGTCTATCGTGCATACCTCGGGTTACCCGAATACGGAGTCTCCTAAAATGGACATCCCTTTTATCCCTCAAAGTAGAGTCAACTACCCGGCATCAGATGTTTCTCTCGTGCTCGTAATACTAAAAGTAGAAGGTGAGTGAATAAAATGCAAATGATCACCTCCAAACTGATAGTTCGGTTAGTCGGCAACCAGGCGACCAACGAGTGGATCAAAGAGCCAAAGACTCTTTGCGCCCGAGAGAAACACAGCCATGACAGCCATGACAGCCATGGGGAGGCTTAGAAGGAGATCGCTTGGCTCCCGGGGGGCAAGAACCATCCCCGAGGGAGCTGGGAGGTGTGTTATTGGTGAGAAATTAATAAAATGAGTCTATATTGGAGAACCAAAGGGACCTTTTTCCCTCCCCAATGCGAGGGCCCCACTGCGGAGAAAGCTGGTCGGGCAAAGAGTTGGATCATTTGTACATCCAGTCGTACTTACAGTACTAAGTACCAAGTCTCCATATTGGATCGTCCAGGAGGAAGAGGCCCAAGTTCCCATGTCTTTGCCGGTTCATCGGGACAGTTGCAGTTAGCTTCTGTTAACCTTCCCCAAGTTTTATTTAAACCTTGCAGCATCCCCCTCCTCTCATTCCATCTTCCATTCTCATCATCCCTGTACTCCAACCTGATTTTATCGATTAATCTCCAATCTACACTTCCCATCTACACTCGGAAATCATGTCCGTCAACGGTGCTAGCACTGGCAAGGCTTCGGTCCAGGAGCCATCCTCATCTCGCCCTCACGGCCTCGTGAATGTCCAGCCTGCCCGCCTGGGCGACTTGCAGCCTCGATATGCTGCAACAATCCAGCATGATGATGATAATCCCGACGCGCACAGCTGGTACGCGCAACTGAGTAAGCGGCCAAATACCTTAAGAGAAGCTATCCTCGCCATCAATCCTAATCATTTACTTGTGTCTGTTTAGTGCACAGCTTGGGAGAATGTATCGGTTTCTGCGGTGCCATTCCCTGCTGTATCTGCTGCCCCAACCCATTCAAGCCTGTCGACCAGGGTCAGGTCGGTCTCGTATCTAGATTCGGACGGTTCGTGCAGCTTTCCCCAGATTCACTACCTAGTAGTATGACTTTGCTGACCCTGCATCGATAGCTTCGAACGCTCGGTCGACCCCGGTCTCGTCAAGGTCAACCCACTCAGCGAGCACCTCCTTACCGTCGACGTCAAGATCCAAATCGTCGAAGTCCCCCGCCAGGTCTGCATGACCAAGGACAACGTGACCCTCAACCTGACCTCCGTCATCTACTACCAAGTCACCTCCCCGCACATCGCCGCCTTCGGCATCTCCAACGTGAAGCAGGCCCTCGTCGAGCGCACCCAGACCACCCTGCGCCACGTCATCGGTGCCCGCGTCCTGCAGGATGTCATCGAGCGCCGCGAGGAGATCGCCCAGTCCACGGCCGAGATCATCGAGGAAGTCGCCTCGGGCTGGGGTGTCCAGGTTGAGTCCATGCTCATCAAGGATATCATCTTCAGCAATGACCTGCAGGATTCGCTCTCCATGGCTGCTCAGTCCAAGCGAATCGGTGAGAGCAAGGTTATCGCCGCCCGCGCCGAGGTCGAGTCTGCCAAGTTGATGCGCCAGGCTGCAGATATCCTGTCCTCGGCACCTGCTATGCAGATCCGTTATCTCGAGGCTATGCAGGCGATGGCCAAGACGGCAAACAGCAAGGTTATCTTCTTGCCGGCTATGAACCAGTCGGTGCAGCAGCAACTTGCTGCGGCGGATAACGCGGGCGAGGGCCCAAGCAACTACGGGGCCACGGACAACCACCAAGACGATGGTTTCCAGCGCGCGATCAACGCTCGTGTCGTCGAGGACATTTAAACGCCATGACTGCGTAATTTAAGTTGCAGTGCAGTGTGCCATGCCTGCTTCAGCCTTGGTTCTATGATGATATGACATTTATATTCGCTTTGTTATGTATCACGCTTGATCGTTGATGAGTTGTTTGTGCTTGGTTGGTAAGGAGTCATGTCCTTGCTGGCTGAGTTTTGCTCTTTGAGATCTTTTGACGCCTTGTATTATGGTTGGACGCGATTTGGATCCATGACGATACCCACCTTCTTTTTTGCTTTGCCTTGCTTCATGGTGATACCTTGGCTTATCACGCGTCTTAATTAGTCTGATGCTTTGAGCTTGTAGCATAATTCAATATTGATTTGAGAATTTCCTCAATTTCCTGGTAAATTTATAACACCAAATCCTAATAGGCCCAAATTGATTCGCGAGACGAAGAGGAGTGACATCCATCACTGAACCCGCTATATCTGAAGGATATCGAGTCCCGTCCCTCTGGCAGCAAGTGTATTCTATATCTCGTTAAGTGACACACCTTCCATCACTTATTATTCAATCGGGTGCTTACCATCAACCAACTCGGAACAACGGCCATCGCAACCCTGACAATACTCGACTGCGCCCCTCGCCATATCGTCCCTTCAGCACCATCAAGAACATCACCCACCACTTTCTCCGCATAAACCTCAGGCTCCATCTCCGAATGTCCCTGCTCCCCCCTCGCAAACACACCGATCCGATCTCCAATGGAAGAGTAATAAGATCCTTCCGGCAGTTCAAATCTCGGGGAATTACTAAACCATTTTGTCCGGATGTTCCCCGTGATAACGATTATCACTTTCACGCCCAGTGGTTTCATTTCTAAGGCGAGCGTTTCGCTTATTATTCGGATTGCGGCTTTGGAGCCGCAGTACATTCCTGATTTAGATTTTATTAGTATAACAGTCTTTGATATTGGATGTCTGATGTCTGATGTATTGGATAGATGGGTTAGTTTTGGACATACAACATACCTTGATACGGTAATCCCAAACAAGTAGCCGTCGACACATTATTCACAATCACCCCCTTCGCATTCACAACCAGCGGTGCGAAAACCTGCGTTACTCGTATAACGCCCCAAACGTTTACGTCAAACATCTTCTTCCCCATATCAACATCCGAGTCAAGGACGGGCATTACAAAGCCCGCGCCGGAGTTGTTGACCAGATAGTCTAGTTTGCCATTTGTCTGGTTCTCAACGATGGTGTATGCGGCGGTGATACTTTCGAGGGATGTCACGTCTAGCTCGAGGAATGTTATATTGGGGAGGAGGGATTGTAGATTTTGCATTTTGGAGATATTACGAGCTGTGGCGATGATGTGTAGGCCCTTGGCGTGGAATGAGTGGGCTAGGGCTGAACCAAACCAGCGTTTAGTAAAGGTTCCAAACAAGAAGGTGCTTCGGTTATTTTACTCGCTGTCAATACCGTATACCTCCATTCTGATTCAGATAAGATCGATGCGGATCGCGCTGAACCATATCTTGTTTAAAACCAAGACAGTTGAATCAGCCAAGTGTTACAGCAGCGAAGGATCTCAAACCTTGAGACATATCTTGATGCAGTTCCCGTTGTACACTGATCTAAGACAGACGTTAACAAGATCCGGATAAACGATCTTAGGGATTCGGCGGATTACAATACGATTGTATCGCACTCGCAGGTCACCCGCTATGTGGCCGAATTCATGCTTCAAACAGGCCTACTAGGGCAGTCCCGGCGCGTCGAAATCGAGCTAGAGCCCCCACACGGCGAAGGAAACGATCCGCCAGGATGATCTAGCGACGGCACAGGGGGTGAAGACGCTAGGTAGGAGGAACGACAAGCCTAAGGTCTACCGAGAAGGCTTGGAAAAATACATCCAACAACAATGGACGCCACCAATCGAGTACGAAGCAAGAGGATGTGGATGCCGGAGAGAGAGGCAGAGATGGAGATGCACAGGGAACAGCGGGCCAGTATGAGGGCAGATTGGGAAATATATTATGGGACTGAGGGTATTACGGGCGGCTTGGTACTGATTTTGGGCTGATTTCATATGGCAATACGCCGTTTTCCTTTGTATTTACCGTCTTACATGCTCTGGCTGGCGTCCGGATCACTCTTGCTTCCGCCGGAGGAAGCGCCAAGGTTCATAGCCATTACGCCACTAGTTAGGCTGCAACAAGCTAGTAGAGTGTTTATTGATTGATTGGTTGGTTGATTGATAGTCAGAGAACACAAGTTCAATTTGGCCGTGGTGAATGTATCAGTCTCAAAAGCATAAAAGACACCTCACCCCCAATCGAGGGTCCGGTTGGGGTATTATGCGTCGGTGGCAATGAAAATGATATTCGGGATACCAACAAGTGGGATTCACAGAGGGTGGGAAACAATCAGACGACATGGGATTGCATGGGCAATTCCTCTTCCAAAAGTATAGCTTTATCCTGCTCCGCTGGAAAGGAAACCATCCTCGATCGAATATAGACGATGTTGATGATCCTGCCAGCGGCACATCAGCTATTGTGCTTAATGCCTGCATCAGGCTTGATAGAGCCTACTAGCGGCTTCAATCTTCATGTAATTCGTCATTCAATCCTACGTAAGGGTCGGCATGAATACAAATCCGTAAATTCCCGTGGTATTCGCATTCGTTTTGGTAGCCGATCAACACGCATTTACATGCCAGAGGGCTGAAGCAGACAGAAACCTAATCTACAATATAACCCGAAAGCCGGAACGCCAAGTACGGATACTGCATTCATATCAACCACGAACTACACCGATACCAGAGCTTTGCTTTCACCAGCGACCAGGCAAGTTTTCTGTTGCAACGAACAAAGCAGTCTCCATCAGTATTCGGTTCTCAAACTTGACACACGCAATCGTTCGCCGTGCTCATCTTCCTAAAGTGTCATCTTACATGATGGAATCCTCACCCTCCTCAAACCGCACCACGTTCTTCAGCGTCCCCAGTCCTGAAATCTCAACCTCGACCTGGTCCCCATCCTTCAATAGCTGGCGCGGCTTCTGGAATATCCCCACACCCGCCGGGGTGCCCGTCATGACTACCGTGTAAGCTGGGATAGTTGTACCTGGATGTGGATTCGTGTTAGAGATGTAGGAGAAGGCTTCTCGAAAAATGTAAAAGGTAAATAAACAGAGAAAAATCATACTCTGACTCATCCAGCTAAGAATCCTCTCCGGCGAATAGATCATATCTTTTTCAATCACCGTATCCTGCTTAACCTTCCCGTTGACCCGGGTGACGAGCGTAGCGGATGCCCTCTCCTTCGCAAAGACACTCGGGCTCACGAGGACTGGGCCGACCGGCGCAAACTTATCAAATGCCTTTGCGTAGAAGAACTGCCCGCCGGACTGCTCGGGAAGCTGGAAGAACCGGCACGAGAGATCGTTTCCGATCGCGTATCCGAGGATGTACTCGGAGGCTTGCTCTGGGGTGATGTCGCGGCACTCGCGCGACGTAACGAAGACAAGTTCGCCCTGCTTCTGTTAGCGACGGCTACGCCGGCTGGGTTATTGTGGACGGGCTCACCTCCCAGTCTGGAAGATGCGAGGCGCAGAAACGACTGATAGGGATGGTTTCGTTTGGCGATGCGAGCGCGGCGGGGGGCTTGGTCCATACGGGTGGGTTGGCGGGAACGTTGAGCTAATAACCGTCAGATGTTACGTCTCTAGGTAGTCGTGTGTGAGGCGGCATACTCTTGCTTCTTTTGCGTGGCTCTTATAGTTGAGCCCGACGCAGTAAATTGAGCTGCTTGTTTGCGGCAGCGGTGGTAGGAGCTGTAGCGTGTCCCGTCAGCCATGGAACCCAATGTCAGTAGGAGAGAAGCGACAGCTCACCTTAGCTATAGTGGCTGTGGTCGCATTTTTGCCATTCACCAGGTCCTCGTACGTTGGATATGCGTCTACCGATGCTCCGATGGTAGGCTTAATCGAGGCGCATTTGGCGAAGAAGGCCTCGCCGTTCTCTGTATGGAAACGACAGAGGTACTGGAATGCACCCATTGTCTGGGGTGCGGATGCCGGGTGGTAACTGGGAAAGGATCGGGAAAAGCACTGACAAACGGAGTACGAGTAAAGGAAGGCCGACTTTTAAGTTGGTTACGTCCCAGTTCTGTGCTCTGGCTCATTAAGGTCAGGGCTGCGGAGTTTCTCCGAGGAGGATCTTTCAGTCGCGCGTTCCTGAGCCATGATTGCGGCCGCCTCCTTCAGGTAGTCTCTTCTGTATTCCTCCGCGGCAAGTCGGATCCTCCAAAACTCTATCTACACGCCGGACCAGAGAGCCTCGGTCGTCACAAGGTGCAGTGCCTATTCAGCATCATGTACGTATAAAAGATCTCGTAGAGATAGAGATATCGTGCTATCACTGCATACATACTCTGGTGATTATCACACACACACACACACACACACACACACACACACTCTCTCTCTCTCTCTCTCTCTCGCTCCAAGAAGGACGACAGAACGAATCGCAGGAGCATGTCGCTCTGGCTTCTGGACATAATCACCCTCCTCCCATCGAAATGGCAAAACTGGGTCCTCCCTCCATTCACCATCCCCGTCGTCGAGAATTCGCCGCAAAAAGTCCAGCTTAGCCGCATCGCCCACGTCTACTTCGAGCACGCTGATCTTGAAGCGTTTACTAGGTTCGCCAAGGACTTTGGCTTCGTCGAGGCCGCGCGCAAGGACAACGTAATCTACTACCGCGGATACGGAAGGGACCCCTACGTTTACGTCGCGTCACAGAGCCCAACGCGGAGATCCACCTTCCTGGGCGCTGCGTACGTCGCCAAGGATGAGGAGAATTTTGAAAAAGCCGCGGCGATGCCTGGGGCAGTGCGCAGGAAGCTGGACGAGGCACCCGGGGCCGGCGAGATAGTGACTTTTGCGAGACCGAATGGGACATTCCTCTACGTTGTGTATAGGCAGAAGGAGCGGGAGGTCGAGTCGAGGACGACTCCAACAGCAACACACGACTTTCAGGGCCCGTTCAATACGCCATTTGAAAAACCGCGCAAAGGACAGTTCCAGCGCTACCGCGATGGGCCGGCGCTGGTGCACAAGCTCGGGCATTACGGCTACGTGTGCAAGGAGTTCGAGACGGAGCTCGAGTTCTACACTAGCAACTTCAACTTTGTGCACTCGGATATCCTCAATCTCCCGCAGTTCCCTCAGGTGGACGTCATGACCTTTATGCACCTTGACCTGGGCGAGGAGTACACAGACCACCATACGTTCTTCCTACAGCGGGCATCGCCAACTGTGAGTAAGACGTACGTCCATCATACCTCGTTTGAGGTGGCCGATTTTGATACTCAGTTGATGGGGCATCATCATCTGGCGCAGAAGGGGTGGAAGAGCGTTTGGGGCGTTGGAAGACATATCCTGGGGAGCCAGATTTTCGATTACTGGTATGACAGCTCCAAATTCAAGATCGAGCATTACGCCGATGGGGATGTTGTGAACTGCAACAACCCGACGTGCAGAGAGCAAGTTGGGCCGTTGTCTGTTTGGGGGCCTGAGCTGCCCAGGGACTTTGGGGATAATAAGGCGAAGTAGGAGAAAACTATCAGAGATGTACATAGAGAGTACTACGTAAATATATGATCACAGTTGAACTGTTGAGGTTTCAGCAGTCTTCAATACCGCTGAGGCCTTACTGCGTAGTAGGACATCGTCCCCAAGGCGCACTAACGGTAACAAGATCTTCGGGGACTGTGAATAGCACACTCCCAATCAAGGGTCATCTTAGTTTAAGATTAATCTTCATTATATTACTCAATTCTGCTGGCACGTGCTATAGCTCCTCCTAGCTCCTATCTTCATCTCAACATGAACTCTTTCAACAGTATAGAATAAGTATCTAGTACAATCATCACATCTGACCCCGCAAGAACTTGGGCGCCTTATGAGTCAAAAAGTCTTTCCCCTTGAAGAACCAAACCAGGCATCCAAAAAGGGTCCAACCACCGAGGTGCCCTGTCCCCGTCGACTGCCCCACGGGGACGACCATCATCTTCTTCTGCGCTTCTGTCGAGTACGTCATGATCCGGGAGTTCCGTTCAATAGCCGCCGCGATATTCGATGCTACCGTCTGTCCCTGGAGGGAGACTCGGGAGAGCAGTCGATATGGATGGCAAGTGATGTCACCAGCCGCATACGTGTCATTGCGACTTACGCCGTTCTCGACGACTCTAAGCTGTTCGTCGACGATGACCCAACCTTGGGAATTAAGGTAGCCCTTTGGGATAAACTCGTTGTTTGGAAAAGTGCCCGTGGTCGCGATGTACGCATCAGCAGTGTACGTTTTCCCAGTCGACAACTTGACATTCCATTTCTGGGTGTCGGGTTCGTACACGGCCTCCTCAACCGTGGTGCCCATCAAGATATCGACATTTTTCCACTTCAGAAGCGACATCGCCGTTCGTTGCATAGCCGCAGTCGCCCCCTCTAGCAAGACATTTGACCGAGACACCAGCGTGACCTTCTTCGATCCTGGCGCTTCGGCCAGTTCTCCGGCTATTTCGACGCCCAGGGGCCCCGCGCCGCCGATTACAACCCTCTGGGCGCCTGCCAGCTTCGTCTGTGCCTCGTAGATGGCCTTCCTTATATCCTCGAATGCCGTCGACTTGAACGGAAGCCGCAAGCCCTCCTGTCCGAGCGTTGCAGGCGTCGAACTGCCAGATGCGATCACGAGGTAGTCGAAATTGTACGAAGACACGGCAGCAGCAGCAGCAAGGGAGCCTGCAGACAGAGCAACGGCAACCGACTTGGTCGTGTAGTCAATCTTGGTCACTAGTCCCTTGACGAAGGTGAAGGAGCCCGCGGGATAATCGCGGAATGCGTCCGGGATCGAGTACAGGTATTTGCTGGGGGGCAGGCTTTTGGGCTTGACGAGGAAGCGGGGCGCGGCGATGTTGAAGTAGTACTCATCAGAGGGGCTGATCAGCGTGATGGCGGCTTTGGGTGTTTGGCGCAGTAGTTTCTGGCTGACCGCCAGGCCTGCGTGCGAGCCGCCGATGACTATCACAGAGACGCGTTTGGACATGGTGACGGGCGAGTTGATGAAATTCGCTCGGGATGCTTCGAGGATGCTTCGAGGATGCTTCGAAGCCTTATTCTTGACGGACAGAACAACCGGCCCCTTTCGCGCTGCAGGTCTGGGGCAGAGCATATGAAGCGTATGAAGATCCTCCCGCGGAGAAACATTCACTTAGAAATTTTCGGTACAGCTTCTTCGGAGGATCTTCCCCAGACAAGCAGCGCCCATTGCTGAACTATCAAGCGTGAATATCCCATCCCCTAGGAGAGGATGGAATTGTCGGTGGCGAATTCCCAATTAAAAGTCATTAAATTGAGTAGCTAACAGGGCCTTAATGTTTGCGGGATCGATGGTCGAAATGAGATTGTTCCCAAACATGGTATCTTTGAAGGTGGGCGCGTGGGCTTCGTGTAGGGAGGCAATATACACGGTGAACTTGCCGGACTGGACCTCCTTCATCATCTTTATGGCGCCGGTTAATCCAGGAAACAGCGTAAGTGGGGCATTGCAATTCAGTTCCCGAGCCCGCGAGGAGTGTTTGTACTTGGCTATGATTGATCGGGCTACAGGGCTGCGAGGGCGAGGCCGGCGAGCCAGATGAGGCGGAAATCCATCGCTAGAGAATGGCTGCCTTTGGAAACTTGTTGTTTGAATCAGGATTGGGCAGGAGCAGTTGGCAACAAACAATGCTGGTCCTGCCTAGGGACGATAGATCTCAAATACAGCCTGGAGGGGCTGAGAGAGCCTAGCGTCGAACCATGTGAAGGTATCTACCGGCAGTCACCATGATATCGTCATCACTTGCTGCCTATATCGCTAGTCTAATAGTAGATATCAGGTTATACCCTGTTCAGTGAGGCATATGGGCGGAGCTGGACCTCCGCCCACTGGACGAATGACCTGGGGATCACATTGCTCACCAGTGTACGGAGTAATCCTGGCCGTGTCCACCAGACGCCCTGCATCATGTCGCTCCACGTGTATATGCCTCAACGAGAATTCGTTTCTGCCTCGGTATACTGTAACCCGGGTGTTAGTACAATTATCATGCCGAGGGAAGATTCCTCCGTAATGCACATGGAAGACTTCTACTTGGAGAAACTCAGCCTGAGTCAGGGTGATATATTTTACGTTTTTATTGTCCGTCAATCAAATCTCTCGCACATAAATATGCGCATTTACGCGCTTATACTCGACAACTCCCAAGACGATCAAACCCCAACACCAGGGCCTCGCTACACAAATCAACCACGTCATGACGGGCCGTGATTCCTTCGCGCTCATCACCGGGTGCAGCAGTGGAATCGGCAAAGAGTTTGCAATAGCCTTTGCAAGCAGAGGTGTCACTGTTCTCGCTACAGCACGCCACACTGAGTCTCTCAAAGAGCTCACAAGCAAATATAGCAACATTAGAGCCTTGCCGCTTGAGCTGAGCGATCCAGAAAGCATTGCACGGCTAAAAGACGCTGCCGTGAAAGAAACAGGCGGGCGCCTGGACTATCTAGTCAACAATGCGGGAACGCACTACGCAGGGATGGCAATGGACTTGGAGATGGACGAAGTTGTAGCGCTTTTCCAAGTCAATGTTTTTGCTGTCATGCGCTTGTGCCAGATTTTCTTGCCCCTTCTGCGTCAGTCACCACGAGGACACATTGTGCAGATTGGAAGCGTCACGCGGAACATCCCAGTCGTGTGGCAGAGCGCATACAATGCGTCCAAGGCGGCGCTCAGTCAGTATTCGAGGACCCTTCGACTGGTAAGCACACGACCCGTAGTTGGAAGGCATCGTTCTGATTAAGGTGCAGGAGGTGAAACCGCTAGGGATCGAGGTGACGGAAATCGTGACAGGGTTTGTGCAGAGCAACATCCTTCACCACGGCCTCTACGCGCCAGAGGATTCGATTTATCTTCCACTTAAAGGTACAATTGAAAAGATCAAGTACCAGGGCAATGCGAACGGGATGCCGGCGAACGCGTATGCGGCGTCGATTGTCGACAAGCTGATGAGGCGACGTGCTGGAACAGAAATCTGGGAAGGAGGAATGGCGCGAATGCTTCGCCTAGTCTTCTTGCTTCTGCCGTCGCGGCTGCTAGTGAGTCGTCTCCTCGTGTGTGAACTGTTTAAGGCACTGACGAACCTGCGCAGGATGTGTTCCTGTACCGCAAATTCAAGTTGGAGTCTTTGAAGCAGTCGATTGGTCAGTAATGGGAGATACATTACGAAGGGATCTCATTGGTGGAGAAGACACGCCGCGGAGGAACTTTGGCCCACTGGATGACGCGGAGACGACGACTGGGGTACCAAGAAAAGATTGTAGAGGACCGTCGTACCCCACCATCTTTCTGCCGGTTTTATCGTCCGGTCAACCATATGACCTCATCGATTCAACCAATCAATCGAGTGTATCTATCTCTGCATCTATCTGGGTACATGTAGTAACACAGTAGCCGCACCCTCTCGTAATCAGTAGCCGCACCCTCTCGTTCAATCACCTGCTGCACACGCTGAGGCATCGACCTTGCTAGGTTTTCTAGCATATATTCAGGTACTGTGTGGCAGGTATCTTCTATCACTGGTTTCAATCGATCAAGGGGTATCTCTTGCTCGCTATATCTATGCGGGATATTTTCTCTCATCCAACTCCAGACGTTCTCAATTGGATTGAGATCAGGTGAATAGGGTGGATGATCGGTGCAATTAATCTCCCACCTATCCAGCATAGCCCGTGTAAAATGTGACCAGTGGCATCTGACGCCGTCTTGCATCAAGATTAGTTCAATCCAATCCATCAATTGAAAAACCAATGTATAATAGGTAGAATTTGCATGCATAATCTTGTCGAATTCAATGAGCCCCATTCTTTCTCCGAGACTTTAAATGGGACCTTTCGGTCACCGGCGAAAGATCCCCAAAACATCCAAGATTTATGATTAATATTAGATTGAGGTAAAACGGCGGTATGATGATATCTCTCATCAGGGAATCGATGTATGTACAGACGGCGGTGCCAACCAGATGATATACAAGCTTCATCAGTGAACACGATTCGGCGCTAATTCGCGTACCTCCAATGGCGGCGCCGTTCAGCCCAAGCAAGGCGTTTTCTACAGCGTTCACACCCTTCCGGGGTATTCCGAATCAAGTGGTGATTTTTGTGCAGCGAGATGCAGAGTCATACCCCCAGCCATAAGCGCCTTTCGAAGGGTTCACAACCGACCGGTAGATCTAGCTCGGCTACGATCTGATGGACCGATTTACATCGATTATCAAACGTAGCACGTATCCAATCAATCACACCAGTTATTCGGTCTTCCAAAAGCTTCTGGTGACGGCCACGCCCCTTTCGTGGTGTAGCCTTATTGATACTACACACGTATTGAACCTGGCGCCCGGTGGAGCCAGCTTTGCGAGCGATTCGAATATACGAATTACCATCGTTGCGTAGGGAAAGAATCTCAATGCGTTCGTCGCGCGAGAGGTGCTTGCGTGTAAGGGTGGTAGGCATGATGGCTGATTCAATGGCTGATTCAATGGCTGATTCAATGGCTGATTCAATGGCTGATTCAATGGCTGATTCAATGGCTGATTCAATGGCTGATTCAATGGCTGATTCAATGGCTGATTCAATGGCTGATTCAATGGCTGATTCAATGGCTGATTCAATGGCTGATTC
The DNA here is from genome assembly GCA_022985105.1 of Penicillium ochrochloron. Classification (NCBI taxonomy): domain Eukaryota; kingdom Fungi; phylum Ascomycota; class Eurotiomycetes; order Eurotiales; family Aspergillaceae; genus Penicillium; species Penicillium ochrochloron. The sequence continues at coordinate 469,833 of JAAVMA010000007.1, forward strand.
AATGGCTGATTCAGTGGCTGGTTAAATGGCTGGTTTAGTGGTCGATTTGATGGTTGATTTGATGGTTGATTTAGTGGTTGATCCAGTGCTTACACTGACCTATGATCAACTGTATAAGATGCTTTTTGTTTGTATATGAAGTTCTCTTGTATATATGATTAAGCTGAATTCATATGAGGAAGGCGGCGAGAGAGGTAGCAAATGTTGGCTCACCGCTCGATGTACCCTTCCTACAAATTTTTCTTGGTACCCCTGTAGCCCCCGACCCAATCCATGTTATAAGGGTCCGCCGACGAGTTATTGAACGTGCAGAATCTGTCACAATTGAACCTGTACTTCGGCAATCGTTTTTGCACCTTCATCAAGCTCGCTTCTCTTTCCTCCGAGCGCTAGCTACTCCCACCTTAGACCTCGCCTAATCCGCCGAGTCTGGAGCCCACAGCAATGCCATTGAGGGTGTGCGATAGGTGCATCCGGTAACCCACTCTCCCCCGGAACTCCATAAAGTGCTCCCGCTAAGCTCTCTGCGCAGTAAGAAGGTCAAGTGTGCGCCAGGGCACGCCAATAATCCGAGAGTCTCGTTCGCTAAACGTCCGCAGGCAACCTAGCGAGACCGACCTGCTCTCGTTGCTTCGACCTAGGAAAGACATGCACCTATACACTAGCAAAACGAAAGCCCGGTCCGCCTCGGGGCTCGCGTTATGCCACTCGCCGATCCAAGTCCCGTACTCCGTCTGGTAGCTCGACGATCCCCCATCCAGGTGGTGCCGAGACACTAATTATGCTCCTTGTCAAGCAGCCCCCGACGGCAGTGCCACGCCTCCAGAGCATGATCTAGTGACTCCTCCAACAGGCACCCCCGCGGATCCCGTCCCGCAGGGGTTGACCCATGGAGTTCCTCCGCAACCCGCTAGCATTAGCCCCTCGTGCTCCACTTACTTGCAATTCTCCTCGCAGAAGGAGGAATACCTGTAGGTACATTTTCTCATTCGCCCGAGCTAAGCTAATTAGCTTTGGTACTACTATAGGATTAGGGTCTTCTTCGATATGGCTCGGGATGCAAATCCTATTTTCTCGAAGGAGCGGTTTCTTCGCCGCTACCAGGACTCGCTATGCAGTCAAGATCTTATCACGACCATGGCCATTATTGCCATAAAGCTAACCCACTCTGCTGGGAGTGATGGAGGACCAGATCTAGACGCAGGGCTAGAATCACTCCTCAGCTCTAGCCTGGTAGAAGATGACTTGGTCGGAGACGCCCTATCCCTTGACCAGTTCCGCAAAGCCTGCATATTGGCCTTTTACGAGTTTCATCAATTCCCAGGCCACCACTCCTGGTTGCGCATTGGTAGGGTAACGCGCATGGCTTATCGTATTGGCCTTGACCGACTTGACCATATCCGCTTGCTCTACCCTGATTGGAGCATGGTGAGCGATGAAGATATCCAGGAATGGCGGGCGCTCTGGTGGTGTATCTACCGACTCGACACATACTCCAATCTCGCCTTAGGGACACCATATCAAATTGACGATACCGTCATCAATACCTTCTTTACCTTCAGTGAGACGAAGAGTGCCACTCAGGGAATCCTCCTACCTCCCAACTTGAACGGTTTATCCGAACTTCTTCCAGCAATCACATCAGACCCGGAGACCTTGCTGGATAACATACATAACATCACAATCGCCACCATGCGCCAAGCCGGCACCGTCCTCCGCATGCATATGCTGCGATGGCAAGCCGGGATACCGGAGCAACTGGCCAAAGTCGAGCGCCAGCTAACTACACTCCGTGTGGCCCTCCCACAGGGCTGGCTCAACCCGCGACGCAACGTGTTCTCGAACGAGACCTCAGTCGACCACCATGCCAGGCTTATCACCGTATTCCATCTGCGAATGGCGCAGCTGCTTGTTTCCCTCGTGGATTGCGGCCAGCGGCGAGCAGACGACTGGGTATCAAGCTGGCAGCGAATTCTCGAGACATGCCAGGACATTGCCGCGCTGGCGGGCCAGTGGGATAGCGCATTCTGCCTCGCGGTAGACCCGGCTATCACGTTCACGATTTTTACAACGCTCATCTTCCTCGATCTGCACAGGAAATCGGGACCGCTGCTTGATGACAGTCTCCGCTCGAGTATCGACCATGACATCACCGTGCTTCATCTACAGCTGAGGCATTTTGGGACCATCTGGACGCAGGCCAGGCTGCTTCATCGTAAGTTTTCCTAGCCCGCCCTATCATAACATAACCACAACTTGCTAGTACCACAGGCTAACGATAACGGACTTGATACAGTCTCGTTCGAAAGTTTCCGTGAATCCCTGTCCGGGCCGGTCTCCTACGAGCACATCGCGTTGATGTCCTCGCGCTTCGAGGCGCCGCTGCACCCGAGGTGGCTGCAGTTTCTTGCATCGGCTGGATCGGCTGGATCGGCTCTTGAACCTTCTAATTAATGTCTAATTAATGGCTCAGTATTCGATATATCTATTTTTTTAGCTCTCGTGTTATAGTACATGCTGTGCGATCCAGATTCCCACGGAGCTGAGGGAGTGCAGGGAAGCTGTGTCGACCGTCTTCATACTTGTGTCGAAATTTCCAGTATTGAACCAAGCTGCTCGGTTGGCAACCTCCGGCGAGAACTCATCCATAATTGTGCAACCATGGCACCCACTTCGCTGACCACATAAAATTTCGTAATATACCTCGTTGGAGCATGGTATGGGCGTGATACTGAAAATCAGCTCGACCTAAGCACGTCCGATGATGAGCACACATTCGATGGCGTCGATGTTCTTTCGGGGTACGTTCGTTTAGTTCAAGTTTTTCCTTATCTCCTAGAGACATACCATGCTAGTCCAGCCCATTCACAGCACTCGAGCAAGCATACTAACAACCCGTTTAATTTCAGATGCGGCTACGTCTTCAACTTCAAAGACGTCTCGTCAAATAACATCCTGGCGCAGTCTGGTGATTTCACCATAGTCTCTCACAAAGATTACACCATTGTTGAAGTCTCTCATCCGGTCTCGTGCCTTCATCGCCCGGGCAAAATGGACAGAAGCTAGGGGCAGTAAGGGTATAACGGAATGTCAATATTCCACATAGAGGCTAAAGATTACCAAGGTGCCTTTGCCTATTGCCAGTCCACGCTTGCTCATCACGGTACATTTCCGCACAGAGATTCTTATCACTTGTCACTTTGTTACGGGTAATTGTGTTTTCATATCGTTCGACGCCACAATCGAGCCGGTGGTGACAATGTTATTGCCAGGCCTCACGAAGCACCTGTGGCACGCGTAGTGGCGCACTCAGGATCGACGACACGGTATCTTGAAAACGGAGTGCGGCACCAGATCCATACACGTTGAGCTACTTGAATACAATCCCCATGTCCTGTTCACGATGACCATCCCGCCAACATCGTTCATGGCCGCCACAAGCCATTTTCGCAAGTCGAACGTGGGTGACTGGGGGTCCAAGGATGTGTCACATGCTGCAAGGGAGATCAGACGATAGCCTAGAATTGACTGTCGACGGGATTGCTGAGTAGCTATGCGAGCGAGGTTCTCTCCATCCCTCTGCTCGATCAGCTTAATGGGCTGGAAGGCTGAAGTGTCTTGATTTGGGACGCATTTCTCTTCCTCTTTCAATCCAGCAGACATGACTGTGGTCTTTTGGTGTTGAGGGAGAAGAAGGTATCAAAGAAAGTCTGGGGGTAATCGAACTGTGAACGGCCGGCTTGTTGTGAGGAGAATAGGCGATTCTGGAAAATTTTAGAATATCCCTTACAGGGAGGGAAATTGGGGAAGAAACTCGTGAAATTCAGGGGTTTGGTAGTGCTGGCAGGTAGAATTCAAGATGCAACTGTAGAATGAGTATAGCGGTCAAAACGCGAAGGGTGCAAGACATTTCGAGTTCCTCCGCGGGGCATCTCGAGCGCCAAGAACTATTGTCTAGTCGTCTGGTCCAATCACGGACATAGGTTCAACCCACTCCCACGGTTCGGACCCACCCTCGTACCTTCACTAGATAACTTTAACTTCTTTGGTCATTCGACGTCGATCACTCTTGATGTAATCAAATCACATGTCGTTCACCCTACGTTCCCGATTGTTTCTCCTCGCCTAAATTCTCGCTTGGACACCGCGGACAAGCAGACATAAGTGCTATTCGTATGCAAATTATTCAACCGGCAAATGGATCTGTTAATGATTACACAGTTATGGAGTACTAAGGATTGGCCAATTAGAGCAACGGAATCAGAAAGGAGAAGAATTGATATTGATTGAAGTAAAGATGTGATTCTGAATTGAAGAAGATCGGAACTTGAGGATTGCTCCGGGGTGTTGGAATACTCCTGAGCATACAGGATTTCCGAAGTTCCCGAGTGTTGTAAGCTCGGAGTAGCCTGGTCCCGACAGGATTGCATGGAGATCCCATACAAAATTGTCATAGCGTCAATACGCCCGTGTGCTTCACCATGTATATCTGGAGATAGTGCATGGAGTGCCGAATTTGGTTGACAAGATCTGTCTGCAGTCGACAGCCGCTCGACTCGACTGTGACTCATGAACAGTCTACGCTGACTTCGTTGGCCAACCTGCGGCTATGTGATAAGTGCATTTCGTAAGTTTACGATCCCGTTCATCAGATACTTTAGCTGGAAACTCCTCTAGGCGGAAAGTCAAATGTGAGCGGGCTAATTCTAAGACTTACTACGGGGGTGACAGTAGCTCGCAGTGACTGAAGGCGACCAAAGGCGACCAAGGGCGACCGGTTTGCTCTCGTTGTCGCGAAGGAGGCTATTCGTGCATTTATCCATCCACCAAGAAGAAACTAGGGCCCGCTAGAGGAGCACACGAGACAAGAAGACGGTCAGCCAAAAAAAGTTGGGAAGGAGGCTCAGCGACCTGTCGGTGTTGACTTAGATAGCGTCGAGCATTGGGCTTGTTTGTTCCCTTGCTGATACTTACGTTAACGACCTTGCGACGGCGGCCCCTGTGGCTACCGTTACTATCTACCGTGTCCATTCGATCGACGCCACTCGCTCCCGAAATTGGTCCCATCGTCCTCGCGGTCAGTTCATTGAGATACCTGGTGTTCGGGGTCTCTCCGGACATGCAGGAGAAACTGGAAGTGCCTCTGTCTCTCAAGGTTGTCTAGATATTTTGGTCGTGCTACTGACTTCATATAGAGTCCAGGGTTTCTTCAACCTCATCCATCATTCCATCTCAATCTTTTGGAGAGACCGCTTTGTCGAGCAATATCGAAACAGGACCATCAACCACTGTGTACTAGCAACTGTTTTAGTTGCGACGGCAAAACTACTCGACCTCGCAGAAACCGCGCAGATTCCTGAAATCGAGAGCTGCCTCCAAGTCTTGCTGAAGGATGATCCGTTCGAAGGATTCAGCCAGTCAAACCTGATTCAAGATGGTTTCCGTCGGAGTTGTTTGTTTGCCTACTATCGCTTTCATCAGTTTCACGGCTAAGACGGGTAGGACTATATCCGTCAGCTAGCACGCAATGCTCTTCGTTACAGATTACATCAGCTAGATTCCTCCGATAGGCATAATTCATTTAGATATCTTCGGGCCGGCCTCTCTGACTTCGAAGAATAGAGATACGTTTAGTGGTTTATATACTGCATAGAACCCTACTCGAACATTATAGCGGCAACACTTTTGTTGTGGAAATAGATAGTATACAGACCGCATTAATGTCTACCTCTCTCGAAGATCAAGACGAAAATCCCCTAGGGTCGCGTGCGAAGCACATTCTACCGATGAATACGAAAAACTCATAGCATATATCTACGGAGATAGGAATTCCGGACACCCTATCCTCGTACTTCAATATATACATCATCACCACAATTATCCTAAGACAGGCCGCGACTATTAGGAGGCTAAGAAGGCAGCACCTATACGAAATACTGTAGGAGTAGCACCATCAGTACAAGGACCACCTATCGGCCGTGCTGCTTTCCTTACCTCCCGCTTCTCTCAGCAAAAAAGTAATATACTCGTTAACAAGACCAGGGTCAGTTATCATGCCCGACTTATGTGTCTCCCTCCATCTGCATTCAGCGTGGCTTTTGAATCACGTTACGTTACCTAATTCGAACGATGCGGCGTGGGTAAATTTCTAGCAGCGATCGCTTATCTACGCTGAAGATATTATCGCCGTCGTTCAGTATTAGGATAGTCGATCCTGCTCGACCGTCGACCCAGCCATATACCTGATTGTATTTTCTGTCTTAGTTCTATTATACCTGCACGAGATCCACAAGGCCACTGCCACAGTGTTCACTATACGCGATCGGCTTCAAGCTGAAAGAAATTTACTTATCCTCTTCCTGGCAACAATTCTCTCAAACCGGGGCGCTTCCCCGGATGCTCAGAGGTGGGTGCAATCGACCTCCACGCTTCAAATTCTCCCTCATTAGGGACCACGGATAATAATCTTGTTTCGAGTAATTCGACAATTTCACCAACATGGTGTATGGTCCTCTTACGTCACACAATATTTAGCCTATGCTTTGCGCAAATTCCAGGTCCGTCCCACTTCTAGAGGGGCCAGTTCAGGCTTGCGCCCAGGACGCCAGACTCGCTACACGTGCCATACAGCCTGGAGATCAAGATTGCCGGGCCTTTTTTCTCTTCCGATTTTCACTCATTCTTGTAGTCCTTATTACTCATGTGCTAAATATACTTTGGTGGGTCTCTTCTCCTGGCCCGGCTCCGCGTGGTTTACATGTAGCTTTCTTGGCCTTGTACGTACTTCTACTCTCTCATCCGAAACAGGAGCGTACGTTTGAGCTGAGCTGTGTCGACACACTCAAGCCGTCCATACCACGTAGCATAAAGAGGCCAAGGAATGAGCAAGTCATTTACTGCTAGGTGGCCCTCGGGAACATATCGCCTCTCGCCTGTAATAGGCCGGTGAACTGACGATAGGCAAATTCATCCCATAACATTCTTCCAGATGCTCAATCTAAGCCTACCGAATCTCTTCAAAGTTCGCTGCCCCATTCCTGAGCAAACAGTCACGACAAATAAGTCGACAAGGGGTGAGTAATGCATTAATTAATGTAGCGCCGGCCAACCACAAATAAATTCATTGCCATGTAGGTAGGCCGGTCGAAACGAGCGTGCGCCATTCCACCGGATTTCCATAACCACCATCAAACGTGCCTTATTTGGCTTTGTTACTGCCAAAGTCCTTGGGCACCTCAGGACCCCATACAGACAGCGGCCCCACACGTTCCCTCCTTGTTGAATTGTCTTCATTCACGACGTCCCCGTCCGCATAGTGCTCAATTTTAAAACCACTGCTGTCGTACCAGTAGTCAAAAATCTGACTACCCAGGATATGACGCCCAACTCCCCAGACCGACTTCCAGCCCTTCTTTGCGAGGTATTGATGACCTAGTAGCTGCTCATCAAAATCGGCGACCTCAAACGAGCTGTGGTGAAGGTATGTCTTGCGGACGTTCGGGGGTGCCCGCTGGAGGAACAGACTGTGATGGTCGGAGAATTCAGGCCCAAGGTCGAGGTGCATGAAGGTCAGGACGTCAATGTGTGGGAATTGTGGGAGATTAAGAATGTCCGAATGTACAAAGTTGAAATTGGATGTGTAGAAGTCCAGTTCCGTGTCGAATTCGCGACAAACGTAACCATAATGCCCGAGTTTGTGGACCAGCGCGGGACCATCATGGTACCGCTGGAATTGTCCCAGTCGTTTCTTTTCGAAAGGGGTATTGTACGGTTCCTGCGAGACGTGCGTGGCTGACGGCAGCTCTTTTGCATCAGTCTTGACGCTGCGCTCCTCCTGCCCGAAAATGACATGAAAGAATGACCCATTGGGTCGGGGGAAGGTAATCATTTTTCCCCCTCCGGGGGCTTCGACAAGCTCCTTAAGGACAGCTCCAGGCAATGTCAAGGCCTTCTGGAAATTAGCCTCGTCCTTGGCTACCCACGCGCCGCCCATGAACCTGGATTGGCCCGTCGCGCTCTGAGAGGCCACATAGACATATGGGTCCTTCCCGTAGCCGCGGTAGTAGATAGTGTTGCCTTTTTGCTCAGCCTTCACGAAGCCGAAATCATTCGCGAACTTGTCGAACTTCGCGAGGTCTTTGTGTTCGAAGTAGATGTGTCCGATGCGAGAGAGCTGTACTTTGGAAGGGTTGTTGGTGATGGTTGGGATTGAGGCCGGCGGGAGTATCCAGTCCTGCCAGGACTTGGGTAGACAGGCAATAACGTCCAGAATGAAAAGAGACATTGCTCGCGTAGTACCACGTTGGGCGGCCTTCGTATCTCGTGTGTGGCTAGTCCCTGCCCTTCTATGATACTGCTAATGGCTGTAAAGGAAAGAGATCGTTCGTTTTGTTTTTCTTGTCTTTTGTTGGTGTTGGAGTATTGGGTGGGAATGCGACCATGTAAATACTCCAACGATGTTTTTATATTTCTCGCTTTATAGCTTGTTAAATCCGCCGTCTTTGACTTGATATTTGGTAGTCGGAGGAACTAGGTTCCTCCGGAGTGGGATGCAAGACTCTCCGCGGCACAATGCCGGCAGTCAATCGACAACAGGCTTCTCTGCCCACCTCCAGACTCAACACTTGGGTAGCGGACACCCGCACTCATAAAAGAGCAGAATTCCAAAACATCTGGGGTAAGTTTTCGTCCGGATTTCACTTAGACTCTTTCAGTCCAACGTGAACTGTACCGCCCAATTCCCCCCGCCCCCTCCAAATATTCGATAATTCTATGGCCTCCGTCAGTGTCGACGTGGCCATTGTAGGAGGTGGACCTTCTGGTCTAACCCTCGGTCTTTCTTTGGCGCAACACAAGATTAAAGTATCATCATCCCGAACCGCACTGTGGCAGGGGTAACAATATACTGACTACATTACGCTCAAGTCCGTTATCCTCGAAAAGGAAGCATCCATCACGCAAGATCCCAGGGGAGTAGTCCTTACCGGAGACGCTCTCAGAAGCCTTTATGCGCTTGGATTGGGCAAGTACATCTCCTGGATTGGTCAGGGTAAGAGCGATGCCATATATCAACGGAGAGAAGTTTAGTATGCACCGGCTGACCCACTTATCATCTGCAGAACTTGACTCACTCAATTTTCACACAACCTCCCCTCAGAATGAGCCCTTCTTTGTGGTCAACCTGGAGCGGGATATGATGCAGCACGCTTTGCCGAATACTATCTTACAAAGCCAACCAAAGCTGGGTGAGAGACAACTCCATACCATACCAAGAAAGCGACACTTGGCTCGCCCGAGATAGTTCAGACCAGTGCTGATTTATTCCACAGAATATTACCTTAGAAAACTCGTGTCATCCTCGGATTATTGCTCTCTTCTTGCCGCCTGTGAGGTTGTGGGCCGTGATGAGCATGCTGACGGGGTGACTGTCCACTATCTCGACCGTGACCAGAAATCTTGCCAGATCCGGGCGGGATGGCTGATCGGCGCGGACGGGAAAAGGGGTATCGTTCGCAAGCACTTTCTCGAGCCCTCTGAAGGCATTCGCCAGGAAGTCGGGATCTTTGAGTACGAAGGAACCTGGATAGCTGCGAACCTCAAAATCACACTCCCCACGCCAGAGAGTCACCCCGATTTTCCGCTTTGGGCTGCAGGGCACGACCTGGAGTCCGTATATGATCTTTTCTGGCCCCGAAACTGGCATTTCTGCGGTCCCCCTGGGAGATCCGTGGCTTGTGGCCGGTTCGGTCCGCTCGCTGATCGGCTCTGGCGCCATGAATTTGCCGTTCCGGAGTGGGATGATTCGATGGATGCTCTTGCCATGTTTTGGGACCATTTGACTCCGATCATTACCAAGAACATTCAACCGTCTGATGGCGGACTGCCGGTGAAGGTGACATTTCCCTCCGACTGTATCCAGGTCCTCCGCTGCCGGCCATTCCGATTCAGCCACCGGGTAGTCAATGCGTGGTTTGCCAACCGCACTGTGCTGATTGGGGATGCGGCGCACGTCTTCCCACCATTCGGTGGACAGGGTGTGGCGTGTGGTGTTCAGGATGCCGTTGGACTGGCCTGGCGGCTAGCAATCCTTACCAAGATGGACGCTCTATCGTCCTCACTTGCCTGCCGTAATGCTCTCCTACAGGCATGGGCGGATGAACGACGGATGGGTATCGACAATTCGGCGCGGCTGACCCGCCAGAACGGCGAGTTGTGTAATAAAAGGATTTCGTTCACTGGATACCTACAACTAGCTTGCATGAAGATTGGTCAAGCGCTGCTAGACGGGCTTGGTAAGCAACTTCCGCCAGTTGAGGCGGAGATCCGGGGCTACAGGGCCTGTGGCAGTGGTACTTTCCTTGCCAAGTTTGGTGGAGGAATTAAACTTGCCCAGATCTACGTGCAGGTCCGCCTGCCAGATCTTCCGACGCTCAGAGTTGAGCTCTCGGACCAGACATTGCGGCGCGTTCCCACAGTCCTGACGCTGCTGGTTATTCAGCACACTCGGTATGGTGACGACCAGGGCGTGCTTGACTTATTACATTTCCTTTCTCAATCTGGGATAAACACTTCGATATTGTCGGATAAATCAATCGTGCAGTTTGATCCTGCCATGTCATCGAATCCCGAGACAGGCACGGCCCGTTGGCCCCTCTGCCGTGCAGCCCCTGTTGACCTTCTTGCTGGATATCCTCTGCGCCCAGGATATAACTCTGATCATTTCCTGCGACGCCTTGGAGATCCACGTGCTCGATATGTAATCGTTCGACCCGACAATATTGTCTACGCGATAAGCAGAGACGTTCAGGGTCTAACAAAATGTTTGGAGGAGTTGAATTTCCAATTCAGCAGGAATCCGTAAGAAACCCTTTATTTATCATCCTAGTCAAGAAGCATGAAAATTCAAATTTCTCTCCTGGGTAGAAAATTAATTCCTAACCACCCTACGATATCCATCCTGGACACGTAATATAGCCTTTTGAACCTGGTAGTTTGCTAATAGAATATAATCAGATCCTTCCTCTATCAATAGAAACATCGATATACATTTGAAGAGGTGGAACGATCATCCCTGTGATGCAATGGTCATTATTGATGTCTATAGATAAGGCGAGCAGTCTGAATAGACATGCCATTCACTACCACTACCCGGCGCGCTAAAACGTTTTCCCCGCCATTATTTCCACTGCCTAGATCTAAACACCAATGAGTTCACAATTCATACAACAAGAGTCTGATATACACATACCTGCTCGGCAATTTGTCCGGAGTGAAGACTACAAACAACACCGTGAATAAATGCCTTCTCTATAGTCCCGCCTATAGCTTTATATTTCCGCTCCACGGAAACCGCTTCACTCAGAAAGGATTCACTGTCTGGTCCGGCATTCTTTATTTGAAGTTCCACATGCGGTCAGACTCGTCCTTCCGAAGTCATTGTAGCGTCAATATAGCGGCTGCGAATACGGAAAAACCGAGCAGAGCGCCGTTTTCCCTCTTTGCCTGAGCCCTGGGTGATCTTCAAGGTAGTAGTCAGCACAGAATGGACTTTGTTGTTATCCACTTGATTCCTTGCTAGCCAACGCTTAGCTTAGTTCAACTGCCAGTCAAAACAGCGTAGCGCATTAGCGCTTTACGGATAGAATCCAGATCGGTTAAACTGCTCTTGTCCTATTATAATGGTCGTAAATAATCGACCTATCGTTCGGTATGAGGTCCAGGATTGTATGGCTGGTGAGGTGGAATTACCATTACCCAGTTGCTGCTGAGATTGCGGATGTTTGCATCATTGAGGGACATCGTCGTATTTTAGCTCGACTGGTGGCGTTTGCTGGGCTAAGAACTTCCTCACTGCTGGCAGTCGTGTTACCAAGGCGACCGTTGTCACATCATGATGATTCTCAAAGCCGCCGCCTGACCAGAGTTGATATTCGTCTTCGTGGATCCTGTTCTTCGATGGGAAGCTACAGCGTTCATGTACCAGATCCCTAGATAAGGGGAAAAATCCACTGTAGTGGTAATTCCTTCGCGAAGTGGAGGATCTATATCGAAGAAATCCGCCAAAGGGCCGTAGGGTAGCCAGGCTAGCAGCCGTTATACTAAGGCCGGCTTCAATATAGGACAAATACCAACTTGGTAGGTATTATCTGCCAATGCAGTGCTTCCCGGTCTAGTTGGTAATATGCATCGGATCGTACACAAGAATTCTCTGTCTTTATAATGGTGGAGAAATGGAATACGAGTATTGACCGCCAATAGATTCAGCTACGTCACAGTAGCTGCCTTCTTCCTAGTTCGGCGGGGGCAGGCTATTAGACTGCCATCACAATATCAAAACATCACAGTATTCGGGATCCAATCTTCGCTGCGAGGGGTCAGGGAACTGGTGACGCGCGCTCCGCATGCTACGCACGCGGATGCTCAGAAACGATAAGCGAAAAGGAACGAAAGTTGGTACCCAAAACGTAACTTTATTGGATACAGCGATAAGAGGTACAGCCTAACGTCCATTTTAAACTACTTGTCCTTCCTTGAGTTAGTCTGTTACAGCAAAATAAAATGTATCGTAAAATCAAATTAAAAAGTTATTCTTTGACCTACATCCATCTTTTTCTGTTTGGTCTTTCTAATGACAGGCTTACAGAAATGTATCAGGGAGCTACATTTGCGCATAGTTCCTCTTAGCTCAATACATGACCCTCTTAAAATATTTGACGTTAAGTAAGCCACACCCAATAGCCTAATCAAACCGCGGTGATATATGAGCTAGGACCATCCATAAGTGCACGTCACCTGGACTGGAGAGAAACGCATTTTCTAGCAACAAAGACGCTAGGCCATGTATATATATTTAAACACGTGAACAACCTGACCATTCTCTATCTAAGGGCTTGGAGTAGGTAATGGAGTTTAGAAACAAGCTGACACGTCACGCGCTTCTACTGAGAGGACCCAATATCTTGCAAAATGTATACGTACATACCATTTAAGGCGTCATACTGTTCTCCCGCAATCAACAACTGGGTCATAATTAAGACATTCACAAAACCTGGCGTCACTGATGGTGGTGCTGGTAGGGCTACAGAGTATTGTGTGCCAATTTCTACAGCAAAGCAAGTAGGAGTGCCAGCAACGCGTAAGGGGCTCGGCTGGCAGTATTTCTTGGAGCTGCGCCTGTGCTTTGCGTATTTCCCGGTGAAGCCGTGGCACTTGTATTTCCGTAACTGCCCGATTAGTTAGCCGACAAATGCAGAGATCGTAGGTTGAGTAATACCTTGTCTCGTTGGACACGGTAGTCGTGTTTGAGCCCTTGCTTACTACGCTGAATCGATCAGACTGAGCGAGAATGCCGTTCGTGGAAACATCCTTGAAGTCGAAGACATAGCCACTGCTGCCAGGAATATTAGCTGCTGAACAACTCTTTGTACTCAAGATAGCTGGCTCACCCAGGCAGCACGTCGACACCATCAAAACTGTAGGATCCGAGTGTGGTGTTCACATTGCTCCCAACCTCAAGGCCTATGCTCGGGACACGCTCGTCATTGATAAGATACAGACTGAAAGTAGACGGGTCCGAACTGGAAATGTATTAGCGCGGGTTCCTTTGTCAACTTATTGTTCACGGGAGTCTAACATACTTATTGAACGACCAAGTGACCGTGGTCTTTCTCGACACGTCAAGCTCAGAGCCACTAACGGGGGAGTTAATCACCAGGCCTTCTCGTCAGAAATTTCAGGTTAACTTCCAGATCATATCGCATAGCACAGTTGGCCAGACACATACACCATCCAGAAGCTGCGAAGAGCATGCTGCTCAGAAGTCGGCTGATTTGAAGCATCACGAAAGGCGGTTTGCAATGTTGCGCACGTTGGTTTGACTCTTGACGGGTCTTCGGAAGCCACGCTCTTAGAGGCGTTATTCTACCTATTATATAAGGTCCATGGCTTGAGTATCGTTCACTGGCATTAAATACATGATGACCATTTCGATCATTTAGAATAGCAAATAGTAAAAATGAGTGGAGCGTTTGCTCAGGGGTAAGGTTCTTCCGCGGTATAGCTACATTCCTGACGTTAGAATACTAGCGCCCGTAAGGCGCACTGGATCGCTTAAGAAGCTGCGGGTAGAAGATCGTCAGGAGTAATGACCCAAAGTGTCGTGCGATCGAGAACCTCAGGTGATGTAATCATTTCAATATTTCACTCAAGGTAATTCACGGATAAGTGGGACACCCCAAAACACATAGCTAGTAACTGCGACGTTTGTATTCTTCCATAATTCAACCATTAGGAGCTATCTTTTCTTAAACTCAAGACTGTATAATATTCTAGGCCCAAGGAATAATATGTCTCAATTTCGAACGATTGCCGGCACTATCTTGATTCTTTACCATAAAATACGGCGTAATTTTGACTTTGACACAAAAAGTATGTTCATCTTCATTTTTACGCAAGATACCTTTCCTATATTACTCCAGAAGACCAGATATACTATCTTGATTATCTATTTCTCTTCCATTATTCTTTAAAGATATGGTTGCTGAGATATAGCGTTGTAATTTATCGCATTCACTGTGTTTTGGAGTGTCAGTTAATCGTGAACTACGTTAACTAATAGTTAACTACTTAGTTATAGTAGCATACATAATACGTCAGTGAGATCTAAAAATTTATTTATATTTATTGCTCCGCGGATAAATTTTTTCTGGGTCTCGAGCCGACGATCAACATGCACCCACACCGTTGTGTTCATGCTTGATTGGACTAAAGTAACCCGGAAAAGGCATCAGAGTTGGTGGGCCTTTCCGGGCTCCGAAAATTCGTTCCTCTGGCCGGTGGAACTTCTTCCCCCAAACCATACCGGCATGACCCTTTCGCTGCTATCCCGTCGGGCAGCCACCTGCTGCCACCGCGCTTGCCGTAGCCGCAAACCTGTGAAAACGACCGAGGATCTCGCAAAACCGATCATCCTAGTTATTCCGTTATTCCGTGACACTGTGCGATCACCAGAACTCCGAATTGATATATAGTCCAGGAATCGGCCTAACGTTGCGAGCATTCACATACCTACCGGCCAAGATGGCTTGAGAAATGGAGGCCCTGCTGCATTGCCTTTCCCGGAGTTCTTACTCGTTATAACTAGCTCTTAGCTCTGTAATCCCGCCCTCTAGGCTCTAAGGCAAATTCTGGATGGTAATGCCGCTTCGTCGACATGCTATAAAATATGGGCACGATTATCGTTACTGGGCAATGGACGCGCCATGTAAACGCATTTGGAATGCTAGATACGGGTATGTTAACTGGCCTAGTCACTGTGATCTACTGTACCATACGTAACGTGGGAAGCATAGGGATCTGAATGATAGGAGCTGGAACGCCACGTCCTACCTTGGACTCCAAGCTACTCAGAGTGAAAAGTGCCTCCTATGGTCAGACTAAGCCGACCTAAGTGTCTTCGCACTACACACTGTCTGGTCGACAAGTTATGTTCACACTTACTCAGGTATTCAGAAGATATCAAGCCGTTCTCTATCCCTGGCTTTTCTGTTTGCTCAGTTACATGTTGCAACTTCGGGAGTTAGCAATTCTTGATGCTTGAACCATGTCTTGCAGGCAGCCCAGGAGCAATTACGCCCCAGTGCAACCCAAATTACAAGGCTGAAGAACGGACATGGGGTGGAAATACCTATATGCGTTGGTGATCCGCTGCCTATCCATTCTTCCATGTCCCGCATAATTCTTTTTAGAGCGATGTATATTCGTAAGCCAAACCGGTTTTCGGAAATCAACATAAACTAGGTAATCAAGTCGTCAAGGGTATCGTACTGAACTCCCCAGTATTTTCCACCTATAGTACTGTTGACGACATGGACTTTAGGATCGGGGACGAGTCCAAGGTACGCAAGGTATAAGTTTCAGCTCTGGTTTCAAACTGGATAGAGTAGCAAGAAGTCCGCAATCTCTATGCAGCGCGCAGTGTATATCCAGGAACTAAATGGTTGATACCAGACGTCTAAAGTCTTGAAAACAAGCTATCGTCCGGAATGGGAAATATGATTGATTTATAGTGTATACAATTAGCTTCTCATCTCACCACGACCACAGGCTGTTACTGGTTGCGATTGCTTCCACATATTCTGGGATTTTGTATTTATCTCTGTTTCCGATGTGCTTGAATTGCATATAAACAGAGATTAGATGTTGGTTCCCCTAGAAATCATACCGTCTTCTACAGAGAAAATTTTAAAAGAACGTCGCTAAAGTCCCGTATTTATCTTGCCGCCAACCACATATTCCGTCGGATCAGTGCAACTTAAGTAAATTATAAGGCCGCCACGAGACGGGTAGACTTGGGTACCAACCCTTCAATGGACAGGCCACCTTATGATTCGAAGAGCGACAGCCCTAATGTGTTCAATATACCAGTTCAATACCAGATAAGTTTGGTACTTCAAGGCTATTTTGTGCTTCATGTTGTATGAGACCCTGAGTCTGAACGAGTGATTGGCCAACAGATCGGTCTTCTCGAGGCAAGCGTTCCTTGATACGCGGTTAGTGCCGTGTTTCTTCCCCCAAGTCACAATATTAACGGAGACCTGGAATAACATATTTGATTTTTGAGCATGTCAATTTCTCTTGTCTATTGCGTTGGCTAAGACTGGACGGAACAATCCGAATATGAACTCGAAGTAATGGCTAGAACAACCCTGGACTCATCAAACTGTAGCTTCTGGTTGACAATTTCCAAATTTTGAGTTCCTGTCCGGATTTGTGACAATCAGAACTCTTTCTGGCCAGATGTCCCTAGGTAGGCTGTCATAACTCCTCGTTCGCTGGTGTAATTCCTGTAATCCGTACCATCCTTGGATCCCCGCTGAAGCTCGTTGGTCAGTTTCTGCTCCTTCTACCTTTTTCATTCTCCGAATAGCGCTATATCTTCTGGTGGCACAGCTACATAGGCACCCGACAATAAATCCAAATATTGCTGACAGCACTATCGCAGTGACAAAAAGCTCTATGTTGAGCGGGCAGAGTTCTGGCGCTTATATTAGTTGATTTAGATCAATAAGAAGTCGCGGCCTGTGTACCTAGCTCTCTCCCATGAATTGGTAATTTCCGTGAAAGTGCCCCCTGAATGAAACTCATTGCTCGTCGAACTTATAAAGAGTTTGAGTAAACATCTATCTTCGATAAGTAAGACCTTGTCTTGTTGAAAACTTGCAGTATTGTGAACACGGACCTAATTTTGGTAAAAGTCCAATGTATCTGTAGCAAATTTCAGACCTCCATTGACGAACTATCGGGGCTTTCGGTTTCTGATTCTTTGAAGACACAGGTTGCAGAGGACGAAAAGGCCGAAGGAGCGCTGTAGTCTGAAATTGGTCCGATTGAATTCGGAACTGATTATCAGGTTCAATGTCTTTGGATCGGGCTTGTCGGAGGTTACGGCTCTCGAAACCAGGTATTCAGCGTAAGTTGTTGGTCGTGGGCGAGCCAACAGAGGAAATAAGTTCAATCAGGTTCGGCAATAAAGTTGAAAATTGAAATGTACCTCCGGAACGGGCCAGTGCCAGGCCGGGAATGAGCATTGTTAAAGTCATGAAGGATTGACACTTGGCGCTGAAGATCGACAAAGCCGATAAATTAGGGCAGCCGGAACACTCACTTTGCCCATGAACGATATCTCTCATATTGCGAAGACGCGCGTCCGGCCGGCGGCAGGCCGATGTTGGAACAAGCCGTTGGACCCGATCTCACTAGCCCCGGAGGAACTTGTGAAGAGACGATCGCCAAGATCCAGTGTTGCCGGACCTCCAGGAGTCCCACCGAATCGGAACCCTGGAAAGGGGGCATCGACTGCACACGAACCTGAACCGACATATCGCCTCGAATCATTGGCCACGCGGATAGATACAGGCTCTTCACAGGCATGGCAGGCTTACGCGTGGATCCCGGATCGAACGTTGAGAGCTAATCCGCCAAACATAAGCCTACTATTAATGGGTTCTGTTCCCGTCCTCGACCAATCCTCGGCATTTGGCCGTGTATAGGTGGATCTTGGCTGTCTACGACGAATCATCACATAGTAGTCCCGGTCCTGCCCCGGTGGACACGAAACGGATATCATATATAAATGCCCTCGTTTCCACCCTAGCAGCGCGATACTCTCTCAACCATCCAAAATTCGTTAGCAGAAGTCGAGCCTATTGACAGTCTCCATCATTTCCATCCATACACATCACGCACCATGACTCTCGTCTTTCTCGCTATCTCCCTCATGGCGCAACTTACGATCGCAGCAGGTCAGTCACCAGATACATCCTCACTCATCCTGCGTACCCGAGCTCTTGAAAAATTTTCTGACAATATGACAACAGGTGCTACCTCCAGTGTCGAATGCAACCTTTGCCAGGCCGCTGTGAACACCATTGTCAGTCAAGTCAAAGAGAACGCAACAGAAGACGCTATTGCCGGCAAAATAGAGGCCATCTGCGTTAACGTAACGGAGAGCAGCCAGGAGGAGAATTGCTGGGAGTTTGCGGACAAGCTAACTCCGGTCCTGATTAACTTCCTTGAGGAGGCCGTTAACGCGGAGGAGGTGTGTGTCTTGGCCGAATTGTGTTAGAGGAGAGTGTACCATCCATCTAGGATCAAGGGCTCTGTGAAATGGCTTACAAGGCGAGGTTTTGGATACTTAATGGGATTTTGTGTTCTGTAGGCTGGGAAGTCCAGCGCTCTCTCTACCATTGCGGGTGGAATAAGACCGATGGTAGTATACGTACTCGTTAAAACGCAATCAACTCTGCTGCTGCTTGGTATTATTGGAGAAGACTACTACCTGTATCGAGCGTCTGCTATAGTATACTATAGCTAGTAATAGCATTTTCCTAGAGCTGTTTCATGTTCTCTGCCGGCAGTGCAACTGGACCTTGCACAAACAGTCTTCAAAGAGCGGAAGCTCAGGATGCTTAGGCTGTCTGGACTTGCGTACATAACACCCTACTGGAGCTATTGTGCCTTATGCTACAATGTCTTCTAAGCAGCCTTACGTAGGGTCCTAAATGTCACGCGATGTGGGCCCAGCAGGACGAAGATATTACCTTTCACAGACTGTACCAATTGTAACAATTTGGGAACACGAAGATGAGAAAGACTGGGATATTCTTCCAGATCCAGTAGAGCTCGCAAAGCCTTAACAGAAAGAAGAATAGAGCCGTTGAAACGACATAAGGAATAACGAAGGTGTCACGGCAAATTCTAGAAGCTATACCGGAAATACAAAAGATACTACAATAGCTTGGCCAAAGCCCAACTAGTACATGCATAGCCAGCAAGAACATTTGAGTGGCTGCACTCTCGCATCTAGGCGAAGAGAGCGAAGACAGCTACCATAACGCTTAGGCCCGGACTTCTGCAGGTCAAGGAGGGAGCCGGGTTAGACTTTGTGGTCACGGCACTGCCGGAACTTAAACTACTGGGGGTGGACGACACAGAGACATACTCGAAGGATCCTGAGCTAGCGATCAAAGTTGCTCGAGCAGTTCTCTCCGTCGTGGCTATCCGTGTTTCGGTGGTGATGTCGTCGTTTGAGCTTGTGGAGGTAATGGTCGCTGGTGGGGCTATCAGCTTATGAGGTCAAGCTAAAGGGGGAGTTTCAAATGAAGAGTAGAAAACGACAAGAGTAACAAGCTTCAAGTCAGGGTCACCAAAGTTCACGGTCGTGGTGGCTGTTGTTATCAGTGTCGTGGCTGTACTATGCTGCTGGATCTAGCAGAGACCACAGTTGTGTCCGAGCCCTTGCTGATAATTGATAAAAAGATCAGACTGCGCAAGGATATTGCGATCATTCGTGTCCATTAAGTCAAATCGGTAACCATAGCTATGGCATAAGAGACTATCAGTAGCTTTCCCTGAAGAAAAGAAAAAGGAAAACCTCCTGAGATGTCATTCTCACCCGGGAATGGCATCGATCCCATCGAAGCTGTACGAACCAGCTCATGTATCAATATCGCCTGCAATATTGAGACTTATGCTTGTAAGGAGTCATTGATCAAGTACAAGTCAAACTTGTCCGGATCCGAGCTATAGAGCTAGTGAGTAGAGAGTTTTGATTCTTATTGACTCAGAAGTCGTTCCGCGGGACAACTTCGAACAACTTCTTCAGTACCCACCGGGAAAGTACGGAAGAGGTAAAATTGATTTATGGATTGATTCTGGGCACATATTTACTAATGGCTATTGTGGTTTTGGGATTTTCTGGCTCTCCTGATATGCGCCCATCCGTTGAATGTTACCCCCTGCTGTATGAGCAAGAGGCGGCACCTTCTTGCGTCAAACTGGGCGATTAACACAAGGCATGATTTTCATATATGAATAGGGTACGTTGGGTATTTTGGAATTTTTTTCCAGGGTAGTTCCACCACAGGTCAAGCATGTGGACAAAGCGCACAAGTGTCTAGTCCAGGTCCATGTGCCCAGGTGCTGAGAGATTCTGGGTTTCCACTTCGAGAACATAGAGGGTGTCACCCTTATGTGAGAGCGGTTAAGGATGTCAACTATAGGGGGAATCACAGGCGCGACGATCGTGCCACCAATGTATCCAAGCTGCACTGTAGTTGCCACTCTTGCCCTTTCTGGAGACCCACACGGCCATGAGATTGGTTGCAGAGCGTCCAAGCGTCATGACTGCCGCTGGTGCAGGACCGGCCAGGCGCACTCGAAGCGTGAACGCGGAGGTAAAGGAAAGTGGAAGTAGGTGAGCACGACTGTAGAGCAATATTTGGTAGACGGAGCAGGAGCTCAATCAACCAATGGCACTGGCGGGGGCAGGATAAGAGTAGGAAGACTGATACTCTGGTGTGCGGTGACAGTAGTATACGCGGTCATGGTTCGTTGGGGCTGCTGCTGCTGTACGTGCCTTCCAGTCTTAGCCGTCGTCAGAGTTGCAGACAGGACAATGACTATAACAGACAGTAGGAGTATCAGAACTGCCACCCAAAAATGCAACCTGCATAATCTTGTCCCTGGTGTGTCCTGTTGCGGTTTGTCCGCAACCTCCTCAGCCGAGAATATTGATGTGAGTGCTTCACCGTCAGGAGGCCTAGCACTCATCGAGGGACTCAACGAACTGCGTCTTGACCCTGGTTGCGGAAGAAGACGCGATATTCGTGTAGCGCTAGAATAAGCGGGCAAGGGCTCCCAGTACCCATAGTACCCATTGAGAATATGCATATCATCCAAAGTGTCTGCGCGTCGTGGATATAACGATATATCTGCCTCCGTCTCCGCTCCAGGAACACCTTGTAGATACAACGCATAAGGGTGCTGCGGGGGTCGGGTGCCGGACATGGGACGGTCAAGGGACTCCATCTGCGAAGCCGTTTCGATGCTGTATGTGGTAGCGCTGGAATTACGCGATGCAGAAACACTAAGCACAGAACTAGATTGATTCCCGAAGCCGGTCGTGGGTCTTCCTCGGGAATCAGACCCGTTGGCAACGTTGGCTGTCTCTGAACAGCACTGGTGTCTAGGTCGTGGTGGTCTCTGCGTGTTTGTTGAGCGGATAAGTTCTTCGGGGAGAGAGAAGACACGACAGTGATTGGTGTCGTTGCCTGGCATGATTATTTTCGGTTCTTGGATATGTTCCAGGTCTAGGGCAGATTATGATGAGAGGCCACGGTCTGGTTGAGTTGTAATGAATGCCAGGTTCTTTGTAGAAAGATCAGGGGAAGCAGCTTGCCAAGTTTTAAATCCATCTGATTCTCAGCTTTGGCAGTGGTTCCTTGGCAGAATTCCCTGCCCCCTAAATGACAAAGCTTGGAACATGTGAGTACCCACTGCAGGGGATACGAATTACCGGCAATAAACCCTGATTATCCATGTGGTGAGCAGGGCCATTGACCCTGGTCCACCCACCTGTGTCAGTTACAGGTTGGGCCTAGTGTGTGATACTATATTTTTTTTTCTTTTCCTTCTTTCTTTCTTCCTTTTGTAGTATTGGTAGAGGCTGGAAATTTATTAAAAAACCGCCGCTACGTCAAGGACTTGGGTGTTTCGAGACTGGAGAAAGCTTCCAAGACCAGTGGGCCAAATTGAGAGACAATAGATGCATACAAGCGCATGACCATTGGTCAGGCGCCCTGGAGAAGACAGATGCGCCCTTCAGCAGGAAATTAGTTGAGGGTTTCGTGATCTGCTGTAAGATCTCCTCCTGCTGATAATTTGATATAACGTAAGTCTGGCGGGTTGTGCAAAGACTGCGAATAGGTTTCTTTTAAAACGACACGATAGCTCTATAAACATAATAGACGAAAGATAGAGATGGCGAATTGACAGATGAACGGGTCTCCCAAATAAGTCTCTTTATATTAGCTATAGGCTGAACTTATACCAGAGCTTTTCTTTCACTG
Organism: Penicillium ochrochloron; assembly: GCA_022985105.1. Lineage (NCBI taxonomy): Eukaryota > Fungi > Ascomycota > Eurotiomycetes > Eurotiales > Aspergillaceae > Penicillium > Penicillium ochrochloron. Next base: position 492,242 of record JAAVMA010000007.1, read on the forward strand.
GTGTCCCGGCGAGCTTGCTGTCAGCCAGGAACAAGGACAGTTACAATTCAGTACTGGGCACTTTTCAAGCCCGGATCCAGCGCAATTTGCGCTCACGCAAACTATTGTGTAATTCTCACATGATGGCATCCTGCCCCTACTCGAACTTGACCACGTTCTTCAACGTTCGCAGCCCCAAAATCTCAACCTCGATCTGGTCTCAATCCTTCAGTAGCTGCTGCAATTTTTGGAATAATCCAAACTCCTGCTGGGGTGCCTGTCATGACGGCGGTATAGGCTTGGATGGTCGTGTCTGGATCTAAAGTTAGAGGAATGCTAAATCGTACATGAGTTCCAAAGATGACGTGTGGATTAAGCGGGCGAAGGGAGAGTAAACGTACCCTGACTTATCTAGCTGAGCACGCTTCCCAGCGAGAAGATCATGTCCTTCGCAATCACTGTATCCTGTTTCACGACCCCGTTGATCCTCGTCACGAGCGTGGCAGATTCTCTGCTTCTTAAAGACGCTTGGGCTTACGAGGACGGGCCCGATCGGCGCAAACTTGTCAAACGCCTTTGCTTAGAAGAACTGGCGGCCGGACCGCTCGGGAGCTAGAAGAAGAGGCAGTGTTCCCGTGACGGAGGTTGCCGAGGTGCATTTCGTAAAGAATCCGGAGCCGTTGTCTGTCTCGAAATGACGGAGATGTTGGAATGATAAGCTTCTTGTGTGGGACGCGACTTTGAAGAAAGCTGGAGTGTTAAGTCTCAGATGTCAGGAGACGAGACTCCGGAGCTAAATCGATTCGACTTGGAACCTTCAGCCTGGAAAACCATGACCTTTCGTGGCTAGTGCCGTGGCCTTGGCCATCGAATCCAATGAGGCGCGTGGTTCCTCGGGTGGAGGAGGATCCTCCGCGGGGGATCTTTGCCAGGGAACGGTGGGTCTTCCACCAGCCATATCAAATTTGAATTCAGAGTCGTAGCACGATCAGATTGGATCCCCAGGCTGTCAAACCTATTCTTACTCCATAATATAGACCCTCTCCTGTGAACAGATCGCTCTGTACGTTACTTTCCGCGGCGGCAAGGTCGCCTAGCGAGGTCTTTAGGTTTAGAATTTATTCCTAAGTTTTAAGATAGCTACTATAAAGCCATACGATTAGCGTGAAAGGACGGAACGTTACTACTATCTTATTAGCTCTTATAGATATAGCATTCACTAGCTATACGGATAGCGCTTAAGATAGTTCAGTCGTTTATATACGCTAACTAGTTCGATCCTGGTGCTCCCTAGTTCGGAAATAATGCGGACACTATTAGCTAGGACTACGAACGCCTTCGCCATCGATTTATGCCCCTAAGATAGATTTAAAGCCCCGCTCTATACAGGTAATTAACTAGAAAGAGCGATGCGCGAAAGCTTAACGATTAGCTAATTAACTACCGTGCGAGCTAAAATGCCTTATTTCGAGTTTAGTATTAACTCTAGTTAATAGCGTGTAGTATTTTCGCTATCAGTCTATATTACTAGGCCATGCTCTTGATTATTTACTAACTAGGTATAGAGGGATCGGTAAGACCGACGATAACGATATATAGGCGCTACGGTGTTAGCGACTAAGTAACCAAGAGCTATTCTGTGACGTTAGGGTAGTATAATATAACCTTAGTTAGGCAGACGGCGTAGGGTATAGTATATTAAGGGTATAATAGTGCTTCGTAGTTATAAAGGAGGCTAGTAGAATTAGAGACGGACGAGGCGAATAGGCAGAGGGAGACCTAGATAGCTTCGTAGTAGAGTGTATAGTCACTTCCTTGGAGAAAGAGGAGGAGTATCGGCCTAAATTCACACGATATCGTAGCGGGCTAGATTATCTTAGTAGTTCTGCTCCTGTGCGACTACCGTTCTAGCTCAGGGAGCGAGGATAAGCTAGGCGTCGGATCGAGCGGTATCTCTATGAAATGAAAGTGCGTCGGGCTGAAAGCTAGGGCGCAGTGGTCGGTGGGGGCTAGAGTGAAAGAAAGGGGGCGCCGATGAGTGCAGGATAGAGGAGTTGAAGGTTGAAGTGAAGGAAAAGCAGGAGAGAAGGGGACGAGAGGGCAGGTCGAGTGTTTTATGTCAAGGCGACAGCGGGAGAGGTGACAAGACAGTGTATTGGGGCGCTAGGCCGGGAACGGCAAAACTAACCACATACAGTAAATCACAGGTCCCAATATTACAATGTAAATACTTTCCCTTTTATAAAAGGTCTTTCTAAATCTTTTGAACTGTCTTTTTATAGCTTCGGTGAAGGGCTTAGTAGGTATTATGAGGATACCTAGGTACTCGGTGTACTTGTTATCCACCATATCCTTAGTCTGTTGTGCGAAAGCACGTTGGCGTGCGATTAGCCTCAGCTTATACGAGAGAACTATAGACATTCGTGTATCTAATATAGTAGTTCGTCCGGTCTACGTATCAAGAATTTAGTCATATTTGTGAGTCACTTTCTATTTTCCATCTCTACCGTAAAACAACACAACAACCCCCTTCACGTCGACTCCTCCACCGAATACGGAGGCACTTCCTGACCCTCCTTCCAGAAATACTTTGCTCCAGTATGAGCCTCCGGAAGTCTCGACTGACCAGGCAGACCATACATATTCTCCCTCAACGTTCCCCCCTTCACAGCATAATCCGACCAGAACAGACCCCGACGACGCAACTCCGGCAGCAGCAGCTCAATAATATCATCAAAGGTACCCGGCAGACTGGCGTAACTCAGGTTAAACCCATCCACATCACCTACACTCACCCACCGCTCCAATTCATCCGCAACAGTCTTGACACTGCCGATAATCTTGACTCCATTACCACCGAGAACCAGGTAATCCGCAATCGTCCTCTTATCCCATTTCAGACCCTCGGTGCCGGGGACGGTACTCGCCCAGTGATTCACCATACTGCGGACGGCTGGTAACTCGACGAAACGGAAATCTTGATCATCGGCGTATGTGGAGAGATCGTACCCCGTCCAACCGCCGAAAAGAGCCAGTGCTCCCTCTCGATCACCGTATTTCTTGAATTCTTCGAACTTGGCATGTGCAGCTTCATCAGTCTCAGCGACGATCACCAATGCTCCCGCCACAACTTTGATATCGTTCGGGTTCCGGCCGAGTTCGGCAGCTTGTTGGCGAATACTGTCGACTGAAGGACGAACCAGCTCGGGTTTCTGTGCATGGAGGAAAACTGCTTCGGCGTGCTTGGCGGCAAAGGCTTTGCCAGCTGTTGATGTACCAGCCTGCAGCAGGAAGGGAGTTCGCTGGGGACTCGGCTCACACAAATGCGGACCAGGGACTTGGAAGTATTTCCCCTTGTGGTTGATCTGGCGCACACGAGACGGGTCGGCATACTGCGCAGTCTTCTGAGAACCATCATCTGCATCTGAGCCACCAAAAGTCACAGCATCATCCCTCCAAGACCCCTCCCACAATTTATAAGTAACATCCAAATACTCATCCGCAATCCGATATCGCTCATCATGTTCAACCTGCGTATCAAGCCCGAAATTCCTCGCCGCAGAATCCAAATAACTCGTAACAATATTCCACCCAATCCGTCCCCCACTCAAATGATCCACCGTCGAGAACCGTCTCGCCAACGCATAAGGCGCATCATACGTCGTTGATGCAGTAACACCGAACCCGATACTCTCCGTCGCGGCCGCCATGGCGGGCACACTGTACAACGGGTCATTGATGGGGAATTGAGCTGCGGCCGGGATGGTAGGATCTAGATTGGAGGGTCCCTTGTAGACGTCGTAGCCGCCGAGGACGTCGGCGAAGAAGATGGCGTGGAATTTGGCGGCTTCGAGTTTTTGGGCCAGTTTGATCCAGGTTTGGATGTTTTTGTAGCTGGAGCCTTGGTCGGTGGGGTAGCGGAATAGACCTGGGTTTAGGTGGCTGGGTGAATGCATTGCGAAGGCATTGATGATGAGTTGTTTTTTGGTTGTTTCGGACATGTTGGCGGTGGTGATGAGGTATAGTGTTGGGAGAGAAGTATAGAGATGAATGGGGGAGGATGAAAAGAGGAATTGAGCGGAAGATGTGTCTTATCTTCCCGACTTTTTTTTCTTTCCTACATGTATTTTCGAGGGGTGATTCTAGTAAATTTATTGTTCCTGGCCTGTCAACCCCGCAGGTCCCTCCCTGTGCAGATCTGAATGGCGTGCATGCTCGTACAAGGCGTGCAGTTGGAGTCCGATGGCGTCAGCAGAACAACGGTGGGGTGAAACATGAACAGACCGATAGCATTGGAGTCTGGAGAGCTATTATTTGTTAATTTGACGATAATAATACATACCATTATTCTTTGGTCGGCTACATTTTAATGTCCCTCGGCCGATAGACGCAAAGGCTGTGGGTGAAGATTTGAAGCTATACTCCGTGATTAGAGCGCAGGTGTGGGATGGAATGCTCGTTTTTTTCTTTCCCCCCAAAGAATACTAAACCCATCCATGTAAGTCTGAGTACTAAAATTGTGAGGTGACTGTGGAGGATGGAAAATGAAGGATGCAGACACGACCTTGTGCAGGAACATCAAATCCTACGTACAACACACTATATTCGTTACTAAGAAAGTTAGCATCAGGATCCCAAATAGGCAGGCAATAACCAGGGGTTTTGACCGGATTCCAAGTCAAACAATCAACTCCCCCCTCCCCCCCCCTCCGATGGCCTAGTTGGTATCCACCATAGATTGGTGAACTGCAGGTGTGCCCTGGAGGAAAGGGCTAACAAAGGAAGAAAATATACTGGGCCAGTGTTGATGCCTCGATCCACGGATGGCCGGGTACACCGTTAGTGGGGGGAGTCCATTTTTTGAGATTTTTTTGTAACATTATTTTTCTAATAGATCTATCTAGAAGATATCTATATTTTATTTACTATAATTTTTGAATAGCCCTTCTGACGGTGTTAGAGGGTTAGAAGGGGGTGCTTTATAGCACAGGTGTGGATGGCGATAAAGTAACAAGGTGAAGTATATAGGGGAGAGCAAGGTTGAGGGTTCGATTTATTAATTTCGAATTCTGAATATTTTGGCCTGTGGGCAGTTGGTAATGGCTCGATATCAGTGCCTGATATACAGGCCTCACCTCACACTGAGCCCGTCGGTCTAACAGAATAACTTCATCTAGTCTTAACATGTTGAGGCTTCCTACGCTAACACGCCCGAGCACCATAATTGAGATTTGCACTTGCAACTGAAATGTGATCAAAAATCTTGATTTAAATCCTCAGAGTAAATTCAAACATCCCACCACCCCTCCAAATGCGATCTCAAATCAATATCCTGCGGCAACTTCAAATGAGGCGTCAAATTGGCATTCTCCGGCTCAAGTTCCCTCGACGTCCACCCATTCCCAAAGAACGCAAACCGATTCCCACTTCCATTGACATAAGTATACTCCCAATCCTCCCATCTCGGATCCCGACGAATATAATTGGCATGAGCCGCACTGCCAGGGAACAATCCATGAATACGAGCCCCCGGTTGACCACCATTATACCACGAACTGCAGTTGGCTGTCCACACCGTGCGCGGATAGAACGAATCGCAGTACTCGACAAAGTCATCTGCGGCCTGTTTTGCGGGAACAATGGATTTGATTCCCTGACTGCGGAATTTGCGGATCACCTTTGCAATGTATGTCACCTGGTTTTCGACGCTATTGGGGACGGTACCGCTGTGGCCGGAGGAGTAAGGTCCACCGAGCCAGAGGAGGTTGGGGAAACCCGGGGTTGCAAAGCCAAGGTAGGAATAAGGGAACCCGAAAAGACCGTCTTTCTTCCAGGCGGATTTGAGGTCGATGCCATTGGCGATGATGGAAAATGGAGGGGCGTGGTCGACGTTTGCACCTGTTGAACAGATTGTCACGTCGACTTTTCGTTCAACGCCGTCTTCCGTGATAATCCCATCTTCTGTGAAGCGCTTGATACGTGTGCGGATGTAGCTGACATTATCCTTGGTGAGAGCCTCGAGATAGCCCGGTCCAGGAGTAGGACGGCGACAATTAGGCGGGAAATCTGGGAGAATCAAGTCTGCCAGCTCGGGCCTGTCTGCGATGCGCTTCAGCATCAACTCGGTCCATTTATCTTTCAATTCTTGATTCTCGGCCGTGTCTTTGAAGATAGCTCCGAAACGCTGGAAAAATCCCCTCTCCACTTGCGTGCGGTACTCCAGATATTTCTTGGGATCCTTGAAGGACTCTAGCTGCTCATCGGAAAAGAGATTCGGCTCTAGTCGGCGTACACCGGTGTTTCCACTGCTGAAGGAGTCTGCAACCCAGGTGGGATTGCGAGCGTAGTGGTCGACGTGACTGGCGATGGGTTGAATGGATGGGAGCACTTGCAAGCCTGAAGCACCATTTCCGATCAGGGCGATTCGCTTTCCTTTCAAGTCGATATTGTGATTCCAGTTGGAGGAGTGGAAGAGTGGGCCTTTGAAGTCCTGAATCCCTTCGTAGTCGGGAAGTTTCCAAGCATTGAAGTGTCCAATAGCGTTAATGACAATATCTACCTTTTCTTCGTAGGTCTGGAGTAATCCGTTAATCGTTGCTGCTGGGCATAGAACAGAAATGGGATGTGAAGAGGGAGGCTACCTTTTCTGAGCCATCGACATGCTTGATCGTGACTTTCCACTTTCCTTCTTCAGCAAGCCACTCTGCCCTTTGTACTTGTTGTTGCCGACGCAAATATTGATAAACGTTGTACTTTTGCGCTACGCCTTGCCAGTAATCTCTGATCTCTGCACCCTGGGCAAACTCCTCTGTCCACTGAGTGTTGGGCGAAAAGACTGATTGATATGCGTGGGCGGGAATATCGCATCTCACACCCGGATACGTATTTTCAAACCTGTATCTTGGTTGTTAGTCTAATTCAACTCGATGATCCTAATGCATGCGGCCAGACTCTTGGGAGAGTATGGAGTTGATGGTTTCCAACATGCAAGTGGGCGAGGGTGGCCTACCATGTACCTCCCTGAGAGAAAAATTAGTGATTTCACACAAATATCGACGCAGGAGAATATATGAACCTACCACATCCGCGTTCTTATCCCAGATGCGCAGATCCAGACCAGGCAGCTTGGCAGGGAGAAGTATACCAGCAGTGATACCGGAGAGACCAGCACCGATAATTCCAACCTTAATGGATCTTACTTGATCAACAGGGTGCTCTTCCAGCTCAAACTGAGTTTTGGGCGATGCGCCATTGGATTTGATCTCATCGAATGTACTTTCAATCGTCACTGAAGGACCTTTGAATGGCTCTGTCGTCTGCGTGATATAGGTACTCTGCGGAATAGTCGCAATCTCGGGATTCTCCAAAAGCGCCATGACAAATTATCGAATATGTTCTTTTACCTGACGTCCTGGAAATCAACGAATATTGTAGATAGAGCTAAAGTATGTCAAATTGGGATTGCTAGCATTAATGTATGGTTCGACCCCTCACGGTCTTCTGCACGCCATCTGGAACATTTCACACGCCACCCTAATCATCATCCAAGCAGGTAGCCAGAATGATTGATGAGTTGGAACCATCGCAAGAAAGCCGATGGGTGCGGCCATGCTGCGATATGAAGCCGCTTGATTTGGTGTTGCTAACATCATTGCCGAGAGCGATGGCGTCAGGGATTTGGAGATGTAGCTTGTGTCAACAACACCATCAACCCCACTGTAATCGCCATTGTGGGGTAACAGAAAGATTGGCAGCGTTACTATTACTCTTTTTGGACGGTGGAGGGCTCTGTATAATATTGCGCGACTGAAACGGGTCTTGGCTTATTGGGCTGATAAGCCAACCATACATTTGTCTCAAGTCTGGTCTCTCGGCCGACTCAGAGGGACTTTCATTCAATTTGTAGAGACTCACAAAGACATACTAGTACGCAATGAATATTGTAATCTTTGTCATTCAGATGAATATGTGATGGAAACATTCCATTTTGTGCGAATTATACATAACCTGGTGACCGCATGGGTCACAGTGTGCTCATGAGAATTGTGATGCCCCGGAAACTTTCCACACTTAACGTGATAGGCTTTAAATGGACAACCTACGTTGATTTGATAGAATAGATAACTCGAGACTCTATAACAATCATATCGTAATTCAATTCAGTTTTCTCTAGGTAGATTCTCGGTCTAGTGCAGATCGGACCCTTTCTCAGGCATTACCAAAGACATGATTACATGCGATTCATATTCCATCAAATAGAAGACCCGAATAAATGACATTCAAAATTAGCTATCCAGCTGTCTTCAATAGAAATCTTCACTTCCAGGTGTTTTCTGATTCGAATACGAAGGCGGGCGGAACACCGCTGGCCTCGGCGTACTTCGGCGACATTACAGCCTCGCCGCCCATGACTCACGACGAACAACAACACTGAACAGCTCAATTTCCATGGCGACCTGAACAGACCATCTCAGCACTCAAAAGTTATCTTGAATCCGGGCCCTGCCATCTTGCAGAGATCTCAAAAGCTTCAGTCAATCGCTCGTTGCAATTTTCCACCATGTCCTCTGCCCCACCAACAACCACAACCGCCCCTCGAACATGGACGAGGCTGGACAGCCAGTTCTTCATCTCAACCGACCCATCCTTGCTATCAGTAAAGGCAGTCAATGAAGCCTTTGGGCAAGAATGGCTCTACTGGGGTAAACCATTCCCCGAAAAAGTGATGCACGACATGCTCCACGGCTCCATGAGTTTCGGCGTCTACAAGATCATCCAACCCCAGCCTGCAGGTGAACCATTCACTCCCTCGTCAGAGACTACTGAGCAAATCGGTCTTGCTCGGATGGTTACAGATGGGACCACCTTTGGATATCTTTCAGACGTCTACGTGCTTCCAGAATACCAAGGCCATGGACTTGGAAGGTGGCTTATGAGCTGCATCTCGGAAGTGTTTTCTAAAGAGAACATGCCATATCTACGCCGTATCATGCTTTTGACAGGTGACAAGCGAATGCAGGATTGGTATGCTAAGGTTTTTGGCATGGAGGTGATTGCACACGAGTATCGACCGGATATTGGGCAGGATTTGGTTTTTATGTGTGCTCGTCCGAATGCGAAGTCTTGAGTATCAGAATCGAAATAACCGAGTATAACAGTTCCATGTTCGGATCTGTTCTTAGCCAGTCTCTCCACTCATTCTTATTAATATTATAGATAGATATCGTACGTTCCATGTACATTTTCCGGTGCCGTGTTCTCTAGATGGAGGTGGTCGTGTATGTACTGCGCAATCCGAAGGACCGACGAGATGAATGTTTGCCCTCTCCCTCCCCCTCTCTAGCCAGAAACTTCCTGTTTTGGAAGGACCTGCTTGCTGAAGCTGTTTGATATCCAACTTCTCCTCTTCTCTTCTGTTCTCTTCTTCTCCTTCTTTCTCCTCCCATCTCTCTCCATCACCCTCCAACCTCTCCATCCCCATTTTTATCCCACCTACAAATATTTCACCATCTCAGGCCTTAGAGGCATCGCTTCTCACCTTAAGAATACTTTCATCCCATAGGTCTCACTTTCCTATCCTTTATTATGACTTTTCATGGTTCCGTGAGACCAGGAATCGCACCGACGCGGTCGATGACATGCAGGCCTGGATTCGGCAGCTTACCCTCGCCCACCCCCGCTGACCCTTGAGCTCCTACAGATTCTCATATGTCCTCGCACGCGAAATCCCTGGCGAAGCCTCTCCTCAGTGCGAGGCCGCGGAACAGGGCGAATCTGCGCCGAAGGATGAATCCTCACAGTCTCATGATACCTCTGAGAAAGAGCAAGTCTTGCCCTGATAACCACTATGATGGTGCGTCTATTGACTGACTCCATCCCAGGTCAACCAACTAGTTTCCTCATCGTTTGTCGACATGGCCTTTGCTACGCGAGGAAAAGACACCTCCCCTCACCATGCAAAGCCTATGGCTCCAACATGGTTAGTTTCGTATCATGCTTGCCCTGTTTGACATTCACACCAACTCGTTCTATCTCAGACCATACCCATCTCCATTCATATGATGGGAGTGCCAACATGAGCACACCAAATATCTACTTTCTTGTCATATCTCATTCACTATCTTTTCTTCTCATCAAAAAGCCAATACACTTGCTTATTCGAATCCCGAGATCACGTCCATTTGTAGATATGAAGTCTCATCTCGAAAATCGCGAGAACTGACTGTTGACATGTTTTATTCTCATCTCACCTGCCCATGCACCTTATGTCTGCCTCACTATTCATTTTATGTCATGCTCACTTCAACCTCTCCAAGATTGACACTCAATTCTTTCATTCCGTCCAACGGAGATGGTCATGATACCATTCCGAGCTTCATCCTCTCTGCAGCAGCCAGCCACCAGCCAGGGCATTAGACATGCGTTCCCTACATCCAAACACTCTACAGTGTTTACTATTGTGACCCGGGAAGGCGGAGGATTTACCTGGAGCGGTGTGGAGGCACAAGCCGCAGGGAGGGGTCTAGGGTGAAGAAGCATCGGGCGAATATGGGCGACGACGTGGCGAAGAAGCGCCAACCAACATCCCCTCGACCTTCCTTCCCCCCTTCCTCCATCAAACTGCTGGATAGTTGACAAGATCCATGTGAGTCCCCGGATGACAGACTTACTTACAACTAGTCTTGCGTGATCTGACCAGGCTCTTGGAAACAGGCATCCCTTACCATGGAGCCAACTCTCCGCACTCCAAGGAGCCTCGTCGAAGCTCTGCATACGTGGTCACCATCATTACCTTCCATCCGGGTGCCATCTTTGGTTGCATTGGCCAATCTTTGCTTGTTGCTTTTCATTTCGAATCTACAGCTTGGATGATTTATCTGACCTGTGATCCTTTGGCATAAATTGCCGGTTTCATCATATATTGCTTGTTTAATCCCCAGCGACAACCCTGACAGCTAGAAATGATTTCATACTACTCCTAATACCGAACTTTGTGGGCCGAGTGTGCCATCACCAGGGTAGCTGTAAAGGAGTAGGCAAGTCTTTGCCAAGTACACTCTCCGCCGTACCGATATCCCTTCACAAAATGATTAGTATGTTCCTCCAGTAAACAGACAGGTCATCTTACCTCGGTCCCCTCGGCGCCCAGTACTCGCCAGTCTTGCTGATATCGAAGGTCTCGACAAATGAGACCAGCGATTGAGCAGCTTCATCAGGCGTCACAGCTGCTCCAAATAATCAGCATGAGTCCTCTCAATCCCAACAAAGAAGCAGCACTGGCAAGGGTATACTAACCACCACCATCATCCCAATACTTATCAAACCCAACCCCCTTCGTCATCTCCGTCCGCATAAAACCCGGATGAACCAACCCCACCGCAATACCTTTCGGCTTAAGATCCAAACTCAACAACTTCCCAACCATATTCGACGCCGCCTTACTAGCATGATGACCATAATTGCCTCCCCCTTCCTTCTCATGTCGAAGCGTAATACTACCACTCTCACTACTGACGATAATCACCTTGCTGCCCTTATCCAGAAACCCCGCTTTAACAATGTGATGTACGATAAAGACCGGGCTAATCGCCGAGACGGTGTACATTTTGGCTTCTTTCTCCCAGTCGGGATTGTCGAAGGTCTCGAAGCCAAAGTACCCCGCTGTTATGATAACGGTGGAGAGTTTGGTGGATGCGGGGATCTGGGAGACTAGGCTTTGGCCTACATCGGATGCGGATACGTCGATTCCTTTTAGCCAGGTTATGTCGGACTGCGAAGAGGGTGGAGAGCAGGATCTCGAGGTGCCGAAGACGTGGTTGGTAGGGTTCTTTGAGTAGAGGGTGGCTAGGGAAGCTCCTAGCCCTCGAGTGGCGCCCACGATGAGAATGTTGGTGCTCATGAGGGCGGGGTATGTGGTCTTTCTGATACTAGAGTGCTTAGAGGATGAGTTAAGTTGGACTGAATATTCGAATGGTTGTTATCAAAGGATATCATCATGACTCTGCATCTTAAGGGAAGCGTCTGACGCAAGAGCGATGACGTAATGGCACGGAATGCCGCAATACGACAAGGGGGTACAGTAAACGAGTATATTAATGAATTATAACGTGATAAGGTAATACTGATATATGGGGTAACAATGTTGGTCCAATGAATATGGCTGTTCATAGAAACTGATACACAATCAGTGTATCAACAAAGGTGTTTAAACGTGGAGATCTGCATGGATTGACTGGGGGGTGGCTAAGTGATTATTTTCCGAAAATAGAAACTCGTTTAAGCTCCAGTGGTCAACCGGGCGATCATAGATAAACATCACTGTGATCAGAATTAAACTTAGATCTGACAATTGGCACTTCTTAGATGTACAAGCAATGGCTTCAATCTCACCATCTCACTGTTTTCACATGATTCATCGTATGAGCTCCACCTTCTTGGCCTGTCATCTGTTTTGGAGACCGATCATCCGAGACAACCTCCACTCGACCAGCCGCCCGCCCAACGGGCGATGTAGAACTAGAACACGCATTGGAATCCATGCAAAGAATGTCTCGAAGCCTTTTGGGGGCCAATTCGGAAAATAAAGAATCAGTCCTGAGACTGAGACACAGTCCTTTCCCCGGATTGTTCACCTAACTGTACTGTACTCGTTCCAAATTCCAGCCTGCTGTTCTCTTTTTGTAGCGCTTAGTCAGATCTTCAGAGAAGCTGGCCCTTGACCAACATTTTTTTGGAAGATCAAAACTTGTTTCTCACTCGACCTCGCTCCCTTGCGTGGCCTCGGAGCTGGTCATTCTATGTGGTCGCGAGCCCAAGCATGACCGGCTTCTCCAAGATACTGCCAACAGTGCACAAGTTTCGAGCTGCGCTTGCCCGGAGGAAGGAGTCCAAGGATCGATTACACCAGTGAGTGAACTGTTATCGACTTCGTCCTGTACTTACAGTACTACTAGACTGTCTAGCACTTTCTTCTGATCTCTTGCTAACGTCTCCGTCTCACTGACCATAGACTCAACCATGCCGATCCTCCTCCTCCTCCTCCATCCCCGTGGGGCCTCCCAGTCGAGATTCAAATCCAAATATTTGGCTACTGCGGAAGCCCCGATTTCTACACCTTGAAGCTGGTCTGCAAGGCCTTTAATGCGCTCTTGTCCTCCAACGAACACGAAATCGTCCGCCAGTACCTTCGTCAGCGCCGTCATGGTACCCTGCCTTCCCCGATCGATAATGAGCGAACCTATACCCGCAATCCGGAGGATGATGTCGTCCTCCTGTCGGACCTGTTCCCACCCTCCAAGAGCGCCAGGGGAGGTCACCTCTACACATTCAGATATCTCCATGGTCTACGGTCAAGGCAGAAGCAATGCTCAATGCTATGCTATTACCTCGCAGACCGGGTTATGGAGCGGTTCATACAGACAGAGCCCATCTTCCTCCGATCCTCGTTTCCCACACGAAAGGCCGAGCGAACCGCTCTGGTGAAGAGAGGCAAGGCGAGCATATGGTTCCATCTGGCACCGCTCATGTGAGTTTGCATGTCGAGCGATTGCAGCGCATAACTATTATTCGGTCTCTTTCTGACCCGGATACAGGTACTACACATTATACTTCCTCCAGTCCTACGCCTCCGCCAGGCGAGAACATACAAACATGCTCCTCCGCGAACACGAGGCCGGACGCCTCTCAGTCCCGATCCCGATCGAAGCCCGTCGACGGATGTACCGAGACTTACAAACCCGAATCCTCCAAGCACCCCCCTTTAGTAATACCGCCGCGCTGGTTGCGACACACCACTGCATGCACCTGCTAGTCTCATACATTCGACACACGATGGCACCGGAGGCAGAAATAGACGATTCGTGGATCAGCTCGCTCCTCACGGTATCCCCCTTTACTCGAATCGTCGAGTTCTTCTCTGCTGAGATCGGTGATGGGGGGAACCAGCGCGTGCAGCGGAAGGACTTTATGTATAATTTCTACCGCGACATGACGGCCCATGAGAAAGATCGCATGAATTCGGTGATTTTTGGTCGGGCGTCGGAACGGAATTCGCATAGTTCTGTGCGAGATTTGTGGTTTGATGCTGCTTCGAGAGAATTAGAGTCCAGACAGGCTATGCCGCATGATGTGGAGACAGTTTGGACATGGAATAGTATTCCGATTTTATTTGGATGCCAGGATTGCAGGCCGACTTCGGGTTGGCGGGCATGATGGTCAAATGTTAATGTTGCATTTTTTTGGAGCGTTGTGGCGTTGGGTAGACGATTAGCAATACATTAGAGCATCTGGAGTTTATTATTTATCGTGGAATATAACCTGGAGAGTACCGATTCTCGTCTTTCTTCTTGACCTCCACATTCATTCGTTGATTGCGTTGTATATTAACTGTTTGTTTTGTTTGCAACCGAGGCGCGTCTCCGAATGTCAACCGCGACAACGACAACCCAAAAGCCAAGCCCTCTATAGCTTCAACAACTCAAATTAAAAGATGGAGCAAGCTTCACGGTGGCAAGTCTTCAACACTTCATGGACCCTCCACCGTCTTTCGCCTCTCCACCATGCCAAAGACTTTGAAACTCTCATCAACAACGAAACCGCCTTAAAAGCATACGCCACGCGATTACGCGACCAACTTACAGGCGATGTCCTCGCAGGCCTGCATTCCGCCGCGACCATCGCAGAAGATGACTCTCTCTCCAAAACAGGCGCACTCCAAGACTGTCGATGGGAGTTCTTCGCGACGGAACCCTCGCAGGGTAGCGTGCGCCCCACAGCTTCATCATTCCCTGGTATTCTGGTGACGCTGGACTACGAAAATATCACCTACAAAGCTGCACTCCTATCCGATGCGGACTCGAATCTTCAACCGCGGCCGGGTGTTACAGCTCTGCCTTTACTGTTGACTAAATTGCCCAACGCGCTACGTCAAACATTCATTACGTTCTTGACGTCGAATTTCGATACGTATGTCTCGAATCTCCGACTTTCGTCGAGCTTTTTGTGTGCTGGGTTGGAGGGTTTCGTTGCGGAGTTAGAGGGGGTGGTTGTGGAAGATGTCATTAAGGAGTTACAGCTTACGCTGGCTTTTTCACCGTCTGTTGCGCCGGCGTTGAGGAATGTTAATATTGGTATTCCTCGTGGCTCGCTGGTTGGGTTTCTTCGTGAGGAGAAGGGGACTGCAAAGGGGAAGGGGAAGAGCAAAGCTCGGGTTTCTTTGATTGCGAATCTGAGTGCTTACTTGGAGACGCATCTGGCGATGAAGGTTGATCTGAATGGGTCGCGACAGGATAAGGTTGCTAGGCAGCATGTTCGACTTTCCAAGGTTGCTTGTGCTGCGTTTGTGTTGGGGAGTGAAGGGCGGATGAAGCTTGTTGTGGATGAAAGGAGAGCTGTGGAGGGCGAGGAGGACGAAGAGCAGGAATTTCCGTCTTTGCGAGCGAGTGAGACCTTGCTTCGTGCTGTCATTCGGAGGGCTGTGACTGGGGATCAAGTTACAACATGAGTCTTGATATGCTTCGGTTGATCAAGTATCGGTCTCCAACGAACATTTTCAGCCACTACTCGGGCATAATTTGTCCAATGCCATTCTTCCTACGCCAACTGCAGCATGAAGGTTGGTGGTCGCCGCTCGCTGTGACGGCAACACACGCTCGTCAGCTCTCCACACTCAGCTACATGTGGAGATGTCCCTACAGCCAACTCGAGCTGAACTTTCGAGCTATCGGAGCCAACACAAACGAAGATACCCGGGCTAGAGGCAATGCGTCTTGTTGCGCAACATACAAGCTTGGAAAGGCCTAGTGGCACTCATGAATTCTGAGTTGATGAGTCTATCAACGGACGACCAGAATATGTCCATTTATGTGACTAGAACTGGATGTAGAATCGGAAATACATCAGGACGTAGTATTCAAACAGAATCGCTCATTCATATCAAATTTTGTTCGCTCAAGAATAGACAGGCTCAGTAACAACAACCAAAACAGGGTAATCTCGTGATGTACAAGGAGAAATTTTAGACATCGCCCCTATGTTTGAACATGCAAGGCGCAAAACAAATCAAGATCTACAGGTCATATATGTACGACGAGGCGTCAGACTAGATTTCAGTCTGTTCCTCAGTCTCAGCCAACCGCAGCGCCTCATCAACATGAGGCACAAAATGGGTGAGACCACCACACTGTTCAACGATCCCACTTCGCTCAAACATCCGGAACACGTTGGAGTTAGGCACACGGCAAAAGAAAACTCTCACTCCAGTCTCTATATACGCTTGCACGATCTCATAGAGGACCTGCGTCCCGGAACCATCGATGCTCGTCACGCCATGCACATCGAATATAATATTCTTGTTATACTCCGCAGGACGCATACGCGGACGAGACGGGTGCGTGCGGCTCGAGCCGTAAAGCTCCAACCGACGGAGTCGATTCTTCAGATCGCCCGTGTTGGCAAAAGTGAGAGGCTCGGGGATCTTGACGATCAGAGCGCCTTCGATGAGTTCCACGTTTTCGCGTTGAAGTTCGGCATTCTCGAAGCGGGTGTTTGTGCCGGGGACTTTGCCGAGGATTTGAATTCGGGGTTGGGTGGCGTGGCGGATGAGTATTATGACGGAGAGACCGATGCCCAAGGCCATGCCGAGTTCTAGGGAGTAGAAGATTGTTGTGGTGAAGATGAGGAGCATGAGGACTAGTTCGGTCCAGCCGCGGAGGCGGAGGAAGAAGATTATGTCGTGGGGACACTCTTCGACGAGGGTGTAGGCGACGACGGAGATCATGGAGGAAAGGACGGCTTTCTATTTGGAATTAACAGAATGGTTCTTGGCGGGGGATGCGTTGCGTGAGTGGACTTACCGGAAGGTAGGAGAGGTATGGTAGCAGCACCAGGATGGCGACGAGGGTGATCAGGCTAAGGAAGATGCTGCTCATTGGAGTGCGTGCACCGGTTTGAGCGTTGACCTTGCTTCGGCCATATCCACCAAATGCCGGGAGGGACATGAAGCAACCACCAAGCAGGTTGGCCACGCCCAGCGCGACCATTTCCCTGTTTGCACTCATGTGCATGCCCTGGATACCATCGGGCTTGCTATCACCCAGCCCCTTGGCTGCGACGGAAGACTCAAAGAAGCCCAAGAGAGTAATGATAAAGGCCTTGCTCATTGCCGTACGGATGTGTTTCATGTGGCTGAATCGGAATGGCCAATTAAAGGCAAACAGCTGACTGGAGGTGATCTCGGTGTTTCCAAGAAGTTCAAGTCCCTTGTCCTCCCAGTTGAGGGTATAGGCTAGGACGGCTGACAAAACGACGACAATAAAACGGTCTGGGAAATATATGACTTGTGGGAAACGAGGCATCATCCACTTTTTCAGCGTTCTGTGAGAGAATTCCATTAGCTTGATATCTTATACGCGAAGGATTACATTTCTACTCACCGGAAGAACATGATGATAGAAAAGCTGACGAGCGAGACGGCCGCCGTGAGTCCGTGGCTACTCCCGGCATTGCGAATGATGAATGTCAGCTTTTCAACAGTGGTACCATGACTGGCTCCAGCTTCCTTGGCTAGTCCTGCAAGGCCCAATTCCGGGATCAACTGGTCCACGAAGATGACAAAGCCAATAGCCGTGATGAACCCTCTGAGGAAAGGTCGACTCAGCACATTGTCCAGGAAGCCAAGTCGAGTGATTCCCGCAACCAGGATCATAGTCCCAGCCATGGCAGTGGAAATTCCAATAATAATAGCACTTTCCATGAGATCATCATCTTTCGAGCTCCCACTTGGCATGCTGGACTTGACAATGGCACCGGTCAGCAATGACCCTGCCGCCTCTGGTCCAATCACCAATAGTGGGCAGCTCCCCAGGATCGCATAGACGAAAGGATGAATCACGAAAGAATAGAGACCGTTGACGGGAGGCGCATGGGCGAGATTGGAGGCCAGTGACAAAGCCATCGGAATGTAGATGGACGAGACAGTCAGTGCGGCGATCAAGTCTCCGCGAAGGAATGACCATCGATATTGGCTGATCCAGTTGAAGAATGGGATATAATATGATATGTACCTGCAGGAACCCGTTAGCTCTCTACCAGCCATCTGATTGGCTTACGGAGAAACCCCCAGGGCTACTATAGGAGCGATTTGCATACAATTTCTTATCCTCGTTCATTGACAGAGCCGAAAATGACGACTTCATTTGCGAGGTGTATTCGGAGTCCGGCCGAGATCCTGGATGGTCGTCTCCGCCGTGGGAGTGACTCGGCGTCGCCCCCGTTACCCCATTGTCATTGTATCCAAAGTGAACGTTGGATGGTACCGAGTAGCCATGCCTCTCTGCATCTTCTAGCCGGGGAGAGAAGGTGCCATGGCTACAGCGCCGTTCACCACATATCGGGTCCGCTTGGTGATAAGACTCTAGTAGGCGGGTTCTTGCGTCTGGCTCGCTCGTGGTGGTGATTCCAAGACCCGGGGTTCCCCGTCCATCGTCACTAGAATCAGGTCCTGGGGAGGCCGTCCGGTTGCCTGAAGTGCGGAAGATGTTGACGATACGGCTCTGGAGAGAGCGGTGTCCCTCCGAGTCCTCGTGGAGACGGGGACTCGACTCCGACATGGTGAATTATGCGGGGATGAAAGTCAGTCTCAGCCTCGATTCAGTCACCAGAGCTCAGGTCCAGCTCTCCATCTGAAACAGAAGCAACGGAAGAACAAAAAAGAGGAGGCCCGGCTGAAACCGAGGATGGTCCTTGAGATTTGCCGACCAGCTATCTAAGCAAGGGCGGTGGCAGGAATTAAGTGGTCGATGGAACTTTAGGGACTGATAAATGATAGTGAGAAGCGGGGCCAGTTGGAGCTAACATGATGAGCATCCTCTAGGAAAGTAGGGGAGTCCTTGCTTGCATCCACCAAAAACCGGGCAAATAATAGGGCCGCGTCCATTCGAGGCAGTATGAGCTCGTCCGGTCATCTGATTCGTCCGTATCAATCGCCTCTGACGCTCTCCGCTCGGCAATCTTTAGGCGGTGAGCTCAAGCTTGACCGAGGGCGGAGGACGGACTTTAACTAGTGTATACTACAGTAGCTATGGACTGTATATAATTTGAAATATACAAAGTTGTAGTTAGCATAGTCCCATGAAATTCCTATGTAGTAATGTCTCTTCACCGATAGTTCAATGAGTAGAGCGAATTGCTTAAGCTCCTTGGGAAGATGCTAAGAGGTAGATGTAATGATATCCTGTAGAAGAAGTAGCTAGACGATGAAATCGAGACCCAGTCTAGCAAATTTGGCTTCAGAGTATTAAACTGTCATCGTTTGCCTATTTTTCCTCACGAATCATATGGTGTTGTGGCTTTCTCGTCTACTCCTTGTAGTCTTGAACTACTCCGCCTACACTTTCCTTGATCATATCACGTGACTCTCTCCGACACTGGCCAGATCCCGTGACCGCGGGCAATGTGGGTTTTGAGCCCGCCACAAAGAGCGATTTCAGTCGTGCTTCTGCTTCAAAGTCCCTCGCTCGAGACCCTATCTTCCTTCGCTCCGCTCAGATCCTTTCATTCAAGGTTCGAGCTCACCATACATCTTGGACTGCCGTCTTTCCAGTCCTCTGTTTGCCCGAAAAATTCTCCCTGAAAATCAGACTGCCACCCCGCCAAAATGTCTTTAACAAATTGCCGTTTCTACGAGGAGAAGTACCCGGAGGTTGACAGCTATGTCATGGTCAATGTCAAGCAGGTACGAATATCGTTTACTCTCGTGAATGCAACCAGGACATTTTCACCTAACATTTTCGCGTGATGGGGGTAGATTGCCGAGATGGGCGCATACGTGAAGCTGCTCGAGTACGACAACATCGACGGCATGATTCTGCTTTCCGAGCTGTCGCGGAGACGTATCCGTAGTATTCAGAAGCTCATTCGCATTGGGCGGAACGAGGTTGTTATCGTCCTCCGTGTCGATAAGGAGAAGGGTACGCTTGCAACAATATCATCATGCGAGGGAAGAGCCCAATTGGCTGACTCATGGGTTCTACACAGGCTACATCGATCTTTCCAAGCGTCGTGTCTCTCCCGAGGATGTGATCAAGTGCGAGGAGCGGTACAACAAGAGCAAGGCGGTGCACTCCATCATGCGCCACGTCGCCGAGGCGACTCAGACTCCCCTCGAGGACCTCTACCAGCAGATCGCCTGGCCCTTGAACCGGAAATACGGCCACTCCCACGATGCTTTCAAGATTTCTATCACGTACGTGCTGCAATCTTCTGTCCTGGTCTGTGAAAGGAGACTTGCTAACCATGGTCGATATCTTACAGTAACCCCGACGTCTGGAACGAGATCGAGTTCCCCAGCGAGCCCGTCAAGAAGGAGCTGCAGCAGTACATCAGCAAGAAGCTCACCCCTCACCCCACCAAGGTCCGTGCCGATATCGAGGTGACCTGCTTCGGCTACGAGGGTATCGATGCCGTCAAGGAGGCTCTCCGCACCGCCGAGGCCAACAACACCCCCGAGAACCAGATCAAGGTCAAGCTGGTTGCTCCTCCTCTTTACGTCCTGACCAACCAGTCTTTGGACAAGAACCAGGGTATCCAGATGCTGGAGGTTGCTATTGAGAACATCTCCACCAAGATCAAGGAGGCCGGTGGTAACTGCACCGTCAAGATGGCGCCCAAGGCCGTCACCGAGCATGATGATGCCATTCTCCAGGAGCTCATGGACAAGCGCGAGCGGGAGAACATGCAGGTCAGCGGTGACGAGGACGAGTCCGAGAGCGACGAGGGTGTTCCCGAGTAAACCTATGCAGCTTACTTTCATACCAAGGGGCGTCCGGCGTTGACTCGCCGCTCGCGACCCGCGCAAAGGACAGAGGAGGAGAAAGATGGGGAAGACCGGGCGAACTGGATAGAGAAAAGCCATGCATGTTTACGCGATCAATGAGATGAAGAAAAAAAAGGCTTGATGGTCTCCTACGTGCTACAGGGCACGATTGCAGTCGGATATTGCCTTTGATCCAAGAGCATTCGCCTGCACCTCGGGTCCGGGGATGATTCTATCCTATTCCTTTCGACGCAGGCGCCAAGTGCCAGTCGATAAGGGCCTCATGCTCCGGTTGCCCTTTTCTTTTATGGTAGCTTGCGTGGAACAAGGTGCAGGTTCTGATGTATATTTGTTGTGATGCAACCGAGATGTTCAATGCCAGTGATGCTTCTAGAGCCCTTCTAATCAATCCTTAAACGTAACTTAAATTTCCTTGAATCGAAAAAGATTTGACGTACACAGAGATAGTTAACCGGGAATGGCCCAGAATGGCTTTGATAGCGGGGAAAACTTACGCGTGTGGCTTCGCTTCGCCGGCCGATCGTCCACACCGCGCTTCTACAGTACCCCCTGTCAACCTGGAGAGTCTGATTATTTCTCGGACCTGATCTCCTGAACTGTCCCTAGAATACTCAAGATGGGTATTCTGAATGACCTTTTCGGCTTTAATCGCGAAGCGCATCATCTCGCAGCGGTCGAGCGTCGCCGACGTACGTCATGATCAACACTGGCCGTGTACCACGACTAACCGTATCGCAGTGCTTCCTACCCACGCCAACGATGAGAGTCAATCGTTGGAGTCTTCCAAAGAGATTGCCAAGGTCGCTCTGCGATTGAAGTATCAAATTGAACAGGTGGTCTCCTGTGAGGTCGATGAGAGCACCCTCACCAACCCCAATAGTCGGATTATCTCCCAGGGTGTAATCGAAACAGCCAGGCAGGCCGGTGGAGAGGACTACAAGGCCTGTGTAGTCTTCTGTCTACTAATCTGTCTGCGATGGTTTAAGATGCAGTCCAATATCGAGTTATGGGACGCTGATCTCCATCTTGGAAGAGCTGTGGCTTGTGAGGTTATCGCGAAGCGCATGTACGAGCTCTTTCATTGGCCACGAACTCGATGAATCAAGATTGCTGATGGACCTTCTTAGCATCGAGAGTGAACCCGATCAAGACTATTTGCTCAAGAATATCCTGTTGAAGCGCTATTCTATCTTCACTGAAGGAGAGGAAACCGCCCCTGCCAATGTCATCGAGCGCTCGGTTGATCTCCACGCACTAAGAGTCATTAGCTCTGCTGGCTACCAGAAATGCATTCAGTATCTCTGGCGCGGCTGGATCTGTCAAGAAGAGGGCAATCCGACTAATTTCGTGGAATACAAGGACAAGTCTAGCACCGATTATTGGGTTCATTTCCACCCAGATCGGATGAGGACCCCTTTATACCAGAATATCTGTCAGATAGTGTTCTCGCTAATCTACCTTGTACTCTACACGGCCGTGATCAATACCGTCAACCCAACTGGAGACTTGGATACGGTGGAATGTATTCTTTACCTAATGACTATCGCGTTCATCTGTGATGAGGCAACGAAATTCTGGAAGGTGGGACGGAACTATCTCGAATTTTGGAATGCCTTCAACTCGACACTTTACACGTTGCTTGTGATTTCATTCGTCATGCGTGTCGTCGCTCTGGCGCATTCCTCGTCGACTCACGACGCAGAACGGCAACTCTATAACGGCCTAAGCTACAACTTCCTTGCATTCTCGGGTCCCATGTTTTGGATGCGCATGATGCTCTACCTCGATTCCTTCCGCTTCTTCGGTGCCATGTTTGTGGTTCTGCGGGTCATGATGAAGGAGAGTCTGATTTTCTTCGCTCTTCTCTTTGTGGTTCTTGCTGGTTTCTTCCAGGCGTTTATTGGTATGGCTCAGGTCGATTCCGATGTCGATATGACCAGACCTATTATCCAGGGCATGGCGAATAGTGTCATGCAGAGCCCTGAGTTTGAGATTTTCCAGGATTTTGCTTTTCCCTTCGGCATCATCCTCTACTATGTTTTTAACTTTGTTGTTATGATTGGTAAGTCCTCGGTTCTCCCCTGAATCTTCCAGCACTTCTCTCTGACAGGTCTCCAGTTCTGTTGAACATTCTCATTGCACTTTACAACAGTGCGTATGAGGATATCTCCGGCAATGCCACCGACGAGTACATGGCAATCTTTGCTCAAAAGACCATGCAGTTTGTGCGAGCTCCAGATGAGAATGTTTTCATTCCACGTAAGTCTCTTTTCCAATCTCTGTGCCCACAAGAACAAGAATCATCCGCTGACCGCTTGCAGCTTTCAATCTTATCGAGATTTTGTTCTTGGTCGCTCCATTCGAATGGTGGCTCTCGACGAGTCGCTATGCCAAGCTCAACGACGTTGTCATGGGCGTACTCTATTCACCTCTACTAGTCTTGACCGCTTGGATCGAGACTCGCCAGGCGACCCGGATCAGATGGAATCGACGACACGGTGAGGAAGATGATGACTGCGAGCAGGAGTGGGAGCATGTAGCCGAAGATGTCGATTTCGATCTCGATGACAGCTGGAAGGAGGAGGTCAAGCAGAGCACACCAGACATCAAGGTGGATAGTTGCACTCTGGAGGTTCGGCAGTTGAAGGAGCAGGTTGCTGCGTTGACAGAGCTAGTGGCGAAGCTTACTGAGAAGACTGAGGGGGTGGATGGAGTTAATTGAGGATGAATTAGTTGAGCTGTTCTAAGGATGAGGATATTTTTGTGTATGTATTAGGTTTGGATAGATCCTATGGATTCCCATGACCGTTCCAGCCAGCTTGTTATACAGCCATCTCACTTAGATATATATCCCTGTCCGTTAGGTAGTGCCCTCCGACCACCTCTCAAAATCATCCAACCCAATTCAACTCACATCCGTTTACCCAATCGAGTTTATTGTTAGAGCAAACAAAAAGAAAGCAAACAATCCTTCCCACATCCATGCCTCCATCCATCCCAACCACCCACTCGAGCAAAAATTTCTATTCCTCCACCCATACATGTCCAAATTGAAAACAGCAAAAAAGAAATGATCTCAGGTTATCTGTAGGAATAGCCGAACGCGGGGGTCGAACCCGCAACCTTGAGATTAAGAGTCTCACGCTCTACCGATTGAGCTAGCCCGGCAGGGCTGGTTGAAGAGCGAAGAGTTTTATGGCTACATGAGCCTGGATTGTGGAGTGGAGACTTTGGGTGGGTCTCGGTCGGAGTAGGGTCATGTGATGTGATGGCCTGGGGCAGGAATTTGATTGTCGAGGGTGTAATGGAACTCATTGAAGGGACGATGAAATTGTTAAGCCAAACAAGATTCAAAATGGTATGAGTATGTTTGTCCAAGGGTCTCAAAATAGGGGTTGGTGTATAACAAAGCGATTAGTGGGCGCGGGGTGCTTGATGCTTCCTAGTAGTACGGTAGCATCGATACGCCACTATCTGCGGAGCATGCGATGCCTGATCTTACAGGCCAACGGACAGGGGTCCACCCTTACATAAGCACCTAGCGCGTCGGGGCGGCGAACCCTCTGGAAACCGAAATTATATCGAAGGTGGCTTCTTCGATCTGGACAATCCCACTTGGACGACTTATCTCTTGCGCGGCTTCTGCATGCGTTTCTAAGTCGTTCTCTACTGGACCCTGATTGTGGTCACCCGTTGCCAAAATGTGAGTCTCTTTGCCTTCCATCAAGCCCCTGCTACCCAGATAGGAGCCCGTTTCTCGATGCTGATCAGTATCCAGGGCAAAACTCGCAGATGACCCCCAGATCCAACATGCGTCCCTGCATAACCCCCTCCCAATCCAATTGCATACCTACGTTTGGCCGTTCTTGATAATCTGGCCCGTTTTCTTCGCCTTCTACCTCTCCCCCGAGCGCTATGACACCTATATCCAGGGTCAGGAGTGGACCTTTGTCTTCGCGGGGACCATCATCACGGCCCAGTCGCTGCTGTGGTTGATGACCAAGTGGAACATCAACATCAACGCCCTGTTCACCTCTACCCGCGCCAAGTCCGTCGACACTGCCCACCAGATTAAGATCATTCCCATCACCAACGCCGGATCGGCCGAGATCTGCCCGCTTATTCGCGACAACTCCGGAGGCAAGAAGACCGTCTCGTTCCTGTTCCAGAAGCGTCGTTTCCTGTTCTACCCCGAGACTGGCATCTTTGCCCCGTTGTCCTACGCCCTTGATGCCGAACCCAAGCCAGCCCTGAAGGAATTCCAGCAGAGCAAGGGCTTCACTACCAAGGCCGAGATCGACCGCGTGCAGCACCACTATGGCGATAACACCTTCGACATTCCCGTTCCCACTTTCGTCGAACTCTTCCAGGAGCATGCCGTGGCGCCGTTTTTCGTGTTCCAGGTGTTCTGCGTTGGACTGTGGATGCTGGATGAATACTGGTACTACTCGCTGTTTACGCTTTTCATGCTGGTCGTCTTCGAATGCACTGTCGTTTGGCAGCGCCAGAGGACCCTCAACGAGTTCCGTGGAATGAACATTAAGCCATACGATGTGTGGGTGTACCGCGAGAACAAGTGGCAGGAAATCACTAGCGATAAGCTTCTTCCCGGCGACCTGATGTCTGTGAATCGTACCAAGGAAGATAGCGGTGTCGCTTGCGATATCCTTCTCATCGAGGGAAGTGTGATTGTGAACGAGGCCATGCTTTCTGGAGAGAGTACCCCGCTTCTCAAGGAATCGGTTCAGCTCCGACCTGGCGAGGACCGAATTGAGCCTGATGGTCTGGACAAGAACTCATTCGTGCACGGAGGTACCAAGGTCCTTCAGATTACTCACCCCAACTCTAATGGAGAGGACATCTCGAAGAGCTTGCCCAATGGTGTTACTTCGCCCCCTGACAACGGTGCCGTGGGTGTTGTTGTGAAGACCGGCTTTGAGACCAGCCAGGGTAGCCTGGTGCGGACCATGATCTACTCCACCGAGCGTGTTTCTGCCAACAATGCCGAGGCTCTGTTGTTCATTCTCTTCCTTCTTATTTTCGCAATTGCTGCCTCATGGTATGTCTGGCAGGAGGGTGTGCAGAAGGATCGCAAGCGTTCTAAGTTGCTTCTGGACTGTGTTCTCATCGTCACGAGCGTTGTTCCTCCTGAGCTTCCCATGGAGCTGAGCTTGGCTGTCAACACCAGTCTCGCAGCTCTTAGCAAGTTTGCCATTTTCTGCACTGAGCCCTTCCGCATTCCGTTCGCTGGCCGCGTTGATATTGCCTGCTTCGATAAGACTGGTACCCTCACCGGAGAAGATCTGGTTGTCGATGGTATTGCCGGACTCACTTTGGGTCAGACCGGTGCTACCGTTGAATCTGATGGCGCCCACACGGATCTGTCCAAGGCATCGCGGATTGGCGCTGACACCGCTCTTGTGCTTGCCAGTGCCCACGCCCTGGTGAAATTAGATGAGGGCGAAGTCGTTGGTGACCCAATGGAGAAGGCCACTTTGCAGTGGCTTGGCTGGACTCTTGGCCGGAACGATACCCTTACTTGCAAGGGATCCGCCCCAGTCATCGCATCTCGTCCCGTTGAGTCTGTTCATGTCAAGAGAAGATTCCAGTTCTCTTCCGCCCTCAAGCGCCAGAGCACTATCGCCACCGTCACCACCACTGAGCCCAAGACCTCCAAGAAGAGCAAGTCCACTTTTGTTGGTGTCAAGGGTGCTCCCGAGACTATCCAGACCATGCTTGTCAACACTCCCCCCAACTACGAGGAGACCTTCAAGTACTTCACTCGCAATGGTGCTCGTGTTCTCGCTCTCGCATACAAGTATCTCTCCACCGAGTCCGAGCTTTCTCAAGGCCGCGTGAACAACTATGTTCGCGAGGAAATCGAGTCTGAGCTGATCTTCGCTGGTTTCCTGGTCCTGCAATGCCCTCTCAAGGAGGATGCCATCAAGTCTGTCCGCATGCTGAACGAAAGCAGCCACCGTGTTGTCATGATCACTGGTGACAACCCTTTGACTGCTGTCCACGTCGCCCGTCAAGTTGAGATTGTGGACCGGGAAGTTCTTATTCTGGATGCCCCTGAGCATGACAGATCCGGAACTAGACTTGTCTGGCGTACTATCGATGACAAGTTGAACACTGATGTTGACCCGACCCAGCCCCTGGACCCGGAGATTCTGAACAACAAGGATATCTGTGTTACTGGTTACGCCTTGGCTAAATTCGAGGGCCAGAAAGCTCTCCCTGACTTGCTTCGCCATACCTGGGTTTATGCCCGTGTGTCCCCCAAGCAGAAGGAAGATATTCTTCTTGGTCTCAAGGATGCTGGCTACACTACTCTCATGTGCGGTGACGGTACTAACGACGTCGGTGCCCTTAAGCAGGCCCACGTCGGTGTCGCTCTTCTGAACGGTTCGCCCGAGGATCTGACCAAGATCGCCGACCACTACCGGACCACCAAGATGAAGGAACTGTACGAGAAGCAGGTTGGCATGATGCAGAGGTTCAACCAGCCCGCCCCGCCCGTGCCCGTGCACATTGCCCACCTCTACCCTCCCGGTCCTTCCAACCCGCACTACGAGAAGGCCATGGAGAGAGAAATCCAGAAGAAGGGTGCTGCCGCGGTCGCTGCCGCTGCCGCTGCTGCCGCCAAGTCTGGCGAAGAGCTCCCGACTATTACCTCGCCTGGTGCCCAAGCACTGCAGCAAGCAAATTCCAACCTGACTCCCCAGCAACAGCGTCAGCAGCAAGCCCAGGCTGCCGCTGCCGGTCTTGCCGATCGCCTTACCTCGTCTATGTTGGAGGCTGAGTTAGATGAGAGTGAGCCGCCCACCATTAAGCTGGGTGACGCTTCCTGCGCCGCGCCTTTCACCAGCAAGCTGGCCAACGTTATTGCTATTCCGAACATTATCCGCCAGGGTCGTTGCACTTTGGTTGCCACGATCCAGATGTACAAAATTCTTGCTCTGAACTGCTTGATTAGTGCCTACAGTTTGAGTGTCATCTACCTTGATGGCATCAAGTTTGGTGATGGTCAGGTTACTATCAGTGGTATGATGATGAGCGTCTGCTTCTTGTCCATCTCTCGCGCGAAGGTATTTTGATCCTCTCTTCATAAGCTCGAATTTCTCATGCTGATTATTTTCTTTCCAGTCTGTTGAGGGTTTGTCCAAGGAGCGCCCGCAGCCAAACATCTTCAATGTGTATATCATCGGCTCCGTTCTTGGACAGTTCGCCATTCACATCGTGACTCTGGTTTACTTGACCCAATATGTTTATAAAATTGAGCCGTAAGTTTCCACTCGGATGACACGAGTATTATTTCGATGCTAACTAGTACCACAGAAGAGGAGACAATATCGATCTCGAGGGCGAGTTCGAGCCCTCCCTTCTCAACAGCGCCATCTACCTACTCCAGCTGATCCAGCAAATCTCGACCTTCTCCATCAACTACCAGGGCCGTCCCTTCCGTGAGTCTATCCGCGAGAACCGGGCTATGTACTGGGGTCTGGTTGCCGCCACCGCTGTCGCCTTCTCCTGCGCCACCGAGTTCGTTCCCGAGATCAACGAGAAGCTGCGTCTGGTTCCTTTCAGCACCGAGTTCAAGATCACACTCACCGTGCTGATGATCTTCGATTACGGTGGTTGCTGGCTGATTGAGAACGTTCTCAAGAACTTCTTTAGCGACTTCCGTCCCAAGGATATCGCTGTTCGCCGCCCCGATCAGCTGAAGCGTGAGGCCGAGCGCAAGGCCAAGGAGGCGGCCGAGGCCGAGGCCGAGAAGGAGCAGCAGCGGAAGATCTAGATGTGATGAGATGGGTGAAGATTTAAATGTCTTTTTTGTATTGTATACATAGAGGGGACGATTGGTCCATAGAACTGCATGACATCTAATACATGGTTCTGTCGAGGCTATTGATTGAGAGCGCCATAGCTTCGTTACTTGCATACTTGATTATGTCAATCAATTTCCTTTTCTGATTTCATTCATCCTTGACTTGCCAACTTGACTACGTACATAATTTTTAGGGCTTGGCCAGGGAGGACCCGGACAAGGCTCCAAGACTGAAGAGCCCCACCCCCGAGCTTCTGCCTGGAGCCCTGGTCCCTGAACATCTTAAGAGCCTCCGACCAGCTTCCACATTCTTTGTTAATTCAACCTTCCCCTCATCTTGGTTCTGTCATATCCACTGCCATGCTTTCAGAACTTCCAGAAGAAATACTCTGGCTCATCTCCAAGCAGCTGGAACATCAACATGATCGGCTGCACCTGGCAGCTTCATGCCGACGACTCTACGGGGCACTGCACTCAACTGTCTTCTGCAATGTCAAGCTTTGCGGTTATGGCTGGGGAACTAAAGATTCGCCATCTAAAAATGCGCCACAAGTGTCCCAATTTCTCTCCACGATAGTCCAAAAGCCCAAATACGCAAGCATGGTGCAAGTACTGCACTTGGGCTCCTGGGAGACTGAGGGGACCTGTGATGCTCACGGGTATCCAAGCGACTTTGATTTCGACCATGATATCGTGGAGAAGCTGGTCCGAGAAGCAACTAGTGATAAAACTATGCAAGAAAAATGGATCAAGCACCTCGGAATGGGACTCACAGATGCATGGCTAGCCTTGCTAATCCCAAGGCTGACCAACTTGCGCAAAATCAGCATTGTTTGGACTGGTGAGACAGACTATGTCACCAACATGTTTATTGAGGTTGCCAAATCAGAGATCCCTGTCTTCCCGCATCTCGAAGAGGCCTGGGCTGCGCATTGGGATACGGAGAATGGAGCAGAAACGGAACTGATGCTGCCATTCTTCAAATTTCCTTCCATGCGAAAGATAGGTGGCTTTATGCTCCATGATGGACTAGATTGGGATGATGAATACAGCCAACAGGATCCCTTCAAAGACGTTGATATTGGTTGTTCAAGCATCACAGATATTGATTTGAAAATGACCAACGCAACAAACGGGTTACAGACTTGGATACGAGCCTGCAAAGCGCTGAGAACCTTCCGACTTGGCGACGGTGGGGGCACGGTATCATACGAGCCATCTCATCGGGGCAAGCTATACGAGGCCCTCTTATTCCACAAGACAACATTGCAGGCGATATCGATTAGCGATGACTGGAGCGGTATGGATCCCGGCGAGAACGAGAACTCATTCATGGGGTCGTTTGCAAACTTTACGAATCTGAAAATTCTACATATTCCTTGCGAAACTATCCTGGAAATGGATGATGAAGGAAATTCGACACAGAGTCTAATGGATGTGCTTCCATCTTCCTTGGAACTCTTATCCCTATACGACTCGTATGGGACATTGTTCCATTGGTTGCTCGAACAATTTGAGCTTCTACTGGATTCAAACTTCTGTCCGAACCTGAAGACTATTTGTGTTGAATTTTCTAGCTCCAGCCGAGCTCAGTTTACTTCTAAGGAAGAGGAACTGATGCGTCGATGTCAAGAGAGAGGTGGGTCATTCCAGGTTCTTGGCTGGAAACACGACGAGGTAGGTGAGTATTGGGAATCTGTTTGGCCTTGTGATCATGTATTTGAGTATCAATATTAAGATTTGAGGATTTGATTCGATAAAAACTTAGAGGTTCTATAGCCAGGGAGATCAAATATGAAATCAAATCTCCTTCCTATCGAATTAGATAGTGTTCATGTACGGCGTTTGAATTGTCTAGTATACCACAATCTCAGGATAACCCCACGCTGACACCCCCACTTGGGATGATCTCATCGCTCCGGCTGTCCTTTCTTCGCCAACATCCTCGTCTTTCACAAACTCTCCCATTCCTCTCATTTCCGCAGAATCGTTTTACGATAATTGCCTCTTCCAATATGACGCCTAAGCAGACTCTCCAGTCGAAATACAAACTGCTCTCTGGCCATGAGATTCCAGTCCTGGGTTATGGGGTAAGCTTCCGTTTTTTGCATTTGGATGTGAGTAATGGTTAACATGTTATGATAGGTGTATATGATGTACGTATCACACGATTTTTATATTCTTTTCAAAGCCTAGCTAACAGCTTCAGCCCCCCTTCTTCAACCGAGAAAGTCACCCTTGAGGCCCTGAAAGTTGGATTCCGACATGTACGTCCGTTTCAATCGGCAGGTTATGTCGATACATAACACTAAACATGCATGCCAGGTTGACTCGGCCATTATGTATCGCAACGAAAAAGGTTGTGGCCGTGCTATCCAGAATTCCGGACTCGACCGATCCGATGTCTTCCTTACGACT
Organism: Penicillium ochrochloron; assembly: GCA_022985105.1. Lineage (NCBI taxonomy): Eukaryota > Fungi > Ascomycota > Eurotiomycetes > Eurotiales > Aspergillaceae > Penicillium > Penicillium ochrochloron. Next base: position 523,303 of record JAAVMA010000007.1, read on the forward strand.
AAGATTCCCCCGGAATCAATGGGCTACGAAGATACCAAGCGGGCTGTTGGTTCTAGTCTCCGCCAGGCAGGACAGGAATATTTCGATCTGTGCGTCTACTTTTCACCTTTCTAACGATCCTTCACTGGAAACCTCTCTAGTGATACAGGCTTACGCATACTACTCAGCATACTAATCCACGCCCCCTACGGCGGCAAGGAAGCCCGCCTCGGCTCCTGGCGCGCCCTAGTCGAAGCTCAGAAAGCAGGCAAAACCCGATCTATCGGTGTATCCAACTATGGAATCCACCACCTCGAAGAGCTGGAGGCGTATATCCAGAGTGGAGGTGGCGGCGAGATCTCCGTCGGCCAGTACGAGTTACACCCTTGGCTGGATCACTCAGATATAGCGGAGTGGTGCCAGAGTCGGGGGATTGTCGTTGAAGCGTACTCTCCTCTGGCGCATGGGACGCGGTTCCGAGAGCCGGTGCTGAGGACTATTGGGGGGAAGTATAACAAGTCGCCTGCGCAGGTGTTGATTCGGTGGAGTTTGCAGATGGTAAGTGGTTTAAGTTATAGTTATGATTGACAGATATGGATCAATGTGGAATGGCTAATTTGGAGATTACTAGGGCTTTGTTCCACTGCCAAAGTCTGTGACACCGCAGCGTATTCAGGAAAATTCGGAGGTGTTTGATTTTGAGTTGGATGAGGAGGATATGAAGTTGTTGGATACGGGCGAGTATAGTCCTACAGACTGGGATCCGACTGTGGATGAGGACTAGACATGTAGTTATTTCTGTGAAAGGCTATAGTAGGAGTAGTGATACACAAATACACAACATGACACCGAGTTTGTTAACATCAAAGCCATCGAATCGTGTGGAGCCTCCACTATGTATGGATTTGTCAGGGAGTCCGGAGGGGCTACCGAACCATCGCGGGGTTTGCGCCTCCGGCGGATTTTATCCAATTCTGCTTCTTCGCCTTCCACTCTCCTTTTGTTAACTATTTACCAACCCCCCCGGCTATATGAGTCGCATGAGAAAAGAATAGACCCGAGATCCCCTGTTATCCAGCTGATCACCGCAATCATGAAGTTGATTCTCTCCACCTCGTAAGTTGCCGCCCCTCTCAGTCCAGTCCAGCCTGCGCCGGACGATCCTCAACCAACGAGAACTTGGTGGCTAACGCGCTGTGCGCACTAGAAATATCATGAACGGTGGTAGACCGTCTGTCATCCGCTCGCCGCTGACGCAGAAATCCAACATCGAGTTGATAACTTCCCTGCGCTCGAACTTCCTGGCTTCGCAAGTGATCGACGACGGCACGAACGGGACCAACGGCGATGCGAACGGATCACACCCCGAGCAGCGTGGTTATTCTTCGTGGACGGTGGATCGCGATGGGGCTCTCTATATTCCGGCCGTGGACTTCTTACAGCATGGACTGGCCGAGGAGCGGGATCAATACGATATCACGGTGAAACTATTCTATCTACCGGGGATTCCGGCCTCGAGGCGCTGCGCACACACCAGGGAAGCAATTGATCTGGTATTGAAGGAGCTACATGTCAAGTCTATCGATTTGCTGATCGTTTCGTTCCCGGGGATTCTATTCGATGCGGACGACGATAGCGATGAGGAAGGGTCTGACGCTAGTGGGGAGGATGACTTTGACAGCATGGTGCAGACGTGGCGAGTGCTTGAGTCCCTGTATGAACAGGGCATGATCGCGCAGTTGGGCGTCGCCGAGTTCGGCAGTGAGCGGCTAGCGCGCTTCCTCCCACATACCCAGGTTAAGCCTTCGGTGGATCAGATCAACCTGAAGGACTGCTGCGTGGTGCCCAAGTCCCTCATTCTCTATGCCAAGCAGGAGAAGATCCAACTCCTGACTCACAACGACTGCAATGATATCCTTCCGGTCGGCACGACACGAGAGCTTTTGGGGCCGGCGGATAAGGGAGGTGCAGGCATCCTGGCTTCGACGCCAGATGCCACCGACGGGATCCAGGGACACGTCGAGCCGCAATGGGTGGTGAAGTACACGGCCGTGGTGAAGGACCGCGGCGTGGTCGAGAACAAGGGATATTTCGCTCTGGCAGATGTCGGCACATGCGTCAAGTCCCAGTCATAATGGAACGAGGGGAGAGGGGTGGTTAGATGAGTGGTCGTCAAAAGAGGTTTAGGTTTCTTTTTTCATGATTCAGCGTTGGCGTTCTTTTGCGAGGGTCCAGAGAAGATGAAATCGTTTGCATCCGCCATTCGGACAATGTATATTGAAGACAAGGGCAGTCCCTTTATCCAATCATGCTCCGCTTGCGGCCTCTCATCCGCACGTCCTCCAGTCTCTTAAGCGTAGATCCAGTTCCCTTGTGGCTCTCCCGATATCCATGCAGCACCTCCTCGAAGAAGGGCTCCGATCGGGGGTGCGTACTTCCAATAGCACGCTCCAGGACATACAAATCCACCGCGCGGTCCTCATCCTGCGTACTTTGCCCTGCTAGACCAAAGTCAATCAGGACAACCTCGCCCTCCATGGAGACACCCGTCGGGCTGTCGGTGGTATCTTGAGCAGGGGAGCGCAGCATCAAGTTACTCGTAGTCAAATCTCCATGCACAACACCAGCCTTGTGCAAACCACCAAGTGTATGTCCAATGCGCTTCATCAAACCCCGCACCCGATCTTCCTCCTTCTGGAGCTGACTCTCGTCCAACGAAGCAGCATTCTTCTTCATCCACGCCTCCCACTGCTCAAGGACCACGCGCACCACGGGCCCTTCCACCCATTCCATCATCAACCACGCCCCTCCCCACGCGCTCTCCTCGGCGCCCTGTCCTTCCCAGTCCATCGCCAGCACGGCGGGGACACTCACCCCTTCCCGGACTAGTTTCACTAAGCATCGTGCTTCTTGGATGATGCGCTGGCGAGTCAATCGGCGGTCGAGAATGGGGTGGCGGTAGGGCTTGGAGGGGCGGACTTTGAGGGCTGCTGGGATGGAGGGGTCGAGAGAGACGGTTTTGTAGAGGTGGGCCTCGGCGCCTTGCACGAGGAGTGTGGGGGCTGGTGTGGTGTTGGTGAAGGGGGAGGGCAGGGCCGGGGGTTTGTATTCGTCGGCCATTGTGGTGAGGAGGAGGTCCAGCAATTGGAGATGTGGGTGTAGGGTGTTGGTTGAATAAAGATGGTTGAGGAGATGCTGGAATGCTGGAGGTGAAAAAAGTTCCCGGAGATGAGAGATGGTGGGGCAGTACCAACACAACCTACTATTAGAAGAGATCTGATAATCAATTGAGTTATTCTACCAAAACTGTATAAAACGCTTACTGGATATAAACAGAAAAAACTAGGTACTTGCTTTTAATGGCCTATTGTGGTATGTCTCTTGAACATACGGTAATACTAACCTAGTAGATGTTAGGATGGACCATCTACATCGGAAGTAATTCGATGAAATAGCTTAATTCAATGCAATTGACACTGCCAAAGATTGACCTATTGAAGTATCTTGAATGCATTCCACTAATATGCCCCAAATAGTCTGAACGAAAGAAACTGCCTGTCCGATTCTAAGCCTCACATCCCCGATTCCATCCCTCTATATCAACCAACACTTCCCACCCTCAATCAAACTCCTCTACAGCCTTATTTACCACTCTCACCATTTCCCCGGGCATACTCAAAAACGGACAATGCCCCGAATCAATCTCCTCAGTAACAAACCTCGCCCTCCCCCCCGCATCCACCGCATCACGCACCATACACCGCTGCAAAGGCAACAAAATCGCCAAATCCCTCCTACAAAACACATACATTGTAGGCAAATCCATCCACGGAGCCCCATTAATCTTCCCGGGCCCAGCAACCCAATTATGCGTGACATTCTCCTCGGCCAATTCCCCCGCTACCACCGGATCGTCGATATCATTATAAAACGAAGCGGGTGCATTCTTCGCAAAGACAGTTCCATCCCCGTTATTGCCTACATCGACTTCACCCGGCAGACCGTATTTGGTTATTACGTCTTCGAAGGTGTGGCCGGGCTGGATTAGCCATGCGCTGAGGAGGAGTAGGGAGACGATGCCATTGCCGTTGACGTGGGCGTATAGGTCTTTGGTTATTGCTTCGCAGGCGACTATTCCGCCGTAGGAATGGGCGAGAACGAGGATGTTGTGGCCCATATCGATGAGTTCTTTGGCAGCTGTGCGGACGGCGGCAATGTCATCATCTCGGGTGGCTTTTGGAGGCCGTTCGTCGCCGCAACTGGGGAGGTGTGGGCACCGAATGGTGTATTGTTGGGACTGGGCGAGGGTGTTGATGAGGGGCTGCCAGCTTGATGGGAGGAAGAAGGCGCCGTGGATAATGAGGATTGCTGTTGGGTTTTGGCTAGACATTTTGATAAAGAGCCCGGGTTATTGCCTCTGGTAGTAGATTGTGTCTAAGATTGGCGGATATTTGGAGCAGATCAATGCTACACTTTGTTATGATGGAATTTGTCTTGCTGGGATCTCAGGTGGGCGTATATTCAGTCTTAAATAGGCTTGTGGAATCAGGCACGTTTCAATGATGTGTGATCGGCATTTGGGGATATGTAAAGCACCGTCTGTAGCGCGATGCATCAGAAGGCTGCGTCTTTTGGCCCCAAGGTATCCTCAAATCAGATCAATTATTCAGAAAACATTGCACGGTGCTGACAAGATGATCTTCGGAGGTTTCACTGGTCTACCATCTAGAAGCTCCACAATTGGAGGCCTGATCGACGTTCTAGCATCATTACATTGCTTATATTTCTTCCCTTGTAGGACCGAATTGTCTAACGCGGGATCCATTGAGAGAAGTCTAAATTTGGAGATTGATATTTCAGCGCTTGGAAAAGAACCGGGACCTCGTCTATATCGTTGGCATGGCAAGATGTTAGAACATAGCAGAGGGTGATCGGAATGATCTACAATGAGTTGGAGCACTACGGACAGCCAATCGGAGTCGTGGATGAGGACTATTGGAAGAAAGGCATTGTGCGACTTGAGATATGGAAAACAATGCTAAGCTATGCATACATCGAGAGTGAAGGAATGATCAAATTACCAAGAACCATTTGCTTCGCAACCAGGGCACCGCAATCTTGCATTGACAGGCACGAGGGATATGTACAACTCTTCGAAGACATCGTGGAACAAGGAGTGGTCCACGATCGAAGGTAGAGTATAAAGCCAAAGTGGACAAAAGAATAAAAGCTTCAATTCAACAAGAAGCGACAAAAAGAAAGACGGTATGACATACTCAATAACTGAAGTCCGAGAGTACATCATAACCAAAAGGGTCTTGACCAAAAGAGAAGGCTTTACAGCCCAAGAAAGGAATGTAGAAGAAGAAAGGCAAAAAGGAAAGGGACCAAGACATGAGAACATTTCACCACCAACTCGCTCAAACAACATCACATCAAATATCCTGCCGAGACAAGAAAAAGACAGACATAAAAAAAACGACTACCACGAGAAGCTCTCCTCGACATAGTCAATATTCGAGTTAGCCTGTCTCTTGCGGCACACCTTGCGCACGTCATCACTCAAGCCACCATTACCACAAACCAACACGCCCATAGCACCGATCTGATTCTCAGCCTCCATACCAACAAGCGTGTCGATGTTCGGTCGACCAGGGAACATCTGCACGGTCGCAGAGGGACTCTGGATCTCCTTGGTGTTACGTGGTCGAGTTACGAAGAGCATAATGCGGAGAACTTCGCGGCGGCGCTCCATGGCCAGGATACTAGTCATCCAGGGCCGGATCCACTCCAGGTGCTCCGGGGATTGAATGATCCAGACCAAGGTCAGGCGGCGGGTTGCGACGGTGCCGTCGGCGAAACCGGCGACCAGGTGTCGGACGAAGGGGACGTGGTGTGTGATACCCACGCCGCCGGCGAAGAGCATCACCGTGCCGTATGAGTCCATGGAGTGAATGTTGCCGTAGGGACCTTCGGCGTAGGCGCGCAGGGTGATGCGCGAGCCGATGGCGTTTGAAGCACGCTGGAAGAGCTTATCGGTCATACCGGTGCGGCGGCGAACGAGTAGGGAGAGAGTTGTCTTTTTGGGCACTCCGAGTAGATCTTGTCTGGCGATTGGGAGGGACTTCTCGCCAGGCATGGTCTCCTCGACTTCGCTCCAGCCGACGGAGAAGGGGTGCGCTGTCCACCAGCCGACAGCTGGGATGTAGAGGTAGATGTGCTGGCCGGGTTTGAAGGTCCAGGGCCGAGCCATGCGGAGACTGATGCGCATGCAATCACCAGGCATGGCCTCGATAGTTGCAGTGGTGGACTCACGGCCAAAGTTGCGGTAAATGATGCTAAAGAGACGAGTTGCTCGCTCCAGGGCCCAGAGAACGATCGTAGCGAGAAGATACTTTTGAGCAGCCAGACCATTCAGATGCACCCATAGGAAACCGAAGGATACGGCAGCGATGGCAATGTGAAGATGGAGGAATGTCTCATAGAAAGCGTGACGAATGGCAGATGGCGAATGCAGCATGAGGGCTGTGAATGCAGCGGTGGCCACCAAGCCCGCGAGGAGGAAGCTGCTGGAGGCCAAGGCTTTTGCAACGATCTTCCAGCCCGCTTCCTGGCCCTTGGGAATTGCCCAGGCAAATGTGTGGGCGAGAGCCTCGAGCACCACAATACGGCCCAACCAGCGGTGGAGAAGGTTCCATGTGTCGTAAGGAACGTGCAGCATAGCGATCAAAGGGTTGTTGCGGCCAGCCATGATAATCAGAGGAATCAGGTTGACAGTAGCCATAGTGCCGGTACGGTTACGCACAATGCCTGCCAGAGTGTCTTCCTCAGAGTTAAAAGGAGTAGTCACTGTGCAGAGGACCACATTCATGGCAACAACACCGACAATGAGGAAGCCGTGGAACCGGCTGGGCAGGGTGCCCATGTTGATAGCCGATGAGAGCTGGAACTCGCGGTTGTGGCGAGTGCCGAACAGCGGAGCATAGATCAAGTGCTCCTTCAGCCAGCAGAATTTGTCGTGAGCAGGTACAAAATACTTCTGCTTGTCATCGGTGAAGGTGGCCAGTCGTCGTAAGTGGCCAGAGAATCGGAAGGCGAGAGACCAGACATAGTATGCGGCGGCAGCACAGCCAAGTGCGAGGATAGTGTAGCGTGCCAGGTCATCATTATAGGCTTCATACCACATCTCCATGGCACTGCTCTTTCCGCCTCGCTTCTGGATAATGATGTCTTGGGCACTGCTCAGTCCCACGAGGGACAGAGCCAGCAGTAGAGATTGCATGATGTCACTGGTTAAGACTGTAGCCTTGGAAAAAATGAAAGCTCAGTTGTTTCCGAGCAAGACCAGCTTGCTGTAGAGGTAATTGAGTTGAAAGGGAAAGCCAATCGACCAAAGCCTTTTTAGAAGGCTTGTCGTTTCTCCTAGGCAGAAGTGTCCTGGACGAATGCAAACCAAAGCAACCCCAGGCTGCTTCAGAAGGCACGGAAGAGAATCGAGGTGAATGCTGAACAAGGTCCAAGAAGGTCTATCAATATGTCGTTGAGTGGCTGGAGACGACGATAGGACCTGCCTAGATTGAACTGAAGGTATGGGGTGAAAATCGAAGAGAGATGTAGGTCAAGGCATCAATCGATGGAAAGTTCCGTTGGTCAATTGTGTGCGCAACACGGGACAACAGGAATGACAGAGCCACTGGGATATCTGGGAGAGGCTGCGTGTATTTTTGTCGGTGGGCAACGAAAGGAATGCTGGTGAACCAGTCACTGGCAAGGGCAAAAATCGCGAATGGAGCTTGTCCACCGCGTTACTAGACGATTGTCCGAGAAACGAAAGGAGGCGACAAAGCCAAAGAAGATAAAAAGAAAGCAAAGAACAACAAAACCCTTTTGTCGTTGAGGGAAAGGAACCAAAAAGAAACGAAGAAAGGGAATAATCGAAGCCTGCGACTACAAAGGGGGATGGGATGGAATCGAGAAGGGCCACTTTTTCCCTTGGTATCCACGCTTTTCCTGAATAATAATGGTGGAGATATATGAGACAGGCCAAGTCGGCCTAGGGCTACCAAGGAGAATATGTAGAATCGAGTAAGACTGGGCCGACGGTTAGAGACTCCATCATTCAAGCGTTAGCGGACGAACTGTGTATCATGGATTATCTTGTTCGGTGTATCTACCGAACCCTCTCTCGTCAGGGATCGGGGAAGGGGAATTTGTTTGGCGCCACGCTCTCAAGCCTTCGGCAAGGAATGTTCATCCCATCATTGATCCGCAGGAGAGGGGAAGATCGGGACGGGATTGCCCTGTGACGAATCGAAGAATTGAATGGATGAGTTTGTTTGGAGAGGCTCAGGATAGAGGAGTACGTAGTATGGCGTCCCGAGACGACCTTCCACGTTCCATGGGATCGAATCGGGTACCTGGAGAGTGACCCATTGTAGCGAATCTCAAATTTTGCTGTCAACAGGAACCTGACATGCGACATGCGACATGCGACAGGTCGAGGGTCGAGGTACACTTGGCGCCCGCAAGTGGCGGGGATGCAGTTGGCGGGATGTGACTGGCTAGTGATGAAACATCCCAGCTCGAGCCGTGAAGCAACAAGCGCCAGCCAGCCAGCAGCAGGCTAGCTGCCGAGCATTGATGGCGCCGATCCTCGTCATCGCTGGGTTGGCGGACGACGGGTTGTTTGAGATTGGACCTTGCTTGATTGATGGGCCAATGGGTGGCTGGATAGTGGAGACGTGAAGAGACCAAAGGGGCAAGGTGTGTTGTTGCGGAGGGGAAGTTTGGTGGACTCTGCGACACGCTTAGGGTCACTAACAAGTCACGAGTGTCGGACGAGATATTAACAACTTAATACGACTGTCTCGCGTAAAGACGGAGTCCCACACTCTATTACTGATAAAATGTCGGACATACCTAGTCATTGTTACCCTTTTTGATTATGTGATTAAATCAAGTTTGTTGTCTACAATCCCTCCAGTAGAGTACATACAGATAGATGGACTAAGCATCATGCACGGCTGCAAGTGTGAAGCATGATAGCATCACGCATGTTTGAAACCCTCTATGATCGAAGCTAGTCATCTTGCCCCTATGTTATACCATGCTCGGTACTTTTTTTTTTTCTTACTACTCTATTTCCCGCCTCACTCCTCTAGTCGTCTCCGATATCACGGTTCCCAATGCTTGGCACGCCGGGGCCTTCATTTATGTCAGACCTTAATCTCCCCTAGATGGAGTATTTCCCGTCGAGTCCACAGCCCCAAGGCCTATGACACCAAGGTAGTTAATTACCCGAATACACACTTATAATATCCCGCTCCGGTCATCTCATCTTTCATACTCAGACACTAGTGTCCACTTATCATAATCTGCGCATTATCTTATGCAGGCGGCTGAAACAAGGATATAACAAGAGTTTGCTAGAGCCTAGACGGGATGAAGGTCTCGGAGTCAGGTCTGTCTTTGCACTGGCATGCCGATAATTAATTAGTACTTTACCCGGCCATCGGTCGTCTCTCCTCTTTGGTGGACAATCAGTTTTTCCTTTATGCCTTCAGATAAAGCGGGCTTATCTCTGGCGTCTCGCGAGCTGGTACAGATGTCCTGACACAAGACGTTTCAAGAGTCCAGATTGACAGGGTCACGCTATCACTCTACTTTGAGTGTGAAGAGGATGGGAAGGGTGGATTCATATCCAACATACTTTCTCCATGCACACTCAAATTGCAGATCCGACTTGTATAAACTTCCAAGTACCACTCGAGGCAAATGGGAGGCGGCGGAGGAGGGGGATGTGTAGAACAGGCAATCAAACAAGTAAATGAATAGGAAACAGGGCAAAGAGACTAGGAGCATTTCATACAAAGGCAGACACCAAAATAACACCAAAACAAGTCCAAAGCCGGGGGTATCAAATCAGAACGAAACACCAAAACCCCCAATCTAAACACGAAGCGGGCCAGAGCCCACCTCTAACCACTCATATTCACCACTCGATTTCCGATTCAAGGAAATGAACGTCCAGGCTCAAGGTCGCGTGGACTAGACAAGCCCGGGCGCTTTCCACTCTCACGAGTACTGTCCATCAATCTATCAATGACGCTCGTGCCCTGTGGCAAGATGTGATAGACATCGCATCCTCCCGAAGGATTGACTACCAGACCCTGATTGACAACGGGCCTTTGATCCTCAACCTTAAACAGGCCGGGGTAACTGGGTTAGAAGAAACTAAGCTCGTCATCGCTGTCTTCTTCAGAGCAGGGTATGACCATCGATCTCCGCGGGGTGACAATTCGCGGGGTGACAATTCGCGGGGTGATAACTCGCGGGGTTCGACGGGGAAGGACGGATGTACGGGATTGCCCAGACCTGCGCCGCTCCACTGCTCGGTGAATATGCTTCTCGACCAATTCCAATTCCGAGTCTGACTCGGGGGACGGCTGAACAAGGGCCTCACTGGTCTCAGTTTCTTTCTTGTTGAAAATTACTACCTCGACCTTTGTCGGGAGCCTTGATGTTGTGGAGGTCGCCTGTTTGTTTACCATGCGGTTCGGTAGAGCGCGTAGAATGCGACGCTGCGAGGGTACCGGCTCCAGAGATGGAGATTTGTGACCAACGGTAGTAGACAACAGTCCACTCCTTCTCCTGGTGATCCGTTGTTGATTTTCCACAATGCCAGGCGCTGGCCGTCGTCGTTTAGCTATTTGCAGAGGTGAAGAGTCTGTACACTCAAGGGGTCGTTTTAACCCAGCGGACGGTGGTGACGAGGTCAAGCTCGAAGGAGGCTCCACGAAGCGATCAGACTCCTGATCGGACTCACGAAAGCTGCTGCCTGTAGAGCAGGGGATGCAAGGCATTGGCGTTGTATTCAAAAAGGCACGACCCTTGGCCACAGCGATCGGCAGTGCGTTCAATTTAGCCGCTGGAGTACGAGCAACCCACTCTCCAATGCTCTCCTCCCAGCGAAAACATCCATTCCGCGATCCTTGCTCCTCCAATCCGTCCGAAGATTCGGGACTAGGTTCCTTCTTGCCCAGAAGAGAAATGACCGTCTCTTGAATTTCAACCGCCCACATATGATCGTCTGGCTCACCAGTACTCTCTGCGAAGTCCATGGCAGCTTCCACGGCCACTCGACCCAGAAGAGTAGATAAAGCTGGCGCGTCGGTCATGCCGGGGAGCCGTGAGAACATGCGACGAACCTCTCGGCCCATGTAGAGACGTTCATCATCTGTCGTACTGCCAAAACATCGGAGGGCTTGCCGGGCAAACGAGGCCAATTCCTTGACTAGGCCCGAACGAGATGCCAATATCTCGCAATATCGCTCAAGGACAGGTGTAGAGCTGACCGTGTGTAGATGGTCGCCCCTCAAAATTGCATCGTTGCATTGTAAAAGACAGTCCGCCACTAGAACGCTGCCACGCCTGAGTAACTGATGGAAAGTTAAAATGGTGGCGTGGGAGAGCGGCTGAGATTCCATGTCTTCCTCAAGGAAGAAACGAAGATAGTTGATGATATGACCAGCCTTTGTTCCTTCAAAGTTTTCCGGATCATCGAGTTCCCGGGATCGCGAGATGTGCATGCCGCACACCGCTGCCAAAAGACTCGTCACATGGTTGCTCAACGCATCTTCCACCGGCACAGGGCATTTCCGAGGGGGATCAAGTCTGTCTGTAGTTGAAATAGGAGATGTTCGTGTTCGCCTTGCATGGACACAACCGCAGTTAGCCGTACCATCTCGTTCTGATACTGGAACCGCGACAGCCGGTAGAAGATCAGCAGCTGATATGAGAACGGCTTCGATCAGTCGTGAGGCGGCGGCACAGTCACCATCCCCTCTAGAAAATGACATAATGGCTCGAGTCATCCAACTAGTCCATGACCTGGTCGCCATCCACTCTGGAGGCAACACACCACGTGTAAGAAGCTTGGCAAGCTCATCAAAAATGTACGAGCGATGAGACGGGTCGTGGTGAGCATATTTCCGTAGTAGTCTGATCGGATCACCCGGCTCGCTCGACTCGGTAAGAGGTTTGAGGGCGACGGGATAAGAATAGCTTGTACGCGTCGATAGAAATATCGATAGCAATGATTCACACGCGTCAGGCTCGTGATATCGACACTTTTCAATCAATGCACATGTGATCGGATCTGTCAACCACCCATTCACTATCATATTTGAAACCAGGTGAAGGCCTTGTGCTCGAACAGCCTCCCGGAGGGGCCTCCACCCTTGACCATGAGGGGCGTAATAGCTTTCCAATTCGGTAAAATATGCATCACACATATCCTCGTCATTATCATCCAGCAGCTCGTCCTGGGCGTCCTGCTCATTTGCGATGAATTCGGGCAATTGTCGTACCACTGTCGACAGTAAAGACCGAGTTCCACGGGCAGGCTGGCCTGATGTCTCGTTGGCATCACGTTTCGTAATGCGAGTATTGCACAGAAAATTCTGAAGAATGCGGTCGAGATTATGTACTATGCTGGCGAATCCCGGATCGCTGGATTGACCGAGCATTTCTTGCCAGGGGCTCTTGTGAAGAGGGTACTTGTCGCGGAAGGCCTGCAGTTGTCCATGCGGGTTCGTCGGCCTCCTCTGTTCGGCTGAGGGTTGTGATTGAGCACTCGCTGGCCCTTCCCATCGCTTTCCAGTGATCACCGGGGTTGCGAGCTCAATCGCGCCGGGCAGAGTACGACTGGCTTCCGGACTATGAATCGAGAGTCGTGTTCGTCTTTTGCCTCCCTTGCCTTCTACCCGCGACGAATATTTATGCCGCAAGCGCCGCTGATCGGGCTTCTTTCCAGGGACCCAAACCGGGTCATCCTCATCCGCGTCCGATCCAGAGTCATTGTCCTGGGTGTTCACAACCTCGCTGGTGCTTTTTGTACGAGTATCGATGTTTGTATTATGTTCATTTATGTTCGAATCGGCTGTGATGATCGCTAATGTCTCATAATGCTTCTCGAGTCGCCGGTAGATAGAGGCCAAGGGGCGCAACATGCGGTTGGCCCATCTTGCGGTGGGTTTCACGTCGTCCATTAGGGGCGTATGGGAATGATTCTGCCAGATAAATCCATATGTCTATAAATTGAAAGGTCAGTCTCAATCTGAGCTGCTCAAAAGGCGTTCAAGGTCCCTTGAGACGTACTTGGAGTAACGAGGCTCAGCACCGACTCGTCATGTTGCACGCATAGCAATCACCACGTCTAGCGTCCAGGCATTGCCAGTCGCCAGCGCAATAAAATAACAAAGATGCCAATTTATGTACTGCAACTCAAGAATAAGAGGTGCGTGAGGCAGAATGTAGGTAGAACAAAGAACACGAAATAATTGCCAAAATTAAATCGGCGACCAGCAAAACAAAGTAAACAAAGGTGGGTCCCGAATGCGGTCAAGCGTCGAGGCCGAGGCCGCGCCGCCAAGGCCCGAAGCTTTGTTGTACATGTATGGGAACTTCTTAAAATAGTAGCGGAAATTATGAAATGAACTTGATAGTTTTGATCCGTCATCATATATTATGACCCAAGTCACAATGCTAAATGCAAAAATTCTCAGGTACACAGGGCCGTCGCATCGTCAATGCACATCGAATATAGGGCCATATAAGTACAACCAAATCCATGAACCTTCCCATGCACTGCCCAGGGACAAGATCAACAGACCCAGAACAAAAAAAAGAAGATAGAGAGGAGAGAGATCTAGAATAATACAGTATTTTCCCGCTCATCAAACCGAACCAGGTCCCCCTCCGAAAAATGATCATGGAGTAGTTTATTGTTAAGACATGAGAAGGCCAAGAAAAGAAGATGAGAAATGAGACACACCAACATCAGAGTGAACAAAATCGAGAGTAGAGTCAAACAGAAGTCATTTGCTCAGAAAAAAATTTAAGCCTTGGACTGCTTGGATCCGCGGAGCTTAGGGTTGGCGGCGGTGCGCTTCTTCTGCTTGGAGCGGGAGGAGCTCTGGTCACCACCCTCGATGAACTTCAACAGGTCGTCGATGTTGCGGGAGTCCAATCCAGATCCAGTGGCCGTGGCCGTGCCAGCAGTCTCAGGAGCGGTCTGGCCGACCTGAGGCTGGACCCGAGTTCCCATTGAAGAGACGCGGGGGTTGATGTTGATGCGGCGCAGGCGGCGGGCCTGGATGTCCTTGGCGTGCTTCGCAATGGAAACGGCATTCTGAGTGAGCTGCTCGAGCCAGGTCTCAGCCTCCTTGGTGTTGCGGTCCTCGGGGCCGAGCTGGGCGAGGAAGATGTTGTAGGCTTCGCGCATCTTGCCAACAGCAGCCTTGGAGTCCTGGTCCAGAGCCAGAGCCTGGGCAAGCTGGAAGAGGATAGTGGCAGTGTTGATAGACTGGGGGCCAAACAGGTTCTCACAGACGGACAGGGAAGCCTCGAACCACTTGCGGGAGTCGGCGTACTGCTTGAGGTGCTGCAGCATGACAGCGGCGTTGTTCATGGTAGTGATCGAGTCGGGGTGGTTAGGACCGTAGATGATCTTCCAGAGATCCATGGCGTGCTTGATGTAGACCAGAGCAGTCTTGGTGTTGCCAGATGCGTGCTCGAACAAGCTCAGGTTCAGGTAAGCCAGAATGGTGTCCGCAGAATCAACACCCAGAGTGCGCTCAGTGACGATGACAGCCTTGCGAGCCAGCTCCACAGCGGCCTCCTTCTCGTCGGTCTGGTAGTAGAGCATGGAAAGCTGGTGGTACAGCTTGGCGACCTCAGGGTGGAGGATGCCGTAGATCTGCTCGTGGAGAGACAAAGACTCCAGAATGAGCTCCTGGCCCAGTTGCTTCTGGTTCTGCATAAGCGAGATGCGGCCGGCCTCCAGGGCCTCCTCGGCCAAAGCGCTGCGAGGGGAAGCATCCTTGACCAGCGGAACGATGTTCAGGATATCATCCGCAGTGAAAGTAACAGCCGGCTTGTTGGCCTGGACGGGGGCGCGAGTGGGGGACTTGTTGTCGCCGCCCTTCTTGCTCTTCTTCTTCTTGTTGCTGCTATCATCCTGGCCATTGCCGTTGGCAACGGGAGCGACAGGAGCCGGCTCCTTGACCTGGTCCTTGGTGAAAGCGAACTCGCGAGCACCGAGCTGGAGACCCAGCTTGATAGAGATATCACGCAGGAGCTGCAGGTGGCGCAGAGAGTTGACCCATCCCTCCGAGAGAGAGAAACGGTAGCGGACGGCAACCTGCTTCTCGATCTCAGCGCGCAGCGACTCGGGGGTGACCTTCTCGAAGGAGAAGTCGCCCTCGGGGTAAACATCACGCAGAGACTGGTCGATCTCAGCGCGGGGAGCAGAGTTGACACCAGTGCCCAGCAGGCAGTTCAGGAGCTGGGTGATGCAGGGAGCAACGAAGGGAGCGGGAACATTACGCAGGTATTGGTTGGCAACGTGCTTGAAGGCACGGGCAATCATCTCCTGGACCAGGAGAGTGGACAAAGCCTGAAGACGGGGACCCTTCTCGTTGGAGAGCTGGGCCAGCTTGCCGAGGTAGCGAACATTGATACCCCGCTTGTGGAGCAGCTGGGTGAGCGACTGGCCATCCATGGGGAAGCCAACGTCGCCATCATGCAGGTCCTGAACCAGGTCGGGCATGATCTTGGAGCGCAGGTGCTCGCAGGCTTCCCGCACTACCTTCTCATCCTGGGCCCACTGCTCCTTCTCCTCCTCGGTCTGGGGAACCTGGCCGCTGAAAACATCAGGGTTGAGAGAGAGGTTGAATCCAGAAATGTCAACGCGATCCTGGTCCTCGGTCTTCTCCTCGGTCTTCTCCTCGGTCTTCTCGTCAGTCTTCTCCTCGGAACCCTCCTCGGGCTTGGCCTCCTTAGAGGCTTCCTCGGCCTTGGCAGCCTTGCGGCGCTCAACCTCAGCCTTGACGTAGGCGCTCATCTTGGAACGCCAGTACGACTCAACGAGCTCGAGGCGCAGAACCGACATGCGGTGGGGGTAGGCATCACTGCCATCCTCCTCCTGCCACAGAGCATCCAGAGGAGCCACACGGTACAAATCAAGAACGTACTTGCGTCCGTCAGTACCGAGCAGACCCTTGGTCTCAACGCTGCCCTCAAGGTCATGGCGCTTGCCATCCTTGTCCCAGACGGGGTGCTGCTTAATGCGGAGCGCCTTGGAAAGCTTCTCGAAGACGGGCTGGAAGTCGGGGTGAGTGGCCACAACCTCCTTGCCTTCAACACCGCCATAGTCAATCTGGTGCTCGCCGGGCTCCCGCTGCTTGAAGATACCGGGAACAATGCTCTGACCAACAATACGCTTGCCCAGGTAGTCGACAACGACGGTGCCGGGAGTGAAAAGACCCTGGATATCGAGCTGGTTCACAGCCTTGATACCCAAAACGTCCTTGCCAACAGCGACGCGGGCAGCCTCGTCACCACCCTCGGAGGTGAAGGTACCAACGCCATCGGCACCGAAGGAGTAGAAGATGTTGTTGTAAACGAAGATCTGGGCATCCCGAGCCTCAGTGGGGTTGAGAGGAGCAACCTCGCCGCGGGCGACCAACACCGCGCCACGAGCGGCAGCCTCGTTATAATCAGCAAACAGCTTGGAGGTCAAACGCTCACGGAACACCCGATCCTGAACGGTATCCCGGGGCAGCTCACGGGTAGTCTGGAACTCCTCGTTCCAGTCCCGGAGGGTCTCGGCATTATCCACACCAGAGATCAGATAGCTCTCCTGAGAGCGAGTGATATCTGGTTGGTGAGCGTTCTGGCTTGAGGTAGCAGGGGCAACGAGCCAGGGGCTGTTGGGAATAGCGTTTTGGAAGGGGAATGTGGTCAGGAGATCCTTCTGGTTGTTGGACTCCTGCAGAGCCTCGAAGGCAGTGTTGAAGGAGGGCGACAGCTGAGAGATCAGGGTGAGGAGAGAGTGGGCGTTGCCCTTCACGTTCTTGGGCATGATAGTTCTGGGGAAAGGATCGAACTTGGTGTTCGAGCACTTGTTCACGAAGAAGCCCGATACGTGGGAGGTGATGGGGAACTGCTCGCCCTCATTGGTGATGACCTGGAGATAGAGCAGGTGGCCCTTTTGACGGAGGTTATAGGGCACCGGGTTCCACGGTGATAGTGAGATTGACTTCACTGTCTTAGGAAGAGGGGCCTGTTCCTGGGGTAGGATAGTCTGGAGCGAGGACTCGCCAGTCAGGTTGTACTTGGCGAGCGAGTGGTCCTTCTCGGACTCGCCAGCCTTAGCAGCCTCAGCCGAGATGGCATCGTGCAGCGACAGACCGGCGGAAATACCGTGGAGGTTATCCACACGGTCACCAGCAGCACCAACCAGCTCTCGTGTGCGCACAACATGCATGCGGGCCTCCTTCTCGGTGTAGGGATCCTCTACCAGGACAATCTCGGAGTTGGCCTTCAAGTCGGGGACCTCGGACAGCTCGACGAAATCGTTGATGCGGGTTCCGTTATACTCAAGGTGGAAGCATGTGTACTGGAAGGTACCGGGCAGCTCGACGATGGATTGGCGAACATCTTGCACCTGTTCTTGGCTCGAGACCTGTGGGGAGGAAGACGACCGAGTCAGAGAGAAATGTCTAATAGAGACCTGCTATGAAATAGCACGTACCATCACCTGGATCTTGTGCGGCTCGTGGGGAAGCTTCACGGAGATCTGGAAGAGACCTGGACTCGAATCAGAAAACTGCCATACCACCCTAGCTCCAATGATGCCACATACCACCCGCATTGTCATCCTCGGCAGCGCCCTCGGGGTGGGTGCCGTTTGTGGGTTCTTGGGTAGCCTGAGCAACTTCTGTTTGAGGATCAGTACATCATTGTCGAAGGAAATTTTTGTGACGGCGATATGCTGTGGTCTGGGGTCTCGTGTGACCGTTGCCGCGCGCAAGACCTCGAGGGATTGACGGACCTTTCGAGTGCTCCTGCTCTCCATTGGGTTGCGCCATGATGTTTATTTGTTGAACAAAGTAGCTTCCGACACTTTCAAGATGCGACGAATAGCTACCTCACAGCTGTGGAGTGAAGTTCAGACGAAACCGATCGGGAACGGAGAAAGCGAGTAGAAAGCGAGTACCTGCGGGGATTGAGCAGGGATAGAAAGGAAAGAAAAGAAAAGTCGCTATATTACAAGGATCAGGGCAATTGAACCAGTTAAGCCAATAACCCCGGACCCCAGAGAAAGATGCAAAAGAAAATCGGTCGGTATGGGGGAGAAGGGACAACAGCGGTGGAACGGAGGAGAAAATTTCGCGGATGCGGCATACCCTCGGAAGTGCTCGGGCGGTGGGTTCGGGGAAGACGCCGCGGAGAGTCTCTTTTTCTCCACATTGTGCGAAGAAGGAGAACAAGATTTGAGACATGAGAGAGAAAGGGAAAAGATAACATTAATAGTCATTGTAGTGTTGACCTAGATTGTATTTATTTAGTTTCAATTGGGATGCTCGTGGAAAGTTGGCGCTATTTAAAGTGATGACATCCCTATAAGCTACTTTTGATGCCTCAGGCCGTCATATGTTGGGGCACGGAGAATTTTAGGAACATTACAGTGAGATAGAATACAATGTGACTATAATGAGGACTTTCAGACTGTTAGTAGTTCTATGATTATTCAATTATCCTATTTTTACTCCATTGGTCTTACTTCTAAGTGAATTGGGTGCTATGGAGAACCGGATTATTGCCCGCTTAGTTTCGGATAAACGCAGCCTCTAGCAAAATCAACAAGCTTAGCATGGAAGGAGCTTTGAAGAGATTCTCCGTAAGATAAAAACAGCAGATCGATAAGGATTTTTTGTCTGTGCTTCCATTTTATGCAAGCGGAGCCTCCATTTTTTGATCTCTAAGTAGGGCATACCTATGCCTCTACCTGCTCCTGGACATATTTATAGAACTGCTAGTATCCATAGCCGGGCTGAAGGCACAACATTATATGTAAGAAAAAAAATCACTGTACCTTCTTTGAAAAGAAGAGTCTGTTCATATGTACAAACAAACCAAGAAGTCACTATCTCTCGCACTAGAAAACACCGACAGTATGCATTTCCCCCAGAGCCGCGAGGAGTCTCAAGCGCCGAGCCACCACCGAGACCCAAACACGATTGCCAAGACCCCAGTTGTCGAGGATTGGGCTCCACTACGACTGAGCTAAGCCACAGTTTCTCCTTCCTGAACCCCGATCCTCCTATCGCTGACTTCTATCCAACATGTTTCCTGTCTCTCCTTAAGATATTTCTGCAGTCTCATCTTCTTCTTCTCTGTGTGTGTTTTTGATCATCACCTTGGGGTCTCCTGCCCCGTCCAATCTCTTATCTCCGGCGCGCCATTCCCCCCTGTTGCTGTGGCGCTGAAAGTCGCGAAGCCTCTCTAGCATTTAGCGACAGTTGCACCCTGCATCCATTCTATAAGACGTGCAGGTTCAATCGTGCTGCAATACCAAAGAGAGAAATTAAAGCCAGCGTCTTTGATCTAACACTGAATTGAGGGCAAAACAAAGATTCTGATTATTGTACCAATTGAGACATTGAAACATCGATTTCAAAATGTTATGGAACCGGCTGGCACATCCTCTCTCCCCCTTTGCCAGGCGAGGATTGACCAGACCACCTCGGTACAATGGCATGATCCTGCAGACTACCGGTCAGCGGTTCAATTCCTCAAGCCCGCAAAACACAGGTCAATACACGCCCGATCCCACTGACCAAAATGAGTCGGAGGAGGGTCAGGGCAAGGGTCGCAAGAACGATTCAGACCCCAATTTGAAAAGTACAATCTTGAAGATGCTTGAGACGGCTGCAACAACGGCCGCTTCAATTGCTATCCTAGGGTAGGGTTACCTTTAATATGCACAAGCCGAGCTTGCTAGCTAACCTTGAGATTATAGTGCGGCGGGATATTCCTATCACCAGTACTACAAGTACCTGATCCTGGATAAAATGGACAATGCGTTCAAGCCCGGTGATCCTGCCCTCGAGATCGCAGGCGTAGTGTCGGGAAAACATCACTATCGCGATGAAGAGCACTGGGTTGTTCGGGACGAGCAGCCCCGAATTGACGACATCGTGGCGGGGCGACGTGGTGGTCACTACTATCTGATCGTTGGCGAAAAGGGCACTGGAAAGACATCAATGCTCTTGGAAGCTATGCGTAAGATTGATGGCAACAGCTGCGCTATGTTTGAGGCCCATGCGGATCTGGAGATCTTCCGAATTCGACTTGGAAAAGCCCTTGACTACGAGTTCCACGAGGAGTACGTCATTTCCACAGTCCTCTTTATCATAAATTTGGATGGTTCTAACAATACATGTACAGTTACATCGGCAGCTTGTTCAGCATCCGCGGCCCGCGAGACACCACTCCGTTGTTGGATATCGAACGGGCCTTCAACAAACTGGAGAAAGTCGCGTTGAAAAGAAGACAGGGAGGGTCTCCACCGCTTGTTTTGATTGTCAATAGCACCCACCTTGTCCGAGATGATCACGATGGGCAGGACTTGCTCGAGATGATCCAGCAGCGCGCTGAGCAGTGGGCTGCAAGTGGCCTGGTTACAACCAGTAAGTTGCTACCAGTTCCACATGAACCCCAATTTTTCATTAATGGAGCTGTCTAACACGTCAAACAGTTCTCAACAGTGACGACTACTGGGTGTATGAGCGCCTGAAGCGCTACGCGACCCGTATGGAGGTCATTGCGGTTTCGGACCTGCCCAAAGACAAGGCAATGACTGCGCTCTGGAAATACCGCAAGCAGTTCTGTCATGAGGACCTGCCCGGTTCGGTTCTCGAACACGTTTACGACAAAGTTGGCGGTCGCCTCTCCTTTTTGAATCGCGTTGCCAAATCTCAGGATGTCTTGAAGACTTGCAATGAGATCTGTCAAGCCGAGAAGACCTGGTTCCTCAACAAATGTTGGATTCTGGGTATGGAGATGGATGACGATGTGATGGATGAGCAGAAGTATTCGGTGTGTTTATCTCTTTGAAAGGCTGCGAATGTACGGAGTATACTAACGCAAGCCTAGTCTGCTGCCATGGTTCTAGCCAAAGCACTCGTGGACCTTGAGAAAGATATGGATAGGAACTACGACCCGCACAAGGGCCACATTTTGCCCGAGATCCCTCTCCACAAAGCACGCGAGATCATGACTCGTGCCGATTTCGTCCAGTCCTACGATCACGAGAACATCTTCACCATCGATTCACGAGCCATGGTGCGCGCTGACTCTGTCCCCATGCAGCAGGCCTTCCGAGAAATCTGTGCCATGGAAGGATTCAACAAGCACCTGGAGGACACTCTGGAGCGCATTGGTGACATTGAGAGTCTCGGCCGCACGCGTGAATTGACCATCAAGGACCTCTGGGACAATGGCAAGTACCGGATCGTGGTCCGGGATACTAAGGGACGCGAGAGTGGGACGGTGGAATTCGCAGTTGCCGAACGCGAAGGGGAGGATGAAGATTAAGTGGATGTTTTGCCCTTATGTACTATCACTTTCACGTTACCTACTTACTGTTATGTCAATATGTCAATGTATATGCTTCTAAGTCACGAAACCTCAAGACCCGCCAAAGGCTCGTTCTCTAAATGAAGCAAATTACGGTCATGATAGCTAAGCCCTTGATCAACGACCTGGTGAACCTCCGCTTATGTTGAAGCTCTTCTACCTATGTAAGACAGTTCGGCGTTCTTTTCCACCCCAATTAACATAGCTTTTCATATGTAAAACTTATTATGATGGAATGTGCGATACCTTTGACTATTTCAAATAGCAAAAATATCCCATCATCTTAAATCCCAATAGTGGGGATTGCAAATTCAGTGGGCAAGAGAGAGTTCATCGTGAATTCTTTGAGGCGTGACCTTGGAAGCTCCCAACAGTGACATCATCACGCACTCACCGCCAAGCCCATTCATCTCACACTGGTCTCGCTCTCTCCTTCTTCACCTTTCCACTTTCTGAGCTCTCTATTCCTCAAATATTCAAGTTCAGGATTTGTGATCTCTCTTGAAGCTCGAAATGTCTCCACGAAAGCCACTCCCACCTGGAAGCGCTCAAGCGCAACCAACACCTGATCCCAAAGACCCGAACCTGCAGAGCGTCGCGCCCAAGTCGAGCTTGGCGCGCATCCCCTCACTAGCTCGCTTTTTCCTGGTCTTCCTCGGAAGTCTGGCTCTGAGCTCGGTGCTGTTTACCTTCTCTCCTGGACATACGCAAGGTGATCTTGGTCTCGTGAGCAAGCACCTCGAGGAATGGTGGGAAGTGGGGGGATTGATCGCGTGGAGGGGTGTGGAGATTGCTTTGGCATGGCTTCTTGGGTTTGACAGTGAGTGCACCTTCTCTCGATGGGGAACATATTTGTCGCAAGTTTTAAGAGCACAGAACGAGCTAACCCAATGGTTGCGATACCCTCAGGCCGGGATGTCGCCTCGTTCCTCTTCCTCACACACTCACCGACCTACACCCTTCTTTCCTTCTTCTACAAAGTCCGACCGAGCGCGGTGCTGGCCTCATATTCAATCACTATTCTCTCCACAGTGATCCCGTTCGCACTTCTGCGCCGGCCTACCTCCGTTCATGATCTCTCACACGCGCCTTCCGGCACCGTTGCCAATCGGGCCATCTTGCAGGACCGACCAACCACGATCTACACTACTCTGGCCGCGACGTCCATTTTCAGCGTCATCATATACGCAAGCTATGCATCCTGGCTCCCTGCTAAGCTCGTGGTACACTTCGAGGATATTAAGGATATCAGTGCCGCGCACGCCGGCCCCGCCGGCCTCCCCTTCCTTTTCCTTACTCTGATCCCCGCCGGCATCGCCGCGCGTGACTTCTTGTTTGTGAGCTCCACGGGCCATAAAGAGGAAACCCCCAGGGAAGAGGACCAGTCAGCGAGCCGTGAGGGCGAGTACTTGATCACGGCAGTGTACCGGAAGACATGGGGCCAATTGTCGACGAAGAGCAAGATCCTCCTTTCGCGAACCATCCTGCTCGCAACTGGAGTGCTTGTCAACACGATTGTTCAGGTGGCGGGCACTATTCGAAGTGTTTCCATCGAGGGCGCGTCTATTTGGGGATTGGTCTGGGCTGTCGCGACAGTGGCAGTTGGTGCAACCTTTGGCTGGATTGAGGCGGTGGATGGATTGTAAGCTCGTCTATCAAGGAAAGCGCAAGGCGTTCGAGGGCGATGGGGAATTAGTTGATTTGGTAGCGTTGTTCGGACGGCGCTTGGTCCGTGATGCAGTTATTCTTTTTTTCTTTTTCGCAATTCCAGTTTTTTTGGACACCTTAGAACTTGAAGTCCACGTGGGGACTGTATGACTATACCATTGAGTGCTTTACCTATTCTAATGATTATTACTTTCACGTCCTTGAAGTTATCACTTCTCCGCAGCCCGTAATTGATAGCAAGAGGGCAATGAAACTGGATATCTTTCAAATTGTAATATGCATGCGCAGGAGTCTATGTTTATTCATAATCGCTAAAATCCACAAATAATCCAACCACTACCCAACAGAAATTCATCTGCGATAGGCCCTCGTATATAAGACGACTCAAGCAAGGCACAACCAACAACGAAGAAACCACAGAGAGGGTATCTCTCTTCACGACATAGGACGGTTCATCTCAATCTCATCCGACGCATAGTCCCGCTCTGGCTTCGAGGACTTGTGCTGATCGGGCAACAACCAGCCCGGGTGAATAACATTAAACACAACAACAGCAGCAACCATCATAGCTCCATCAAGAGCAATAAAGTACTTCTCATGAGTGATCAAGAACCCATGCCATCCCTGCAAAAGCTCGATAGTACGGTAAATGCTTCGCACGTAAATGCACAACACGGAGAAAATCATCGCGCCCAGCAGGGGCACAATAGACCCAGTTAGAGACTGGAGAAGCTTGTGGCGCATGGTCCGGAGAATAAAGTCGGCGGCGAAGAAGACGAAGATGGTGATTGAGAAGAGCTGGAAGATGATACCGGCCACCATGATGTGGGTACCGGTTGCGGTGTCGCCGTTGACTTTGTCTGCTTCGGACGAGGCCATGCCACCGCCGATGGCTTGGATGACGAGGGAGACAATGTCGCAGGTGCAGAAGATCCAAAGGTAGAGGCTGGGTTTGAGGATGGAGGATTCTCGGCCGAGGATTTGGATGAAGCGGCCTAGAAGGACGTAGATGCCGGCTGTGAAGAATGTAGGTGCTAGATTATATTGGTTAGATAGTTTGCTACTTAGTGAAGAAGCAAAGAGTCTAGTAATACTCACCGATGATAAGAGTGGAAATTTGCATCAGGAACGCGGTCGAGTTATATGGACATTTGGAGGACCAGGTTCGACCAGCCCAGCCAATGACTTCGACTATAGCGCACAATGTTAGTAAATGCTCGTTTACAATCGTTGTCAATTCGTCTTTTGAGATGTCTGTTACGACTTGGATGGATCGGCGTACCCAAGCAACCAATACTGAAAACACTGCACCACCATGTTCGCTTCCAGCAAAATTGAGCAGTGTGAAGAAGCATTGAGACTCCGAAGAGTGTGCAGTAGGCAATTCCAGCCCCTAGTGTTGGTACATAGCCGTAGGATGTACCAATTCCAGGAACTAGGGCATGGCAGCCATTTAACAGTACCCGACTGTCAGACATGGTCGAAGCGGAAGTATCGAGAGTGTGCTTCGCAAGTCGGAGAGTTGATTTGTCAATTTAACCACCGAAGAAAGGAGTAAAGAGATCTGGTTTCGTGTATTGAATAGTCGGATATATCCCGGACGGATTGAATGCGATGAGAAAAGCCGAATTGAGTGGCAACTATATAGCAGTGAATGAATGGCAGTCTGTTTGAACGTCGGAGGACTGAACGGGTCGGCGATAGAAAATAGGCTTCAGGCTTCAAGATTACGGATTGAGACAGATAAAATAAAGGCAAAGAGAAGGCTGCCACGTTAACACAGAGCAAAGTATACGGAGTACATATAAAAAATGAGACAGCAAGAAGAGGCGGAGTGTCAGCACTAAACCTCAATGATAAAAAGCTTTGCAAAAAGGGATCAATAGTATTCATGGACCGTCCCACTACCACTCGCAAGATCTACCGGGTTCAAACGCCGTCCGTTTGGTCGGAGACAACCAACCCCGACCAACCGCGACGAGCAAAGTCGAGAGGCATCCTGTCAAGACAGGGACCTGTGTCCATCTAGCGAATGAGAGAGGGGACAGTGCAGAAAAATTGAACTAGTAGTGGGGGCTCGTGATAACGAGGTGGATCAGGATTCATCCTATGCAGTATCCATAGCCATTAGCTTTGTGCCTTATGGAAGATGACATCAAAAAAGTCCGACATCATAGCAAAATGTGCCAGATCTGATAGGAATTCGGGCCGAACGATGCATCCGCCGCGACGGAGGGGAAACTTGGATCTCGCAAGAAGATCCCTTCTGGGTTTAGCTTCGATGGAGTCGGGTAGTTCTTGGCGCCGCTCAGCCTTGGGCCAGGCACTGGACAACAACTCTTCATGCCTTAACTCCGATCCGACGCTCCCGCGTGGGAAGGATCGAAGGAATCGAAGGACGCGCAAGATGATGAGATCTAAGCCTCTTAATGGAACGCCACGAATAGCCCGGAAAGGGAAAATGCGTCGTAGTTAGAGGCAGATTAGAGGCTCTTTTTAGGCTCGATGTGCTGCGCTGGAATGGATGGTTAGCCTTGCGATGAGAATCAAGACCAAGAACTGAAAGTTTTGCATTTACAGTCTGGACCCCACGATCTTGTTTCCGCGTTTCTCAATTATTCATCGCTCGTATCATGGCATCTTTGAAACCAGGCGTCTTCCAAGGTTGTCTCACATTTGACGTTTGGAGTCAGGCCCAAGGTGTAACACGAGTCTCGGCCGACCTTGGGGTTTGGGGGGTCACCTGATTGGTGCCTCGAAGAGTCTCAAAAGTATCAGGCAAACGGATTTGTGTGCTGATTACACATTCGAGGACCTATGGCATCCTGCTTTCCATTCGCTCTTCTTATCCTAGGTAGAATCCTCGAAAGTCTCTTACAAGCACTGTGTGTGTCTCTCAAGGCCCACAAGCTTACCACGCCCAATTTCCAAAGAATACGCTTTTGGACAGAGTCTAAATCATTATTTCGACTGTCAAGATGCCTAGTCCCTTCGAAGCAGCCCGAAAATCAACCTTTGACACCGGCACATGTTCTAGTTTGGACTGACGTACGGAGTAAGGCGACCTGAAGTGTCTGGCAGGACCCACTGGAAATTCTGCATACATTCGTCTACGCAGTCGACAATTGTACTTGGATCGTAAGTGAGACACTACGAATTGATACATACTCATGAGGCTCTGTCATACTTTGAAGATTGTGGTTGAGTTAATGCTCATCATTCAATGAATTACATCGGAAGGAGAACTAGCAATAATGCCTTGCTGTTGAGTATTCATTTTGGACGACACTCTCAATATCTGAAGAGCGTGTCGTCTGTGAACTTTGGCGTGTCATAGAATCCGGGAGGATCTGGTAGTCACGTCAGCACTGCACAAATTTAACGGAGCTACAGAATTCTTACCCTCGTGCGTTGCGATGATATACTTCCTCGTCTCGACGATATTGTGACCCAACTCGGCGTTGAGCTCCTGTTGGTGAATTCGGATCCTCTCATTGCGCCTGGCAGCACCGCGAACGGCTGCCTGCGCCACATGGAAGCGGGATGTACGATTGACGAGCATCATATCAAATGGCGTCGTTGTACTTCCTTCCTCCATGTAGCCGGCAATCGAGACACGATCGAGACTAGGGCGACCGAACAGCAAACCCTGCAATTCCACCGGATAACCATGGTAGTTGATGTGGATGGGCTTATCGGCCGTGAACAGATTATCAAATTCCTCAGTGGTCAAGGCGTGCGGATGTTGACCCGCGTTCTCGAGGATGAGCAAGTCGGTCACATTCACCACACGTATGCGCAGGGCTGGTGCGCGCTTGCGCAGTATTGCTGCGGCTTGGATCACCTCGAACATCAGCTCGACGCCAATACCCACCAGGACCACGTCTGGATCCAGGCCATCGCCAGTGCTGCAGAATTTCCACACGGATGCCCCAGCCCGGCAGTGGTTCTCTGCTTCTTCTGCACTCAGATACACTGGGGTTGGCTGCTTCGAGCCTACCATGAGGTTGACGTAATTCTTCGACTTAAGGCAGTGGTGCATGGTTGTCAGGAATGTATTTGCATCTGGTGGGAGATACACACGGGCCGCGTAAGGCTTGAGCTTCAACACTGATCCAATGAATGATGGGTTCTGGTGAGAGAATCCATTATGCTCCTGGCGTGCCCAGGTGCTGGTCTCAATGTAGTTGAGGCTGCTGACGGAACAGTGCCATTTGGTTTCGCGAGCCTAATGGAGAAATGGATGAGTATAGTGAGGAGAAATATACATGGAAGAGAACTCACCATCTTGATAAACTTGGCATACTGCACCATCATGGTATGAATGATGCCAAGGAAGCTCTCATATGATGGGAAAATTCCCACGCGGCCGGTCAAGGTGTACCCCTGCATGAAGCCCTGGCACATATGTTCACTGAGCACCTCAATGACACGACCCCCACGAGCATTGGAAAATTCATCCCACTGGAAATTTCGGCCTGTGGTTTCAAACACCGCGTCCAGTTTGTTGCTTTCCAATTCGTCGGGGCAGAACAGCCGCACGCTATCGGGATTCTCCTTCATGACATCGTTGATGAGCCGACCG
Source organism: Penicillium ochrochloron (assembly GCA_022985105.1). Taxonomy (NCBI): domain Eukaryota; kingdom Fungi; phylum Ascomycota; class Eurotiomycetes; order Eurotiales; family Aspergillaceae; genus Penicillium; species Penicillium ochrochloron. Next base: position 551,021 of record JAAVMA010000007.1, read on the forward strand.
ATTGCTTTCATGGAACTTTCATTGGCTCCTTGGCTTCCACAGAACTTCTTCCAGTCTGGTAAGACCGGTGGTGTGTATTTATTGTATGCTTCAATGCGCTGACCCAGCTTCTTCTCGTCGTTCTCGGGGATCACAGACTTGATCTCGTCGATGACATCTCCGTTCTCTTTGAAGAGCTCCTTAGGCTTATAGCCCGCGAGCCATTGCTGGAGAATGTCTAGTTGCCCCTGGTCAGACTTTGCCTTGGGTAGTGGCACTTGATGTGAATGAAATGAGCCCTCGATGAATTCGCCGTTAATTTCCTTTGGTCCCGACCAGCCCTATAGCCACATTCAGCATTCTGGAGTATAGACATTCTTCCATTTAAAGCCTACCTTCGGAGTGCGCAGAATCAGCATTGGCCATCTGGGCTTGAGAATTGGATTCCCAGAGCGAGCTGCTTTCTGGATTTTTTGGATCTCGTCTACAGCCCATGCCATTGAGTAGTGGAGATCGGTATCGATATCTTTGAGGTCTTCAACGAAGCGGACCTGGTAGCCGTATCCACTAAACAAGGCCGCGAGCTCCTTGTGATCCATGCAGCCGAAAATGGTACGCTCGCTAATCTTGAAGCCGTTGAGGTGAAGGATTGGAAGGACGGCACCAGACTCTCTGGGATCAATGTACTTGATTCCGTGCCAGGAGCTAATTAACCATTGTCAGAATTGTGCCAAATGGGAGAGATATGAGGTAGGTACGAACGTAGCAGTTGGTCCTGTTTCTGCCTCCCCGTCTCCGACTATGCAAGTCACAATGAGATCGGGGTTGTCCATCACCGCACCGAATGATACGGATAGGGCGTAACCCAGCTCTCCACCTTCATGAATGGCACCAGGTGTCTCACCGTTGATGTGACTGGGAGGAACAATCAGCAAAATCAAGATGGATTTCCAGCTGAACTACCCACCTAGGGAATCCAGTTGTGGTACTGAACGTTGAAATCAAACGATGGAGACCTTTCCCGTCGCGGCTGTACTCTGGATAAAATCTCTCCAACGAGCCCTCTATCCATAGCGTTGCGAGGAGGGCGGGTGCACCGTGTCCTGGACCAACCACATAAAGCATGTCAAGATCTCTGGTTCGAATGAGATAATTGAGATGGGAGTAGACCAGGATCAGACCCGGACATGTTCCCCAGTGGCCTGTGAGATAAAGCCATGAGTATACAATTAACCTTTTTGGGACAATGCTCGTATGCAAGAAGTGTACTCACCCAACAATCTTGGCTTTATATCCTTGAATATCAGATTTCTTTTCATCATAGTATTGTCGTGAAGAAAGATCATCGCTTGGGACGAGGGTTAGCGATGCGATCTATTTGGCATGAGTTCATATGGGTTACATACCGGCAGCGATGTAGCAGGCCGCTCTCCGGAATTTGAGCAAAGCATTGCAGGTCTTCTCGTCCAGAGTTTGATAAGAAACGGTGACGCACAATTCTGCTACACAGTCTGGCAACTGCGAGGGCAATGGCTCTGGATTCGGCCGATCGATAACCTCTCCTGGCATGATACAACGGGCGAGAGTATCTTTATGTGGTAATCAAGAGAAGGTCTTGGCGGTGGGAGATCAACGCGGGACGATTTATTGATGGTGCCAGATAAAGATGTGGAAAGAAGAAAACAACAGAAGAGTGCAAAGTACGATGGATTACAATCAGGAGATTACCGAATTGATGGGTCATGCCACGGAGGGAATCTCCCCATCACTCAGCAAGAACATGGCTATTTGATCTGCCTTGTTCCCCCATTTGACCGACGTCACACTCCGTTCACCTCCAACTCTGACATCACCCTGCACCAACCCTCGGCCGTTGAATCCCCGTCCCAACAGGCAGGTATCAACCTCATTCTTGCGACAGAAGATACATTCGAGTCCTGCGATTACTGCCCACCATGGGGAAGTATATCCTGGCCGTCAACGCCGGCTCGTCGTCCGTCAAAGTCACCTTCTATACCTTTGAAAATCCCCCGCAAGCTATCGCCAATGCGCAGGTCTCGGGCATCACAGCCCCGCCACCCACGCTTAAATACCAGCGTGGCCCGGTGAAAATGAAGGAGGAGCTGAAGGAGAAGCTCAATACTCCACAGGATGCATTCAAGTATATCCTACAGCGCTGCTTCAATGATCCCGAGCTCTCCGAAGTAGCCAGCGACCGCGATCTGGCCTACATCTGTCACCGAGTCGTGCATGGTGGGGACTACCACGAGGCTGTCAAGATCAACGACGAGACACTCCATCATCTGGAGGCATTGGAGGATTTGGCACCGCTGTAGGTGGAAAGAAGGGGCCAGCGAGAGCAAGAACAGTCCCAGACTAACCAACTCGATCGCATTGCAATAGACACAATTTCTCCGCTCTGGAAATCGTGCGCCTGTGCAAAAAAGAACTCCCGAGTGTGACCAGTATCACCTACTTTGACTCGGCCTTCCACCAAACCCTTCCTGACTACGTGAGGACATATCCCATCAATCAGGAGATAGCCAAGGCAAATGGATTGCGGAAGTATGGCTTCCACGGAATCAGTTACTCCTTCATTCTGCGCTCAGTCGCTCAGTTCTTGGGCAAACCCCAAGAGCAGACCAACATCATTGCGATGCATATCGGAAGTGGAGCATCGATGTGTGCTATCAAGGAAGGCAAATCAATTGATACTACGTGAGCGTGGTCTCGTAATGGTGGGCTCGACTGGTGCTGACGGATCTACTAGCATGGGCCTGACACCATTGGCAGGACTGCCAGGCGCGACACGCAGCGGCGATATTGACCCTTCGTGAGTCCATGTCAGTTCCAACTATGGGGAGACAAGATGCTGACCTCGTACGAATAGCCTGGTGTTCCACTACACTAGCGAAGCCGGGAAATTGAGCCCGGGTAGCACCAAGGAAATGCACATCAGCACGGTAATTCAATGCCATGGGCCTGCTTCCCCCACTACAATGGCTAACTCAAGCATCTTGTCTCACGTTTAGGCAGAAGAAATCCTGAACAAGCAATCCGGCTGGAAGGCTCTAACCGGAACGACCGATTTTTCCAAGATCGCAGTCGAGAAATTCCCCTCCGAAGCCCACAAGCTCGCCTTCGATATCCTTGTGGATCGAATGCTAGGGTACATTGGTAACTACTACGTGAAGCTAGGCGGGCAAGTAGATGCCCTCGTCCTTGCTGGTGGCATCGGCGAGAAGAGCGCACTACTTCGGCGAACGCTGGCCGAAAAGTGCCAGTGCCTGGGCATAGCGATTAATGCGGAGGCTAATGACAAGGGGCCGGAAGATAAAGAGACGGTCAAGGACATCTCCCAGGACGCCGGCAAGGGACCTCGAGTGCTGATCTGCCAGACCAATGAGCAGGTGAGTCTTGGCATTGAGAGTGGCGGGGGAGGGAGCTGAGGGGTGTTTTCTGATATATACTAACGAGTCATCAATAGTTTGAGATGGCATACCACACCGTTAAATCGCAACTTTGAGAGCAATCGAGTTGAAAGGCTTGATGAGCAAGGCTGGCTACAGAATACAGCGACCGAAATTGGTCCTGTACATAATTCCAAATCAGATGTGATAGGTGTGGGTGACGAAAGTACCAAAGCAGAAAGTTGACGATGAGACACGAATCATGCGACGAGTACTCCGTATATGGGACCAGAATGCGTCGACCCTAATCTCATAAAGGATCGATTGAGTTTCAAGACTTGGGGTCAATCACGCATGGTCAATTAGTACGCGACAACGACCTTTTGCTCGATATTCTGTAAATAGCCATGATTCATTCCAACCTGTCCATTCCAGCCCTCCCAAATGAACAAGGTTCCTGCATACCAACATCTTCCTTCCACAAATCAGGCGAGTGAACAGAAAGCCAAAGCGGTCGGCTTAGGCTTTGTTTCTTGGGATTGGACAAAAAAAAAAAAAATTGGAATGATGTGATGCATCATCTGGACCCAGACAGTCGGAAACGACAGCTTGCATCGGGGGGAATCCCCTTACCCGATCCCCGATCCCCAACACTCAGGTAGGTTTGGTGATCCCCTAGCATAATGCACGATGGGGGAAAGGGGGGAAAGAGTGTGAGAGATTACGATCAAGTCTTCAAGGATACAAAATAAAGTACTGTACTTTCGGATGTCTGTAGGGACTGAACTGGAGACGATCGGTCGGGTCTGGATGTTCGGGATGGCCGATCTGTAGGATGAACGATAGAGGTACGAGGGAGCTAGGTCTGATGAGAGTCACGTCCGGTAGACATGTTTGATATCACATCTGATGTCCGATTCCTGTATACCTCACCTGATTTACAATAGAAGTGATGCTGTTAACTAGATGATGGAGTAGTCGATCCGTGCACTACACATATCAAATCAAGGCCTTGTGGCTGAGCAAAGCTGAAGAATTGGGAAGCCAGGTACCATGCAGGTGTACTCCATTTTCAGTAATTTGTGCCCTATACAGAAATCTACTGAAATTGACCCTACAGCCTACGCAAAGTGTCATGCTTGGTACTTCCGCATAGTCTCCGGACAACCGGACAGACAGACAAGTCGACGACGGTGGCAACCAGTGTGTCATAGTACTCCGTACAGGCGTCATGTACGGGGTTGATGCGATTTGATCTTCATGATCTGGTGATGCATCTGCTATGTCGGTGGCTGGCAGTAGTACATCATAATGTACGGAGTATTGTTTCCAAGTCCAGGGGACTCCCAAGTCCCAACCTCCCAGCCTCCCGCCATCTCGCAGGATCTCCACTGCCCGACCCGAATCCGTGCAAATGGTCAAGTTAGGGTGGCTGGAAGCATTAGCCGTTGGGCTGCAACTGGCCGCGGAAGCTCTATCGAGCTTCCGGGGCTCCAAGAGGCGTTTTCAGTGGGGCTTTTTGGCGTGCAGGTCCATCATTTGCATAATCATTGTTTTGTGGATAAGGCCCGATCTATCTCAAGTCACTGACATCTGTGAAATTCAAGGGCGCTGCAGCTGTGAGGAAGATGCAAAGCTGCAAAGGAGATATGATGCCGGCATAAGCACCTCATACAATCCACGATTCCTTAAACCCGCCTCCAGGTAGGAGTGGCAGACCCGACAGGGAGGAAAAGCAGGATGATCGTACCCGACACAATGGACGCTGGGGCAGTGGAGGCTGGCGATCGTCATCTATCTGTTTTACTTTTTTCGGTTCTTTTTCTCCTGCATCGGTGTATCCAGATCGTGTCACCTGCAAGTTAATCGATCGTTGGGCCAGCGAAGGAGAAGGTTGAGATTAAGAGGTTCAGATTGAGGCTGAGGCTTTTGGTTCCTGAAAGGACAACCAATCCAAAACCTCTACCGGGTTGTTCTGGATGTCTTCCAGGTGGTCTATCTCAGTAATCCATTCTTTCATTTCATTTCCCACCATTGATTTGCGGGAATCGCCGTGGTGCGGTTTCCCGATGATCAACCCGTGGCGACACAAAGATCCTTGACGATATCCTCTAATGGAAAAGGGGCCGGCCGACTCCATCGAGGACAAAGCAATGAGCTGGCTAGGAACTGCTCTAGATTTTTCGGTTTCCCGTTATAGATCAAACAGTCATACTTATACTGTAGGGCGTTGAATCGCCAGAGACGAAGGCCACGGGGCTCCATTATTGCGGGTGATTGCAGCTTCACTTCACGATCGTGTTATGCTTGCTGAGGGACTAAGTAGGGCCTAACGAGAAAAGTAATAGTCGCTATAGCTAATGATAGCAGTGTATTATCCACTGCGGAGTCCGGCGTACGGCGGAATACGCTCCAGACCCAACTGGACTTAACTTCGTGGACTTTGGTGGGTACCTGGTAACCGCTAGAAGGAGAGAGACTCCATATTGTATGGATACAGTCAAATGGATCATTCCCACTATGTTCCAGAAGGCTTCTTTATATGGAGCCCCAATCTTCTAGGGAAAGGCTCAGAATAATGAGAATTCTGTATCTACCTCCTCACCTGCCTAAGAAGCACACACTAGGATCGGCCGGCTTGGTTCCGCGCAAGCTTAGCGCCCTGTTGTCTGGGACCTGCCACTTATCCTATTCAGCGTAGACCAACAGCCAGGCGTGTTACTGTTGGGACCAACAAAGACGTAGGCTGGGCTGGCTGAAAAAGTGGTCCACGACACAATGAAAACGGCCGCCTCAGTTTTCATTTTTGAGATTGACACATCGATCGGCGGATGTCAAGAGAGAACAAAGAATGTCTGCCCTAGCTAGTGGTACGGCGTACTTTTGACAAAGTACCGGATATTGGACAATTGGGAGGCTTTTCCTGATTTGCGATTGACTACAGTACTGTACATGAGATCGTCCACCTCCATAAATCACCCCCTGCTTTTATGGTAGAGACGATCGTGCTGCAAGGCGGCTATTAATTGTCCACAGTTAATGCGACCGGCTGGCTTTTCCGCAATACAATCTCCTCCCCGATCCCTGCTCCTGCATCGCGCCACTCTGTAGGTATACTGCAGGCGCGCGCACGGTACTTGGGCGCCAGCGGCACTGCGGTAGATGGATGCGTCCTGCGGAAAATTCTTGATCGGGGAAATTTGATATGCACGGAGTACAATGGGGAACAGATTACGGAGTACAGAATGTACATATGTACGAGATGCAAGTAGTGGAAGTGTAGATCATGTTCAATATCAACATTTTAGGCACCAAGTACCTTTGCCATGGACTATATTAACTATTGACTATTTACAATTTACTCCTTACTATATGGAGTAACATGGGCTGGAACAGCCGAGGCATCGTCTAAACCTTGTGCCCTGCATTCAACTCCGTCCGGCTATGGGGTTCAAAAAGCGTTCATGCAATCCAGCTAAACCTTGTTTTCGCGGGAGAACTAATGCATCGAGCCGCAGTCTGGAGACGCGTTTCTCAGGTACCCGATGTGGCGACTGGCGAGCTCACATCTGACTGGATCAGGCTCGGATGGAGAAAAACAGTCCTGAAATTAGGAAGCTGTTGTACCTGATGGAAAATCCTGGTTGATGCAGGGCAAAATAGTGACTTAGCCTACACTCCAAGACAAGCTCCTCTGTCTATACATGCAATTCCCGTAGATTTTCCATTAGACATTTTCTAAGGCACCGATTTCCCTATCCTTAATTAGTATTGACCGATCATTCTGTAACCACTTTACAGACTAGCCTAACCACTAGTACACACATTCCATGGGGACGGCACAGGGTACTCAACGGGGAAGACGGAGTCAGAGGCCGGCGCGGACGACGGCGGACATCGACGGGGCCATGAACCGCGATTAAACCAATCGCCAGTCTTTTGATGGGGTTGTGAGGCGATGAAGAGGGTCGCTGGGTAAGTGGGCGAGTTCTTAGCAGTGGTTTTCTCTTGTTCTCCCGTTTCTAGCGCCATTCTAGCTGTAAAAGAAACGGGGCCTACCCGATGCGATGGAGCCAGTTGCCGGCTCCACCAAGAAGGAAAAGGAAGCTCGTTTCCCTGACAGTCAACTCCGTCTCCTTTTTTGGGTGATATTCCCCCGGCGGACCAGCGACTCCATCCGGAGAGAGGATTCACTTACAGGACGTAGATGATCATGTAGCAGCCTAGCTGGTTAATTTCTATACCCTGCATACAATATTATAGAGTCTTCTTTCTCTTACCCTTGCCTAATAATGAGGGCGATGATCGTTCATTGTGAGGAGGTGCAAGGCCGATGAATCACGAATAGACCAATAAAGAAAAAGAGGATAGTCACTCGATAGAACGACACGAGATGCGTACCATCACAACCCAAAAGAGAGACCATCGACCTATAGACGCGAATAGTAGATATGGAGCCGAAGTTTCTTCTGCCCGTGTTTCGTCTCGATCTCGCTAACGGCGCCGGGGGATATTCCGCAGTACAGTAGATCCCCAGTCTCGATTTCAACAATAATTATTAAACATTAATAAAGAACCGGTAGAAAACACCAGGATTAGACACGCGATATTGACTCGATGGTGAGCAATACGGAGTATACTTGAGCATAGCCGTCGTTTGTGTTCCCCCCTAATTTCATCCTTAGCGTGCTGGGGACGGACGGCTGAAACAAGCTTACGAACCAATGGAGCAGGGTTGTTGGGGACACCTGGCATGTCAGGAAATGGGGTGGAAACTATAATAGTGAACACTGAACAGCATCGTACAGAAGGAGCTGTGGCTGGATTAGGGAGCCACTCACGCGGCTCCAGTGTGGCGAAAGTCTAGAGCTGACGCAAGAAGAGCGAGATTTGTCCTTAAAATACATGGGTATAATATTTGAATGCCTGCTTTATTCTTATACGTCAGTACGGACTACGGAGTATAACCGAGGAATTGACAGGGATTTATGGGGGTGGAGCTGGGCTATGGAACTGTTTTCTGCAGTTCTGTTTACAGTAGGGTGTTTACAGAGAAAGAAGGAGTCCAGAATGTTCTCATGGGGAATTTCTCTCAAAGAGGAACAGAGAAACTTAAAGGACGGAGTACGTCAGTGACGTACGGCGTACAGCAATACGGCAGTATACTAAACTTAATAGACTTCTTTTTGATGTACAATCTATTGATGTTCTGCATCTACGCCCTACGGCACCAGAGAGACGGAGGACGGAGTACATACGTGAATGATGATGACAGTACTCCGTACATGTAGTCTGTACAGCTCTCGTACTTAATTTACGGACCTAAACTCCGTCCATACCTACGGATTAATGGGGGGAGTCCGTCCCAAACCCCCGGGAGACAGTAGAAAGGCTAGAAGGCGAAAAGAATGTTCATACGTAACCGAGACCGGGAGTGGGCGCGCTAGGGCTCCTGATTTGGCTTTTGCATCAACGCGCCCGTAAATAATGATGGAGCCTTCGGTCTCCTGTAGCGCCCCGGGGGTCCACCCCCTATGATGGAGCCCCCTCGACGCCCCCAACAGGATCGGGTAGATGAGTTACTTGATCGATCAGTTGACACATACACGGCGCTTCCCGAGAGACCAGAAACACAACCAACAGAGCGATCAAGTTGGTGATAGGCAGACAGAAGCAAGAAGTGATGATGAGACAAAGGAACAGTAGTTTTTCGGGAGTAGTGGGAAAATCAACAGGGGGAGGAAGGAATCGGATCACGATTGGTGTCGTGTAAAGAGGATGTCTGTGACAGGATTCCACTAGAGAAATTGGTCACTGGGCTTTCACTGGCTTCTCGGGAAAGGAGTCACGGAAGGGAAATGAATGGCGATGGAATAGAGTCCAGAGCAAGGCTACCCGAAACAAATAGCCTTCTTAGTTCAGTAGAAGTCTGACTTTCATAATCATTATTATAATGATTTGGAACTTTCATTCAGTCTCTTCTGACTCATGACTGGTAGGAAACAGAAAGCGTGATTACGCGGAGGACTGCTTGAGAAACCGAATTGTCTGGTCTTGATTACTGTTTCTGTTAGGTTGGGATGAGGCTGTTGGCTTAGGTTGGTGGTGACTCCGTTGTTAGTGTGTTGGTGTTGGCTAGGAGACAATGGGATGATATCCTTGATGAACGAAAATAAAATCAAAAGCTGAGAAAAAAACATGAGAAACCTAGGCATCATATGTCAAATGTCTAGGGAGTGTGCTCCGTACTTGTTGACCCCTGGCAATAGGGTTGCTAGAAAAGCTAGTTTCCGAGTCTCCTTGAGGTGGCTAGTACAGTTGTAGTTAGTAAATGAATCCATCTTGCCGATGGAGCCCGACCACGCGAGAAGTCGCGACGATGTCCAGTTCGGATGGATCCGTTTTTTCCTGTTCCTGCGGCTGTTTTCCTTCTCCCCGTCTCCACTTCTACCTAAAGAGCTGCCCGGAGATTCGGTTCCTAGCTTCCATTAGTGGAGAGCTCGTCTGGGTCTTCTGGATTGATACATAAAAGACCGATTTGAAAAATCGAAACGAAAAAAAAAGAAAAATAAAGGGTACTGCATAGTACTTTGTTTTCCGTAGCCACCTTCTATCCGCGGCAGATGGTGGTAGGGATAAACAAAGAAAGACAGACTCCTAGATAGATCCAAGAGATAGTTGTGATGGATCAAAGTTTTAGTTTTTGTTGAATCTGTTGGATTCTGATTGATAGCAAAAATCAGGCTCCGATCGGCCCTGGCACTACTGCAACACTACTGGGGATTAGCAGAACGTTAGAGAAGACAGAAAAAAAAAAAAGGGGCGCTTGGTTGGGTTCCTGTTCCCCGGGACCAGGGACGGGAGAGCCGCTTGGTGCTAAACAAAGAATTATGGAGCCCATAAGCTTATGATTTCACTAGAAAATAAATACTGTGAAACCCCTAGGGGTTAAATAATACAAAAGGGAAAGAAATTCGATCATTAATTATTTTAGATTATTTTCGGTAATTTTGATTTATTGATTTCTGGATCGTCCCTTTTTCTTTTCTAACTGTACTTAGTGTCCTAGAACAGCCCAATAGAATAATCAGAAAATTAGTCCTCCCATGTCCTGATAAAAATTCCAGAAAAGAAAATAGGAAAAAAAGGAAACAAAAGAAGATCATCCTTGTGCTTTCACTCAGAGCCCTTTATCCTATATCTACGCAATCGATTCCCTCTCCCCCTTAGTGGAATTTCTTATTTACCATTGAATCTGTCCTCTTCATAGAGTCGACATACCTAATCTCTATCATCCTCCTATCCTCATCACTCCTCCTATCCGCCGACGCAATCTCAACCACATCCTGCGCAAAATCAAGAAAAAAAAAACAAAGAAACGTCTCCTATCCCTACAACCCTGCCTTCTCCCTTTTCTCCCTTGCGATACATCGCGTTGATTTTCAACCGGATCTACCGGACCAGACTTCCGCGGCACTTCTCCTTTCCAGGGCCTCCCTTGCCGGCTGAGCTTCATTATCCCTTCTAAAGTTCTGCCCGTTACGTTGGTTCAGATCGCGATTTCTATGACCTTGATGCTGCAGCCACCCTCGCGCTTATCATTTTGAGAAATATCTGATTTGGTTCCCAACTTTTGTTTTTTTTCCCTGGGACTTTGTTTCTCTGATTTGCGATTCGGTCCTTTGGTACAAACCAAATAAAAAGCAACCAAGAGCGACGACCTGTCGAACTTTCCCTTCCGCCGCTGCCACATCTATTTTTCTCTCTATCGTCTCCACGCCCTTTCCTATTTGTCGGGTCTGTGTCGTCACATTCCTGCCCTACAGTCTGCTGGTGCCCGCATTATTCCAGTTGGCCATCTTTAAAAAGGACCCTCTGCTCCGATCTTGACTGCATCCACATCCACCGGCCTGCGCCATCCGTCGCCATCTAGAACACCTACGTCTTTTTTTGACCCTTGAATTTTCCTGACCGCTTCGGGGAGGTGGATTGGGACTTTCGTTTGCCTCGGTGGTGAATTTCCCCTGGTCGAGAAACTACTATATAAGAATCGTTCGTGGTGGTGTTTACTTGGTAAGTTTTTTTAATCCTCATTCTTGAGATCCCTGCGCGGTGCAACCCCAATTCCAAGCCTCCCTTATTTGTCGCAACTTTCCCCTCGACTACTCTTGTCTTCAACAACCACCAATCTAACAATATGATTGCCTCTGCAGATCTCAACATGATTCTCCGAGATTTGTCTGCTTGCAACATGGGTCGCGGCGCCTATGATACAACCGGCGTGAAGAAGCCTGGCGCGCCTCCACCACCTCCGAAATAAACCAACCCTCTCTCTACGATACCCTCGACCCATATTCATTTCTATACTCCCGCGCTGGCGGTAATCGCTTCTGGAATTTGCTTTTTTCTCTGGCGCATTCTCGGAAGGGTGGAGTTTCTTGACGCTTCAATGTTTGGCGTTTTATCTCTTCTTTCGGTCAGTCCGGTTCTTTTGCCTGCCTCATCTCGGGCACCAATAACTAACAGCTCATGCAGACACCTGTAACATTATCTCACTCCGTCGAATCATTTTTTTTGGCATTTTCGGTCATCATGCTAGTCTATTCGCCTACTGGCCTTGCGCGACCCTATATACCCTTTTTAATTTCCGTTCTCTCTCTGCATCGGTTTCGGATTTTTCAGCGTCGACGCTTCTTCTCGCCTTGTACTTCCTTGTCTTCGCATGTGCGCCTGATACCTAATCTCGGATCCTCGACCTACCTCTTCTACGCTTCCGCCTCACCTCCGCCTTCTCTTCTTCCCGCCACACACGAGTCCCACGGGCTCTCCGATAACATGCACCTCATCCGGTCGATCTCTCAAAAAGTGTCTTTTTATCCTTGTTATTTCTTTTGTCTTCGTGGTTTTCTGAATTTCTGTCTTTTATTAACTCTCGGCGTTATGGCATAGACGGGACGGAACTTGTTGCATGGGATGCATGGGCTGATACCAGAAGAACCTAGACCTTCGACCTCGCGGTCAATACCACGTTTTTGCTGATTCTACTTTCTTGGAGGACACAGTGCCTTTGCATTTAGCCTCTTCCTGGACTTGTATTGTATGTTTATTCTGATGTTGGATGTCTGTACAATATTTTTTTGCGCACGGTTGGGAAAGACAATTGCATACCCCTCCTGGTTGTCTTTCTACTTCTGCTTTCCCCGGTCTAGACCCATCGAGTAGTCCGATCTCCAAAAGATCAGGACCGGTTCTCGTCGGCTCACACCTGTCGTGTCGCTCGGGTTTGACAGGTGCACCAGGCGGGATGAGCACGAAGCGTCGGGCAGATTTGCTTGAGGACCGACGTCGAGCTAGGAACCGCCAGTCTGGTTTTTGACGCGGATCCCTGTCGGTACATCGGCAGATGGGTCCCGGGCCTGATGGGTGGAATTTTGCTGGCGCTCGACATCACCCCGCATATTGGTTGGGCACAAGTCTCTTCCATTGTGGTCAGGAACGAGCTCTGGAAATATGCTGTCGTGCCTTGCCCACTAATTCAATGAGTATAGAAGCAAGTCAGTTCTGCCTCGAATGCCAGATCTTCTCTGATTCTCACCTGATTCAGCTTCGTGGCGCTTGTTTTGAATTTACCATGTCTCGCTACGGAGTACTTAGCCAGATATCACACTAATGCAGTAACACATGCTAGAGGCGTAGGTGCGCATGGGCTTGGTCTGAGAAAATGATTCGACATAAATACGACGCACTTAGATCAATATTGGAAACTCTGATGGGAATCTCGTCCTCGCAATGAATTAATGGCTAATTCAATTAGCCTCGTCATTGAAAATCTTTCGGAAGATATGTGACAAATTCTTTTGTCCTTGATAACCGGTTTAAAGGCGCTTTATTAATGTACACTCGCAGTGTGGTTTAACGTCATCCACTGGCCTACTGCAGACTGATAAGATCCTGTGTGACGTCCTTCAAGAGGCTTTTTGTGGCATTCCGAGTTGAAGAATGTGGGAATAGGAAGACCTTGATGAGAGTCAGAAGATCCAAGGTGACACCACAGAGCCTGGAATGACTCGATTAGATTCGGCCATTCTCGTCAAATCAACCACTTCTACGGGAAATGATAAGGCCCGGCCCGGAACACTTTAATTCATGAGGACAATTCCACATGCAACTCGTAATAGTTATCGTCGATAATCCCTACTGAGTAATTTGAGCATCGCGTGGTATTGATAATACCAGTTAGCCTAGGCACTATCTCAGGATCAAATAAGTTTGAGCATTGACTCAGGACCAAGGCCACAAAGTTGGTTTCGGGGGCTGTCCAGCTTCACAATGTGATTCTCAATTTGACGCATGCTATGAAGGGACTTGAGCCCAGCAGATGTATTCACTCTGGGAATTTCATGAATATTCCATCCTTGAATGGAAAAGGTTGTCCTCATATGAAGCCAATAAAAGAGAGGGTCAACCGAGACATGGATGCCGCGAGTGCAGACATAGCCACCCAAACAGCTAAACTCATTTCTCCATGCCAGGATTCTGGCCCTGACTTGAATCGAATTAATTGTTGCTCTATTGCATAAGATCCTCATGCAGGTACACCGCCTGTTCATGAGTAGTATGGCTACATTACCCAGTTGATAAAGATATATTTCATCGGCTGGTCGCAAGTCAGACACTAATTCAAGCGGGGGATACTACGACTTCTAGATAGTTGTAGTATATAAATATGAAACAGTCACATATCCCTGTTCCCAGTGATACTTTTAGTGTACGTCAATCTTAAAGAGGGTATAGATATTCATTGAGCATGCCCTGTTGGGGCTATATCGACCTATCCGCCATGGCTGGGTGGGAGATGAGAAGCCAGACAGGGGCGTATCGATTCCTGATCTTGCTTAAAAGAGCCTCGGTTTACTCTGTATGATCCAGAATCAGCAAAAAAAGGTAATAGTTTGGTATGTAAAGTGAATATCAAGATTATTTCGGAAAGTATATATACAAGGGCATGGGTTATGTGCCTGAGATCTCCTCTACGATATCAGCCAAACTGAAACAAAGAAGCCGACAAGAGAATCCTATCAGTCCCAATATAGAAGTTCTTCCGTGGATAGATCCATACAAAGCTGGCAGGGTCGTTGACACGAGGAGTTTAAGCCTGGACGCAATCAAGTTGTATCACTAGCCCGCCGATGTGTGCTGCATCGAGCAAGGATCATAGTGCAAGGCATCTAGGATTAGCATTTGCTATTTAGAAATTGACCTGATTTGGGCAATAGCCTCTATTGTGGAAAAGGTGAGTAAACAATCCGGAGTGACTTCAGAACCAGATCTATATGACGGTACCTTTGGCTTTGTAGAGCCCCGTGACTGCCGTGGCCTCCTTCCACGCTAATCCATATTGGGACAACCGCCATCATCATCGACCTCCACCTCCAACACTCCCAGCTTCCCCCGTGGATTACGATATCTTTCTTCCTCTCATCTCGCTCACACGGACAGCGGAAAGACTCGTGTTCCCGTTTCAATCTCACATTTGGTGTTTCTGCCTACACCGCCGCGACCAAAACCGAGCCTGCCAGCTCATCCTTCTGCCTGATCGCCCGATTACTTCAACAGGCGTCGCTCCCTGCACGACGGCCTAACCCGCAGTCTGCTTCAACATCATCACACATAATTTCACCATATCAGTCATGTCCGAGTCAGCTAGTGCGAATGCGCCGAAGCCGAGCAGCAGCGTCAAGCTAGTCCTGCTCGGCGAGGCCGCAGTTGGCAAGGTACACTTGTTCTTAGACCGTGTGTTACACTGGAACTAATGGCTGACCGCGATTTCTCTCTGCTTACAGTCCTCGCTCGTCCTTCGGTTCGTCAACAACGACTTCCAAGAGAACAAGGAGCCAACGATCGGCGGTAAGGAGTTTTCCCACCCCCAATGAGCTCTTGGGCTCCGAGATGAGAGCGACTATACCCCTGCTTGTCTACCACTTTATGCGAATGGAGGTCTTGCCGGGTCACACAAGAGGATGATACCTTAGATGAGATATTAGATCAGAGAATGCAACGTCTGGCAGTGATGGTACAGTGTGCTAACGTCATATTTTAGCCGCCTTCCTGACACAGAAATGCACTCTCCCTACGCGAACAATTAAGTTCGAGATCTGGGATACGGCCGGCCAGGAACGTTTCGCCTCCCTCGCACCAATGTACTACCGCAATGCGCAAGCCGCCCTTGTCGTTTACGATGTCACCAAGCCGTCATCGCTGACAAAAGCGAAGCACTGGGTTGCCGAGTTGCAGCGCCAGGCTAGCCCCGGAATTGTTATCGCCCTTGTCGGCAACAAGCTGGACTTGACCAACGATGGAGGCGATGCTGCCGGAGCCTCGGCCGCTCCCCAGGTTGAGTCCGAGTCGGCGGGACAAGACGGAGAGGAGGGAGCTGGCGAGGAGGCCGAGGGGCAGCTTCCTGCCTCAGGCGACGCCCGGAAAGTGTCGACTCGGGAAGCAAGCACATACGCCGATGAGGAGGGACTGCTGTTCTTCGAGACCAGTGCGAAGATTGGTACTAATGTTGTGGAAGTCTTCACGGCTATTGCCAACGCCATTCCGGAGAGCAGCCTGAAGACCGGCCGTGGTGCTGCAGGTGCCGGACAGACTGCGCTGGGAAGCCGATCAGGCGAGGATTCTCGAGTGAATCTAGGAGATCGGAACGCGGCGACGGCCAAGGAGGGCTGCGCTTGTTGATCCATGAGAGATCGTGGTTCTTTTTTCTTGTCTTGCAATTTCATGGGTCCAGGCGTCTCCTTCCTTTGCGTTCCTTGATCTGTATTGCTCATTCTGGCAGTACATCCTGACTATCTGCCCTTGTGCTTATATACCTCGCCTTGCCATGCGTGCCTCCTAGTTTTCGCAATGTTAGAATTGTAAATTGCCCGTTTCATCAACTCCTGTACACTTGTATGAAGCCCGCGCAGCCAATTAGAAGCCAGCCAAGGACCAGCCGTGTCACGGGACCACTAAATCACGGGACCATCGAACCCCCCGAAAAGAAGCCCAAAACGAGCCCGGCCCACTAAACCCAATTAGGCACTAGCGCAGTCTAAGCGAAGCCGGCGATCCCACAGCAAATTCACCAACTCTTTGGACTGTGTGAATCACTCCCCTCCGCCGACCTCAACCCAGCACCTTCGCAGCACTCCGTCGCTCGCAATCATGGCTGCCATCAACAAGATTGCCACCAACTCGCCCTCCCGGCAGAACCCCTCCGAGCTGGAGACCGCGATTGCCGGTGCTCTGTTCGACCTCGAGAGCAACACTCAGGACCTGAAGGCCTCCCTTCGCCCCCTGCAGTTCGTCTCTGCCCGTGAGGTAAGAATTGCACTCTCGCCCGACAATCAGAACCTCCAGAAATTGCGCCGAAGGAATTCCATTGTGCGGTGATCAGTTATCGAAACAAGAGATGGAAATTCGCGAACATTTGTGGACATATATCAAATTACGACTTGGGATGCCGCACAACATGTTTGAGTGGGAATTGATATTCAAAAATATGGAAACGATCACCGGCAAAGGAATTCTTCGACGTCGACTCCGGAGCGCATCGAATTTTTGCAATTTGTGTGCGCGAACTTTTGACGGAACCGAAATACTAACATGTACTTTCGCTATCAGGTCGAGGTCGGCCACGGCAAGAAGGCCATCGTTGTCTTCGTCCCCGTCCCCCTCCTGCAGAGCTTCCACAAGATCCAGCAGCGGTAAGACGGATACCCCCCTAGAGCATCGACCATTGATCTCTTCCCCGCGATTCGAAAAAAGACAGTGGGGCTAACAGACATTTTTTCTTTCGACAGCCTGACCCGCGAGCTGGAGAAGAAGTTCTCTGACCGCCACGTCCTCTTCGTTGCTCAGCGCCGCATTCTGTCCCGCCCCAAGCGCTCCGTCAACTCCCGCACCAACCAGACCCAGAAGCGTCCCCGTTCCCGCACTCTGACCGCTGTCCACGAGAACATCCTCGCTGACCTTGTCTACCCCGTCGAGATCGTCGGCAAGCGCACCCGCACCAAGGAGGATGGCTCCAAGACCCTCAAGGTCGTTCTGGACGAGAAGGAGAAGGGTGGTGTTGACCACCGCCTCGATGCCTACGGCGAGGTCTACCGTCGGTTGACCGGCCGTGCTGTCGTGTTCGAGTTCCCCCAGAGCGGCGCCGAGTACTAAGCATGTGCTGTGTATGGAGTGGGATGAAAAAAGAGGAGATATCGGTGTATTTTGGGAATTTGCTTGTTTCTAGGTCTGAAACTCACTAGATTCAAGGAGAGAGCATGATGGGTGAAAGACCAAAAAATGCATTCACGGGTTTTCTTTGAGTTATGTTGCCTCCCCCCATTGACTTGTGCATGGTTCTTTTCTAGTCCTCCGGCTCTCAATTTCCTCGGTGCGAGGTAACGGGAGCTGAATTTCCCATTCAGGCCGTGTTTCTCTCTTAATGAAGATGGGATGGGATATGTGATAACATTCCAATGGATTTTTTCCGACTTTTCAACCAAAGTGCGCCTGTAGTTTGGATATCGAAAGTATCCTGTATTCGGGAGCGTTGTACATGCGAAGTAGTAGTAGTAGAAACGGCAACTCCAGGGAGAAGGCATACAGTACATGTTTCATTGTACAATAAAGATAACAAAGATAACTGACGTATGTGCAACAAGATAACATGGAACACTTTAGGGGGTATGGTTAAGGATTATATGAACAAGACCAGCACTCCTCCCCATCTATCTACAAAGAGGCTTGGATCCTTCCAACTCCCAGAACCATCCAGTAAGCCAATTCGCGAGCCACCAGGTCATCTGGCTTCGAAGCCTTCCCGACATTCTGCTGCTCAAGCTGTGCCTCCGCATCCCATTCCATATGCACAAACACGGGGATCTCGAGTACATCCTCATCCTTCTGGAATGTCGCCGCGATATCAGTATTACCTGCTTGGCCATCTTCTGCCTGAGAACCAGGCAATGTCCCTGGAACCACTTCCAACACAACCGTAGTCCAATTTCGGCCCTTTTCCCAGACTTTTCCGGCCTCGGGAACCTTCTCGCCGCCACGCATGCCTGTGATCCGATCACTGAGCGGTGCGGTCGCATTCTGCAATGCCTCATCCCATACGTCGCTGTTGGCGCCGATTTCGAACTGTGGACAGAGCACAGTAACCTTTGTTGCCACAATACCTGGCGTCACGGAGGGCGTAGCAAGTGTGATGCGAACCGGGTCAAACATGTGGTTCTTCAGTGTTAGAAGGACGTGATATGGCCGAAGCGGGGAAAGTGCATTCAGATCTGGGGCCGGAGCCAGGCCTGAGATCGAGGTTGCTGAAGGCTGGGCAAGAGGGCGTAGAGTCGGGAGGGGGATATAGCTCAACGCGATGAGGCGGATACGGAAGCGTGTAGACTGCGGCTTGGTTTCGGGTTTCACTAGAATATGCTTGCATGACTTGCAGCGCTTGGCGCGTTTGGTGCGCAGGAGGACGGGAAGTGGGAGAAGTTCGTCCACGAATCGTACATCAGGCGATTGCTCTGTCCGCTGGCTGAGTGATGCGACGCCATCCCAGCCGCAATCTGGGGAAGCGATGCGCTCGACTAGTGCCGAATCAGCATCCCCCGAGGCAATACGGAGACCCTCGCTGGCAGTGAGAGCTTCGCGCATGACCGGCGGCTTGGACTTGGTTTTCTTAGTACCGCCATACAGTCCACTCAGCCGGGAAGAGGAGGCGTAGAGAGACATCAGTCGGTTCAATGCTCCAGGTGAGGAGAATCCAAACTCCGAGCTGAGAGGGTCACTGGGTGAATTCGATGTCTCTGATATCTGTGTACGATAGAAGTTTTTCAAGGCAGCAAACCGAGCTTCTGCGCCAAGATGAGGCGTAGGTGTCTGATCTTCCTTGGAAGTAGATTGCTCTGTATCACGTTCGCTAGGATTGGCTTGCTCGTCAATGGATGCGAAGTTAGACAGAGGCGACTTCAAATCTCCAAAGGCGCGCGATCCCTGTCGCGAACGTGCGTCAAATGCAGGTCCAGTTGTCGAATCGGTCATCTTCTGCAACTGGCTGCGGATATTTGTGGGCTTGTCGAACTTGATGCCAATATCAAGTGTCGTCCATAGGCAGTAACCACACGAGAGCACCCAAGGACCTTGACCACTAGCGTTTCCGGTGACATTTTCAATGGTACTCACAGCCAGCGGGGCTGTACAGACGGGGCAATTGAAGCAGTTTCGCCCGCAACTGGTAGTAGTGCGAGTCAGCAAAAGATTTAGTGGAGAAGCTTCTATAAAGGCTAACATACCGACCACCGTCACTTCGCACCATGCTGCTTGGTGTCTCAAACAGGCAATTAGGACAATACCAGCTCACAATCTCCTCCGTTATGCATCGGGGGCATTTGATCTGGTGGCAGTCCTCGCAGTACAAAAGTTGTTCCGGAGGGTACAAAGAAAAATTAGACCGTGGCGATCGCGGGTCAAATGTCTGCTCTTCATCTTCGTCTTCCTCGTCATCTTTGTCGGCTGATTGTTTCGCATCGTCCTGACCTTCGTTGGCTTCGGTGTCCCGCTCTGGAGGAGGCTTCTGCGGCGATTCCCTAGACCTTCGCTTTCTGGCTGGGTCAGGGACCGGTGTGTCCGCACATGGACAGGAGATATAGGTATATGGAAACGGACGGGACATTGTGTATGCGAAGGTGGGAGATTTTGGTAGTAACGGTGCGAGAAAGGAGTTCGGGACGATCGGTCAATTCATGCTTCGCGCCGACCGGACGATTCGTACGAAGAACAAGGGCCGGGAGCTATGATGCTGTAGCCCGCTGGTCAATGAAATGAGGCTTATCTAGTTCATATGTCAGTCTTTGTACTTGACCTCCAAACCCAGTTTGCTGGCGAGTCGGGCGCAACTCGGAGGAGGGGGGAGCGCGTTAATTGTAGGAACTGACCACGACACAGCTGGAAGGAACTATTCCTCGTTGCTACCTGCAAGGTTGGAAGCTCGGAGTTGAGCTTCCTACGGCCTAGAATAAACAGAGCGACAGAAGTGCAATTCCTGGCGCGGCGTGGAAGTGTGCGCGATCGCGGAGAGGGAGCTGCGGCGGAGGTTCCGCAATCAACAATCGACGTCAGAACAAAATTTAAGACTCGACACCTCCTTCGGCGCCTTCAACTCGACCACTTCGCAGAATGGTCTAGGCCGCTGAACACAAACCCACATTCACTGAGAACATTGACTTTGAGTCAAGCTACAATGATTTCCATTCACACATTTCGCGCCACCTTTTCCCGGCGATGCGTCGCCGCAACCTCCGGCGTCCGAAGCTATGCTAGCCAGACCCCCGGCAATCCCATGATAGAGATCTTCAACCGCAAAGCAAAGCACCTACAGAAAGACCGGGCTGCTCGGAATGTCGAAGAGAGCCGGAAAACGGACTACTTGAAAGATGAAGTTGCGCTGCGCTTATGCGAACGGTTGCTGGTAAGCAATCCCTCGAAAGAAGGGCCTTGGGATTGAAAGACCTAGGAGACAGCTGCTGACATGGGCATGTTCTTCGGTCATTAGGATATCAAGCGCGATTTTCATAGTGTGCTCGATCTAGGCGCAAACAGCTGCAACATCGCACGAGCATTGACTACACCGAACCTCGACATCGCAGTGCCCGAAGGCACTCCATCACCACCACTGGCAGAACGGATTGCGAAGCTGACATGTGTGGAAACATCACATGCGCTGCTGCACCGCGACGAGGAGCTGCCATTCAATAAAGAGATCAACATTCATCGTGATGTGATCCCCGACCTCGAAACACTTCCGTACCAGCCAAATTCATTCGATGCGGTCCTGTCGTCACTATCCATGCACTGGATCAACGACCTGCCGGCATTGCTGGAGCAGGTCAACACTATCCTCAAGCCTGACAGCCCTTTCATTGCAGCAATGTTCGGCGGTGACACTCTTTTCGAGCTCCGGGGATCTCTGCAGCTTGCTGATCTGGAGCGCCGCGGTGGTGTCTCTCCTCACGTATCACCGCTGGTTGACGTGCGAGACGTCGGAAATCTACTGAACCGCGCAGGGTTCAAGATGCTTACCGTCGATGTCGAGGACATCGTGGTGGAGTTCCCTGATAGTTTCGCGCTCATGCAAGACTTGCAGGCTATGGGCGAGAGCAATGCCATCATGCACCGTGAGGCTGGTCCCTTGTCACGGGATGTGTTGTTGGCCAATGAAGCTATCTACAGGGCGATGTATAAGGAGGAGGATGCCCCGGGCATCCCAGCAACCTTCCGCATGATTTACATGATTGGATGGAAGGAAGGCGGCAACCAGCCGCAACCGCTCCAGCGCGGAAGTGGCGAGCTCAATCTCAAGGATATTTTGGGTGGTGGTGATTTCCAAAAGCCATGAGATTTAACAGGACCGCGAAGGAAATAAACGGTTGAAGGGGTTCAACATAATGTCATAGTATATCGATTGTAAAACAACCACGCTGAAAGCAACACACAGAGGAAGATTGTCTACAAAAGAAATGTATGAAATACAATCAAGCCTCTACCAAGACGAACGATAAAGGAGAATTCACCCAGCTGCTTCCACTTAAACCGTCCGGCGGTCAGTCATGACGCGGACAATAGACCCAGTGCCCGTCAACTCCACGAGCTTCTCGTGCCAGTTCAGCAACACACTCATCTGCTGGCCACCACCACCCTCACCCAAGTTCCGGGCCTGGATTTGAGAGAAACCAGTAGCTTGGGGAGAGACGTTCTTGCGAGGGGACTGGGCACCACTGCTGGGGCCGGGCGAGGACATTCCCTTGTAGCTGGTTTAAGTTAGCACATATCTCAGCAAATATGATGCGGGTACTACAAGCGGTCACACTCACATGTACTTCATCAGACAGTCCGCTCGCTCTGACCCGCCATCACCACTGGTAACACCCTCCAGGACACGAGTCATCTCGGCCTGCCGAATACCTTGCAGCACCTCGATCACTGTAGCAAGATGCACCTCCTTAGCGCGGTCGTCGCCGCCCAGCGGCGCAGTATCCAGAACGTGGCGGAGTGCGCCCTCGGTGTCACCACTGCGCAGCAGTTGGCGAACCTGGGAAGCAACATTTGCGGCATCACTGGAGGTCTCGGGCTGAGGCAGCGTGGCAGGGAGGAGGGTCTCCATGGGGAAGTTGACCGACGACTCGGGGTCGAGCTGGTCGACATTGATGGTGCGGTAGTTGATTTGCGACATAATGGCGGGTGCGCTGCGGCTTTTGGTTGTAGAGTACCGATTTTGATCAGCAATGAAAGAGACCGCAATGAATCGAAGAGCCCTGGCCGTAGACTTTGGTGGTTGCTGCGGTCGTGGACTGTTTGGTATGGTGGTGCGGTGGACGGGAAGCGGGGAGATCGGAGGTAAGGGAAGGTACCCGGTGGCACGAGGAGACGATAGACGCGGGAGAAGAGAGGGGGGAGTTGCTCTGTCTACTTCAAGGTGACTAGATGCCGTAGATTGCAAAAGTGTAGTGTCAATTGCCTTGAACAGTCAATAAAGAGGGGGATGGACGGAGCTGCTAAGCACCGCCGCTGTGGGGGGGACGGAGTTTGTTTGCCTCAGGCAGAAACTGCTATTCCGCTGCCTGGTCTCTAATATAAGCAAGTATACTCTTGGGGCATTTTACAAAAAGTTGATGTGCGTATAAACCCATATTTATTGCGTTTTGGAAAATCATACATGACGTGTTTTGCAATGCACTCCCAACTTCTTCATCCATGCAGAATACCAGGTCCGAAACTCGATATTTTGGTGCAGACTAAAACTCAACCATTTTTGTCGATGCCGTTCTCCTCATATACCTGTGAACTATCCGTGCAAATTTGCTGCGACCTCGAATCTGCTTACCATATTTAATAAAGAGAAGTGTAACAGCACAAAATAGTGTTGCTAACGCAGCTAGAATAGTCGACGCCACGTTTGAGCCTAACCATACGAGACCCAAACAATGGAAACATAACTGACATCAGTGAGCGCAGAAACGAGAGAACAGAGAATCCACTGGCTGAATAGCTCAAAGGACTGTCGACTAGATACCCTGCCAGGACTGAGTCGAATTCGTTCTGTTCGGCTGATTCCAAACTCGTGACGAGCAAAGCCAGCCGCAAAGCTCTGTTATGAGTACGAGTTAGCTCGTTCTCTCGGTTGTCAACCTTGTTGGTTGGGTGTTCTTACTCCGGCCGTACTGATCGAAGTCCCATTATAGAGAGTCTGGTCCGCAGGATCCAATGTTTTTTGTCTCGAGTTGTTTGGGCCTTATGTGAAAAAGTTGAAGAAGACAATCAAGCTGTCATCGAACATTTCTCGAAGAAGATGCCAGTTTCGAGAGTGATTCTTATTCCAAGCGGAACCAGCGAATGAACTTCCCATCCGGCGTGTACTCAAGGTCATAAGCACCTAGCAGAGAATGGAGGATTTCTTGACTCGACGGCAAGGATTCAGATGTTGAAGACATATGAGGTTCTTTGCTGCAGTTTCCATACTCGGAAGTACCAAGAGTTTCTTACGAAAGGAGGATATTTCGACTAGGTAGAGCCATAAGAGCTGTATAATTATCACATTCTCCATGCGATGGGCGCGCGAGGTGTTGTCTTCCCATGCCTAATTTTAGGAATGTGCGATTGCGTACCCATTGAATTCTTCACATCTAATATGGATGAAGATAAAGCCCTGGTCATCCTTGGTGACGGCCCACATTGATGACACCGGTCCAATTTTGGTCCTCCAAAAGCTTGAAAACAGCTAGGTTAAACCAGACCCGTGGGAAAACAATAGAACCCCAGGCACAAGCTGCAATAGGCGTAGAGTACATCATATGGAGTGGAGTCCCTGGTGTGAAAAAACAAGCGACAAAGGAGATCTCGTTCTCATATTATGTGAAATATCAACTGAATAACTTATCCAACCAGCCGTTCTTTCCCCCTTGATGGTCGGCCAAGCAAAGGGCCTCGTAAGCGTCAATTTGGCCTTTGAGGCCACCAAGAGATAAATCTGCAGTCCCTGGCCAAACGTATTTTGTCCTAGAGAACAACTTCCAGCCAAGAAGTGTAACGATAAAGAACCCAATCATCCCGTAGTCCAAGAAGAACCACATCACGTCCCATCCACCCGTCAAAAATAGATCGTAACCACCTGCCAGGAGCATGAAGACTGTGCCACCCATCGCAAAGTAACTGGTGTAAGGTTGAAACCGCCCTTTGTAAGGGAGATCATCTCGTGAAATCCCCTGTTTCTGAAGACTTGAGTAGAAGTGGCGGTATGTTACTGCTGTAAAGCAGTAATTAAGCAGTTGGCAACATGTGACAAGGTCGACGAGGTATGTCATCACTACTGCCGAGGAATCGTTGACTTGAAGGAACGCGAGAAGGCAAAATGAAAGAGATACAGCAAGAGCCCAGATTGGGACACCTGCTTTCGTGCATTGCGACAGAAATCGAGGGGCATGGCCTTCAATTGACATCCCGTGCAAGGTACGAGTCGCTGCGAATAGTAAACCGTTACCGGCGCTGAATATAGATGTCATGATAAGTGCATTCACCAGATCAGGGAGGCCGCTAATTTTGAGTCGCTCCATTGCAATGACATAGGGCCTAGTAGTTGATACAAAATTAGCTTTGCTACATCGACCATCGAGACACCAAAACTTACGATGCAGCGCCTGTTCCCGAGCCAGAAATGTCACCTCCGAGAATAGCAAGAAGCGTGGCGTCATTATATGGAATGACTATACCCATGCAAAGGGCCGACCCAACGAAGAATAAAAGGATACGCCAGACAAATGATCGAAAAGCAGGCGGCAGAACCTTTCGTGGAGTCTCGGCCTCGGCTGCCACCATCGAAATGTACTCTGGTCCACAAATTCTGGGAAATCAGCACTGATCGTACAGGAGGAGAAGTCTAGAACTCACGAAAAGCTAGCTTGATAGACACATGACAATATCCCAAGAAACCTCCCTGTGTTTCCAATAGAAAGGTGCTCGACGAATGCTCCAGGGTTATTCCAATATCTGAAGCCGTATCGGTCGTGCAAGGGGTTTCCTCCCACCATTGTGACAAACGTGAAGAAGAATAATCCAATCATCAAAATTACCTTGAAAATCGAAAGATAGAACTCTGCGACTCCAAAGTAACGCACACTGATCATGTTGAGGAGCGCATATAGCACGATCATTGCGACAATAATGGCTTCAACAGGCACCTTGTCCGTCCAGAAAGTAATCATAATGTTCATAGCCACAATCTCGAATGGGACGAGGAATGCCATGTTCAGGAAGAAATTCCATGCCATAGCAAACCCCAGTGCACGATCGACCCACTCGCCCCCGAATCGAATAAAAGGGGAGGGCACGGGAAGATAAGTTACCATCTCGGCAAAGCACTCGTTCACTGCCCACATCACCGAGCCCCATATAAGAAAAGCAATGAAAAGACCTGCAGGTCCACCTTTAGGAAGAGCAGCTCCCATTTGCACATACAAAGCTAGTTGATGCGTTAGATAATGCCATAATAGCTTGCATGCATAAATCTGTGCTCGAGTTACAGAGGCAGGTTTAAACTCACATGTACCGATGGCGCCGCCGATCGCAAAGAGCTGCACCTCTTTACCTCGCAGCTTACGATGCAGGGCCTGAGATCCAGCGTTTCCGTTGGATAAAGTGCCGACGCCAACATTGCTGGCGTTGGAGGGAGACCGGCTATTTGTAGAGGGGAAGGGTGATTGTTTCTCGGGGTCTTTTGTGGTCATCATGTTCGCTTGTTGATGGACTGAAAAATTATCTCATGAACTATATAATCTTTTCGAAAAATTGTAGAAAATGAGAATAAGACTCTGCCCGTGGATCCAGGAAACAGAGTGCTTTTCTATCAATTCTACGTTTATTATTGTCCACGAGCCTTTCTTATCCAGCGAATGGGAAGTAATTGGTGGTTTACTTCTTATTGTAGG
This sequence comes from Penicillium ochrochloron, assembly GCA_022985105.1. Classification (NCBI taxonomy): domain Eukaryota; kingdom Fungi; phylum Ascomycota; class Eurotiomycetes; order Eurotiales; family Aspergillaceae; genus Penicillium; species Penicillium ochrochloron. The sequence continues at coordinate 577,419 of JAAVMA010000007.1, forward strand.
ATACCCCTCAAAGAAATTCAGACCAATGATGACCTCCAAGAAATGCTAATACCTATCCATTAAGCCTCAAGTTGATGAGATAGGAGTGACAGAGCCATCCAAACAGATAAGGGCAGTCTATCATCTCATCGGAGGCCCCGATAGGGGTAATCTATCTAAGCTATGTGCTTATCATGTTTCTCTTGAGGTCGGCTCACCCGACAAGTGCGGTCTTTGAGAGGCCCCTGCACGACTATCATTGCAATTTTGCGGGGGAGCAGCCACCCTGCCTTAGAACATACTGAGGGAAAGTCAAATTGGATCAGACCGTTGTCTTTCGACACGAAAAAAACAGGATATCCATAGCTTGCGTGAACAGATAGTAGGTGCTGAGTCTATCTTGCGCTCATTCCCATTTAGTATCTATTTAGAAGCTAAAATAGAGCGTAATTATCTTTAATTAAGAAGCAGACCTATAGCAAAAGTGATATCTTTTTTTAAAAAATAGAAGGCAAATGGGGAAGACCGAACGACTTAGGTGAGTATTCACCACGTAAAACCAGTCACCATCATGCCAAAGCCGTAGTTCAAACACTCAAACAAGTGTAGCCTGTTAAAGCACCTCAACCCGTTCTTAAAAAAAAGTCAAAACCCACTCCTGTCAAGCCTAAGACTTGAAGTCACCTTTGCAAAGATATTCCTCGTATTGTAAATGCGGCTGAAACTCAGCAAAGAGAGTTTCCTATGTCCCGACATTAGCAATGTTGTTTTCTCCAAACATGGCGATTGAAATATATCTTACTGGAGTGCTTGCCATCTTGAAGTTGTAAGCGGCCTCTTCATCGCTCACAATCTGCTTCTTGAGGTCTGTCCGGTCGACTAACAGTTGGACTTTGCAGCTTCTTTCCATGAGGCAGAATAGGAATGCCGCTTCATCAACAGTCTCCCCTACAGTCAAGAGGCCATGGTTCATCAAAATCACAGCCTTTCCGTCACCCAAACTTTCAGCAATTCGCTGCCCCTCGGACGCCTCATTCGCAATGCCTCCATAGTTAGAGTACACAGAGTGAGCCTTGTAGAAATAGCAAACATCCTGGTTGATCATTTCGAGAGGCTTTGCGAACGCCGACCAAGCTCGTCCGTGTACCGAGTGTGTGTGGCATATAGCATGCACGTCTTTACGAGATTTATGCACCGCACTGTGGATCTGGAATCCAGCAGCATTGATTGACCCAGCCATATTTCCACCAACCACGTCGCCATCGATAGTCACACAAATCATATCGCTCGCCTTTAACATTCCAAAGTGAACGCCGAGTGGATTGATCCAAAACCGATCTTCGAACTCGGGATCTCTCACACTGATGTGTCCTGAAATTCCTTCCGCATAGCCCTCGCGAGCAAAAACGCGGAATGCACCTGCCATGTGTTGTAGCTGCCATTCGCGCTTCTCGGCATATGAATCAAAGTTGGGAATACCAGGGAGGGCCTTGCCTCTGTGAGCCATAGCCGCCATAGCGTCGATATCTTTGAGCTTCGTTGGCGCAATCGCCACATGAATATCCTGACAAGCGGTTGCCGTAGGAGACATTGTTCAAAGGAGCTACTCAGAGAAGATATGCTTCTTAGAGATAACTATTAGATGATTAAGGAAAAGCAAAGGCGTTGCTGATCACGATTATAAAATCATTCTGAAACCATATACAGAGCCAAGAATCTACACGAAGCATTATAAACTTCTAGATGTGTCACTAAAGTTTATTCTGCCCTTGATTGAATTCCATTTGGTAATCGTCCTTGTCTGGCGGGCTCGTCCGAAATCGGGAGTCCCGCCTACAACCCCGCACGGGGGGAATCCGCCAGCGTGCAGAGGAGGAGATAAGAGGTTCACCATCGACTCGATCTCTAGAACTTCGACTTCGGATCTGCCGATGTCTTTAGCTTTGAACAGGCAAAGCCAATCCTCGCGGTACTTCAACGGTGACCCGACAGCGAGCTTTCCCAAGGGATTCTCCCACACGACCAACTATTGGCAATCCCCTTTGATTGGTCAAGAGGAAGCTCGACCATAACACCATGACTGAGGGTGTCACAAACGGAGGTCAGTCAATATTGCCCATCTAAATGGCCTTCGATACTGACCTGACATTTATAGGCGCTGTCCTACTGTCAAATAACATAGTGATTATCGCTGGGGCAACGTTCCTGATATCTATTCTGTATCGTTTCATCTACCAACCTCTATACGCAAACCCTCTCGGACAGATTCCAGGCTCGAAGCTATATTCTGTGACTAAATGGCGACTCGCGCTTGCTGATTACCACGGGGTTCGGACGCAAACCATTCACTCGTTGCATCGACAATACGGTAACGCAGTGCGCATCGGCCCAAATGAAGTATCCTTCTCCTCTCTAAGTGCCTTGAGAACGATCTATGGCGCTGGATCTGGTTTCGAAAGAACAGTCTTCTATCGGATGTTCGATGCGTATGGACGCCAGAATCTGTTCACCTTTGCCGGAACTAAACAGCACGCTGAGAGGAAGAAGTTACTTGCCCACGCCTACTCGAAGAGTGTGATACTTTCACCCAATGCGATAGCAAGACCATTGATAGAGAAGAATGTGAACAGCTACCTTGAGCTTCTGGAACGTGAAAAAGATGTGGCGGAGGAGATATTCCAGAGTCTACATTGGTTCAGCTTAGACAGCATCACCGGGTTCCTCTACGGAGAGAAATACGGGGGAACACATGCAGTCACTGGCAACAAAGAGCACAGAAAACTTATTGGCGATATTATTGATCCGAGCCGACGAAAGCTTAGCTGGTATGCTACACATCTGAAAAGTTACACAAAGTGGCTTTATACCCGGACTGGAATGATGGAGAGACTTGTCACCAGTCTCGGATTATTGCCGATGGAAAAGCCGGCCACGTACACTGGAATTCGAGCCCACGCACTCCAGTCGTGGACAGATTTTGAGGCCGCGGTCAATGAAAAACCACCATCTCAGGATTTTGCCATTGTCGAAAAGCTTTGGAAACAGAGCAAGCTAGGTAAAGGAAGTCGTCTTGACGGCCTCGATATGGCTTCTGAGCTGGCAGATCATTTCCTCGCCGGCATAGACACCACAAGTGACACACTGATGTTTACGATTTGGGCCCTCTCTCGCGAAGAAAATCGAGAGTATCAAGCTAAATTGATTGACGAGGTCGATAGAATTTCTGAGATGGATTGCAATGATGACGGTAACCCGACTGCGGAAGCTGTGGACAAACTTCCGTATCTGGATGCTGTCATAAAGGAGACCCTTAGACTCTATGCTCCCTTGCCAGCGTCGGAGCCGCGCTCACTGCCAGTTGATACAACAATTGACGGATATTTGATTCCCGCTGGAACAGTTGTGAGCATGTCGCCATATACACTTCATCGAAACCCAGAAGTGTTTCCAGAACCTCTGAAGTTCAAGCCTGAGCGGTGGTTAGGCCAGTGTGGTGATTTGACGGAGATGAAGAAATGGTTCTGGGCATTTTCCAGCGGAGGCCGGATGTGCATTGGCCTGCAGTGAGTTTGATTCCAGCTAAAATTTTCTCGGGGCCAATCTAATGAAATTATCTAGCCTTGCTATGGCAGAAATGACAACATTGCTTGCAGCTATCTACAGACGGTATTCGACTAGTGAGTATGAGCGTCAAAGAGGAACCGGTCCAGTTATCACAAGCCGATTTGAAGTATTCTACGATGAGACTCTCCCGAAAGCTGAGGTGAGAATACAAATTTGCTTGATTTTGGACGTCTCGAGAACTGATTCTCTCTATCTCATCTCAGGAACATGAATGTTTTATCAAATTCGAGAAACGGCGCAGCGCGAAAATGACATAGTTGGGAGGAACTGGTACTACTTATAAGCTTACAACTGTTCTTTGATTCAGATTCAATAACTCTTTCCGATCAACTCTACCAGTAAGAATAGAAACATCTATGTAGTAGCCCCCGATGTTTGGCGTGGGCCTCTCATATATTGATCCCGGTACCATGGTCTTCTTCATCTCATCAAAGTATACACAAAGGCTGTTCCTAAATACCATCTAATCTCACGCTACCCGATTTATCATATCCCCAGTACACCAGCGCTCAACTGTCGCCTTCACACCAGCCTGAAGATTGCCCATAGTCCTCTCCGCAAACCAAGCAAGATGCGGAGTCATTACCAGATTCAATCCATCTGCCTCCAACAAAGGTGACCCGCCCCTCCCAACAGGCTCGTTTGCATAGACATCCATTCCCGCCCCAAAGATCTCACCCTGTTTCAGCGCCGTAACTAACGCTTCCTCGTCCACGATTCCACCACGAGCAACGTTTATGAGCACAGCTTGGCACGGCATCATCCGCAGTTCCTCTGTTGAAATCATATTCACTGTTTCAGGAGTTCTCGGCAGACATAGTATCAACACAGTCGATTGTCGGAGGGCATCTTCGAAGGAAACCCGATCTGCTCGAGGCTTCACTCCTCGCCGCTCGGCTATAATAACCTTCATCCCCAGAGCTGTCGCCAACATCTGGATTCGTCTCCCGAGTGCGCCGTACCCAATGATTCCGACCGTCTCCTCGCTGCATAGCAAAGGAGCCTTGCCATCCGCGGTTCGCAGTTGTGGGTGTAGAGATCCCTTCTTTTTCCACTCTGTCTCGCCCTCTGCAGGGACAGTCGTGACGGCATTGGTCAATTTAACCAGGTTCCTCCGCGTCGCGAAGTATAATCCGATCGCGTGCTCACTGACGCTATCGATATTCGTGCCGGGACAATTGCATACGGGAATTCCGCGTGCTTTAGCGGCTTCCTTATCGACACAGTCTGTTCCGGATGCTAGGACCACGATTAGGCGCAGACGTGGAGTTTTTTCAATGTCTAAAATCTCGGCGGAGAGCTGGATTGTGGTAGTTATCACGATTGTTGCATCTTTGACCCGTTCGCTGAGCTCTGCGGGCGTGGTCCAATTGTGGATTGACTTGGTGTGTGGACCTGGGAGGTCGAAGTTGGGTATTGGGCAGTGAATTGCCTCAAGGGCGACGATGTGGTGAGTTGTTTCTTCAGCAGACATTGTATTGTATGGGTGGGGGATGTGTGAAGGGGACGGAGGGGTAAGGCTGTATAAGAGGGGTAGGATGGACGAGGCTGGCGGATTTGATTTGGATACTGATGACGATGCACTTTTAAGATGAGATTTATAAGGTTCTATCCTATTGCTCCGCTCATAACCGAGTTGATTACTGGTTGATCCACCCTGTAAATATGCAACCTCAAGCACAAGCGTTAGTCTCCTCCTTCGGGGAAGGTTCCCAGCTACTCGAGCCGAGCCGCCAGAATATTTCCGCCAGAATATATGCCGAGGCTCTTGCCAAGAACACATAGTGGACTCAAATTTGCGAGATTTGATATTTCGTTCTTATCATCTCATTAGAGCCCTAGTTTAACTAAAAAGACATGCTGGATTGATATCCTAGTCCCCGTACTGGTACTGTGAATGCCGCCCCCAAGAAATATTCTCACGGCCCCACTTCGGCACTTCCCAATCCGGCTTCGGATGTCATCGAAGGGCGTGCCAGGTACTCTATGTGATATGCAACAGTTCTCAGCCTTGTCGGCTTCTCGCACGATATTATACCTACCCTCCGAAGATGCTCCAACTTTCTGTTTTTCAAAGATCTGTCTTAATCGCCTAGGTTTCTTCCTTTCCATCGTTCAAACTCGTGATAAGTAAGATGATCGCGAAAACCTATCGAATGTTTGAACTGATAGAACCCTACTACGAGAATTTTGCATATACTATGCAAAGAAAGAACTTGATGTACTTTTCTTTGTATCATCCGAAAGCGGTATAGCGTGCCGTGCGAGCAATCAGAGTCAGACTCACTGAGTAGATAGCATTATTATATCAGTCTGATCTTAGTCCAAGGTCAGGCTTCAGGCTTACCCGCTCTGGGTAATCACCTAGCTGACCAGCGAGTATCCATACAATAGCTCTATTATTTATGAGAGTTTTTACCCCAGTCACCGGCCCCTCTTCACTGCCCGCTAAAAGGTCTCGCTCTAGTAGGCGGAATATGAACTTTTACGACGGTTCGCCGGATGCCTATCTCGGAGGTGTTATACAAAATAGTTCTATCACGAACGCTAATTCTTTCTACGTATTAATAGATATCCTACTTATCGTCGCCCGAATTATTTCGATCCACTTTAAAGGGATAAGGCAACTAATGCTAATAAATACAGAGCGCCTTATAGAAGGCTACTACGATATCTCTTGTCCTCGAGGTGAGTGTACAGTAATAAAATTTGCCAGGGCTTCTCGTGCGACAACTTGTCTTCTCACACGACACAACATACCCCCAAAATATGCTTCAACTTTCTGTTTTTCAAGAGGTCTTTCTAATTTTAATTTAAATCACCGTACTTAATAGCCTAGGCTTCTTCTTGGTCTATCGTTCACGCTTGTGACTAGAAAAATCTTTCTAACATCCTGTCGGGGGTTTAAACTTATAGAGCCCTCCTGTAAGAGTCTAGCATGTGTTATGCAAGAATATACGCGTTCTTGGTATCATCCGAAGGGGGATTAGCATGTTGTGCGAGAAGCCTCGACCATGAAATAATGAGAAACCAGGCTAACGTTGTTAGGTAATATGAGATTGTCAGAAGAGACTTGCGTGCGACGAATTTTTTTCCGTAGCCGAAGCGGTCGAGAAAACGACTCTTTTCGGGATTCTGTGCGTGCACGAGATGGCAAACGCGTTTTGACTGGGGTAATCAATACCGACGATGACTGAGCCGGCTTTGAAGCGGCGCACGTCTTCCCTATCTAGCGCGAGGGACATTTGCCCCAGTGTAATTTCGACCACTCAATCAACTCAGTGCAGAACGGCCTATAAGTCTCGGTAACCATGCCCCAGCTATTCGATAGCTACCTTGTTTCCGCCAACCTAGATGTAAGTAGAATGAGTTAAGTCTTGAGTTAAGCTGATCACTATACAGTAACTTCAGTAAGCGATGAGTCGCTTGCTAACCTACGTTTAGGATGGCTACAAGATCACCGATTTTGGTGGTAACAAGTGGAACGTCATCGAAAAGTATTGGATATCGGGTGTCGAGATCCGAAAAACTCCAACCGTGTCGCTGACGTTTTGCTTCGTTGGCATTTCCGCCAATCCGTGCTTGCCAATATGAAGGGAGCTGGCGAGCCCATCTTCGAACACGATTTTCCTCTAGGTACTGATGTGGTCGGAGAAATTCTCAAAGGGCCAATTCCGGCTGAGCGTATGGAATTGGAGCTGTTTTCTCGGTTACAGGGAGTCTCGCAAGAGGACAATGAAACTATTTAATCTTCCAGCACGCAGGCGGAAGCTCCTAGACAAGAGAGATGACTCGAGAGGCATTTAGAAAGACGTTTAGAGAGATATTTATGAAGATCTTCGAATTAAGAGTCATAAAAAGCATCTCTGGGTAGTCTATTTCTCTAGTTTCTAGACTCGGACTTTTAAACCACTACTATGATATCCCAATCGAAAGATAGTAATACCATTACTTCGTTAAGCCATGATATGAGGTGTATCACCGAATTCGCAATCCTGCATTGTCCCTTTAGCAATTCTTCATGAGAATGACTTGTGTTATTTTGCTTTCCCTAGAGTGATAGTATGTGCCCACGAGGCTCCACTGAATTGGTGCCGATCGTAACTTCATCCGGTTAGACCAAGCCCAATCTTTGGACGCCGGAACATAATATCCTATTCGGGGTGGCTTGACAAGCTCGACCTCGGGATCAGATGGACTGGTCCAATAATCTTTTAAGGCACCTGCCAATGACAAGATTCACCAGAACTTTTTGAAAAGATATTTTGGTGTTTCATGTGAACGCAAAGCGCAGATATGAGAAATCGATAGCCAGACAGAGAAAATCTCGTGCTAGGATCATGCGTTGCCATACAATTCTTATCAACTAGTGACGTCAAAAAGCTGGAGAAAAATAGTATCGATGCTTTCAACCAGTAGGATGCTTAGAAGCAGTATGAAAAATCGCCCAACGGGCTGAGTGGCGGGGTGGAAGGGGGAATGTGGATAGATCTGCAATGAACCCCCAACAAGTGCCTACCCACACCTCGGCTTCAGGTGGTCAGTACGGCTGTTCAAATATAGATGGAGATCTGCCTGGTTTCCCCAGACATTCACTTTTCCACTTCTCATCACCTTCAAAATGGCTACTCCTATGCGAAATCCAAAAGACTCCATGAAGTCCACCTGGCGGACGTGGGAAAAGTCGCAATGGAAGTTCGGCCACTGGCTATTGGACGTCTTGGATGTGCATCATTTGAACCTTGATCAAGATGTTCCCGTTCACGACAAGTCCGAGAAAGTGCCATACGCACCGGAAATGCAATTCCATCGTTGGGTCCTCACTCATGCTTTCATGCCACTCGCTCTTCATCAACTCTACATCAACTACTTCGGTCAACCCCCGGCGTGGGTTGTTTTCATCTTCTACAGCCTGTGCCTTGAATTCAATGCTGTACACGAAGTAAGAGTCCTCCGCCGTGTCGGACACAAGATTGGATTCTTCGACGGTGACAAGCATCCTCGCGATGGCGTTCCAGATGTGGGAGTGTCGAAGACTGTTCAAACCGTCTTATCTGTCATTATATTCAGGCCAATGGTTACGGTGTTCCTCGCATACCGTGGTGAAGAGTCTCCTGCTTCAATCCGTTGGGGATGGCTCATCGTTGAGACCGGAATGTACGCCCTCATCCTCGACTTCTGGTATTACATCTTCCATCGCTCCGCCCACGAGTCGGAACACCTGTGGAAATTTCACCGCACTCACCACTTGACCAAACACCCCAACCCTCTCCTGACTGCTTACGCAGACAAGGTGCAAGAGTTCATCGATGTCATCGGTACCCCTGTTATCACCTACGGCACAATGAAACTGATGGGTTTCCCCATGGGGTTCTATGAATGGTGGGTTTGTCAACAATATGTGGTGTTCACAGAGGTTCTGGGCCATAGCGGTTTGCGTATGATCGCCACCGCCGTGAACCCATGGACTTCGCTACTGAAAGTGTTCGATATGGAACTCCTGCTAGAAGACCATGATCTGCATCACCGCAAAGGCTGGAAGAACAGCCATAACTATGGCAAGCAAACCCGGGTTTGGGATCGTCTGTTCAGGACATCGATTCCTCGCGTCGAGGGGCACGCAGATAATATTGACTATGTCAACACGGTTGAAATTCCTCTATGGTAATGACAAGCCAATTGAGGAAATGCATGTTATTTATCTAGGGCTCAGTTTGGTCATTGAAGGGAAGTCTGGGGAAGCATGTCTTCCGTATAGAGACTAAAGAAAGGTTAGACAATATACAAATGCAATGAATGTCATGATCAAAACATTTGAATTAAGCTCTCAAAGTAAAGGTCAGCCAGAAAAGGCCGCCAAGAACTAGGTCGATCGGTCATTGACCTACGTTTGATGGTTACCCAGAACCAGCGTATTAATGACATCTTACCAGTCGGGGTAGACATCAGAGTATATGGATAAAGGCAGGCCAGTTGAGAGATTTCACTCATTTTTAATCCCTATTCTACTCTATGAACTTATGAAATTTGAATTCAATACACAAAAATCAGGGTAGAAGTTGATTCTTCCACCACACGGTGTGAATAATTGTCCCCCGTACTCAAAGCCGACCAGCTGCAAGTTTCTTCTATATAGCGTAGATAACACTTCTCTGCCATGTCTCTTCGATAATTTTCCAATAACGTTCCCTCTCAAACTTGACATGATTGACGTGTGGGCTTCCGACAAACTTCTCCATCCTCACATACTTTGACGCATGGTCAACCCCACAAGCCGACATGTTCGCAATCGCAATATCGGCATGGCGAATAACTTGGTCCACGGGAATCATATCATCATCGGGACCGTATATATAAGTCCTCAAAACTGGACGTACAGCAACTTGTTCTCCAGTGGAAACCCTCCGCGTGAGAAATCCACCAGATGTAGAGTTCAGCCGGGTATACAGCTTCGTGGCAGCGTGAGTCGCAAGGCCAGCTTTCTCGAGAGCGATTGATAACCCGATTATGCCGTATGCAACAGCTCTCGCCATCATGGAGATAACAATGTTCTTAGAAGGCGAGCCTAACGCGAGCGCGTTGGCCATTGGCCCAAAGACGGGCATGCTGGGGCAAGAATCGAAGATAATCGACGTAACCGGCAGTTCGAATGGCGGGTCGCTATTTTGACAGGCCTCTGCAAGTTGTACCGCAGAATGCGAACCAGTATTGGAAAATAAATGGACGAGAACCTTTAGGTCGGGGGTTGAGTCTATACACCCCCGAAGCATGGCGGCAGCAGGCTGGAACCATTGCATTTGGGAAGAATCGGACTTCCACATCATGTTTGCGACAGAGTTGTAGATGAGGAGGATCTTGGCATTTGGGTAGAGGTACTGGTGTCCGGCGATGTATTTTGCAATGTGCTTTGCATGGGCGAAGCCCCAAGCGCATATAATAATCACATCCGGGCTTGGATGTGTTGGGCTGGCTTTTTCAGGCAGAGAAGCTTGCTCAGATGGCGAGTGAAGGAATGATCCTTGGCTTAACTGACTGAAGCCGATGTCGTGGAGAATCGTCGAATCTGATGGCATCTTGGGTTGTATGATTGCGTGTGTGGATGGTTGACAAGCCAACGAAGACCGTTTGACAGTGACAGAATAAAGGAAGGGCTGATTAGGTGGCTGAATGCCAGATCCTTATAGAATCAAAAAGATGAAGTTATTCTTAATGTATTCAAATTAATACATGTGGTTCCCGTGATCAGTAATCCAACAAAAAAGCCAATTCACCTCGGTTTTGATGGAGGAGACAGGCAAGTGTGGGCTACAAAATGCATAAAAACGCCACAGATATTAATTATTAGCGATTTCAAGCTTGAAGCTTGGTAATGGATCTTGACTTGAGAGATGTTTCACCGAAAATGTGCACAACTTTCTATTATACCATAATTCGAAGTATAGGTCAGTTACTAAGCAGTCCATTTCCTTTCACCGAGAAAGCTCAAGAGCAAACAATGGAAACAGAATAACACGAGGATATCACGACAGAAATGAATTGAACAGGACAAATAAGCTCGAATGTTAACATGGGAGAGTTCAAGTTTCAAGTCCGATCTTGCGAAGATCTTGTCTCTTTGGGAGCATCAACGGTATTGACAGCAGGCGACTCTTCATGCTCGGGCTGCGGCTGAGATGGATGCGCGGGCTGATTTTCAACTGCAGAGCTCGGATGAGTTTCTATTGTGGTCCCAGGGGTATCCTGTGATGGAGGCTGGGTGTCTTTGGAAGCCTCGCCTTCGACTGCAAGCTGCACATCATGCTCGGGAGCGACAGCGGCCTCCTTAGGCTGTTCAGCAGCTTCTTGAGATACATTGTAGGCATTGTTGTCGGTAGACGCTTCTTGGGGTAATTGCGTTTCTAGCTCGGGCGCGGCCGGGGCTTGCTGAGAGGCAGCTTCCGCAGCTGGGGCTTCAGGCACTCGAGCTGGAACTCCCACAACTGGAGCATCCGCCACTGGAGTGACTGGCGCGTGAGTTTCCGCAGCTGGAGCCTCCGCAGTTGAAGCCGCCGCAGCTTGAGCGCCAGCCACCGGCGCAGGCAGATCCGCAGCCGGGGACTCTTGACTCCCCGATGGAAGCCGGAAAGCCTCCGAATTCAGAATACGCATGAGCGGTTCAGCCTGCGGCGGCGGCGGAACTTCACCAGTAAGAAGCTCCTTCGCCTTCAACTTACGATCATAAAGCTTCTTATTCGCAGAAGAACGTTCCACAATCATACCTCCTTCAAGAGTCAACCCACCATACACACCGCGAGTCTTCGAATAGGCAAAAATGCCCGCAACGCCTTTAGTCCCAATCATAGCGGCAGTCTCGGCGCTTCGACCAGTCCCAAAGGCTATGGAGATATTCCCGCCCAGAGTCAACGTGCCCGAGTTGATAAAAGTCGTGACTGCGGCGTCGGTATTGAGGACGAATACGAAATTGGTAAATTCCATTCCGAACTGGCCTCCGGCGCCTAACCCGCCCAGCGAGATGGCTGATGGGGCGGACCAGCTTCCATCAGGGAGGCGGCATACGATTAAGCCAGAGCCGAAGCGGACGGAGCCTAGGAAGCCGGCTTTGAAGACGCTGCAGATGACCAGGCCCTAATATGGTGAAGTTAGCTTAATTGGTGGTCTGGGAGGAATCGTGTTGAGTGGTTTTGCGAGGTCTTACTTTGGCTGGGCCGAGAATGCGAGCGGGAATTGCACCTTCTAAACCAGCGTATTTGGGATTCACGAAAGAATCGATGATTTGCCCTGCTTTTCTGCATTCGCCTATATTTAATGTTAGTGATTCCCTCTCGGTTAGTTGGACGGGTACTCCAGAGGTAAACGCACTGGCAAGAGAGGCTGGGAATGGGTTGTGAATTGGGTTTCGATAGCCGGCGATCGGGGTTTGTCGCTCTTTCGAAGTGGGAGGTGCGGGAGTTGGTGCTGCGGTCGGGCCTGGAGCTGGAGCTGGAGTTGGAGCTGAAGTCTGCGCTTCGTTCGAAGCTGGCCCTTCGCTCACGGGTCGTATTTCGTCTGAAGACATAGCGTTGAATTGGGCGATAATTGGGTACCAGGGACCTGTCAATTTCAGGGGAGAGGGGGATGGGAGGTAACATACGAGGTCAGCATCAGCCACTAGCCAATATAGACTTTTAACTTTTCCACAACGTGGGGGCCAATCTAAACAGATCAACAAAGATCCGATTTTTTACTCCAGTACAGCTATCGCAGCCAATTGAGAAATGCCTACCAGTCTAAATGCTTCTATTTTGATCAAATAGCATTAGCCGTTTCGAATTTGAATTGTGCATCATACGGGTACAGATATTTTGGGTGGAAGATTGTATCTGTATTCTTTTGTTGAAATGTCTAGACTAAAACCACCCAGGAAGTCTAATGCCTATGCAATGTGTATTGTACAACCCAGAACGCCGGAATCGCTAAATGGCACATCAGGTCATAAAAAAAAAGGTATCCACCCATCATGGAGAGCTCGTAACAAGAATTGGGGGAACCGCAATCGCAGGTGGTGTCCGAGGGCGTTCAGGACTGTCCTCGCGAACGATTTTTGGCGGAGCGGGAGTGGGAGTGGGAGCCGGATTTTCCTCATCGACAACCGGCTTAGATGGGATCTCAATAGGAGACTCATCCGAGTCACCATTCTTGTTCTCTCGGCGAGAGAAGAGTCGGCGGGTAAACCGCACAAGTGGCTGGAAGAAAGCCTTTAAGCCACGGGCAAGGGCATTAAAGCCCTTCACCACCGGACGCAGAACAGCATTCATACCACCAACAACAGCATTAAACACAACACCGAAGTGGCGATCGGGGATCGTGCGGAGCACAACAGCCCAGGGCAGACATCCCAGCGCGCAGATGATACAGACAGCCCAGAGAATACCGCTGAGCCGAGTCACGCCGAAGGCTTGGCCGCCCACATACACGATCATGACTTGGCCGCCGACCATGACGGCGTTGATGCTGAGGAACCAGTAGTTTCGGAGCATGCCTTCGAATATATTGAATTTGTTGTCGAGGCGGCGGTTGTTGAATTCGTTGAATATCTGCATCCAGACGAATGTGTTGAAGACGACGGTGGAGAGTTGTTCGGAGCGGTGGTGGAGGTCTGTGCTGTCGAGGTGAGCGCCGAGAAGTTGGTCGCCGGCGAAGTAGAGCATGAATGTAACGGCCAGTTGGTAGATGGCTTGGCCGAGGATCATTTTCCACATTGTCAGTGTGAAAAGCGAGGCGCTCTTTGGCACGGGCTTGCGATCGAGGATCTTTTCGGTTGGGGCGTCGGTAGCTCTGTAGTCAATAGCGTTAGCTGGAGATCATTGATAAATCAAGAGAGGGTTTCTTACAAAGCAAGAGCGGCAAAGGTATCCATGATCAAGTTCACCCAAAGAAGCTGCACTGCGTTCAGAACACTGCTGTTCGAGCTGCTGTACACAGACGAAACGAAAGTCAAGGCGACAGCGGTGATGTTGACAGTGATCTGGAACTGGAGAAACTTCGCGACAGCATCGTTGACAGCTCGGCCCCAGGAAATTGCAGTCACGATAGACTTGAAGTTATCATCCAAGAGAATGATCGAACTGGCTTCCTTGGCAACCTCAGTGCCAGCGATACCCATGGAAAAGCCAACGTCGGCAGTACGCAGAGCAGGTCCATCGTTCGTGCCGTCACCTGTCACAGCAACTGTCTCACCGAGAAGCTTGAGTCGTTCAACCAGGATACGCTTGTCCTCGGGCGAGGAGCGTGCCAGGACCTGAAGACGTGGGACGACTTCATCCATTTCTTCATCGGATAGCTGTCGGAATTTGGGTCCTTCCATGACAAGCCCATCTTCGGTCTTGATACCGCAAGAAGAAGCAATGGCAGTAGCAGTTGCGACGTTATCACCAGTCACCATTTTGACTTGAACGCCGGCCATGCGGCACTTCTCAATTGCTGGGGGAACCTCGGGGCGAAGTGGATCTTGAATTCCGACAACGCCTACCCAGGTCATGCCCTTGAAGAAGTCTTCAAACTTGGCTGAGCTCGGATCGTCATCATGTTTCTTGCCGTCCTTGGGTGGCCAAGTGTCAAAATCCTTGTAAACGATTCCAATTGTCCGGAGAGAACCCTGGGCATAGCGATCAATTGTATCCAGGATCTTCTGCTGTCCTTTTTCCGATAGTGGCTCGGTGCTGACTTTGTCCTTGGACATGTCAATCTCGGTGATTTGCATCGAGCAGGCATCGACCATCAATTCAGATGCTCCTTTGACGAGCAGGCGATACCCAACACCGGCGTGACGGTACACAACGCCCATACACTTGCGAGCAGAGTCAAAAGGAATGAGCTGAACGATATCAGCAGACCCGCGCTCAGCAACGAGATCCATGCCCAGATGATCCTGGGCCATTTGAAGAAGAGCAACTTCCGTCTTGCTTCCAACGAATCCCCGCTGGCCATCCTTGTCTTCCTCGAAGGCAGTAGAGTTCAAAGCAACACTCTTGACAATGAGGTCTCGCACAGGAGCTGAGCATTGTTGGAAAGCCTCGGTGGTAGTCATTGAGGTTTCTCCGTCATGGGTTTCAGAGGACTGGTTGAAGTTGAGATCTGAACCCCATGAACCGGCGACAACGGTCATTTTGTTCTGCGTCAGTGTTCCGGTCTTGTCGGAACAAATTACAGTTGCATTGCCCATGGTCTCACAGGCGCGCAGGACTCGGACAAGGTTATTTTCCTTGACCATACGAGTGGTTGCGAATGCAAGGGCCAATGTGACTGCCAGGGGTAGACCCTCTGTGAATGAAAATACAAGTTAGTCAATGATTATTGTAGAATGGGTGGATTGCTACTTGCCTGGGATTGCGACAACGATGACAGTCACAGCAACAATCAAGATGTCCACGAATTCCTTGCCCTTCTCCGCAGGGCTGACATTAGGGTGATTTGGAAGGTCGGCAATGAATCGGAACAATAGGACAAAGAACAGGATGATTGCGGCACTACATTCCATCGTTAGCCATTGTATCAAAAGTAGTAAAAGATTCTCACATACGCTGAGCCCAAGTACCCAATCCAGTTCGCCAGACGACCCAGCTTCACCTGAAGAGGAGTAGGATCATTGGAGGTCTGGAGGGACATCATGATTCGACCATACGAAGAGTACGGCCCAACACTGGTAACCAGATAAGTGCCCACACCCTCGAGGACCTTGCTTCCAGAGATCAAGAATGGATCTAGTTTCCTGGTCGCGTGACCTTCGACGATCTGCTGCCAGACTTCATGGCCGTCGGTCTTCTTCATCTGGTCCGACTCGCCGGTGGCAGAGGATTCATCACATTTCACACCGTGACCTGAGATCAAGACGCCATCTGCAGGGATGGAATCACCAGGTTCAAGGTGGAGGACGTCGCCGACCTTGATGTCGTAGATGGAAATCATGGTGGATTTGCCTGATCGAATGACTTTTACTTCGCGGTCATTATTCTGTGAGAGTTAGCATGGAACTGAAAGATCATAAGTGTTGATGACTTACCCTCTTATTGAGCTTGGCGAATTGTCTCTCCTTCTGCCAGTCATTGGCTGCGGTGACAACAGTAACGATGAGAATGGCCACGCAGATTGCCACGCCTTCGACCCAATCCACGCCTGTCCCTCCGTCAACTGTCTCGTAGATGCCCAAAGACAGTGAGACGATGGCGGCGATAGTGAGGAGGATGATGATTTTATCATTGTAGGCAACCCACAGAAGCTTCAAGAACCCCGTAGACTTTCGAGCAGGCAGCCTGTTCTCACTGAACACGCGAACACGATCTTCAAATGGCGAGCCATCCCCAGTCGAGACTGGTACCGCGGGTGTTGGATGGGCTTCCACAGAGGGCTTGCTGATGGAAGGACGCTTCTCGTACAATGGAGGCGTCACCTGTTGGAAATCAACAGTACCTTCCAGACGGCCCTCATCAACCGACAGGCCCGCGTTGAGATCAGTTCGTAGACCCCGCTCCAGCCCCTGCAAGCCACCGAGGGCATAGAAGGCAGCGAGAGACTTGGGGTTCTGCATCTTATTCAGTTGACCGGGCGAGAACGCGAACCGGTTATCGTCAACATTGAAGTCGGCCTCATCGCGAGGATCCGGCTTGAGAGCTTCTGACAACGGCACGTCATCAAAAGCATTGCCAGCTTGAGTGGGATCAACAGAGTTAGCTCTGGAACGCATGGCTGCTGTCGAGGCGTATGAGTCTGAGCGTGGACGGAGCGTCTCGCCATCGATTGATGAAGAGGGGTGGTGTGAGGATTGATGGACCATCAGGCGGGAGGGGTCTGGATTCCCCGCCATGTCTGGGGAGAGTGATGATGTTGGTGAAGTTGGGCTGTGGTTGAAATCTGTAGGGCCAGACCAAGAGGATGATGCTCCTGCTGATGAAGCGGAGAGAGATCGCTGGAAGTGAGAGGTCAGGGTTGGTGTTTGATAAGTGAGGAGCGGGTCTAAGGTTACCTCTCTTCCCGAAGAATCTGGAACTTGGAGAGGGCTCAAGAAGATGCCCTTCTCCTGGGACGTATTGTGCTGTGAGGACGCCATGGGGTGCTAATGGCACCAGAATGGCTCAGATGGGTCCCTTTGATATGTGAGATGGAGAAGATATGGATTATTGTTGTGGTGAAGAGGACGCAAAACCCTGGGTCCGGTTGTGCAGTTGCATTTATCAAGAGAGAAGAGGTCGGGGGGGCTGTGTTGATGCCCAGGCTCTGCCCAGGTAAATGGACCATGAAAATGATATGCGAGTCACTAGTGTGCCAAGCGGAAGCGCGAATTACTTGATCAACCCGAATAATGACAAGAGAGGGGCGAGGTGAAAGATTGTCTTGGTAAAGATGTCACTGAGCAGAGAATTCTTGACCTCCAGCTTTGCTAATGATTACACCCGGGGCACAGCCTCAGAGGAGGCAAAACGACGCTCACCGTGCTGAATGGATACTACTCTGTAGGCGAGAGCGTGGAATACAAAAGGAGGCGAGATGCAACAAGGAAGTCCCAGTATCCCAGCTAGAAAAACGAGAAACGGCGCGGGGGTGAGAAGTCATAAAGACAATGGACATGGTACATA
This sequence comes from Penicillium ochrochloron, assembly GCA_022985105.1. Taxonomy (NCBI): domain Eukaryota; kingdom Fungi; phylum Ascomycota; class Eurotiomycetes; order Eurotiales; family Aspergillaceae; genus Penicillium; species Penicillium ochrochloron. The sequence continues at coordinate 595,130 of JAAVMA010000007.1, forward strand.
TCACTAACCATCCATGCATACGAATCTAGTTTTGCTGAGAAGATATTAGCCGCCGACGGCCTCGTTCTGCGACTTTAGTTCGGTTGGACCAGACCGGTTCGAGTTGTCAGACATCAGATAGAAGCAGCTATTGATCAGAAGGCTCCACGTCGCGAAAGAACCATCCAATGTCAGTTTAATGTGACGACTTCTGGCTTGCCGCCGGTTCCCATAGTGGAGTTGCTGCGCCTCAATGGAAGTCCAATGGCGTCTCGAACCAGCAAGTGCCATGACACCCCGCTCAAATTTGTATCAAGTAGATACATAGCGCCGGAGCAGATTTTGAGTTCTAATCCAGTCTTGGAAGCTGATCAAGAGGAGGTCGAGTTGCTGTGAAGTGCGTCATCTGCGCGGCTTGGTGTGGGTGTGATATTCCACGGACTGACGGTCAGAGCTGAGCGGTAAAGATCGAAGGCGTTGGTAATTGCCAAGGATGATAATTGGGACTGGTGAGCGTCATCGATCAGTGTAGGGATTATGGTTGACATCTGAGACGGGGTTCAGGTTCTGCACTTGCTTCACATTTGCCTCAGCTGTAAGCCTGTAACGAGGCCCGGGGGTTGGTTGGATGCTTGATGCGGGTGTACTTTGCCACATGAGATGTGTGGCGCAGAAGTTGCTCCTGTGGCTGTGAATCCATGTGGCGGTGCCACATGAGGTGTTGATCTGGTCATGTGACTCTTATCAATCTCCTGCGAACTACTGTACCTACCTCATTTGAGTAGGTTAGGTACCCGGGTACCAACCAGACACCGAGCATTGTGGCTTGTCATTCAGCCCCCAAGCACACCGTCCATTTACATGTGTCCTGATCCAGATCCAGCTCTCAAGTCTTGCGACAGGTTACTCTACGCTGGTGACTGATAGCTTATGCTAGAACGCGAGGGATGATGAGGCTGAGCGAGACACAAGATCCATATCTGCCTAAACTGCGGCGAAACGCATACGAAGCGCATACGAAGCCTTTTATGTAGAATGCATGCTTACCTGCTAGATTTAGAACCTGCATGATGCCTTGTCAGAGTTTATTTCGTTAAGCTGCCAGGCAACACACGGAGTTACTAGTGAGCGGTCTGCATGATCTACACGAGCCTCAACATTAAGGTTCAAACCAGGCCAAGATTGCAGACCCGGATCACGCACCCCACATCATCTTCGCAGCGAGGCTGTACAGAATTGATTCTTCAAACGTGACCGTTGTCATCCAATTAGATCTATCTTCTACCTATTCTATCTGGAGGGAGCAAGTCCAGCACTGGTTTATTACCATAATAATATTAGACAGGTGTAAGTGACTATCTTTTAGGTAAGAGAAGAATGAGAGAAAAAAGAAAAGAGAAGAAATTGAAAAAAAGGAGAGGAAAGGATCAACATGGCCATTGACGACAAAATAAGGGGGAAGAAAAAAAGGGGGTATCTAAAAGAAATAACAAATAAACAGTTATCCGAACAATAGTCGAACAGGGTTGAAGGGACAGAAAGGGCTCCAGAAAAGCCAGAAAAATAATAACAGGACTCAGAAGACAATATGAGGCTGAAAAAGAAGGGGAAAATGAACAGAGAAAGCGCTGCAAAGATGAGATTACATGTTCAAAAGAAGGTCGGTCATGTCCATTGATCGGTGAAGTTCAAAGCTCCCGGTCCCGTAAGCATATCGCCGTCGTCGTGATCGCGTGTCATATGTCTCAAGGAACGGTCCACGTTACCGATCGATGCTCTCCGTAAAGCGACTGCTGCGGCTTCCATCGTAGCTTGCCAGGCTGCGGCCCAGTCCATCGGGTCGTTGGGGCATGACCGCGATGGCGGACTGCGGTTGGGCGATTGGGGTCGACGGCGTGACGGTAGTTGCAACACCGACATTGACCGAGCTGGAAATGGGGAGGTGGACGGGTGAGGGTCGGACTGGAGACTCGGCGCGCTCTTCGGCTTCCTGGGTGTATTTTGTGTCGAGGACCATCCCGTATGGAGAGGTGGGAGGCGGCGCTTGTGATGATGGTGAAGTAGTTGCACCTCCTGCAGGCGACATGGGAGGGAAGCCAGGGATGGTAGGCGAGTCGCCGTCTATTCCACCACCGTAGCCATCGCCACCATGGGTAAGGACGGGAGGAATTTTTCGTCCGGAGATTTTCTGGAACCCGCGTTCGCTGGGGTTGGAGGAAGAAACGGTGCTCTCAGACCTCACGGTCATAGTGGACTGACGCCAACGCTTCATGAATGCCGGTGCGAGGTATGAGGCCGAGAAGAGAGGTTCATTGCTGGAGCGAGTCGTCACCTCTCGAGTCGTTCCTCCATCATCAGATGGAAGAGGAAGAGCCCCAGTCTCCTTTTGCTGGAGGAGAAGCTTTCGCCGCCGGAAGAGATAGAAAAGAACCAGGAAGATCATTGCAAGACCAGCCACGCTTCCCACAACTCCGCCCACGATTTTGGAAGTGGTTGGGTCGATACCCGATCCTGAACCAGGTGAAGACTGTGCCTGGCTGGTGGTTGGCGCGGATCCGCTGCCACTGCCACTGCCAGAGCCTGTGCCAGACCCAGTCTCATCGGCGCCTCCAGATCCAGAGGAGGTAGAAACAGGCGTATATGAGCTATACGCGGCGTCGGTGTAAGGATTTGTGGAAGCAGAAGAGCTCGAAATTGATGAATAGTAGTTACCAGCCGCGTGGACTGCGGTTGAAGTGGGCCAAGACGTAGTGGTAGCGCTTGACGATGGAATCAGGCGAGTCGACGTGTATGGCACCGAACTAATAGCCGAGGAAGCCCTGGGTGATGAAATTGCGGCGAACTGTTTGCTCGTCGGCGCCAAGGTTTCCGTTGATTGCGAGGAAATTGACTGCGTAGCCGTTGCATTTCCGACTGACGAAGGGATCAACGTATCGGTCGAGGCGGCCGAGCTGCCGGTTAGGACGAGAGTACCAAATGCCGAGTCCGTGATGGTCATGGGAAAATCAACACCGGACGATTGCCACAGTGTCTGCGAGTTGGTGTCCACCACTTGCACAACGGTTTCAACGACCGTAGTGGTGGGCGTCTGCGCCTCTTGTCTCTTGGATAGTACTACTACAGTCGCATCCGGTGAATCGTCGCAAGTGGTATTTTGCAATGGATCGCACTCCTTTTCACTTGATAGAATATCAGAGGCGAAGACCGGGTCTTGCAGGGTTTCCACGCCAGGAAGTAGATTCGAATCTACTGGCTCTTCCTCACTTGCCTCCAGTCGGTGCTTTGCTCGGATGAGCCTGCTGATGCGGTCATGTCGATGGCCATGATGAGCCATTCTGTTGGTCTCAATCCTGTTCAGAAGGAGACGGTCGAAGTTGAATATGAATCTTTGATAGGAATCCTCACAGAGGTCAGAGCTGGGTCGACCAGCTGCAGTGTGATAGTGAAATGAAGTTGGTCGAAGTCGAAAGGCGAAGAAATCCGAAAAGAAGCAGGGACTTGCCCGCGATGTTCGACTTTAGCGAAAAGGAATGTCTTTGGCCGAGGTTTCGGAGAAAGGGGAGACAGCGAGGTCGAAAAATAAGGAGTGAATGTTGGTCCGTGATGTTACCAACAATGAGAGATCCGAAGCGAGTGAAGCGAGTCAATTGAGCAAACAATGCGAAAGACTCGAATTGTCTAGAAGTGGTAGCCTGTCAGCATTCCATCCATCTAATCTCGCCATGCCGATTTTCCACGCGGGAGTTTCCCCGCTCCCATCATAAGAATGCGACTAGGCAACGTACCTGGATAAATAAGGAGTGACGAGAAGGAGGGAATCAATGGGGAGAGAGCGTGAGGCCGTAGCCTAATCCATGGCCGTTGTCGAAGAAACAACCCACCAAGAAACCTCAGGTCGCGAACAGTGTAATATGTATCAGCGTCGAACCCCCGGGACAAACCAGCGGGTCTGACGTGATAAACGAGGAAAACACGCACTAGGCGTTGTAACACACACTCGTCTTTTTTTGGTTCTCTTCTGACACACAAGCCTCCAGTTGGCGAACCCAGGCCGAACTCTTGCGAGGAGAGGTGGGATTTGAGAGGGTTGGAGCAGCAGAGACTCAGAGAGAAGAGAGAAAAACGAAGAGTGGACCAGGCGAGACCGGACCAAACACTCCCCTATCGAAGCCAAGTCCAGGCGACCCGCGTGGTGACGAACTAGCCGTTAGGGAGGAGGGGGCCGAGATCCTCCTGGTCGGGTCGAAAATAGCGTGGGTCTTTTTCTTCCCACCGTCACACCTCGACACCGAGACTCGAGGGTTGAAGACTGTTCTTGCTGGACAGATCGAGTGTCAATCTGGCAATTGATGAATGTTTTTGTTATGATCATCCATGACGATCCAGCAACTTGCAGCTGGGGGGAGTTGCTGCGAGTCAAAATCTGGTCCAACCTGAATCTTATTTAGGACTAGCGCGGGCTGCAGGTACACGACCAACTCCACCAATCAGAGACTCGTATCCCTGACAGGTGGAGACGGCCTGAGGGTTCTGGCCAGCCATACTAGCCCAGAAAGGGACTAGCGCTCACTGCAGGTTTAATTGCGATGACTGACTGGATTGACAGTGTCCACTGGATTGTTCTTCTTCATCCTGTGTTTGTTGTTGATCTTGATTCGATCTTCAATCATACCATCAATAGCCAATCCAGCCACTCGACTCCCAAAAGCTTCAAATTAGCCACTATTACACACAGTACGGGGTGTTCATATAATTCGTCTATGCAGTAAATATTATTGATTCCTACGGTCCATACTCCGCAAGGACACGTCCACACTACTGGCTTCTTGCAGCCAATAATCACCGCGTGTTCCCGATGTGACCGGGCGGGTGCTTTTTATATCTTCGGGACCCCATGTCGCACCACAGATGTACTTACGTAGCGCTCTCCCTTCTGGAAGTCCACTCTCGTTTCAATCTGACTTACAATCACACATCTGCCATGTGATTGAAAGAAAGTCCATCCGAACTACTTACTTAATGCCCACCCTCTCAACAGTTCAGGAGTTCATCAATCTACAGTGTCAGTACCCATCTGCCTCTCAAACTGCTATTGTTTCCAAGTTAACTATGTAACACCACCATGGATCTAACACAAACTTCAAAATTCACATGGCCCCCTAAGTAAAGTCCACCAAAGCCCAGACCGAACTAACAAACTAGCCCTCCCCCCTCTCCAAAGCCTTATCCCGCTCAACCCTCGTTGCATGCGCAATATTCAAAAGAAAATTCAACCGATCCGTATCCATCTTGATCTCTTCAATCATAACACTCGAGCTATCAATCGGCACAGGAACCCACTCATCATCATTCCGAAAGCAGTACAGCCCTTGGATGTAAATGCACCGCTTCAGTCGATACACCGCGGTGATTCTGCCTTGGAAACCCTTGTGGGTTCCTCGCATGACGGTGACAATGTCGTTCTTGCGGATGGGGAGGGAGCGGATCTACTCCATAGAGTGTTTGTTGGCACTTTCTCCCTCTTTGTTGCAGGGTGTTTCATATATTGGTGGAACGTATCTGGTACATGAGTCGTAGCTCCGGGGAAAGCGTGGCGGACATTTGACTGCGGCGTGCATGGCGAGAAGAGGCAAAGTGTGCTTTGCGGGATTTGCGGCGTGATGAGCTTGTTCCTATCAGAGATTTGTGTTAGCTTTACTTGGTTGATAGAAGTGATTGAATCCTTTGAGGATTGTAGAGAGCAGAAGATCAGAGTGACATACCATGCTTGCGAGTAGTCATCTGGAAAGAAGTGGCTCTGATATTCTCGTAGTAAAGCCAGGTTGAAAAAGATATTGGTCGTGAAGCGGATGAAGGATTCCAATGAAAGAAATTGACGCTTTTATTCGACGGGCATCTAACATCGGAGCCTACTAGGTTATATCCAGATGGGGAAGTGACTGAAATACCGTATGGTAGCGAAATCAATGCGTGGGAGAGTCGTAGCCTGCAATATAAACACTTCGTTTGCCCTGTATAAAGTCATAAGCGCATAGCAGGCAACGGCTTTTGGGGATGGTCGGATGGAAGCAAACGCCACGCTCTAGTGCATTAATACAGTTAAGTACTTGGGGTATCTAGACCTTCGGTATCCGCGGTGACCGCTGCAATAAACGGCATGCGCGGATTGCCAGCCATCGGCTATACCATCTCATATGTTTGCGGAGAAGATAACATAGTTGGGTTCATCCAGGTAGAATCAACGTGGATAATCATCATGCGGGCAGCGAGTTGCAAGCTGCGACTTATAATGCCACGGATAGGCTGTTCTAGGTCATAGGCCTTGCAGATCTACAAACTACAAAGTATCAGGAAAGTAAACTTAACAAATGGCCCAGTTGAAATCCCCCTAAATCAATTCGCCCTCTCCGGGGGACAATCCGAATATGCGCACGCACTATCTACTCTTTCATCGACGAGAGAAACATGAAAATGGCGAGGGGGTATTAGATGATGAGGACACGCTTCTCTCTCCCTGACCGAATCGCGTTCTGATCAGAACGTCTCCAAATCATCGGCCGCACCTGCCACCTCATCCTCAGCGGGGATTTCGAAACCGTCCTAAAGAATAATGATATTAGCGCGACGCACTTCCCTGTTATTGCCACGCACCAGAATGCGAATAAACTTACCTCAGTGGAGTACAGGATGCCTTGGATGTGCTTGACAAGCGTATCCTCCTCGTTCTCCAGCTCCGGGTTCTCCTCAATGGCATTCTGGAGGAGCAGCTCAATGTCACGGAGCTTGGCAAAGTAAAAGTCACGCTCCTTCTCCAGACCGGCGATGGCCTCCTTCTGCGTGGCAATCTCCTGCTGCAGGGCGGCGGTTGCGGCACCACCACCGCCGATGGCGGCGGCGGCCACGCGGGGTCCACGTGAAGCAGCTGTAGTGGGAGTGACACCGCGGCGGGAGCCAGAGGAAGCAGCACGGGGAGCGGCAGCCGCGCCGGTGGCGGGGGCACCGGAGGCCTTGCGGCGACCAACGGCGTCGTAGTCACCACCGGGGTAGTGCTGGTCCCAGTACTTCTTCACCCACTGGAGGAATTCCAGGTTATCCTGCATGCGGCACTTGGTGAGGGACTCGACGGGGATGGGCTTGTGGACTTGGTGACGAGTAAAGATATCTGGATGGAGAGGGAAAGTGGGAAAACGTTAGAATGGTGTTTGTGATTTGTGGCGCTGGGGTGAGAGTTCGGGACGTACTCTGGAGGACTTTGAAGTTTTGCAGGTAGGCGTATTCACTGTTGACGTTGAACTTGACCCGGGACATGGGCACGTCCACTATTGTAATGAAAACAATCGCATTAGTAAATCCGAGTAAAATGCTGGGGCGGGCTGACCGCTTCTCTTCGAGATGATCTCGCGATCAAAAGGAATACTTACTGAAGATCGAATCGAAGATCTGGCATAGCGCAGCACTATTCCATATCGCCAGAGTCATCGCATCAGTCGAATCCAGACCAATCCATGATGCTGACCCTCAGGGGGGTAGACAAGCGGGAAGGAAGAGGGGCTACTGATTGATCATACCCTGTTCCGCACTGCTCGATCTTGGTGATGTTCAACTGGAGCAGGTTGTTCAACCATGCCAGGAGCTCTTGTCTACCGCGGGAACTCGATTAGTCGCTTGTTCTATTCCATTCCGGAAGCATTGTCGATAAGGGGGGCGAGATCGAACCGTGATTCACCCATGGTGGGGTAGTGATGGGCCGTAGCCGTAAGGGTTTCCGAGGGAAGGAAGGTGAGGGAGGAAAGTCGGGAGGAAGAAGAAGAGAAAGGTGAAAAACAGAGAACGCCGAAAGATCAGGGTCTCCTCGTCGGGGCTTGCCTGTCAGTGTTGATGGAAAAACGGCCGGGATTGTTTTGATGCCAAAACCCACGGATCACAATGGCGCTAGACATGATGACAGCCAATCAGATGGGCTTAGATAATTTGGATGCCTGAGGCGAGAAACTACTCCCACTGGTTCGCGACACTTTTATTGTGCACGGAATAAGTCGAGTATCTACAAAGTATAAGGTTCAATAAAGAAGGGCTTTATCCGAAGTCGCTGCAGCAATGCAATTGTATATACGATTTTGAGCCGTGTATAAAGTCTAGCAAAGATCGCAAAAAGATAAAAATCACGGAGCATCTATGTCCTGGTATCCCAAGTCCTGTACCCAATTTTCCACATGTATCCAACATTTCCAACTCCTCCAGGTATAACCAAATAACAACGCTAAAATGAGAGCAAAACTGGCAAAGATGAAAGCTAAGATGAGACGAAAGAAACGAGAACAATATCAACAAATGCAAAAATCAGATCACTCCTCCAGCATCTCAATACCATCCAATCCATAGCCGAAATCCATGATGACGGCCCGAGAATCCTGGCTAGTCGCCACAATCCGTCGATAGTCGGACTGGACATTCAGCATCCAGCTGGTTGTCCAGCCAGGCAGATCGATAGAGAGCTCGCCAGAGTCAGTGTCGAACACCTTGACACTCATATCGTAGCTACCGCTCACGATGCGCTTGTTCATGCTGTCGAGGTGAAGCGACCGAATCAAGCCAGTGTGGCCACGAAGTTCATTGACAAGCTCGCCAGTATTGGCATCGAATTGATAGATGGTCCGGTCATTACCACCAGTGAGGATAGTTCGGCCGTCCTCGCTGAACTCGACGCAGGCAAGGCCACGGTCCTTGCTAGGGAACTCCTTGACGCAGTGGCCATCAGTAACATTCCACAGCTTGGCCACGCCGTCGCCACTAGCCGACACGACGAGGTCACCGCGGAGTTGCACAGCATTCACCGGGCCATGGTGGCCCACCAGCTGCTTCAGGAGTGCGCCAGTGCGACGGTCCCATACACAGATGGTGGTGTCCTTGGAGCAGGATACGATGTACCGGTCATCGAAGCAGACATCCAGCACACCGGCACGGTGAGCAGTCAGACGGTGGATTGGACGGTAATCATTCTTGATATCCCAAACAATGCAGGTGTAGTCCGAAGACCCAGTCACCATGATTTCCTCATCGAACTTCAGGCAAAGAATGGAAGCGCTGTGGTAGTCTGCAGGCTGCTCCATTGGTGTGACAATGCCCGCGGAGGGAGTTGATGGCGGGCAAATCGTCGCAAATGGAGACTTGCCCATGGCTTGCTGGGCCGGGTTATTCACAGGGCCCGCGAGAGACACATCATCTGGGGGCGGGCCAATGATCTTGCGGCAGGACCAAGGGTAGTGAGCATCCCACACACGAATCGTGCGATCACGAGAACCAGTGATGATCTTGTCCTCATCGAACTGAGCACAGTAGACACTGTCTTGGTGGCCATGGAGGTAAATTGCCGCAGCCTTGCCCTCCTTCCAGCGTTGCTCGAGAGCTCGCCGAACGAAGAACATTCGCTTCCAGTCTTGGCTGGGGATGGATTTCCCCAGACCGACAGATTGCTTCTTCTTTGTAGCAGTAGCGCTGGCTGGCCGACGGGGGTACGCGCCACGAAACACATGCTTCCAAACATGCGGAGAGGACGCCTCACGGTGCCAGGAGCTGGACACTGATTCTGCCTCCATGAGAGACGCAGGGTCCAAGTATGAAAGCACGTGGGCCATGATCTCAGAGGGTAGGTAGGAAACCGGGTCTAAAAGGATATTAGTGGGCTGTGATGGTCAATTGGAATTTGCAGATAATCATACCAAGGCGGACAATGTCCAATTCTGAGTCGGAGATTTCACAGGGATCTCGCAGATCAATTCCAATCCCACTCTCCGAATCCTGGGTCAATCGCATCTCCGGCAACCCTTTGATCAGATCCCGTTCCGTCTTGGCCAATTCCAGCCTAGCCAATTCCATCTGTTCATTCTGCGCAGCAGCAGCAGCTCGCGCCGCCGCACCGGCATAGATATCATTTGGCAGAATTGGCGGCTCCAATCCATGGCCTGGAATAGGAGCCGGGATAGACGCAGTCGGAACATAGAATCCATGCAGCGCGGAGGGACTGTTCAGGGATGGGCGGCGGTTGATGCTGCCAGCATTAGGGCCATGAGACCACGCTCGGGAACGCATACCCCAGCTTCCAGACGCAGCATTGCGCTTGTGGCCGGAGGTGCTTGTAGCGTGGTGATAGTGACGGCTCTCGTCATTCTGCTCTTCTCCTTGCACGCGCAAGTTCTGCTTCGAGGACCTGTTGCGGAGAGTCACAGATAGACGACGGCCCAGCGCCACTAATCCATCCATCGGATGACGCAGGCTAGAGAAGCTCTTGGCTGTACGGCGCCGAGGCACAGCCTCTGGAAAGGGCTCCATTTCTTCAAAAGCCGAGGAATCGTCGTCGCACGCCTCCAGCAGGGAGGCTTTCTGCCACTGATCGAATGTGTATTCTTTGGGGAGTGCAATTGGGTAGGCAGCGGTCCTTGGGCGCGGACGGAGTGATAGCGAGGGGCGACGACGTGAGGCAATGCCGACGGTATTATCTCGTGGCGACATGACGTGGGGTGTCGGGCGGGTAACAGGGGGAAAAGCGATTGAACAGAGCGATGCAGTGACGATCGTCCGCAGTGGGGAGTTTCAGCAGTATATGACAAGAAAATGACTGAACTTCTGTGGTGATCCCGGTCTAAATGTATTCAAATCGATAGCGAAATGCAATGGTGGTGTTTTGGTCTGGTCTTGTCGGGGCACAACGGGAATCAGGAGGCAAGTCTATCGGTATATCGGCGGTTAGGACAAAAAAAAGAGATTGTGATAAAGAAACACGACCACACCCCAGGCTGAGAGAATAAAATAAGAGAACGAATGCAATGGGGATCAGAACACCGCAAGACAAGACCAAAAAAAATAACGAAAGAAAACGAGTCAGGCGCAAGGAGTAAGAAATAGGGAGAGAAGAATTCCAGAAGGGCAGAGAGAACCGGAGGGTCCGAGAGCCTGAGGGTTTCAGGCGGTGAATGGCTGGAAGTACTGGTGACTTACTGTCAGAATACAATCACTCTATGAGTTAAAGTACTCTGTACTCTTCAGGTATCCCGGATTTTGTAGGGATTAAATTTTCTTTTGTACATCCGGGGGCAAATCATGGGGATTGACATGCGGGAGGAGTCACGCTACCTCGTGTCTCATATGTAGTGGTAAGATCATGCAAGTACCATGTACATCCATCCCTGCACCAGCCCTTCAGGCGGCGGGTGGCGGTTCAGGCCTTTGGATTCCAGGGATCCAGCCAAATTTGACGTGGTTCGGGAAAATTAGGGGGCTGAGTTTTTTCTTCTCTGGAGTTGAAACCCATAGGACAATAATCAAAGAGCTAGACTGAATGATCGAATTTTCGTTGGCTATAGACATGGACATGCCGTAGATCCGGTTCGTCTATACTTCGGATGGTGACGAGGGTCTAGCCGATCGATCTTTGATCCACTACTCCACAAGGCTGGGGTACGACAAGGTAATTGCCATCGAGTGGCTGGACAATGCTAACGAGCAAAATGAAACGAAACTGAAACAATAGAGATGAGAGATATGGATTTTTAAGACATTGAGATCCATGACTTCCTGCAATCAGAGCACATACAATTCAGATACTGTATTCTGATATACTCGATCAGGGCTTGGATGACATGCCTTCTCTGTAGTCTACAATCCATACATAGTCCACAGCATGCGCCCATTAATTATGTACTGTATTAGTTCAAATTTTTGAATCGGGAGACTAGAGAAAAGGTCCAGCCAGGTACACTTCAACTTTCCATCTCTTGAAGTTCGTATGAAATTGATTTTGTATCGCCTATCTGGATAGCTTCGGAATCATCTATTAGTCTATCTTTCAAAACATGACGGATAACAATTTCACTTAATCAATATGTACTACCATAGATACAGGTATCTCAAAAGCTGCAAACCCATCTACTCCCCTCAAGACGCCCCAACAATCGACTCCCCCACCATCCCCCCAAGGTCCCCACGCTTATTTCAACCAAAGATCTTCTCATACCCAGTCAAAGTGAACCGATAGTGAACATCACCCTTCTTCATCCGCAGCATGGCCTCCTTCAACCCCTCGGCACTAATATCAATCTTCTCAACCCAACCCTTCAACCCCTTCTCCGCAGCCAACTGCAGCATATCCAGCATCTCCCGACGACTCCCCAAATGGCTAGCACCAATAAGCACGCCATTGGCAATCAAAGACTGCGCCTTGATAACCTGCCCCTCCTCCTCAGGCAAACCAACACTAACCCAACGACCATGCACATCCATCATAGACAGGTACTTGGCCAAATCAAAGCCCTCCGACGAATTAGCACAGTTAATAATCAAATCAAACGAGAAAAGATGCTCCTTCTCCCACCCTTCCTCGGCGGTAGCAATGTATCCATCCGCGCCCAACTTCCGCGCATCAGCCTCCTTCGCCCGGGACCGCGAAATAGCCCAGGTCTCCGCACCAAGGGCCTTGGCAAACATGATTCCAAAGTGTCCGATACCGCCCAGTCCGACGATACCGACCTTCTTGCCGGGGCCGGCGCCGTTGCGCACAAGCGGTGAGTAGGCTGTCAGACCGGCGCAGAGCATGGGCGCGACGGTGTTGGAGTCCAGGGCGTCGGGGATGGGGAACACCCAGTGCTCGTGGGTGCGGACGTGGGAGGAGTAGCCGCCTTGGCTGACGATGCCGGTCTCCGGCCACTCGGAGCCGTAGGTGTCCATCATCATTACGGGGCAGTAGGTCTCGTTGTCGTTGCGGCATTGCTTGCACTCGCCGCAGGAGTAGGACTGGGCGCCGACGCCGACGCGCTGGCCTTCCTTGATCAGGGTGACCTTGGGGCCGACGCGAATGGCACGGCCGATGATTTCTGGGGTGGGTGGTTAGTCGGGATCTACAGGAGTTGAGCGCATTGCTGTGCTGGACTTATTACTTACCGTGTCCGACGCACAGGGGGAACTTCTGGTCTCCCCATCCACCGCTGATGGTGTGCACATCACTGCCGCAGACACCGCAGGCCTCGATCTTGACGTCGACATCTGTGTGGTGGTTAGAGCTTGCCCGTGGCACTCGGGGGCAATTGTTCCGAAGCTTACCATAGTCACCGAAGGGCTTCAGCTTGTACTGAACAGCGCAAGAACCGCATGGTCAGCCATTGATTTTCACAGAACCCTACACACAGAACGGAATACTCACGAAGCGCTTGTGGAACTCGGTGAAGGTCTCAGGACCATCGACCTGGAAACCCTCAGCTTCCTCGGGGTAAGGCATTATGATATGTGATTGATTGAAAGGAGAAGAATCAATTGAGGATATTCAATGTCTTGCAAGTCAGAAAGACAAGTCCGTGCAAGGATCAAGTCAATAGGTAAGAAGAGACTCAAAAGAATAAAATGCAAGAACAAGAAACAAAACAGTCGCGAGGAGGGAGACGAGGAGGGGTATATCAAAGCCGACTCCCCCCGCGCCCTCCCCCTCCTAACCAAATAGAAAAAAATTCAAGAAATAAAAAATTAAAAATTCAGTAAAAAACTCTACATCTCACAAGTTCAAGAATAGCCTATCTTGGTTGTTTAGAGCAAGAAAGTGGATAAATTGCACCGGGGTGTCAATAACCCGTGTCACTCATTGCCCCGAAACCCAAACCCCCGCGTATGTACTGTATACCGACCTCGGACAAGGTGCCGCACGTAGTATCCACCGGGCAAACTATCGGAGTAGATCCGGGAATCAAAGCACAGCATTCTCGCACGAGAGGGACCGAGCAAGGAAGCCATTGACGGTGCCGAGGAGATCCCGTGTTCTGGGCGTGGGGGAATAAAAGCAACACTGATTTGAAGAGTTACGTTGAGTGTTTTTTGGGGTCTTGTCTGTCACTCTTTTCGCGTATAGACGGCATGTCGCGGAGGTGGAATTGCTTTTTGCCTAGAAGATTCATGGTCATTTGGATGGTTGTATCTGCCTCTGAAGGGGATTTTTCCGCCAATGAGAGAAGCGGGAGAAACTGTGTCCCGCGTTTTTGGGTTCTCGTTGATAAGACGGGAGTCACGGGACTGGGTTGATCCGGAGTTTGTAGGGCTGGTGGTTAGGGCTTGGGAACCTGGGGAGGATGCTACGATTGATTAGTTGGTAGCTAAAGTCTATGGACGGGGATGTAGCTCCCTATTCATTCTTATAGTGCCTCGGCAGAGGCTCGGCAGAGGAACAAAATTACCAAAATATATACCCAGCAAGGTAGTTTCAAGGTCATCATATGATCATATACAAATGGTTATTCTTTATATCCATTAATCACCAAGGGCATTTATGCCACATCCTTCAATGACAGCTCCACATCCAGCGCACCCTTGATCTTATCCGCAACCTCCTGAGCCTGCGCCTCACTCAGACGAGCCAAAGGACGACGAGGATATCCACCATACCCATAGTACGACTGAATCGCCGACTTAGTACCGGGGATAGCAGCCTTAGTAAGAACCCAATCCGCCGCACTCAACTGCTGCTGCGCCTCCATAGCCTCTGCAAGGCGACCCTCAGACCAGAGAGTGAAGATGCGCACGCACAGACGGGGCAACACATTGGCGCCACCGGCCAAAATAGCCGAACCACCCGAGATCAGAGTCTGCAGACTGAAGTCGGCGATACCGCCAAAGGCGACGTAGGGGTGCTTTGCGTCGGGCTTGGCGACGGTAGGAGCGGCGCGTTGAGCCGGGGCGAGAGGGGAGGTAGGGGTGACAGCGCCGAGGGCAGTAGCCACGCGAGTCAACTTTCCAGTGTTGGCGCACGTGAACTTTGTGCCGACGATGTTGGGGTGCTGGGAGATGCGGATGATGAGGTCGGAGTCCATGTCGATTCCGGCGACGGCGCCGGGGTAGTTATACAGGATGAGGGGGATGGGAGAACCGTCGGCGACGGAGGTGAAGTACTCGTAGATGGTCTCGTCGTTGCCCACGGCGTAGCGGTAGTAGCTGGGTGGGACGATGAGGGCGTATTCACCGCCGGCCTGGGCGACTTCCTTGCATAGATCGATGGTGCCGCGGATGCTGTTCTCGCTGGCGCCGGCGATGACGGGGACATTGGTGAAACCGGCCTCGTCGAGGGCGGAACGGGTTTCCCGTGTCACTGTGGCACGCTCCTCGCGAGTGAGATGCACGGCTTCACCGTTGGAGCCCATGGTGACTAGGCCGACTAGACCGGCCTTGGCCAGGCGTACGGCGTGGCGGCGGATAGCGGCCACGTCGAGATCTTCAGTGTCGGGGTTGAAGAATGTCATGGTGGGCGCATACACGCCGGGGCGGAGAGGAGTGAGCGGCATGATGGTGGTGGTGGTGATTAGGATGGTGATGCTGGGAGATGGGATTAGTTGAAGCTCTACATCACGAGTAGCAACTATTAAGACTTACCAAGTGAAAGGAAGAGGGGTCAATGATAGAAATAGAAGACAAGGGCTGTGAATTACTTTTTAACCGTCCATTTCAATTCAGCCTGGCATCAACATTCCCCCCCCCACGTCGGGGGATTCTCCGACGCATTGTGAATGGCGGAGAATTGACTTCCACCAATAGCCGACGAATGACGAAATGTGGGGGACGCAGTTTCGCGGAGGAGGGGCTCGGGGGAATGTCTGGCGAGGAAGTAGAAGGGAGTCGAGTATACAAAAGGGAGAGGATGGAGAATGAATTCAGGCTGGAAATTGGAGAAAGAGACGATAGCATCGAGGTCTATCTTATAGTTCATATCACTTTCAATGTCAACTTCAAGAATCTAAGATGGAAAAACTCCAATTGCCTTCACTTTTCCAAGACTTTAACCCCGCGCGCCGATAAGATAAAAACCGTCGGCTATTGACAGTTCAATCGCCGGAAGAATTATCTCCAGCAACGAGACTCCCCCAATTCAGTTTATCCTTCCTCTTCTAATCTCTCTTCCCTCTATACATTACTCGTCGATATCGCATTCACTTTTCTTTTCATTCTCTGTATTATCAAGAATAAACAATCATGGCTCCTCCTAGCGTGTTGATGGTAAGTACAATGGCCCACTCCGCAAGTACAGACAGCGGCTAACGAACAATCCAGGTCGGCACCGGCGAGTACACCACCGGCTTCGTCGGTGGTGGTGCCTCTGGCTCAGACAAGAAGGTCGGTGTGGTCGGTCTGACCATGTTCGACCTGCGTCGTCGCGGCAAAGTCGGTGATCTGAGCATGGTGGGCGTGTCCGGCAAGAAGTTCGCCGGTATCCGTAAGTATTGAGACGAAAAGCAAGAAGCAGAACAAGACAATCCCATAACTAACACTCTATATTCAGGCGACCATCTGCACCGCAACATCTCCCAAGTCTACAACGGCCTAGACACCTCCTTCACCTCCTTCCCAGCCGACGACCAGACCGACCCGGACGCCTACAAGACGGCAATTGACGCCCTCCCCAAGGGCTCCGCCATCACCATCTTCACCCCCGACTCAACACACTACCCAATCGCCCTCTACGCCATCGAGCGCGGCCACCACGTCCTCATCACCAAACCCGCCACCCAACGTCTCTCCGACCACCTCGCGCTCGTCGAAGCCGCCCGCAAAGCCGGCGTCTTCGTCTTCGTCGAGCACCATAAGCGCTTCGACCCGGCCTACTCGGACGCCCGCGCCAAGGCGCAATCCCTCGGTGACTTCAACTATTTCTACAGCTACATGAGTCAGCCGAAGTCTCAGTTGGAGACGTTCAAGGCGTGGGCGGGTCGCGACTCGGATATCTCGTACTACCTTAACTCGCACCACATTGATATCTGTGAGAGTATGGTGCCGGAGTATAAGCCTGTGCGGGTGTCGGCGACGGCGTCCCAGGGTACGGCTGCGGCAGTGGGGTGTGTGCCTGAGACGGAGGATACGATTACGCTGCTGGTTGAGTGGCGGCGTAAGGATGACCCGGCGAAGATTGCTACCGGTGTGTATACGGCCAGCTGGACTGCGCCGTTGAATGCGGGTGTGCATTCGAACCAGTATTTCCACTGTAAGCATTCCTTTCCCTCGGGGGTCGTCACTACTGGTAAAGCGCATGCTAATATGATTCTGTAGATATGGCTGCCAACGGCGAGATCCGCGTCAACCAGGCCAAGCGTGGTTACGACGTGACCGGTGATGACCAGGGTCTCACCTGGTACAACCCGTACGTATACCCCTCGCCACAGACATTCTCAAATACAGAAGAGACTAACAATCCATCAGCTTCTACATGCGTTACGCCCCCGATGAAGAGGGCAACTTCGCCGGCCAGACCGGTTACGGCTACATCAGCTTCGAGAAGTTCATCGATGCCGTCACGGCCGTTAACGAGGGCCGTGTGACTCTGGACCAGCTGGATGCTCGTCCCCTGCCAACCCTGAAGAACACCATTGGCACCACTGCCATCCTGGATGCTGGTCGTAAGTCGCTGGATGAGCGCCGGCCGGTTGAGATTATCTCCGAGGGTGGGAAGTGGGAGCTGAAGTGATTGGATGACCATGTGTAATGAAAGGAAAACTGTGGATTTTAGTATATACAGCTCATGAATTGAAAGCAATGCTAGCAACTTAAGCATCGCCGTGTACTACATGTCCGTTTAAAAGAGAAAACGCCCAAAGCTATCAAGCGGCATAAAAAGAATTGAATTGCTAGTCAAAAGGGTCCCAATACTGGGGTCCCTTAGGGACCTGAGAACAAACTCCGTACTCGATCCAACTCCTCCCAAGCCATAAACATAAAAATATCAAAATCCCGCAAGTCTCCCAATAATATCACATGGTATCATACAAGAATGAAACAAACAAAGACCATCCTTCCAAGTTCAACGCCGAGATCCACCCTTCACGATTCCATCCGGTCCCTTGTCGAACTTAACCCGACACTCAGGACAATACCATTTGGCCGTGCGCGAAGGAACTTCAGAAAGCCCAACACACTCGAGATGGAACCACACATATTCGCACTGAAATGGGTTAGTATCATCACAAAGAGATCGACATGATGAAAGAAGATGAACTCACATCTTGGTTCTCGCAGCAAATCATCGTGCCGAAACTCACATCTCCGCACAGGCAGTAACGTGGCTCGTTGGCATCAATCTCCTCCAGAACCCCGTCTTCATCAACCCGGATATCCTGGGAATTACTGACGTTGATGCGTTTCTTGCCTGGCTTCGCTTTACGA
Organism: Penicillium ochrochloron; assembly: GCA_022985105.1. NCBI lineage: Eukaryota > Fungi > Ascomycota > Eurotiomycetes > Eurotiales > Aspergillaceae > Penicillium > Penicillium ochrochloron. The sequence goes on from JAAVMA010000007.1 coordinate 613,286, forward strand.
CGCCCGTAGCTAACGGCAGCGCCGCCATCTTGGCCAGAAGACACGGGCCCTGGAGCAGGGCGCTTGCGCTTGCGATTGGGTCCAGGAACACTGGGTGCGCGAGAGGGCTCTCTAACTGGAGTCTTGCGGGCTGGAGTCGCGCTTTTGATACGCAAGTCCCGTCCACCAGCGACCGCGGGGGTTGAAGCTGCCCCCAGACCTCCCAGCTCAATGGATGCAGCAGCAGCGGAGCGTCTTGACGAGGGTCTAGTGACGGGGGGAGTGGGTGTAGTCGCAGGCTGTGCGGCCGATCTTGTCGAGCGACGTGATCCAGTTGGGGAAGGTGGTGGAGAGGCTTTGACCTCGGCGGCGGGTGACATTTGCGTCTTGATTGGAGCAACAGCTGCAGCTGCATCTACCCCACCGTTAGCATTCCCTCCTCGGCTGGACTTCCGGCGCGATTTTGACGAAGTCGAGACAGTTACAGTTGCAACTACGGGTTCCGGCTCGGCTTGGGGCACGGGTTCGGGCTTGGGAGCGACGGCTTCAGTGACAACGGGAGCAGGGGCTGCACGTGGAACCGGAGCAGCGACGGCTTCTTTTGCTTTCCCGCCAGCAGCCTCATCCCGTTTGCGCTTTCGTGAAGATCGACTAGCTGGAGTCGGCTGATTGGAGCTGGCAATGAGCTTGCTTGGAGTCGGAATCTCTCCGCCGTTGGCCGCCGCCTCTCGGGCCGCCGCCTCACGTTTCTGTTTCTTGGCTTCGTTCAACTTCATCCCACGATTGCTCGTTTGGGTGCTCCCGTCGGTGTCCTTAGCAGCCGCATCAATCCGGTTGTTCTCCTCTGCATCACAATCGATGAATGTAGTCCCATTCTCCCTAGCCAACGCTTTCGCGATCCGGTAGGCTTCTAACCCACGGCCGGAAAGCACCAACTCACGCTGAATCATGATATCACTAGGCTGCCATACGGCATTTTTCTTCATTTTCTTGCGCAGCTTGGTCATCTCCCACTCGGTGAGTCGCATCCATGGCAGATCCTCACTGCCAATCTTGGCATCGTCTGGTGGTGGCTTGAGCAGTGCAAGAGCATTGCTCGTCGAGACCGCTACGCCTGAGCTGGGTCGGCGCGGCTTTTCCTTCTTCGGTGCTTTGACCGGCTTGGGTGGGATTTCCAACTCTCCCTCCGCGTCCGACTGCTCTGTGCTTGCGATAGGCGAATCCGGATTGAAGCCTACTAGATGTTGTGCGGCGATGCCCGATCGGCGTGATCTAGATTTCTTGCGCTTACCGTTCTGATTGGCGTTGTCCAGCCGGAGGGTGATACGCGTGGTGGACGCGCCCTCTTTCTTGTCCTTGCGTACTCGCTTGGGTGTGGGTTCTGGAAGTGGCGTTGGCTCTCGGGATGGAGGTTTAGGAAGGGCTTCCAGCTTCTGTCGGATACAGCTCAGTCGGTCGAAATGGCGATCCACGACGTCGTACAATCGGTTGGCCTCGGCGAAGGCAGATTCACGGGCATTGATCGCGCGGTCCAGGTGACGGGAGATATCTTTGCGCATACTGATCGCGCTCGGGCGCTCGTCAGAGGCCAGGAAAGGAAGCCGGCCATAGCTTCTGGTCAGGCTGTGGACGTCTTGCGCCGAGTCGAGGTATCGGTCCTCCAGGCCGCGGACCAGGGTCAGGGAACGAATGATATCCGCAGGGAGGTTTTCGGTGTAATCGATGAAGTCTGTCACGGTGGCTTGCGCGTCCGGATCGAAGGGGCCATCGAGAATGACCCCGCCACTGTGGTCAGTCTCGTCGGTCAGGGCCATCTTGCCGGGTTGCCCGGGAGCGCGTCTCCCACAGAACGTGCAGCGGGTTCAGGGGATGCAACAAAGAGACAATGGGGTAGTAGAGGATGCAAGAGAAGCAGACGAAACCCCGCGGGGGAAAAACATGGAAAGACGAGGTCACCGTCGAACGCGCAGCTGCAGGTGCAAACAACCGCGGACGATCATTATTCCGGGGTAATCATGTGACCCGTTTTCCTAATCGGGTAATATGCTATGAATTTCTTCATTTTTGAAATTTGATGGTTCATTTGATCGGTAAACAAATAATCCTGTGCTTTGAACGGGGTTAAGATAATTCGTAGAGCCTCATTATAGTAGTTTAGAAAAAATACCTCACGTGGAAGTATCTGAAAAGTATGTAACACAATGTAGCTTCACGTATGTCATGGCCCGCGATGTTGGCCTGACAAGTTGCGAATTACATATTCTACCATATATATTGGTCTTAGGCAGTAGGCATCCGTTAAGAGCGGATATTGGTGTTAATCCATCTCATAGTCATGTTAGTTAGTGTTCGCCCGCGCTGCACTCGTGACTGTATACTTCATACTTTCCATCCGAATGTCCAGCTTCTTGCACCTCTATAGATCTCTAAACCTAGCATATAGAGGAATAAAGATTGACGAATCTTTCTTCAATCTCACCAAGGGAGAGCCTCATCATCTTGTTTGCACTTTCCTTACCCGTTTACCATCCGGCATCTCTAGCCCTCATATCCTTCCTTCCTAATCCATCGCGATCCTATTGTACCTCCCCCCCCTCCCCCTCATCAATTTCTTTTCCTTTTCAACTCCCATCGCTCTTTCCACTCCTCCCTTCTCCCTCATCCCCATCATCATACGTCATCATGGCTAGCCGCGATAAGCGTCTGCAGATGATGTTCGCAGGAGACGAGGAGCTCCTGAAGCTGGACACTCGACTGACTCTGCAAGTATGTGAAACCATATCTTTCTTTTCTGATCACTAGCTGATGGGATTTATTCCAGGATGAACCCATCCACAACGCATGGAATGAGAGCGCTTGGCAGGTGAGAAATTAATGACACGTGCCCCAAAGATCATACCTGACGAATACATATCTAGTCCGTCCAAGAGACTCCGGAAACCACAGTTCCTGTCACCGTACCTTCCACCATTGCTCCCATCGTCCCTCCTAAGGATCCTCCTATCGAAACACAGCCTGTTCCACCGGCAAAACCCGATTCATCTTCTCGCAAGGGCACCAAAATTCCCGAGTGGGAACTTCGCAATGTCTTCTGTCCCGCCAGAGCGCTACCCACGTTTCCCTTCAAGTACATCCTCCCCAAGGGAGAAGCTCTGTCCAAGCAAATCGCAAAAGAGTACTTTGACGGCGGTGCAATCTGGAACCGACGATGGGATGTGTAAGTACATACCAATTGACTGAAGAAAGAAAGAGGTAGACAATATCTAACCACAATATAGGTACTACCTGCCAATTCCATGGAGTATCACCGACCAACCCCTTTTGCTCATTTCGGCGCTACAGGTGAAGGAGCTTTTCGACAAAATCAACTACGAGCTCAACTGTGACATCTCCTTGAAAAGAAACCAAGAGGGTCTGGTGCTGTTCTTCTATGCCAATGATGGAACCCCGCAGCCGGTCTTTCACGGCCATATCGAGAACCGTAAGGGACTTGACATTGCCGAGAAGGCCATTCCCGAGCCCGAGCCCGGTGATGACGACTGGACCAAAAAGTGTGAGCCGGCAGCCGTGAAGGCATTTGCAACAAAAGTCCATGAAGCTATCTTGGCCTACAAGAAAAAGAAGGCCAGGCCAAAGTCACAGGTTGGCAACCCACTCAAGGATGAAATTGAGTGGCGAATGATTCAACAACCCCCAGGCCGCGGCTTGTATCATCTCATGTCCTTCCTTGGACTTCGACCGCCTCTCTTCGATGACAACTGGCTCAACGGGGGCGAGGTTTATGATCCAGTCGATGTGCTTGTGCCTGTTCGCTGGGAACCTCAAGATAGCCCTATCTTCTACAGCATTGACGTGGAATGGAATGAGCGGAACTTTGCCCAATTGACCGAGATCGGAATTTCCATACTGGATACTCTTGACATTCGTGGCATTCCTCCGGGAGTTAACGGCGAGAACTGGGTTAAGCACATCAAGTCAGCCCATCTACGCACCGCCGAGTACAAAAACTTCCGCAACAGCCAGTTCGTGATGGGATGCCCGGATATGTTCTTCTTCGGCGAGAGCGAAATCGTCCCGAACGACCAGATGGGCCGACGAACTGACTTGTTCTTCGCCACACCGTACGATGGAACCGAAGATAAGAGCCGACCAGACCTTCCGAAGCACAAGTTAGGACCACGCAACATCGTCCTCGTTGGTCACAATCCCGATGCAGATATCAAAATGCTTGCAGAGAGATGCACCATTTTCAACTCTATGGACTTACGGCCCCAGAAGCGTATCCGCAGTTTGCTGGACACCCAAGGTCTCTTTCAGAGTCTACGAAAGCAGAAAAATCCGAGCAAGCTGGAGACTATCTTGATTGATCTGGGACTGGAACCTCAGTTCTTGCACAATGCGGGTAACGATGCCCGTTTCACGCTGGAAGCTCTGATTCGGATGGCAATGGAATCGGCTCTAAAGAAAATGGAGCCAAAGCAAAAAAAGGTTGTGGAAGAGGACCCCGAATGGACGGTGGTTGAGGAAGAGAAGACCGAGCAGCAGGTGATTGTGCAGGAGGAGGAAGTTACTCCATCGGAGCCGGAATGGTGAGAGATGCAAAGATCTGAGGGACACTAGCTAGCTAGCCTTAGTCTCTTGATAGTTGCATGAATCCAAGCCAATCCGATTAAGCTTAAATTTAGGGTACGAATCAAAGTTAAGGTATTCCTCACTGACGCCATAACTACATAACGACGGTATTCCCTACTCTGTACTCATGCCCCGCGCCCCACTTCATCTTGCCCCTCCTCATCTCTCAACATTATAAACTTTTTATAACATCCCTCCTTCTACTCCATCCCATCTACACACTTCCCATCCCTTCACCAAAATGACCACCCAAGGCCCCCTAACCAGCTGGCTCCTCTCCGCCACCCCGCAAGCCCTCAAACGAGCAACAACCCACCCTTTCCTCGCCGCCGCCGGCTCCGGCACTCTATCCAAAGAAGCCCTCTCCCAATGGCTCTCCCAAGACCGTCTCTACGCGCAATCCTACATCCGCTTCATCGGCATGCTCCTCGCAAAAATCCGTCTCCCAGCACACACCCCAACCACCGAAACACCAGTAAACCCAACAATCGAACAAACCATCATCGACGTCCTAATAGACGCGCTAGTCAACATCCGCGCAGAACTGCAATTCTTCGAATCCACCGCCGTGCAATACGGTCTCGATCTCACCGCGATCCCGCCCGATGAGGGCGGTGGATCTGGGGCGATTTCGACGACGGGATCGGGGTCTTGTCCGGGATTTACGGGGGCGATTTGTGGAGCGACGAATATTAGTGTGAGCGAGGCGGAGTCCGGCGAGATTAATGAGGATTCGACGACGAATCCGAGGGAGAATTTACATAATCTTTGTAAATCGCAGGGTGAGTGTCAGATGCAGGCTGGTAGTGAAATTTGTAATCCGCCGACTGGACACCCCGGTGCTTCTGCAGCTCCAACAACGCCAGACTGCGAACCTTGTCAACCATCGCGACTCGCTAGCGCAGCACCACCCGAACAAGGCCCCGTCTTCTTCGACGCGAACCGGGTAACCCGCGCTTACATCGACATGTTCATGTCTGCGGGGAGTCCGGGTGTGAGCGCGTTGGAGGGGATGGCTGTGCTATGGGCGACGGAGGTGTGTTATCTGCGGGCGTGGAGGTATGCGGCGTCTTATGGGAAGAAGAAGGCTCAACAGGGGAAAGCGGATGTTGATGCGGATGGGGGCGCGTTGAGGGAGAAGTTTATTCCGAATTGGTCGAGTAAGGAGTTTGAGGAGTTTGTGAATCGGATTGGGGATGTTTTGGATGAGATGGTGGGGAAGATGAAGGGGGTTGAGGAGACGGAGGTTCTGAGGGCGAGGTGTTTGGAGTGGTGGAGGCAGGTTGTTTGGTTGGAGGAGAGGTTTTGGCCTGCGATGGATTAAAAGATCCGTGGGATGGGATGGAATGAGGGTATGGATGTAACTACGATATCAAGTTTAGCAAAGATGCGATCAGCATGGCAATCATAAGACCATTTAGCTTCAGTACTTTAGTGTATACCCTACAACAGACACGACTTGTATGGATATATCATACAATGGAGACTCATCCTACATACAGCCACCACGAATGGCATGCCACCAAGATAATAAACACGTAACACGTACACATTAACCAGCAAACAGAGAACAGAGAACCACACGATAAAAGACAACCAAAGCCACGAGGTCCATCGAAGCAGCCCAAACGCCAGCAACCCCGGACATCAGACAAATCCCCTAAATCCCCAAAAACTCCAAAAGAAGAGAAAAAAAGGAAGAACAAAACTCGAAACTCCAATCCCGTGCAAACCAAAAGAGATAATGAGAGCAAAAAACCAAAAAGCAAAAAAAAAAAAAAAAAAAAAAAAAGGGGAAAATTAGGAATCACCACCAACACCGGTGTATGCGGAGCGCCACGAGATGAAACCCAAAGACATCAGACGAGCGGCTCCGAGGAACAAAAAATCCCAAAAAGAACCAAAAAAAATACGATCTTACTCAACATGTTGTACATCATCCGAGATAAGGCGACTGGAGCTTTGTGCTTACTCAAAGTTAAGTAGCAGTCGCCCGGGCAGCATTGCTGAGCTGTCGATGATACGAGCCGATGGGCTGGAATCCACTGTCGAACAGAGTTAATCACAGCCTCATTTCATCAGATACAAGAAACAAACACATACCGAGCTAGGTCAAAACCACCTCCATCCTCTTCATCCTCTTCGTGCATCCGTTCTTCCTTAATCGGCCCATGACCCCCCAAATCCGATGGACCATCAGACTGTAGAGGAGGCAAAGTCCGGCTCGAACCGAGACTATTTGACGTTCCAGGCTTACTCGGGCTGACCAAATTCGGAGGAGGCGGACTGCTACTCGGGAAACCGCCAATAATACGCTCGTCTGGCTCACCCTTAAGTGGACTCATATCCGGCACGGGCCGGGCAGGAGTGCTGCCAATATCGGCAAACTTCCAGAACTGCGCCGGCGAGCTCATCGGCATGAACTTTGATGGGATCTGGGCAGTGCTCGGCGGTGGTAGACGGGGTTGCTGGCGCTGCGGAGCGGGCGTGATCATTGATGAAGGCCCCTCGTCGTAATATGAGGAGGACAGCACCGGTGGTGACCCGGCTACATTGTCTGACAATCCGTAGGCACGGCTGAGACTGTTGCTGCTGTTTTGCACGCGGCTAGAACTCGCATTGGTATTGCCATTGTGCGAGCGCGCAGGCAAAGGGGAGGGCTCCTCGTAGTCGCGTGGGTTCATGTGTCGCAGTGGGTGGTCAGATCCGACTCCACGGCCACCGCGAGACCCACGCTCGGGGGTGTATGCCTCAACAGGGGCCACAGGAAATGAGCTGAAGCCGGGAGATGAGACGGGTGGAGACTTTTTGACCGTGGCCGAGAAGGATGTGTCCAACGCCGCAACGTGGGTGCCCCGTGCTGAAGACGGAGGTTCCTTGGTAGCAGGGGACGATGGTGCCGACGACTGCGTGCCCTTGCGCATCTGCTTCTTGCGGTATTCCTCACGGTGTTCAGCGGCGATCTGCCACTTCATTCCCTTACCGGGCTCATCAGTTCGACGAGGCACCTTCTGGAATGCCTTGTTCAATGACAAATTGTGACGGATAGAGTTCTGCCAGCCGCTCTGCGAGTGTCGGTAAAACGCATAGCGATCCATAATCCAATTGTAAATGCTATTCAACGTAAGCTTCTCCTCCTCGCTGGAGAAGATAGCCTGCGCAATGAGGTTGGCGTAGCTGTATGGCGGCTTCAGATCCTTAGCCGAGTCCTTGCTGTAATCAATCTCCTCCGTACTCTCCATCATCATGCCTCGGTTGTAGAGTGGGGACTGCTTGGCCGTTCGCTGGCCAGCGGTATCCGGCGATCGTGGTGGCGGGGTGACCTGGCGCTTCAGGAATTGAGGCGCTGGGGCTAGCGAGGGACCACCGGACGATGAAGGCCGTATAGGCTCGGTGGCCTGCGATGCCGAGGGGTGCGCATGCTGTGAGGCATCCCACGCTTGTGAAGCGGGATCAGGCTCCTGGCCACTCGCAATGCGCTGAGCGCGCTCGATAAAGCTGGGCTGGATGTTGGCGTCGTCGCCGGGCGTGACAAACATCATCTGGCAGTTGGCCACCTCGATAATATCACCACAATGGAGAATGGCATCGGCACCGCGCTTGAGAATCACATTGTTCAGACGAACACCATTACGGCCATTGACGCGGATATGCCAAGCAGGCGTCTCCTCGCCGTCATAAAAGATCTCGGCGTGCAGACGGGACACAAACTTGCTGGGGCCCAGATCAACATGCACATCGGGAAGCGCACGGGCAGCAATGGTGACGGGACTGGATTGCTCAGTCGATCTCTGCTCACGATCAGGTTCACGGCCGATATTGACGTGAAGCGTCTTGACGTAGTAAGTCCAGTTGCGACCAGCGATCTTGGCGTATGCTTGAATACTCTGCTTGTTCTCGGTCTTGGTGTTGGAGTGGTCGCGCGAGACGCGCAGTTCCTCACGCGGGGTGTTCAAATACGAGATAACGAGGTCGACAATATCCTGGTGCGCGGATTGATCCTGTTCACCGGCCGAGTCCTCGGCTTCGTCGGCGGACTCGTTCTTGACAGCAGTTCGTGTGGGAGAGGCGCGGCGATCAACCTGTGGGGTTTGGGATTCTCATCTCAGCATTCCTTTTCATCCTAGCGGGGCACGCGCGGGGGGAGGATTCGGTCTCAGACCGGACCATAACTTCGGATGAAACTTACCTTGCGCTTCTTTGCGGATGGGCGACTGGGCGACGAGTCTGGAGCCTCGGCGTCGGATGTTTCCTGCAGTTGAATTTCCTTGCGCCGCGCGCGACGGCGATTTGACAGTGGCATGGTTTCCTCTGTTGTTTGTATTTCCGGCGAGGCGAGTTCCTTTTTTCACCGGTAGTTCAGACCGATCGTACACAGGGTGTGTGATTTAAGAAGCGAGTCGCAGACCGAGTTGCTGCGGTTGATTTTTTTTTCTTCTCTCGGGAGGCTGGTATGTTGTGGGTGAATCCAAAGCCAAGATCAAAGTCGAAACACCCGCGAAACTCAACGCGGGGGAGAAAAGAGAACGACGGGGCAAGGGTCAGTCAGAGGCAAAGATGCGAAAAAAGGCGAAAAATCACAACAGAGCCAAGTCTGGATCCGGATTTCAGCGGTCCAGTCTCGGAGACAGACGCTCAGAGGTAGAACCAAAGAATGAGGCGTTGTTCCGAACCACTGATTGAACCAATTCGCCACCGCGACTGCGTTCTAGCGGGTAAAAAAAAGAACAAAAAGAAGCACAGGCGTAAGAGAGGCGATTTACCCCGGTTGATTCGGGACAACAATAAACAAAGAGACCCGAGGGGAGCTTGGCCGATGAAGTTCTCCAAGGTCTGGGTGTGGAAAGTGGTGTGGCTGGAAGTTGATTATCGATAATCCCTCCGATCGACGCGATGGCGTCTGTTTGGGGTGACCGCCTTGTCGCGTGGGGAGTGAGGTCAGAGTGCCGCACCAGCCACTGTAGGGCCGAGTTTCCTGGAATGATGCACCGAGAGGACAGGGGGAAGTGTGGGAAAGGAGATCTAAGGATAGAGAAGAGGGAGAGATAAAGAAGAAAGAGAGGATCAGAGAAGCAGAACCACTGATTTCCCGAGAGAAAAGAGGGAAGAGCAGGACAGTTGAAGAATAAGTTCAAAGTGCGCCCGTTCGGCCGTAAACAGTGGTGGAGTCTGGTCACGAGAGTGTAATGGTATGGTTTGAATGGTAGTGGATTTATGGTGAATAGGTGGGAAGTATCGTGGTAATACCAATACCACCGTGACGGGAATCTAGCGTGGGATTGAGGATGCTTCCGAGTGCAGGACGCAATAGACTAGAATCAACTCTAGAAAGGGACAAGTACGACGCTAGAGGATCACTGTGGACATCAATGCTCTATTAGTAAACAACTATGTGATCTAAGGTTCCCTTTCAAAACGATAGCTAAACATGAACTATAACTCTCTCTGTTGACAATGATGACGCCGGGGCGGGCAATTCTTGCTTGTGTACTCCGTATGTACTCACATAGAAAATCACTAGGGCATTATTATCTGTCCCCCAATCACGATCTACAACTGTATAGACAATCTATCTGCAATCACGCGATCGGAGTATTTAAGCTTAGATCTTAATCCTTGCTCCCGGATCTCTTTCATGATCCCCATAAACCTCCATAATCATCCCAGTTGTACACAACTCCATCCGCCCGCCCGGGTCGTTTGCGTCACAGCTTCCCCGGATATAGTTTAGCCTCGCCCGTTGGAATGTTGCTTTGCCTCATTGGGAGTTGACATGTCGATCGGTTTAGTTTATCAACGGACGCCGGATTAGGATAGATGGAAATCAGGAAAATTCAAAACCATGTAACCTGAAATCATGGCTGGTCAAGTGGAGGCTGCTTTTTCTGTGTACTGTTTACGAGAAGACAATAAGTGCAAGAATCATACCTAGACGCAAACAAACTTGACTGTAAATAAACAGGTGGGCAGGGTAGCCTCGCCCAAGGATCATACAGTACAGATGGTAGTAGACCGAATAGGGTCGGATGGGTTCAGACCGATAGAGACTCGAAAGAGATAGGAGTATCTGATGAGAAAGGACAAAAAAAATAGAGGTAGAAATAACACGAGAGCAATGATGAAGCCCAAGGCAACATGTAGATATAGAAGAGACAAAAAGAAATAAAACATGGTAGTGTAGAGTAGCCCCAAACCAGACGAGAAGAAACAGGTGGTTCCAGACAAAACAAAATAGGTCGTGACTGCGTTAAATAACTAGAAGGAAAAGATAATATAACCTCCCAGGGCCTCACCATGTCTTTTTACTCGTCCCCAGGCATCTTGGCATCTCCGTCCTCGTCCACCCCGCGCAGGGTAGGGTAGAGAACCGATGCAGCCTCCTCAGACTTGGCCACCTCCTTGGCGTGCTCGGGAGAGTCCCGGGTGCTAGCCGTCTCAACACCGTCCATGGCGCCATCACCTGAGGGAGCGGGAGACTCTTCGGCACCGCTGTGACCAGCCAAGTCTCCATCCCAGCGACCTTGCTCCAAGAGCTCAGAGACCAAGCGTCGCAGGTTCTCCAGAAGACGGACCTTCTCCACCCACGCGACATTGACATCACGCTCGGCCACCTCGGTGGCAGCTTGAGCGGTCCGCTGAGCAGCCTCCTGGTCGGGGTTTGAGGAGGTCGACAAGGCAGGGTCAATGAGGCTCGACGTGATGGAAGGGTGCTCCTTGGTAGGTGTGCGCTCGCCATCCGCCGAGGTATCCATGCGCTCGTCTGCTTCACGCTCGGCAGGGCGAGCGCGCTGCAAGGTGCCACCGGTGTAGCGGCGACGATCATCGTGGTCGAATGCGCCGCTCAGAGTGGATGGGGGAGCCGCACTCGAGGCAGTTGGGTAACCTGCCGTCATGCTGTCGGACATGGTGGCCGACGGCAGACGGGGGTACATGCCAGCACCGCTCTCATGGGGCGGCGACACACGGTGAGTCTGGGGAAGAGAGATCGGTGACCGTTGCGAGGTATAAGATTGAGCGCTCGAGGGCGGGGTCAAAGCGGGAGTGCCAACAGAGGGTGAGTGGGCCGTGGCGGCCATCATAGGAGCAGAGGTAGCCGCGGTAACATGGCTAGGAGGCAGCTGGCTAGGGGGAGAGTGGGTAGCGCGATAGCTCATCCCACCCTGAACGTAGTGCGCACCAGGCTGAGCCACGCCGGCAGCGGCAACATTTTCGTCGCTCTCGTAGATGGTGTTTTGCATCTGCTCCAAGAACTGATCAATGTTGATCAGATCATTCTTGGTGCGGACGTTAGACATGGGAGGAAGATGGTATGCGGGAGCATGACCACCGCCGGGGCTGTAGCCACCACCACCGGCAACCGGAACGGCAGCAGGCATGTGCTGGTACTCAGGAACCGGGCCATTCAGAATGGGAAGCTGAAGGGCCTGGAGACCGAGCAGGCGCTGGCCGACAGCCGCATAGGAGTTGGGATCGAATTGGCGTCGCTTCAGGTCACCGAAGAACTCATTCAGAGCATCGTACCCACGCTTGCGGTCGTACGATTGAGAACCATCATGACCCTGGCTCAGCGCATAGTAGACATTGCCATACGAATGAGGGTTGGCGGCCGGAGGAGGCGGGTGTGTCTGGTAGTACTGGGGAGCTCCATGAGCGTAGGCGGCGCTCGAAACGCCGTTCATGGGTCCCTCAAAGTAATGCGTGGCAGCAGCGTATCCTGGACGTCAATTAGCCAGGGTTTTTCCAATGCCCTCAGCGACGCGGGAAACCAGGGGGGGAACAACGACTGGCCAGACCGGGAACTGGGGAGGCGTTCTAAGGGAACCCAGCGGCCAGGTTCGGCATTCCACCCGGTTGGATTAAGAGGATGCGCCAGCTGAGGGAGAGCAAGAAATCCAAGACGAACCTTTGGGGTTCTGGGGAAACATCATATCGGGGTGGTGGTGATGGTGATGCTTGAGGCCCGGCTCTGGGGATCGGATCTCCGAGTCATCGGCATGGGTCTTGACGTGCTTCTTCAGGTCCTGAGGGCGCTTGAAGGCCTTGCCACAGAAGTCGCACTTGTGAGGCTTCAAGGGGACATGGACACGAATATGGGAGGTGATGTGGTCGCGCTTGACGGTGGTGGTGTTGCAGTTGCCCCATTGGCAAGTCAAGTTCAAGTTGTTGGTGCTCTTGCGACCGACATGGCGCTCGCAGACGTGTTCCTGTATAGCCACACCATGGTCAGGCTTTTGATAAACCACGAGGCATATTAGAAGGGAGCATGACTTACGTAGAGCGCTTCAGCTGAGGGACACTTCTCAGTGCAACCCACCCACTGACAGGGGAGTTGCTCTCCAGCGCCGTTGAGAGTACTATTGACGGCCGCGGTCGCGGCGGCGGCGGTGGCCGTCACCGAAGCAGTCGGCGTCGTAGCAGGCTGCGCAACAGCAGGCTGCTCAGTGGCAACCGGTGCTGGGGCTGGCGCAGCCTGGGGTGTTGAAGTTGGGGGAATCGTGTTTTCGGACATGATGCCAAGAAAATGTCTTGTCGTGTCTGGCGGGATTTTTGCCCAGGCACGAGAGAAAGGAAATACCACGTATACCGTAGAACTGTCAATTCAACAGCAATGCGGGTACACACACACACAACAGTCCACAATAATGAATATATGTTCAGCCAAGGTGTTCCGCAAGGAAATTCCAAGGAGATGTGGAAAGGAATATAGAAGTGTGAAGGAGGGAAGAAAACGCGTGCCTAGAAGAAGGAGGGAGAGGGAAGAGAGGAAAACTGGGGAGGAGGAGGGGGGAAAGTCTTGGGTCTTGGATAGTCTTGGGATTTTCTTGGGACCTTCAGGGTTGCTTGGTCTCTCCACGGGGGGAGTGTTACTTTACTGGTCATAACTACCAAGACCAAGGATCCATGCCAATGCCCGTGTCCAGAATCACAGGGAGGAAAGAGCCGAGCCTTTGCCCAGCCAAAAGCCTTGGGACTGGGCGGAGGAACAGCCAAGGGGAGACGACAAGACCGGGCCAAGACCGTCGGGCTGCGGGGCCTGGCGTTTTAGTGGAGCCTGAGGGAAATATGATTGGCTGGTGACAGCCAGAACGAGGGGCTGTGCATTCCGAGGACTCCCAGAGGCTACGGTAGTAGACTAGTAGTAGTAAGACAGTAAGACAAGCCATAGTAAGCCGATAACTAACAGGAGCAAGTACGGAGACTGGTAAACCAAAATAACGGAATGCTAGCACAGGAGTAGTGCGAGTAATAGGTAGAGTCTATCGCAGCAATTACCCATAATAGCTCTAGTGCCATTCATAGTAGCCCCCATCTACAGTACATCTCTGCCGAGTGTCTCTCTAGTTTACTCCCTATTAGAGAACCACCTGACTCCTATATCCTTCTCTAATTCTACTCACAATACATGTACACTTATCTTCCGTAAAACTAATACTGTCCTCACCTTCGCCTACAATGCCCTCCCCGGTCCCAACTAAACCCCAAACCCCCCAATCGCACGCCATCCTCAGCATCCGATCGCTTAACCAACTCAACCAACCATCATCCCATCCTCCCTCACACCACAACGAACCATAATTCGTGCAATAATCACTGAACCAAGTAAAACCGTAAAAAGTGGTCATCGGGGCGAAGTTCGAACCGAGGGGGGGTTGCCAAGAACCGGTTTCCCCCCTCTCAGCCATGGCATGGCGATGCTCACACTCTTGGCAGCCAAGGTTTTCCTCTTTGCCAATTCCCGCTCCGAGCACCAAGCGCTGGAAGTCTTGGGTTTCTTGGTTCTTGGTTTTGGACACTATGAGTCTACTACTCCGTACACAACCCCCCATTCCTCCGTGTGACTTGGCACGGGGCTTTTTTGGTTACTCGGACGTCCGGACGGAGGATGATGGATTTCCGGGTTTGTCCGGTCAGGTTAAAGAGAATTGGATGGATGGAGAAATTATGTTGCCTGGTTTTTTGCTTGGCTTGGGACTTTGGGATAAAGGAAGGGGTTCATTCATAATGGGATATCATTTTCAAGATTGATCAGATCAAACTGATCAGATCAATGGAAAGTAGATTTGTAACAGCAAAATCCACTCTATGTCCATGGTGGTACAGATCGCTGTCTATGTTATATACAAGTCTATAGGTCTATAGCTACAATCTTTTATACAAAAGAATCACATATAATCACACCACCCTTACCTGATCATCCAAGCATTCCCGCCCTTGGCCGGAAGCCCTTCCAAGCCCTGAACACCCGTTCTCACCTCGCCTTGAAACGAAATCAAGCCAAGCCAGGTCCAGGCTCAGCGCGAGACTCCCCGTCTCAATATCCCTCCAATCCCCCTATTATCAAATTCACCTCCCACCACCCCCCCTCCTCTTCGGCGGCTGATACCAACTCCAAATATTCAAGCCCACCTTCGTCCCAGAAGTAACCGGATACGCCGCATGCCACGTCTCAGCATACCCCGTCCCATCCGGTCGTAAATTCTCCCAAAAGATCGCATTGCCCTTAATCGGTTTGAACGTAATGCCCTCTTTCACCAGCCCACTCCCACCCTCACCATGCTGTTGCTGTTGCTCATCCTCACACTCCAAAAACCGACACCACTCCCTCCCCCCCGGCCTCCCCAACCTGGGAAAATTAGTCCCACCCCCCTCACACTCATCCCCCAAATAAACCATAAACGTGCTAAGCCGATCCCCGCCCCTCGCAAGCGATCCCGTCCAGTCATAGTGATGCCTGTAATGGCCAGAGGCATTGTAGCGCTGCGCCCACATGCGCTCGATGTACAGGTGCGGACGCCAGCCTTGGAAGGCGCGGGCGCGGTTCTCGAGGCAGCGGACTGTGTCGTCGCGGTCTAGGAGGGCGCGGTCGGAGAGGCGTTTTGTGGGATCGATATGTTGGGTTTTGCCGTTGTAGATTATTGAGGGGGTGTATTTGTTTAGACTGGGAGGTTGGATGTGTTAGCTTTTGTATTCATCATTTTGATTTGTGTTTGTGTTTGCTGGTGCAAAGGGTTTTTTTTGTTCGATAATGGGAAATGGAAGTACCTGATATCAACTAAATGATCTGCCTCGGCAGCGCTCACAAAGTTCTCAATGTATAAGACGAGCGGTGCTTGCGAGAGTAGATGCACTCGGTATCCTTCGGCCTCACCGGGACAATTAACCGGGACTCCATCATCGGGACTAATAAAGCTGTCGTCCGTCAAGTGTAAAGTCGACGGCGCAGTATCCCATTCCTCAAGGATATGTCCATCCTGGCCCTGCCCCCATAACAGCGAGGGGGAGCTATCCGGGAAATATGGGCGGAGCAGCGGATCCAGTACAAAGATGTACACGGGCACGAAGTAGAGGAGCCAGGTTATGATAGTTGAGAGCTTTGGCGTGGATGATGCCATTGAGTATGAATGTTGAGGTCGGCCGGTTCGGTAGGTGTTTTATATGTACGCCGTAATGGCCAATGGCCGATAGATAGAACGATATTGTACAATATGGCGGTTCGATCTCGGTCTTCATGCGACTGCGGCGGAAACGGGCGGGGATGCTCGGGGGGAACCGTAGAGGGGTCAATTGATCAGATGAGGATCTATAGGTGGTCGCGAGGATTGTGCGATTGTGGCCCGGCGACTGCGACGGTACTGGAATGGGCCATGGGCCATGTTGGAGGGAGTTGAATGTCGAGGGTGGTCCGATGGAGGAGGTGTCGGGACTTGCGAGGCGATGTGGGTCTGGATCCATCCGTCTGGGTCTAAACCATTCATGGTAGGGAGATGAGGATAAAGGGGATGAAAGGGTAAAGGCAAGATAAGGTAGGTATTTCGAAGATATGCAGACATTGTATAAGGTAGATATAGTCGGTCTGTTGTAAAGATGGCGGCTCTATTCGGAGTCATAGTGTTCACAAACTATATTGTACTACTGTATTCATTTACTCGCCATTTCCAAAGTGCTGTCCAAGAAAATATTCACAAAAATGCCCATCCAACATACATCCTGGTAAACGCCAGCCAGATATAAAAAACAGTATTTTCTTTTTTTTGCTTCCTTTCATAAGTGCATGTCGTCGTTGCAAGCAAAACAAAAAAAGCCTCTATAGGAAATATCACCCCCTGAATTGGAACCTAAACTCCAGCATTCATCCATTGAGTCCAGTCATCATTGGCCGCGCCAGCGCCGGGTCGGAAATTCGCATTGTTGCCAAACAAATCGTCAAAGGAGATACCCAAATCCATATTCATACCCAAGGCATTCTCGTCCAGCCCCATGTTGAAATCGGGTAACCCGTTCAGAGGAGCAGTATCCGGCTGCATCGTACTCGTCGTGGGTTCATTATTCACGGCTTCCACGTTTCCAGCTGGCTGGAAATTATACCCTTGCCATACAAAGTTTTGATTCGGGATGGAAACCAAGTCTGGGCTGCTGAGGTGTTCACTAGGGGTCTGGCCTTGGGAGATTGGTGAGTGCAGTCGCGAAGGGTTCATAGGTTGAGTCGTAGGTTGTTGTAAGCGGGTGGGAATGGATGACTTCATTCCTGATGCGGCGTTCATCGGAAAATTCGAGAAATTGGCAAACGCATCGAAACTGGGCGTAGATATTCCCGTCCCTGACGGGTCACTCGGCGTGTTTGATCCCTTTCCTTGTTGCTGAGAGGGAGAATTAAATGAGGGTTGGCTCTGTGGGGCGCCGCTGCGCTCATGTTTGAAGTGATCGTCTTCCAATGTGGACATGGGTTGTGTGGGATACGCAAATGGATCATCAGAGGGGAACATCATGGGCATCAGGTCTGGCAGATTGTTGGGGTTGTTGAACTGCTGAGCCCAGGCCAGGCTTGAAGGCTCTTGGTTGGAGAAAGAGGCGTTGTATGAGGTTGCAGATGATGGTTCTGGAGTAGACATGGTCTCTGTCAAAAGCTCTGGCGTTGACGCCAACCAAGCAGACTGGGTTCCACTTTCGGGTCTGCTGTTAACAGGCTGAGGAGTGTCTAGACTCTTTTGCCGACGGCTTGCAGCGGGATTTGCCGGGGACGGCTGCGTCATCATTTGGGCCGGGAATGTGCTTGAGCGATGAGGCAAAGTTTGTACCGGTTGGTTTTGAATAGACTCGGGTTCCAAAGCAAAGTTAGAAGGTGCACGTCGCTTGAGGTTGATGGGAGCCTTGGAGCCTTGGCGGCTCTTAAGCATCTCTGGTAAAGTCTTGAAAAGGCACTGGTTTTAATGTTAATATACGTGTTGCCTTATAAAGGAGAAGTCACATACTGTTAGACTCTGGGAGCATCGGTCCGCTGCCATGCTCTTCTTGGCCAGCCCGGCAAGGGTGTTCTTGCCTTCCATGGCATCCTTCAAAACACCATCCTTGGCAGTGGGCGAATCGGGGTTCTCGACGACGAAGAAAATGAGAGAAAGAATGGCAAAGTAGGTGGTGTACATCGTGAACCAGAACGAGCCGTTGAGAAGGCCCCTCTTGTGCATGCCCGTCGTGATATGGACGATGTTTCGGGATACACTAACACAAGCGGCAGCGCAAGCATACGATCGCTTATCGACGCCACGCGCTTGAGAGCCACCAGATACATAATGTAAAAACGGGCGGTACATGACCATTTGTACATGCGCGTAACTGATACGCAGCAGTTGACGAATGCTGAGGCGGGGATTAGCTAAATTTAAGATTGAAAACAGTGAGTGTATGGGGGTTAGACCTACCGTTCAAGCTGGGGTGACACCTCTGTGCCCGGACGCAGCGCCGGAGGAAGCTCTTCCATCCAGGCCTGAAGATCACGCTCAATCTCTCGGATCTTGGAATGGCTGACCATATAGCGCTGGTCAGACTTGGACCGATAGCGCGCATTCTTCACCGGATAAATGTATTTCACGACCTTTAGCACGACGTTGCAAAGACGTGTATGCGCATTACATCCGGCCATCAGTGGAGTATAGTCGGTGGGCATCTGAGTGATACCCTCCGCTGTGATGAATTCTCCATCGACTTCCATTGGATATTCTTGGTCGATATCATCGTCGCTCAGCATCTGAGGGAGACCCAGCAAGGTACTGACGTAGACGTCCATCTTACGGATAACCCAGAAGATGCGCTTCCGCAGCTCTCGCTCGATCGGATTAAAGTCGGCCGTAACTGTGCGGTGGAGACCCAATCGCAGGGCTGATCGAAGCGCAATACCAACATACGAGTAACAGGTACTCAGCTTAGCAGATGACTGGAGGAAAAGCACCATAAAACAGATTGCTTGCAGCGAGGTGAGATCTCGGCAGTCCGTGATCTCGAGCAACTGCCGTCCCGCCTTGAAGAATTGGAATCTGCGACATCACAATCAGCAATCCAACACCAAGCACAAATTCAAGACGAGAGAAGTCGAGTTGACCTACCCTTGACCAATCGCACCCTCGTAACCGGCCAAATCCAAAGTTCCGGCACCGTCATCAGAGAACAAACATCCGACCGCCATAACAATGTACAATAGAGGCAAGAACGAGTTCTCTTCATTACCAAATTGCTCCGGGGGCGTTTCATAAATACGGTCGAGACTCGCGAAGAATTTGGGTTCAATCACGAAGCGCATCAAAGAGCAGGCATCGTCGAGTGCATTATGACACAGTCGAATAGCGACCGCCCGCGGGGGAAGATCGTGCGTAGGAGGCAGTGAAGCATCCTGCGGGGAATCGGACACAGACACCGATCTGGGACTTTCGAGCATCGCCGTCACGTTTCGAGGAACAGGCGCTTCGACCGCACCCAATTGTTTTCGCAGGCGGCGGACGAAGATGATTCCCGAGGTGTGTCCATGATAATCCCAATGTCCCTGATCATCGCGGTCGAGACATCCAGTATTCCCAACCATCGTCTCCAACAGGGACTCGTCACCGGCTTCGGGGCCGGTCTCCGCGGACGTTCCATGGGGTTTCGGGGCGACTCCGCCGGTCGCCGGTTGCTTGTCTTTTAGGTGCAGTGGTAGACGGTACTCTGGAGCGTTTACGTCCAGATTTGGATCATCGAGGTTGACATCTGGAAGGACCGCTCGGAGGAGGGCCTCGGCCTTTTGCATGCGGGCTTCCAGGGCTTCGACATACTGCGGGGCGGGATTGCGACGACGGTTGGAGGGTTGGTCGTACGAACACTCTACAGGACGTCAGCCACGTGTTTGGCAGAAATGCAGGGCAGCAAGAGAAAAGAAAAAAAAAAGCAACGAAGGGCGGAGAGGGCGCACCATAGCTATAGACAGTACAGTGGGTACATGGCTGTTTGCCGTCACACTTGATCTTTTTCCTGCGGCATTCATCGCAGGCGCGACCGACTCGTCGGCGCTTCTGCAGTGGTAACGATTGAGGGGTGAGCTTCGGATCTGAGGAGGGAGTTTCCTGAGTCGAGAATTGTGAGGGGTCGGCATCGTCATGAGGGTAGTCTCCCGGCGCGGGATCGTCCTCGCTGTCGCCATGCGCTCCGGAACCACTCGCCATGATAGACTATCGAGGGGGGCGACCGGTGGGATTAATGATTCATGTAAGGGAGAATCGGGCTTGGCGGGCGATCCGATCTAAGGGTTCATCGATCGCCCTTCCTTGCGGTCGCATTCGTAGATAGCAGTGGGGGGAAGGAGATCGGAGGAACGACGAAGCGGCAATGATAGTCGATTAGTCGAGAATCGTGGAGGTGAACAGTTGGAGATGAGAAGAAAGTGAAGAAAGAGGGACGAATGAAAAGTGGAGTCAAGAAGAAGTCGACGAGATCGTCGAACGGCTAAGCTCACGGACCAGTTGGAGGAGGACCGTGTCCGAGGGGTTTAGACTTAGAGAGGAAGAAGGAGAAGAAGAAGAATTTCAGGGTTTCGGGGATTACAAATTGGGGATAAGAGGGGGAAGAAGAATGATGAAATACTAAGAGTTTCTTTGACCGAAAGCGGTGGGTGTCAAGAACCAGAGAAGATGTTGTATCTTTAAATCATCAGCCCTGGAGGTAGGGTGAACCGATTATTCAAGATGCAGTCAAAATTGGTCAGATGAACGACCCCAAATTGGAGAGGAAGAGACAAATGATGGAAGAGGCTGAACGAGAGGAGGAGATTGAGGAGAATGAAAGAAATTCGGAAGTTAGTACTCATTGGGAGAGAAGAATCATCGAAGCCCACTAGAACAGAACCAGAGTGCCACTTTGACTCCTGACTAACAAAGTGTATTATTCTACTGTATACTCAAGTAGAACCTCGAAGCAGGGAAAGTAAATTATTATCTCTTCCGTCGGAGTCATCGATCCAATCCTGGACTTTTGATCAAATATTCCGATTGACCAAGTGCTTCCTGGAGTGGGGTTCTATGCGCTGAAAACCCCGACAAAATTTCCATCTTAGGTAACTTATACTGTAGGTTACTGTAGGCTCAGGGATGATACCTGAGCCATCAACAAGGCCAAGTTCATACATATTCACAAAGACAATTCAAAAGAAAGAGAATTAACCCATTTCTTCGGTCTCTAAATGTCGGACTTTCGCAGCGCGAGCACCGATGCACACGGGATGATCCTCCCAAGGGTCTTCTTCTATACTACTCTAGTCGTAGCTTGAGGCATTTTTGCGAGCTGGCCTCGGCTCTCAGGCCGATGTAAAAATTTCAGGGACCCAGTCATCAAGGCTATGAGAAGGACAAAGAGAATTATGATTAGTTATCACAGTATAATTTCTGACCAGCGCTTAACTACGGACTCCACTCGGGCAACTCGATTGTCCAACTCGGCCTCGGCGAACCTGACGAAAATGCCGAGCCTTAGGTACTTTTACTCCAGAGGAATCGGATTTAAGAGATCACTGGAGGTCTGGTGATAACGCTTATCGGGAACACAATCCAAAATGGTAAGTACTGTATAGAGAGTAAGTCTGGAGTACCTCGTATATGCGCAGAGTTCCATGACGACTTATCGGAATCCAATCCCTATTGACTTACTATGTACTTAACACGGCAGTACTGTCTTAGCACCAACCTTGTAACTAGCTCTCTCACGTAATGACTCAAACAAACGTCCGGGGCGCATGCACATGCGCATGCTGCATGGGTCACCGACCGACTCACCGTTCAATTCTCAATCCAACCATCGCGTGAAAAAAACCAGTCCGCACTGATGGATTGGTTGCAGTCGCCGAACATCATCCATTCAAACCCCGCGGGGTCTTATCTCCGTGGAGTTGCGGATATTGCGGACCGCATCAATGGATTCCATGAGGCATTTCGAGATGGTTTATATCCCTCTCTATACTTTATAGTTACCCCGGTCGGCCTTTTCTAGATTTGCTTTCATGGAGAGGGGCCGTCATTGCCGGTTCAGGGACTAAAGTCTCGTCTCTCAAGGGCATCAGTAGAAGTATAATTGTTAACTGTTCCCCACCGACCGAGTGAGCCTGTGTGGTATAGTTTCCAAGGGTTCTGAGAGGCAGAAGAAGGGGAAAAAGGATCTAGATGTGGCATCTCGTGAAATATGTGCAAGTAGAGCAGGAGAGAGTCCAAGGCTGGGGGCTCGTAGGATCGACTCATGCGTCCTACATACATACTACCCAGAAACCCATGAGATCGATCGATCGTAATTAGCTCAATCCTTGTTCATAGACATTTTTGCGAAGAGCGTGATATCATTACTGATCCTAGCAGTACTGTATTTTTAATCAGGCCTAGAGAGAACAGTATACGACTTATTGCTCTTGTCAAGGCTGAAGGCTCATCACGCAGGACAACAGCGACACTGCCGCACAAATACCTGATATGCCGGAAATTGAGCATCATCTCGGCATAGACGTGGTAAAACACTTGTGCATTCAGCCTAATCGGGGGTTGATAATTGCCAGACCGATTTCAGTCCATCATGCACTCCCCTAGTGCTTGCCACAGAGTTCTCTCCATTCTCACACTCTGCAACTCTTTTGATCTGCAGAATCTCCAACTCCTCACTGCGACGCGAACTGGCATCCAAGACGCGCCCCTCGATCACGCCCGTCACGAAGGGATCAGTCATGCAGAGGAGGAAGAGCTGGAACCTACCAGATCATGCTTATTGCTTAGACTTCCTCCTGTGACGCGCCCAGGAATGTCAAACGCCCACTTCCACGCGGGGGTGGCTGATATGCGCCTTATTCTGAAACGGCCTGTCAACTCGATCTTACGATGAGGAATGGGGAAGACTACAGTATGGCGTCGACCATACATGTCGAGAGATTCAGTACTGAAATTGGCAAAGTCCAACCCGGTTGTCCGCCAAGAACCGTGGCGTGAAACCGATTTACGCCCCAAACGCCTAGTTTGGATTCGACAATGGGAGGGGATCATCAATTAAGCTCATCGTCAGCCCTGCAGGGCCCCCTACATTCGCTGTCAATGCCCAAAAAGTGAAACGCGATGAAGAACAAAGGGTACAGCTGTCAGCAAAAGCCTAAGAGGGGGAACACTGAAAGGGGGCCGTTTAGAGTATTCTACTGATTACGCTAACGACTTGGCACTTTACAATTCTGCAGGAAGAAAAGTTTATGGAAGTTGGAGTCTTTTAGCGAGCTCAGCTGAAAAGCAGGTCCAGCTCCAGGTCCAAATCTCCAGCTCCCCTCACGTCTTGCCTGACATTCTTGCGACTTTGACCCTGAATAAGTTGATGATCTTCATTTCATCCAACTTTCCAGTTCGATTATTAGGAAATATCCTGTATGATTGCGAAGGTCATTCGCGATCGATTCCCCCCTTTGGCGCGTCCCACTTTTCCCCAGGGTGGAATAGTGGATACAGGACACATTATTCGCGAACGCGAAAACTCATCAGTCATCAACTGGGAGACTTTTAGTGCTTATTTATGGATCCCGGTTTTGATCGATCGTCACTGATTGCCGATCTTTTTGCTCTTTCGATTACTTCTTATACTGTACTTATATGTATGGTTGATCTCCCCCGCTTGGTTACCCCAGAAGATCCAGATCTTTAGGTCCTTCGAGGATTCGAGGACGACTACATTACCTGTTCACCGGGAACTTCCGTGCTGGTCATGAATTCATAATCTTGTTCATTCATGAAATAGCATCATGGCTTATATCCTCGTCACGCTATGCTGCACGTTCGCAGCGCTGGGCTCATTCTTGTTCGGCTATGACTCTGGAGTGATCTCGTCGAGTATCGAGCAGGATGCGTTTTTGCGGTATTTCGGTTCGCCGGCGTTATCGGATGCTGCTACTGGAGGGATTGTTTCTTCGTACACAGGTGTGTCACCCTATGCCGTAGTTTAATACCCTGTTCTCGCATTGAAATCCCTCAAACTCGAATCTCATCCACTAATCTTGCCGAACAGGAGGCGCAATCGTCGGGTCCCTTCTGGCACCCTACATCTCCGATTTTTATGGACGCCGCATGCTCATTTTCATCGGTGGACTGCTAGCCACGCTAGGGGCGGCCCTGCAGGGTGGTGCAGTTACCGTCGCGATGTTGATCGCTGGTCGATTCATCGCGGGCTGGGCCATTGGGCTTATGTCGGCTACGATTCCCGTCTACTGTGTATGTCCATGTCCATCACTGGAATCAGCCTGCCCCAGTCCCACCCCCTATCCATAGACTAACATTCACAAAGAGCGAGGTTGCACCGCCACGTATTCGAGGTTTACTAGCTAGTATGCAGCAGTGGATGATCGGGCTGGGGATCATGGTGGCCGTAAGTTGCGATCCTCCTTTCTACAGTTTCATCGTCTCGTATCTTATAAGTTTTTCTCCAGCAATGGGTCGGCTACGGATGCTCTCTCCACAGCGGCAACTTCTCCTGGCGCTTCCCACTCTCCTTCCAAGTAGCACCCGCCATCATCCTCGTCTGCGGCATCTGGTTTCTCCCCGAGTCCCCGCGCTGGCTAATGGAACACGGCAAAGAAGAAGCCGGTCGAGCAGTCCTCACCCGTCTCCATTTAAACAGCAACGCATCAAACCAGGGCCTAGTCGAGCACGAGATCAATCAAATTCACACAAGCGTCGCCAACGAAAAACACCTCGTCGTCCGCTCATGGCGCAAACTCTTCCTCTCCCGCCAATGGCGCTACCGTATCCTCCTCGCCTGCGGTCTCCAAGCCATGACCCAATGTTCCGGCGTAAACGTCATCCAAAACTACGGACCCCGCCTGTACAAAACACTAGGCCTATCCACTTCGACATCGCTCATGATAATCGGTGTCTGGGGCGCACTGGCACAGTTCTGGAACACCGTTTTCATGACCTTCATCGATAAAGTCGGTCGACGCAAGTTACTCATCCCCTCACTGCTGGGCATGGGCGCGGCAATGTGTGTTGAGGGGACGTTAGCGCGTTACGTCGATTTCAGCGATACCAATGCCAACGCAGATGCGTTGCGCGCGGCTATTGCCATGTTCTTCGTTTTCTCGCTCTTTTATACAGCGCTGGGAATGATTTCGTGGATTTATCAGTCTGAGATTTTTCCGACGGCTATTCGGGCGCGGGGAGCGAGTGTGGCGACGGCGACGAATTGGAGCTTGAGTTTGATTTTTGCGCAGTGTTCGCCTATTGCGTTGACGAGGATTGGGTCGCGGTATTTTTATTGTTTTGTTGCGTTCAATTGGGTGGCTGCTTTTGTGGTTTGGTTTGCGTATCCCGAAACTGTTGGTCGGTCTCTTGAGGAGGTTGAGGAGGTTTTTGCTGGTCGGGCGAGTGATGGTGATCCTGAAGGTACTGATGCGGTTCCTGGGAGTCTGGAGTCGGAGTGGAAGCCACCGCGAGCACATCTTCGGCATAAGGGGGTCCATCCGTTGTCGATGCATCCGACGACTACTGGGAGTTGGAGTAGTAGAAGTGGATGTTCGCCTAAGTTATGGAGTAAACAGATGGATGATGTGTAATATAGACAGTATGAACACAGATTATACGATTCTTGAGAAAGCACCAGCTTCATTGCCTACTATATTCGTTTATATTTTTTTCTTTATTCATACAAGCTTTTCAAGCTGATCGTGATCTATCGACTGACCACGTCCCGCATGGTATCACCGATGGAATCAGCACCACCGCCGCCGCCCAGCAGCTTCTCATTCGTGGTCTGGATAATAACCCGGCGGTAGCTGATCAGCGCAGGCGATCCATTATCCTTGACCTCCAGCACTAAATGCAAGAGCTGACCCTTGGCCACAGCAGCCCGACTAATAAGCTCTACACAGCACTTCTCAGGCGGCGGGAGGGTAACCTCAACAACACTGCCGGCCTCATTCAGCGGCTTAATATCCAACTGACCAACTTCATGGTGAACAGACCACTGAGTCGCAGTTGGGTCGCGGTACTGGTACCACTTGAAAGTAAGAGAGTCGTTCGGGTCGGGATCATACGAAGCAGATGCGTCGAGCTTGAATGTCGCACCAGCCTCGAGCTCGTAGTGCAGCGGCTCCAGACCAGTGTTACCATTGATATCCACCACGGGGTGATGGTTCGCCTTGCCAAGCTCCGACGAGAGAGACCACTGCATGCGAGCGGCAAAATCGTTCTGGAAGGCATCACGCCAGCGCCAAATAGTCGCTTGGTTGGACTTGTACTGTCTACCATCCTTGCCAGTCACTTCATCCACGGTATCGCTAAAGTGTCCATTAGGTCCAGCCTTGTCGCTAATATTCGTCGGAATGTAGCGACCACCCCAGGATCCGAATTCAGGCCGCTCAGGCACACCGAGACCATTCTGAATGAGATAGAGGAAAGTCGGGGTGTCGCCCTCGGGGATAAACATGAAATCGGGGTATGTTGAGCCAAGATCACCGATCTGAATATTCTCTTTGATCCACTCCTTGCTGATCTTAGTTCCGTCGGGTCCGCCCTTGTCGAAGCCGTACCACCCGTCACCGGAGATTCCGGTCCACGCAGCCATGCCGTACTGGTTCCAGCCGTGGACGGAGCAGATGTAGAAGATGTCGGGGCAGTGGTGACGGATCCAAGCACCAGTGTCGTCCTGGTCGGAGATGGTGTACACGCGCAACTTGGAGCGCAGCTTGGCCGCGTCCTCGAGGGAGTGGGTTAGATGGATTCTGAGAAGGACGGAGGCGAGGACGTTGGTTCCTCCCCAGCAGAGGATCCAGAGAGGGTCGTCTGTGGGTGCCTTGATGCGCTCGAGAAGGAGTTCGCCGCCCTCGCTGAGGGGAATCTTGGGGCCGACTGCCGACATGCCATAGCTCTAGAGCATTGCGTTAGTATCTAGAGCGCATGGAAGCTAAGGTTTAAAGTTCGGGATGTTTACCTCTGCACCCTTCTTGATCAATGACCTGAGGTATTCTGCTGTCGGGTAGGGATCGTTCGGGTGGGCGTGAGCATTGAGGTTATCGACGACCTTCTCATAGCCATCGATAATTTTGTGCATGTCCTGCGGACACACCTTGTTCTTCATCCATGTCGAAGTACACGCGACGAGACCCTCTGTCCGGAACTGATTCGCGTACAAGAGGTAGCGCACCAACGACTCCGCATCATCAGGCTCATTGGAGATATCACTCAGGATAAACACCCGCGGCTTGGATTGGAACGTCTGTAGCTGGGAAGGAGAGGCCATTGTGTGATGATCACTGAAGGCACGAGGATGTACGTGAGGAGACTCGAAGCAACTCGCGAAGTCCCTCCATATTTGAATGATTGAATTCAGCCAAAACCCCCGCACGGTTCCAGGAATCGCAATTGGAGCCACAAGCGCCCACGTTGGGCCGAGTGGGGGAATCGAGTGTGGACCCGGCGAGATGCCGGGATTCTGCCGAAGAAGTTATCCAATTCAGCAGTTGCAACCGCCGGAGACCCGAATGGCTTCAACGCCGAACTTGATTAGCCAGGGCTTAAGGATCCACTTCGGCCCTTTGATTCGGCATGACTGACCAGGAATACTCTGTCGAAAGGCGTAACTTCCAGCGCCACAGGTACGATGGACTCGTCAGTCGGGTCTCTTCTTGTCCCGGAATCGGACCATGCATTCGCGTTGCGGGGCCCCGAGGTTTGCCAGATTCCCCCAGTGTTTTGCCCCAGAAGTCGCCGGATTAGACCGGGAAAGCTTGAGAAGTTGAGAAGACTTGAGTTTATGGGGTATATGCAACCACCGGCCAGCATGTAGTATATAAGACACGCAGGCCCAGCCGTCACGACGGTTCCAAGACGCCTTCATCGCTTGTGGCTTTTGTGGTGGCTGTCTCGTGGCTTTCTATTGATTCCTCGGGTTTTATTGTCACTGCAAAAATGTTTGTATCAATTAAGCAGTCAGCCCTCTACCAGGAGCTTAGTCTCCGCCTGGTCTTCATTGGATGTTTTGTCTCCCTGGGAGCCATGGGCTTCGGCTTTGACAACTCCTGGTGGGGAGGTGCTCTTGGTCTGTCGCCCTTTGGCTAGAAGTATGGATCATGGAACGCCGCCGAGAATGACTATAGCATCCCGTCGGAGAAGCAATCTGCTGGTACCGGTACGGGCTCTGCGGGTATCATCATCGGTTGTCTGGTTGCTCCTTGGCTTTGCTCGAATCTGGGCCGGAAGCCGACCCTGCTGGTCATGGCGGCCATGTTGACCGTGGGAGTTGTCCTCGAGGCCTCTGCAGTTACGTCTTTCTGGCAGCTGGTGGTCGGTCGTATTGTGGTCTACTCTGGTATTGGTCTCGCCTCAAATGTGGTTCCTATGTACCAGTCGGAGTGTGCGCCTGCGAAGATTCGAGGTATGTGAATAGCTTGTCTTTATGATTGAATCTATGGCTAACAAATTCATTGATAGGTGCATTTTTGACTGCATACTCCTTCTGGAACACTTTCGGGTCCTTCTTGGGTACCCTCGTTGTTTATCTATGCCAGAACTTGACCAGCGAGTGGGCTTATCTGTGAGTACATGGATATTCAACCAAGAAGACTAAGAACCAAGATCCTAATTTTCAACCCCAGCACCGTTATTCTCTGTCAGCTCATGGTTCCCCTGGGAATCGCCTGCTCATACCCCTTCCTCCCGGAGACGCCGCGTTTCCTGGTTTACCGAGGACGCTTTGAAGAGGCCGAAGCAGCAATCAAAGACCTCTACGGGCCGAACTATAATGCGGTAGAGGAAGTCCAGCTCCTGCGCCTTCAAGTCGAGGAGCAACGAGAGCTACACAAGGCGACCAGCATCATGGATTGCTTCAAGGGCCCCAACTTGCCCCGAACCATCGTCGCCATGGGCGTGCAAATCCTGCAACAGGCCCAAGGAGTCTCCTTCATCAACAACTTCATCGTGACCTTCATGAAGCAGCTGGGCTTTGCCGATCCCTTGAAATACAATGTCATCGTTATTGCATGTGGACTAGTCGCCAACGTCATCTCCTTCTACACTTTTGACAAGATCGGTCGACGCACCAATATGTTTTGGGG
Organism: Penicillium ochrochloron; assembly: GCA_022985105.1. Classification (NCBI taxonomy): domain Eukaryota; kingdom Fungi; phylum Ascomycota; class Eurotiomycetes; order Eurotiales; family Aspergillaceae; genus Penicillium; species Penicillium ochrochloron. Next base: position 642,252 of record JAAVMA010000007.1, read on the forward strand.
TGCATTTGTCATGGGAGCTATGATGTTAGGTGTGGGTGGTACCACTGCCAATGGCTACTCCGTTCTCTCCCCAATGACCCAAAACGGCTGCGTTGCCATGCTGGTCTTATGGTATTTCTTCTACGGTCTGTCGTGGGGTCCTGGTGTGTGGATCCTCGGTGGAGAGATCGGAACTGGTCAGTTGCGTGAGCAAACGCTACTTCTGTCATCACTGGGCAGTTTCGTGACCTCTGTTCCGATCAACTTTGTCAACCCTTACGTCCAGGCTGCGATTGGAGGTCGAACTGCGATTATCTACGGCAGTTTATCTGTGGCTGCCATGATGTTTGTGTACTTTTTCCTGCCTGAGACTAAGGATCGCTCGCTGGAGGAGCTTGATGAGATGTTCCAGCAGAGGGTTCCGACACGCGAGTTCAAGGGCTATGTGTGCACGGGTCTGGGTGCTCAGATCCGGTACCTTGAGAACAAGGAGGATATGGCTGAGACGAAGAACAAGGAGATTGAGCATGTGGAGGCTGCTATCTGAGAAGATTACGCATCTCGACTGTGAAGGTCCGCCTGGACTTGTACTGCTATGACCTATACCATTTCTCTGAGAATCAGCGATAAATACGAATTTGAATTCACTTAGGTATCTGCCTTGGAAATGCCTACCATTACAACCTCGGGCTCTTTCCCTCCTACATAGTTCTCTCTACTATAATCGAGTGTTCTTTAGACAGACGCTGGCATTCCTAGTATATCTCCCAAGCAAGTTGAAGTGAAGCTGGTGTCAACCGTGTGAATTAGAGTTAAGCCCTCTGCCCACTTCCCGGAGCTGCAACGCTCGCAAAGAGAAGAATCAAATATCTAGGCCGTACACTTAATCACCAAAACATATTGCAAAGGGACGATCATTGATTATAACGTATATAATGACGCCATTGCCAGTTCACATACTTCTATAACTGAACTTTGATCTTGAATGTCTCACGTGGAACTCCAGACCGTCTGCTGCGAAATGGCAGTCAGAACCACTTCCTAAATAGGCAGTTTGAGCCACCTTTACCCCTTAGAGTTAAGGCCATAACAATCTTCCCAAATAACCTCATAAAGTTGAAGAAATATCCGATCCACAAATATGTGTGACGACGACACCAGAGGTTAATACCCCGCTTCTAAAAGGGTAGTAAGAGCCACCGAATGTCTCGTGCTTGAAAAAAAAAGACGAGGGGTAGAATGGCTCTCTAAGGTTATTTATCAAAGTATCCTTCTCCCACCCAGTCCAACCACCAGTCCCAAGTTTCAAGTCACACTCACCCTCACAATCAAAATGGCCAAGTCAACTATCACTCTCGCCTCCGGCAAGGAAATGCCCCTCGTAGGCTTCGGCCTGTGGAAAGTCCCCAAAGAAACCGCCGCCGACACAGTTTACAACGTGAGCATTCCTTTTATTCCAATTTGGAATAAATCATAATGAACGGCTTTCTAATACCCAATAGGCCATCAAAGCTGGATACAGATTGTTCGACGGCGCCTACGACTACCAGAACGAAAAGGAGGCCGGCGAAGGAATCCGCCGTGCCATTGCCGATGGCCTCGTCACCCGCGAGGAGATCTTCATCACCACCAAGCTATGGAACAACTACCACCGTCGCGAGCACGCGCTAGCCATGGCCAGGAAGCAGAATGAGACTTGGGGTCTTGGATACATTGATTTATTCTTGATGCACTTCCCTTGTGCGTTGAAGTATATTGATCCCGCAGTGCGGCAGTACCCGGTACGTGACAACCATCCGAGGCAGTACAGCTTCATCCATTAAGCTTGATGGGCTATTTTGCTGATATCTCATTCTCAGGCTTGGTGGATGGATGATGCCGGCAATGTCGAGACAGACAAGGTGCCTATCCGCGAAACCTGGGAAGCTATGGAGGAGGTCGTCGACCACGGTATTGCCCGCAGCATTGGTGTGAGCAACTTCCAGGCACAGTCTATCTACGATATTCTCAGCTACGCTCGTCACCCGCTTTCGGCTCTGCAGATCGAGCACCACCCGTACCTTGTCCAGGGCGAGCTTGTCCAGGTCGCTCAGGAGAATGGTATCGCGGTGACGGCATACTCTAGCTTCGGGCCTCAGTCTTTCGTTGAGTTGCCCGCGGTGTTCTCGAAGAAGGCCAAGGATATATCACTGCTGTTTGATGCTGGGCCGGTCAAGATTCTTGCTGCTAAGTATAATGTTACCCCTGCGCAGGTTCTTCTGCGTTGGGCTACTCAGCGGTATGTCCCCTTTTCCCCGGAGATATTGGTTTTTTTTTGGGATGGGATGGGATGTTGATACTAATGATGGCAAAAGCAACGTCGCCGTTATCCCCAAGTCAAACAACCAGTCTCGTCTGGCGCAGAACTTGGATGTTCTGGGCTTCGATATGACAGCCGATGAGATCAAGTCTATTGCTGCGTTGGATAAGGGTCTGCGCTTCAATGACCCTGGTCATTACTTGCCCAACCACCCAATTCGCATTTTCGCTTAGAGGGATATAAAACATGTGTATGCTGTTAAAAAGTTTTCATGAATCATTGAGGGTATAGCGTTGACAATGAAGAAAAATTGTAAGGACCTCGAAGAAGAGATGACCAAATGAATCCTTCACATGCCGTGTAAAGTCGTAGGCTTATGTACAATAGAAAAGATTAAGGAGAGAGGACTGACGCCATCACATAATTAGTGAAGGCATGATATAGCTCGTCAATGGGGCATCGAGGATCTCTCGCCGCAGATCAGCCTCCCAGCGGTACACGGATGATTCGTGTACTTGCAGGGTGAGACACGAGAAAAGAAAGTCATTAACATGATGCCACGAGTCGGCGCTCAATCGTTTCGCGATCTTCAGCATACGGCCGACAAACCAGGGACGGGCAAATGGAGACGTCGCCGTGGGAGAGTATTGGGTGAAGTCTGGAAGCTGCTCCGAGGGAACGGCGGGCCAGGCATATGTGGAACAATCTTTGCACTCGAGAAGAATTTGGAGTATTGCCTCGACAGAACCGCTCATACTGACTTCGCTGTCGACGATTGCCTGTTCGAGTGTTTTGAGGAATGTACTGGTGTGAATGGGTGAATATCGATAATCCCACAGGGCAGCGTTGAGCATCATCAGGGCGGACAGGCGGGCAACCATTTGTTTGCGGTCTCCGGACCCAGTGAACCGAGCACCAGGAGGGGCGGCTAGGATCTGGTATAGAAGGGATGTTTGTTGGACTGCTGTATGCCGCGAAATATCACCAGTTTCTGGGTTTGTTTTCTGATAGAGAGCGAGTTGCTCGCAGCGGCGGAGGAAGTCGAGGAATTCTTCACATTGGAGTCGGATTTCATCAATGGGAGAGCTTGTGTGGACGGAGATGGGCACGATGGTTGGGGTAGGTTCTCCGGGCGCCGTGTCCGAGCATGCGGAGGGTGTGGATTCTGGAGGTGAAGGCATGCAATGGGGGGTTTGAGAGAGTTGAGACGTTGAGCAAGGAGATTTAGACAAGGGAGCTGATGTCGGTGAATGTCGCTCGAAGAAAAAACTCGGTCCATGTGTTTCATACCCGGAGAGGATATAATCTTGCCAATTAATCAACATCCCCAACCGTGTATTTGAAAAGGCGACCGATCCTCCTCTCGATCGAATCATCTCGCGAGCTGCACGCATGTGTACCCAGCTAATCTCCTTGTGACCGGGACGAGGATCAAAATCTTCAAGTGCGGCAGCACTCAGACAGGAGATGATGGCAACATCTGAATTGTCACTGGGGTTCTTATGTAGATGTTCACGGAGCATTGTGATCGCCCGGTCTCGATGTATGAGCGTATTCGATGTTTCAGTCTCATTGCGGACCCAGGCCCAGGTATTCGCAGCGTGAACTAGAATTGTATTTTGAAACGCCACTGGTCCTTTCATTGCCTCTGGGACGAAGACTTGAATGTACCAGTTGTGGGCCTTGGTCGATCTAAAATGAGACCCATAAGAACAAGCAGGCATCTCATTCACGTAAAAGTCGAAGAGCTTCTGTCCTTCGAGATCTAGGTCCAGCGGAAGAGTGTTGAATGGATCCGTTCGCGCTGCGCTTAGGATAGTCCGTGGTGACCTTGTGAGCTCGAAAGGCGTAGTGGGGTTTGAAGACCATGCTGCAATACTGTGGAAGTCTGTGATTTGACCTTGACTCTGAGGGGATCTGTCGATAAAACCATGTGATTGAAATATAAACTCTTGAGATTGCACAGGCGATGTACGAAAAGGCAGGGCAGCAGTCGTCTCAGGAATGTCAGCTGCCACCAAAGCGTCAATGGCCTCCAAGATGTCGTCTGGACCGATTTCTTTGCTATCGGCGGGCGCATCTTCTTCCTTGGCGGTAGTTGCTTTCTTCGTGGCTAGTTTTGGCTGACTTGAGCTTTGATCGCTCTCGGCGGTTTTTTTAGTCGATCTGCGCTTTGCAGCTCGGCTCTTCTTTGGTCGGCCACGCTTAGTAGTGGGGCGACTCTGATCTTCTTCACTCTCGCTGTTGCGGGAGCCGCCCTTCTTTTGGCGCATATATTCTTGCATAACATGTCGTTTGACCTGGGTCAGGTTGCTTCGACTATTATCGGAAGCGTCGATAAATTGCCATCGCGTGTTGGCTGGATCTTCTGCCGCGTTGGATGCCCCCTCATCTGATGCGGCCATGGTTGAAGCGGGGTAGGGATGGAGGGTTCGCATTGGAAAGCTAGCCGTCCACGCTGTAGAAGCACCCTCTCGCCGTGCAGATGCAAATCGGATGGAGCCAATGTCTTTGAAGGTCGACAGGCGTACTGAAGGTGCCGCAACTGCTGGCGGAAGGAATGAATGAGGGAGGAAGTGGGAGGTCACCCCCTGAGGCGGAACAGAGTCGATGACGCTGGGCTTTTCGCACAGCCAGGAACAGTAGACATGCAGGAGGAAAGGAGGTCAGCCGCGGTGGTGGAATGGCATCCAACGTTGCGATGAATCTGACGATAAGTGAAAATCAGCAGAGCCAAGGGCTCCACCGGGCGCTGGCTCATTCAAATGGGACGGCCAATTTGACTCTCCACTGGACCCCATTCCGTCCAAAATGCTGAGTTGAGAAAAGTCGAAGGGGAAGCTAAGACCAAGTTAGCCTAGGGGTCCATTATGCTGGCCTCGACACGTGTGTTTCATCCCCCCTTGACATCGCCGATGGGGGTCTTCAAGGATAAGCAAATGAGACAAGTGGACTGCTGGTTAGTGGGGGCCAAAGGCATAAGGCGTTAGTCTGACGAACATAGTCGAGTCAGCCGATTCTCAGCGGCTGAAGTTCTGCTGCAGTTCACATCCGATCACTGCCCCATCGGCTTCATAATTCATGATTTCAATGAACTGAGATCGACTGATGACGGCCCGCTGGTGCATGATCACTGCCATTGATGAATATGGCCCCCAGATCGCCACGAAAGGGACAATCGCCCGCAATTTTATCACATTTTCGGTTAGTTGAGATCAGAAGAGACCAGATTTTAAGATTTTTCGAGGAACCACTGCGGCTCTCCATCAAGGATGAAGGATCAACAACAATGGCGAAACCGAGGTCACAAGGTTGTGCAGTAGTATGCATAACAAATATCGTAATGGTAATGCGGAGAAAACGCTTAGATACACTTTAACTTCCTGTCTGTCGAATTTTCTCCCTACTGTAGATGGCCTATCTTTTCAAGTGTGGCCATCGAGATAACTCTAAAATTCAGTCGAGGTTTCAAACTTATAAATCCTACTACATGGCTACCTAAATCGAGATGGATGGGGATCTTGTGATTTGGCCAGTGAAGCACTTCTAACGCCACGGGCTAATGGCAAGGAAACAGACAACACAAAGCAGCATGATGATCGTCTGACAACAAGAGCCTAGACAGGCCCCCAATAATAATTAAAGTGACCCTAAATCCCCTAGCGTTCCTACTGTGATGAAGATCTCCATCCGATTCTCCCCTTGCCAAATAATCCCCCGCTATTCCTCCGCCCTACCACATCTGTCGCTGCGTCTCCACAGCGACATACCATCTTAAGTATGGTCTTGGACGATCCCTCCGGGGCTGAGATTACCTTAGCCCAGACCCTTTGGTACAATGCACTTCGACGTCAGATTTCTATTTCCCGAGCCTGCCTGCTTGATCTACTTGCCGGAGAAGCCGAGACTGGAGAAAGTATCTCGCGCTTCTTAGCCCAATATGCACAAGTGCATTGTATAGGACGGGGACGTGCTATATGGAGAATGCTCATCTTCTTGATAGCGCAAAATAATGTACACTATGCCATCCAGTCACAGTACTTCATTTATCCTTCGTTCTCGTATTTGCACTATTATTGCTTATGCACACGTCACTATCCCACCGTGACATCTGAAACCCAATCGCCTAGTACATCATCGCTCAGTACCCAGGGCGAAGATTGAATGAACAGGTACAGCGTCAGGGCATGATTGAGCCCCAACGGTGAATGCAGTTTGTAGTCCATTGTCAATAATCATCGTCAACGATAAGCTGAGTCTTACAGCATTAAGCTGTAGTCAGATGCTACGCCCGAGTACCCTCGATCGTCTAATGGCCCCCAAACCCATGCAGATGCAGATACAGGGCCAAAATCCGCGTGGCACACGCAGTAGCCCTGTTTCATGTTCTTCTGAAATTTGCCATTCAAGGTATGTTCAAGGTTTCATTCAAGCCAGTTTCTGCATATGCCGCTTCAGGCGAATATGACTTTGATGACATCTTGGCCTTGTTGCAATTGACTACCCCATGATAAACCTGGGCCATGATTCATGATTCATGATCCATCAGCAAAGCAAGCATAGCAATACTCTCTTGCAGAGCCTCCAGCGTATATGAATTCCGGACTCGTATCGCCATTTGCTCTTGGGTTTTTGAACAATGTCTGCCACGATTGTTTCGCCCGGACAATGGATATTGGCCATCGAACCTCGCTGGTTGTAGGAGCATCGTAGGATAGGGCACTGGTGCCATTTCAGATCTCTGCCATCGTTGATCGACCGAGGAAAGGTTGTTGATGCAGAGATATGGCGTCAAGTGCAGATGATTGTTATCACAACGTATCATGATCGCATGCTTGTGGGGAAAGGGCGCCTGGCCAATTGGTAAGATCATGGCACCATCCATTAGATGTGGCTTCTAGGTCTGGAGATCTCCAACTCCTACCCCTGAAACCGAGTGCTCGGCAACCCAGGATTGCCAATTGTGGCCAATTAGCCAATTATTGAGACTACCTACGGTTGATTGAACATCAGTCCCATCTTAGGTAGTCGCGATCGTCGGGCGGTGTCGCGTGTGGATGGCCTCACCGCCCACGGTTTATGTTCGAACTCCGCGCCTTCGATTTGCGACCCGGAGATCAACGGACTCTCCGTGACAAGACATCGCCCTAGACTGAGTGTTTTTCTGATCCAAGTTGCGCTTTTCAACCTTTTCCAATTTCCTTTCGGCATCCGCTATTCTCCAATCCCCCGATTGAAGGAGTGGTGCTTCTCCGAGCCACAGGTGGAGACATCGCGCGAAGCCCGTCAGAAATTCCCCCCGGTTTCGACACTGACGGCTCGAAGCACCAATTCGCCTGCATATTCCTTGTCTCATGAGTGCCGGTAGCTCGAGATAGCCTTGACCTCGAGTGTGGGATACCTGAAGAGTTCATGCACGTCCCATGATGCCTCCAACCTCCGCCATCGGACTTCTGTGCATCTAGGTCTCCGCCGGCGCGCCCTTTGTCACAGACACATATTGAACCTGTTCGCACACTGGAAGCTTGAAGAAAGAAAGGGCACATCATACCAGTGCTTTGTGGCACATCAAAAAACCTGCTCCCTTTGTTCTTGCCCGACCTTGGCTATGATAGCAAGGATGGAGGGGCCAACAGGCGCACATCACACGAACGGGACCGCCGATACAAAACGAACAATCGGCAATCCCTATGAAACCAATCCAGATCGGATCCCCCGAGACGATCCTTTCCTCGCGCAGAGTGCGCAATATGGCCGATACACTCCGCACCCCGACGACTTCACGCCTCCCGACAAGCGCTGGTACCAATCTGACCCCGAAGCAAATACCTTTTGGCAGAAAATTGCGCAAAGGTTTTGCACCCCAGACAACTCGTTGAATGTACCAGGATCGAGGGAGGTATTTGCTGCGGGCAGTGTAATCCTCCGGGTCGACCGCGAGTCCGCCGAGGGCGCATCTGCTGAGCGATACTCGTGTGCGAACGCCAACGAATTGTCTGCGGCGCGGAAAGTCGAGGAGGCGTTGAAGGAGATTGGGGTTGCAGTGCCGGTGATACAATTTTGCGGGACCATTGAAGGCAGGAATGTGACGGTCGAATCTCGAATCCCCGGTGTTTCACTGGATGTTGCATGGCGATATCTCAGTTCGGAGCAGATTGGGATCTTGAAGAATCAATGTCGTCAGATTGTGCAGCACCTCACAACCATCGATCATGCCCCCGAAAAACCTTCATACGTATGCCGCGGACTCAATTCGCAGACGCCGCCGTCTGCACACGACCACGAACGCGATATCCTTCTCGCGGCACCGGCTTCGGAGGAAGAGTTCAGCCTGACACACAACGATCTCGTGCCGGCCAATATTATCGTGAAAGATGATCGCATTGTGGGCATCGCTGGGTGGCGACATAGCGGGTACTTTGGCCTCGACCGGGCTAAGAAGGTGCACCGACAATTTAGGAACTCGGAACCCCGCGAGAATACGAAGAATGCGGGTATGACATGGATTGATCTTTACGACGATGGTTACGATGCGAGCAAACTTCCTCGTCTCGTCTCCGTCCATAATACCATTCCGTTTGTGAAAACAGAGCCCGATTTGGATACCAAAGTGGGTCTGGACGGGGCCGGAGACCATTTGACATCAAAAAAGCTCGCGGTTCTCAAGACAGGTCTCTCCTCCCGCGCTTCTTCCGCTGACAGGTCCTCTCCTGCGACATCAGTGAAGCCGACCTCAACCAAGAAAGGAGCGTCAGCTGCTACGAAAAAGGGTACTGCAAAGAAGCCAGCTCCAAAGAAGCGCAATATGAACGACGCAGATGCCGACAGCATGGATGGGCACCGATCAAATACTCCAGCTTCTCGCGCCAGCAAGGGCCCCGGGAAAAAACAGGACTCTGTATCTATTGCCGGATCTCCAGCACCTGATGACACGAAGCGTCGTGGCAAGGAGCAACCGGGTGATGATGAGGACGAGGACGTCGAAGATGAAAATGAACTCTTCTGTATCTGTCGCCGACCTGACAATCACACATGGATGATTGGGTGCGATGGGGAATGCGGAGACTGGTTCCATGGCAAGTGTGTCAATATCGATCCACGAGATGCGGAATTGATCGATAAGTACATATGTGAGTATTTCTATCTACAGGGCCACTTCTTTATTCGTCTAATCAAAACCCCTCCAGGTCCGAACTGCAGTAAGCGCGACAACGGCTTCACAACCTGGAAACCAATGTGCCGCCTCCCCGACTGCCGCAAACCGGCTCGCGTTACCATCAAGAACCCAAGCAAATATTGCTCCGACGAGCACGGCCGCGAATTCATGCTTCGCCAAACCCGCAAATCCAAGCCAGGACCTGCTCGAAAGGGTCAAGAAGACCTGGGCAGCATGGGGGGTATCCTCACGCTGGGAGATCTCAAAGCTGCGATCATGGGAGTAAGCTCCGTGGAAGAGTTCCGCAAACTCGGCAACCAGATTATTTCTACACCCCCTGAAAGCGTCCGCGGCAGTCTGGCGTCTGACGTCAAGAATGAGACCAAAAGGCCGGACACTGATAAGCTGTTCGATGTTCATGCTAGTGGCGTGGAATATTCCGCCGACGAGGCTGTGACAATTGAGAAGCTCCGCCGGCGCCGCGATGACCTCCTCCACCGAAAGGAGATGCTTGCAGCTCGATCGACATTCGTCGGACTCGTGCGCCAGCGAGCCAAAGCCGTCGTGGAAAAGCTCAAGCAGAACGAGCCGAAGGGTGGATGGAAAGATATCTGTGGTTTCGATTCGCGTCTTGCCTGGGCTGACGAGGAATTCGACGAGTGGCGTCTCTCTGACGCTGGCAAGAAGGCGCTTGAGGAGGGCACTCCCGATGCCATGGCAGCCAGCTACCCTACTACTACGGACGCGGATGGTGACGTCGCGATGGACAGTGATGAAAAAGAGGATGTGATGGCTTTGCTTACTCGTGGTATCTGCATCAAGAAACGCTGCGAGAGACACAAGCAGTGGGTGAAGGTGCAGCAGCAGGACATTGTCTTTGAAGAGAACGCCGCAGAGCAGGACCTGAAGAAGTTGGAGCAAGAAGCACGCTCTGTTGCGGAGCGGGCTGTGCTCAGAAAGTGGGCTGAGAAGGAGAATGTACCTTCCCTTGCCTAGAAAGAGAGAGGTATGTGGTGGTGTTTCCAGCATTGCTTGGTTCAATGTGTTGAACCATTGGTTGTTTTTTTTTTCATGACCGCCTGGCTTTGGATGTGGATAAGGACGGACACGAAAGCTTGATACCCCCCATTTTACATGATGAAAAAGTGGTTGGTGGATCGGAGTTTGGTATTGCATCACGACGCTGCATCGGTGAAAGGCGCTTTACGAGGGCTGGATCTAAGTGCATACTTATCGAACCTTGTTTACCATTTGTGTGTACGAGTAGCAGTGAATTGCATCGGTAGTAAATGAATATGAGAATTCTCCGATGAAGAAACCCACAGGCCCCTCTGCCGTAATATGAAGAAGCTTATCGCTTGGACGACCATATTCCCCATTTGCCAAGTCCAGTGCCAACGCGATCCTTGATAACCTCGGCAACTTGTGTAGCCTTTACGTCCGAGAGCAGGATATGCGTGTCGATGCCCTGATCCAGTGTTTTCATAAGAAGAGTAGATAGCAACACAGAGCCCGGTGTTTGAAAAATAGAACGAATCCCGTCATCACCGGGTGGTCTTCCATCCTCGTCGCCGAGATTCTTTGTAGAATTTGAATCAGGCGGGTAGTGAGATTCAAAATGAGAGGGGCCAAGTCCACTCGTGCTTATCAGAATAATAGAGAGCCACGATGTATACGCCCGAGCCATACGTGTCAGATTCCGTAGTGTCGCTGCTAGCAAGGCCGTTCCTCGAACGGGGTTTGAGGCTCGAATGACTCCCTCCACGAGAGTGTCGAGGCCAACCACGATTAGCATGACAGGTTGGGTAGGTTCCGCGGGGGAGTTTTGTCGGGTTCCTTGGAGCTCTTGGAGTGACTCTGATACCTTTCCGATGGCTTGTGCGGCATTGGGGAAGTTTTGGACTGGAAGGAGCTGCACGGTGTCCAGGTATCGTAGGGCTTCTGTTTTTGATAGGCCTGGTCGTTCGGTGGCGGATTGCAGTGCATTGAGCAAGATCCGCGGCGCTAGGGCGTCAAAGTTGCTGGGGTAAATGATGAATGTGCTGGGCTCGGATGATGGGGGACTTTTCAGAAGATGGGATGTGAGAAGATAGCGAGGGATCTGGGATGTGTTAGTTCATGCTTTGTAGACCGTTGACCATAGGGGTTCTCTTACCTGCCCGATATACTCATCGGTATCTTTACTTCGGGATCTTAGCCTGGAGAAGCCGATGACAGCGCCACAGCGGAAGATCCCTGAATTGGTCGCCTGAATTCCTGTATCCCAATCATCCTTCAGATTCCAATCGTGGTTCTGGACTACTTCATCCACGATATCCCCCGTATTTGTGGTCGTGGACTCTGGCTTGGCTAGGAGGGAATGCGCCAGAATGGGATAAGCCGGCTCTGCGGTGTAAACGCTGGTAGGAGAGGCCATTGTTTGATTCCTTGGAGGAGGTATACAGACGTAATGTTATCCTCGGAAATCAGCAATTGCTGGTCAGCCAGTCAGACGAAGAAGTGATGAAGGAGTGGGGTCGGGGCGTATGAAACGGAGGTGATCCACCGCTTTGTGCGGTCTCGGCTTCCCGAGGCAGGTCGACAGCTCGATCGCCGAAGTCAGTTGCATATCATCTACCACGATAGCGTTTTCTGCTCCGGAAGGTATAAGAGTACTGTTGAAATAGAAAAGAGTTTACTAAAATATGCTATGTACACGGCTTGGGCCTTTTGTCAGTGATTCTTGCTCAAGATATACGCTTGTCATTACTCGGGTCATTTCCGATACCCAATCGAGCCCAGAGCTTGTTATGTACTCAATCTAAGATGTCTCCTCATTTGGTGGTCTTCTCCAAACACCCTGACCATCATGCGCCCATCCATGCAGCTCCTCTGTCAGACTCCTCGTGAGCTGCGGCCGTACTGCTTCTATATGCAAGTCACGAGTACGGAATTCCTCCACAGAACTCTGAGTCCGAATTTTGAAACCAATTACCGAATAAGAAGATTCCAATTCCATCCATGGATCATTCGGATCCATTGAGCCGCGCTGTTCAAGCTCAGTAGCATGGTTATTCTCGTCAGGGGCTAACTGGACGGTCACGACGCGGAGCCGTGGCAAGAGCTGCATTGCAATGCAAACGAGTTCCACGTGGTTGTAGAATGGAAAGACTGCCGTGTAAGTCAGAGATTCTAGCCCTTGGAAGAACTGCTCGTGTTTGAGCGAGTGGTTCATGAGGGTGAATTCCTGGCCCCATTGGCCTAGTACCGAGGGGACTTGCGAGAGGAAGTACTCGTAGTGATTGTATGCTTTGAGGGAGGATCCTTCATTGAAGAAAAATGATGTCCATGGGCGGATGCGAAGTATATTATTCTCGGGTGGATTTGGTTGATGGGCGGCAACATTGCCGTAGTTCTTTTGCTCGAGCTGTAGGATCTGATGTTCTATACTGAATGCCCAGCCATGACGCTCGTCAATCATATCCTCCAGTGCCTCGCCAATGTACTTTGGCGGCGCGAGGATGGTAAGCCGGAGAGGATCGATGGAGCCGAAAAGGTGATTTATCCACCCGCAGAGAACGTCTCGTGGAAGATGTTCATCCGTGACGACTATGGTCATGGATTTGATGTCCCGGGCCAGCTCCCATTTATGCGTGAACCAGCAGAACCGCGCGGGCTCATCCGGTAACACCATACGGGCATGTGTGAAGAGAATTGGCCGCACCAAGTTGGCGAGACGCGCGCATGACTGGGACAAATGTTTGAGACATTTATTTTTGGAGGTGGTGATGTTTTCATCTGGTTCTTGATAGATTCCAGCCTGCGAGGGAGGCTCTATATTCAGGTAGGAGATGATCTGGTCCAGCAGCTCATTGGGGAGGCGTTCCAGCGCAGACGACATGGTGTGGGGGCTCCACTGTAGTGGCTCATGCTTCAACTTGTCATTGGCGCTTTGACCGTTTCCAGGTCAGTTGAACGAATTGCTGTAACCAGTCGTGGTACAAATACCGATCCTGGATTAGCCTGTTGGATGAAACAGTACGAATCGCGGGGGTGTGGTTGAGCCTCGCGGTGTGTGTTTCGGTAAACGGCGAGGGGTTAAAGTGCCGGGGCCCCACCCAACCAGGCGCCGCATCCTCCACTTGGTTCTTGACGGTGGCTCTTGTTGGTCTGTTGGTTTTTTGTCAGGATTGACTCAGCCCCTGAAAGGAAATTTGAGGATTTCCATTGTTGTAGAATTGCTTCACAAAGATCTGGTCATGATGGAGTGAATTGAGAAGAGAGAAATGGTCTATTATTGGGGATATGCTGGGGTATGAGAGAAGTAAAGAAGAAGAAGAAGTCTGCCAAGGCTGGGGGACCCCGGAATTCCCCCATACAAAATGATCAACCAGATAAAAAGTATAATACAGACCATTTCTATAATATCAGAATGTCAATAGAATTATATAGTACGCCGATGAGCTCCCGAGAATCATAATTGATCAACTCTTGCCCAATTGTACCCCGCGTGGTCAAAAGCTGCCCAAGTTAACAGTACATCTGAAGTATACTTCGTCCTGCGGGAAGCTTGACGTCAGTATCAGTGAGCACGAGGAATCGTACATAGTCACTGATGTACAGACTGCAATGGATATTAATATCAATTGTAGTCACAGTGTATATCAATGGACTGTTCCAATCTGACCATAGACTCGAAACAGTACCAGATCATGTAGGCCGACTTCGGTGGACGAACAGGAAAAAATAGTGTGGAGATGCCCATCGTTCAGCCAGCCAGTGGGGCCGGATCGCTGCATGCGAAGCACCACGGCAAATGTTGTCTCTCGCCATGAAGCTGGGTTCCGTGCCCCTCCTTTTCCAAGGCCCTGACTTTCTCCTTTCTCCTTTCTCTCATCCCTAAGTCCAGACCTAGGAATTCCTGTACAGTACGTTTGAAAGTCGATCATCATTGCGAGAGGAGGTGTCAAGGCTGTGAACTAACCAGTGTGTGATACAAGCAGCATATTCACCATGGCCCCTCAATTGCACCAGCGACCCCCCTTCCGTGCCGAGCACTTGGGCTCCCTGCTCCGTCCTCAGGAGCTTCTGGACAAGAAGATTGCCTCTGAGAAGGGCGAGGTCTCTGAGGCTGAGCTGGCTGCTGTGGAAGACAAGGAGATCAAGGACATTCTCGCCACCCAGTTGAAGCTGGGTTACCGTGGTGCTTCTGACGGCGAGTACCGCCGTCACAGTAAGTTCTCCAAGGCCACTCTCCAAATTGATCGATAAGACAGGAGTTAACATAAGGCATAGTGTTCTGGGGTACCTTCTTCCCCGGTCTGGATGGCTTCGAGGAGGTCACCGAGTTCGAGACCGACATCTTCCGTCCTTATGCCCCCGATATCGCCGCTTTCTTGGAGGCTGGCCACAAGCCCGGCGAGACGGTGCTGTGCACCGGTAAGATCAAGCACGTTGGCAGCACCTATGTCGACCAGTTCAAGTACCTGGCTGGCCTGGTGCCCAAGGACGAGGTCAAGAACTTGAAGATCACCCTGGCTGCTCCCAACTGGTACCACCTGCGTTACCGTGAGGGCAAGGCTTACCCCAAGGATGTGTATACCAACGATGAGGATTACTTTGGTGACATTGCCAAGGCCTACCAGGCCGAGCTGAAGATTCTGTATGATGCTGGTTGCCGCAACGTGCAGTTCGACGACCCCAACCTGGCTTGTAAGCTCATTCCCTTTTTGCTTCCAATTGCGCCCAAGATCAACCCCCACTAACAAACCACCCACTAGACTTCTGCTCTGAGAAGTTCCTGAGCGGCTTCAAGGAGGACTCTCTCAACGTGTACAGCGCCGACGACATGTTCCAGAAGTATATCAAGCAGTACAACGACTGCTTCATCGGTCTGCCCGAGGACATGCACGTTGGTGTTCACTTGTGCCGCGGCAACTTCGTCGGTAGCCGCCACTTCTCCGAGGGTGGATACGACCGCATTGCCATCAAGCTGTTCCAGGAGCTCAACGTCCACACCTACTACCTGGAGTACGACACCGAGCGCGCCGGCGGCTTCGAGCCCCTCAAGCACCTGCCCCGCCACAAGAACGTCATCCTCGGCGTCGTGACTAGCAAGTTCGCCACCATGGAGAACAAGGAGGAGATGAAGAAGCGCGTTATCGATGCCGCCAAGTTCATCGCTGAGGGTAACAACATTTCCCTCGAGGAGGCTCTCAACCAGGTCGGTGTCAGCCCGCAGTGTGGTTTCGCTTCTCACCGTGAGGGCAATGCTATTGACTGGGATGGCATGATCAACAAGCTTAAGCTTGTGCGGGAGATTGCTGATGATATCTGGCCTAACCAGCCTTGAATGTGATGGAAAGCGTGTGTCTGCTGGGTTTGGTCCCGGCTTGAATGTGGGAACTGGGAAAGGAAATAAGGAACGAACTTCAACGAATACCCCTTTGTATATTTTGTCTTTTGCCGTGAGGCGCCATTCCTCGGGTGGTCTTTCAACAAATGCCACGTGGTCTGGATTTTTTTTCATGTTTTTTTTGTGTATAGCGTTGGTGGGATTTGCATCGGACGAATTGCCATGATTCGGACCGGTCTGAAATTATGATGCTTGGACATATCCAATAAAACATCGAACTTGCATTCAAGGAAACTTTGCTCGTCACTTACAGATGCAGTAGATTGTGTGTAACGAGTGGGGATGTAAGCAGTTAAAAAAGAATAGATAGCACACAAGGTCCTTAGCATCCCCGCTTAATTCTAAAGTACGAGGAGGTCTCTTATCCTACAAGGTTCCCGGTAGCTCTCACACCCTCCAGCTTCATTAAACCAATTTAATCATCTACATTTGAATACTGAATGGGGTAGTTCCAAAGGAATCACATTTTCATGAACAACATCTAGAACACATCAATCTTGAGAGCCAACTTTACTCTGCAGGACCCAAGATATTCGATTCCTTAACTGCAGATCTCTTCTGAGTCCGCTCATTCTCAATCTAACACCACATCAGCAGCCGTTATCAATACTTTTCTTGTTGAAAGACATACCTCGTAACGGGGCTCTTGGGGCGTAGCCTCGACCTGTCGGCCTGTCATAGTCGTATTGGAGGTGCTCACTTCTCGGATGATTCCCACGCTTTCGCTGGTGTGGGATTCTCTTCCTATGTAAGGGACGAGCGAGTTAGATATATATACATCTAACTGGTATTAGCCGGGACTTTCTCGAGATATGCTTACCGCCGACGGGCTTGTAATTGACTCGCTGTCCTGTGCGAAAGGCGGGCATTGTGTCGAGAATGTAAATGTGTGATCGTAGGCTGGACTTGGACTTGGTTACTGAGATAGATGGAACAAAGGACCGATTTGACTTGTAAACGAGGATGGAAGGACCCTGGCTTAGGGCCTCTATTTATGTTCGCTGGTGGCAATTGATAATAGAATTGTTAGTGAGCATGAGAATGATCTGGCGTCAGATTGACATGAGTGCAATCGACAATATTTCCGAGGTTAGATTGCACCTGTAGTTCAAGTCCAGCTTGGTGGCATGGACAAGAGCTAGCGCGTGAGGTTCTATATAGAAACATCACACAATGACTATAGAATGCTGAATATGAGAGCAGAGAGGAACAGAGATCCGAATCCCACGTAACCATGAAGAACCCAATCGGCGGGACGAGTTCCAATCCACGGCATTGGAACCCCAACCCTCCACCTCGGATATCGGTTCCGTGAATCTAACCGTGGATACGTGCAATGCAATACCAGTCGGTTTGACCTTTGATCAGATATATGTCATTTGTTCTTTAATTGATTCTTTGTGATAGTTTGGTAGCATGTTTTGCCTTCTCTTCGTATCTCGATAAAGTCGATCAACTCTATAACACTTTGGGAATCCACAAAAATGAGGGAATCGAACAATGCCAAAACGCTGTGATGATATGAATCACTAATCAGGAGAATTAAATAATTAAATTGGGACTCGGAGCGAGTCCGGGTAAAGAACAGAGGGGATATCATAGAAGAGAAGATAAGAACCACGGGGGGAGGAGGATGGGTGAGAAAAAAAAAGAGATGAGGCCGCACACAAATGAAAAGACTCAAGGGGAAAAAAGAAAACAAAAGAAAACAAAGCCCAAAATGCTGCGTCGTCTTGTCATCAAACACGGACATGGATCGAAAAGAGAAAATACTTGTCGGGTGCGAGGTGTTGTACACGAGGCTGGCTGGGCGCCTCTCGAGATCACAGCGGGTCAATGTTTTATTTCGCAGGCTGGGTCTTGACGTTGTTCGAGAGCCATGCCTGGGAAGTGGAGCCGTGCGGGTCAGTCATTGTTTTGGTCCGATAAAGCAGGGAAATCGTAGTGAAGAGAAGTGGAAACTTACCAGACCCTCGAAAATACCGGTGCCGTCTGTTGCGACACTGGGCGCAACATACCACAGCTTGTCCTTCAGCTTGGTCAATTGGAGTTGTTGGGTGATTTCCTCGGGGCTCAAGTCTGCGACGCAATTGGGTTAGTCAGGGGCAAGGAGGTTTGGGCAAAACACTGGAGTTCGGCCAGGGGCAGTGGGGAAAGACATACGGCCAGGGATATCCTGCTTGTTGGCAAAGACCAGAAGCAACGCGTCCTTCATTTCGCGATCGTTGATAATCTTGTGCAGCTCCGAGCGGGCCTCCTCGAGGCGGGCGGTATCACTCGAGTCCACAACGAAGATAAGACCTTGTGTACCGGAGTAGTAGTGTCTCCAGAGAGGGCGAATCTTGTCCTGACCGCCGACATCCCACACATTGAACTTGACGTTCTTATAGGTCACGCTCTCGACGTTGAATCCGACGGTGGGGATCGTGGTCACGTCCTGGTTGCTGAGTTTCAATTTGTAAAGAATAGCTAGCGGTCATTAGTTTCAGTCCGAATGATAAGCAAACAGCCATGGTAATCATACTGGTCTTTCCTGCAGCATCCAAACCCAGCATAAGAATACGCATCTCCTTCGTGCCGAAGATCTTCCCCATCATCTTGGATACCGAGCCACCCATCTTGGCGCGTTGGAGTTGGAATTGAAGGGTGAAAAGAGGACGAGGAGCGGCTACGCGGCAACCTCGAGGGGAATTGGTGAAAGGAGTCGGATAGCCGCTTGGACACTTTGTACACTTGACCGCGTAAAAAGGTGGGAAATTGGAGAAAACAGCGACTCGGAAGTTTGCAATTTGAGGCGGGGGAAAAGGGGCACGGCTGAGTCAGCCACCCCCAGAGGTCGGCGTTTCATACGCGCAAAGGGTCCACTGCAATCTGATTTGCTTGGTTGTCCGTGAAGTGGAGAGCTCGTGTGGGAAATGAAATGCCAGATGTAGATAATGGAGATGTTCAGCTGATCGGGTCAATTGTGCTCAGATCGATGATTGTTGACGGATATTCTCCCGAACCCATGGATTGGCGAGAAGGCCTCTACGTCATGGAGGTGAAATCACTTCAAGTATGGGATTATTTTAGGAGTCCTCAATCGCTGGGGCTATCTCAAGATCTCTACTTCACACGCCTTTTGATATAGCCACATGATGGTTACAGATGCTTCAAGGTTCGATCGTCGCCCGTCCGCGACTTTACACCGGCGGCTAGCGCACCAATATCATCGGCATGCTTGGACAGGGCCGCCATCAGATGTACGTGCAGCGAGAAATGGAAGGACGAGATGGGCCGGCGGACATTAACAAAAACAGTCTATGTATGCAGGGATCACGATTTCCTTCTCCAAGGAGCATTGCTCGACAATCGCGATTGCAATCCGAGATGCAACCTACCTACTTGACTTTATCGAGAAAAAGTATCAATCAACCGAGCAGCAGCCATGTGCCGAAGAGGCCGTCGAGTTTGTCATCACACAACTCAGGGCATACGGGGAGAAGCATCTTGAGAAGATTGTTGGAGTTGCGATGCACAGGCACGTTGCAGCATTATGTCCAAGTCTCTGCTCCCGTTTGTGGGCCGACCTCGATATCATCCCCTTGGTACTGCCAGGATTGAGCTTGCTAGGTCGATTTGCTTCTTCGCGCGCGCAAGCGCAGCCGCAATCTTGGGAATCCAAGACAATTGACGAACAGGCCGAATCAATGGCCCGAAAATGTATTAGGTTAGTTGGGATCGGAAGAGGTGTGGGGAATAAAGGCTGACACTATATCTTTACTGCAGACTGTTTGGCCCAGAAAACTCTCCGCTGCTGCAAGTGGGCTTTATGGGCCTCGTGGAGGTTGATACCGACTTCCACGTGTGCTTGACAAATCTCAATGATTGGAAAAAGACTGTTTCTGCGAAAACGTGGGAGGTTTGCAACTTCTATGCCGCCGACCTCAAGAAGCGGAATGTGAAGATTGCTTTCTTCAGTTCCACGCCACACGGTGGAGGTGTAGCTTTGATGAGGCATGCCCTCGTACGCTTTTCACACTCTTTAGGCACGGACATCAAATGGTATGCAAATCACCGGCTATGGGCCCTGACAACAAGTAATGACCATCAGTTGACGGCCTATTGCTAGGTATGTCCCTCGGCCACGGCCAGGTGTCTTTCGAGTGACCAAACACAAACACAATATCCTCCAAGGCATCACACGACCGGACGAGCGCCTCAGTGCCGATGACAGGAAGTTGCTATCTGCCTGGATCGAGGAGAACGCTAAGAGATACTGGACTGTACCGGGAGGTCCACTAAGCTCACCGGCAGAAGGAGGAGCAGAGGTGTTGATTGTAGACGATCCTCAGATGCCAGGTCTCATACCGGTTGCTAAACGCCTAGCTCCAGGACGACCGATAATATTTAGAAGTCATATCCAGATCCGAAGCGATCTGGTCGACCAACCTGGGACACCTCAGGCAGAGGCGTGGAAATACCTGTGGAATAACGCCAAGTGCGCCGATTGTTTTATTGCCCATCCAGTGAGTGTAGTCGTGCCACGCGATGTGCCGCCAGAGATTGTTGGTTATATGCCCGCAGCGACCGACTGGTAGGTCCAACTTCAGAGGGGTATTCATGCTTGTTATCTCACTGACGTGGCAAAGGTTGGATGGGTTGAACAAAAACATGCGAGACTGGGATGTAGCCCATTATGGCCGGATCTTTAATGCAGCCTGTAAAAACGCAGAGATGCCAACGATCCAACATCCAGATGGTAAGAGCCCGTTGATTAGCTTGCATGAGATAACGTGCCAACACGCAGCAATCAGATCAATATATCGTGCAGATTGCACGCTTTGACCCATCCAAAGGCATATTCGATGTGTTGGACGCATATGAGAAATTTCACAATCGGCTAACTCGCGAACGACCTAAATTGAGATTGCCAAAGCTCCTGATATGCGGACATGGCTCGGTAGACGACCCTGACGGCGCGATCATCTACGATCAAGTAGTGGATCACATTGAGCACCGGATTCCTCATATTCGCCACCTAATCTGCGCTATACGATTGAGACCCTCAGATCAGGTTTTGAACGCCTTGCTTTCAAAAGCCACCATCGCATTGCAACTGTCAACTCGAGAAGGGTTCGAGGTCAAAGTTTCCGAGGCGATTCACAAGGGTGTTCCTGTGATCGCAACACGCGCTGGCGGCATCCCGCTCCAGGTTGAGCATACCAAGAACGGATTTTTGGTGGATGTTGGAGATACCGATGCTGTCGCGCAGCATCTGTTCGATCTTTGGACAGATGAGGCGCTCTACCACCGAATGTCGGAGTACGCCCTTAGTAATGTTTGTGATGAGGTGAGCACAGTGGGTAATACCTTGAGCTGGCTCTATCTTGCTTCGAAGTTGACCAAAGGAGAGTCTGTGAGGCCCAATGGGCAGTGGATCAACAACCTGGCTTTTGAGGAGTGTGGTGACCAAGTTACTCCCGAGATGCCTCGCCTGACTCGAGCGGTTGAGATGGAAGATCCGTAGCAACGTATAGGGTTTGATGGTCATGGTTTCTCAAGCAGCTATGCAAACCATCGATTCAGGGCTATTTAATATTCACTTAATGAATGTATCTTGATTTGAAAGGATATTCAAGTGTAGATGAAAGCATCACTCGGAAGAGCATAATAAAAAACATTGACAGTTGATTGATAAAGACACTACAAGGGGGTATCATATGTTAAGATTCAAAAACAGCACCAGCCACATCCCGAAACAAACCAAACAATCTTACGGTCTCCCAACGACACGATATCTCTCCCTCGCCATACCACCCTCAGCCCCTTCAACACCATATCCCTCACCCACTTCACCAACAATCCTTGCTGGTCGCCCCCCAACAACACACCAACTCGGCACCACCATACCAGGTGGAACAACCGCACCATCCAGCACAACCGCAAAATCCTTGATAATAGCCATACTGCCCAGCGTCGCCCCGGCACCCACATGAACATGGTTCCCAAGCGACGCGGCCTCAATCACAGCAGACTCGCCGACAAAGACATGGTCGCCAATCTTCAATGGGTAGAACGAATGTACACCGCGGTGCAACCGACTGGGCGGGCGCAAGATTGCACTCTTGGAGATGTAACTATACCGGCCGACGGTGATTGCGACGCTGGGGGCGTTGGATTGTGGAGGGGGGTTGCTGGGGTCTGTGGAGGCGGCTGTCGAAGGGAGACGGTAGAGGTCGCCTCGAATCACAGCTTCGGCTTGGATGACGGTTTTACCGCCGAGAATGATGTGTTGAGTGCCGTGGATCTGGGAGCGGCGCGAGATCTTGTTGCCCGTGTCCTGTTGCGGGTTAATTTGGGTTGTTATGAGTGTTGGAGACCCTCCGGAGAGGGCGTTGAGGCTTGGAATTGCTTTGCAAGGATAAACGTACCGTCTCAATGTACTCGCCCTTGGCGGCTTTGGGAGGCATCTTGGGAGGGATGTTGTGAAGCTGTTGTCGTCGGTCTGGTTGCTTGTGTTGATAGTCACAGGCACTACTAAGGCGGTGTAGACTGGCAGAAGTAAGGAGCTTTATATCCACTTGAGGTCCGCTCCTTTTCTTACTTGCCTGTCAGTCAGGTGTCATTCGTTTGTGTCTAAATTCGATTACTGCTACTCCCGGCTATAGCTGACTAGGACCTCCGCGGTCATTGCCGTAGAAAAAAGAAAACAATACGAGCCCAAGTTGAATTTCAAGTATTGTCGAAGCAACTTTTGATTCATCTTAGATTGAGCTCCGACCATTTCTTTGCCATACTGTATCGCTCAATGACAAGTTGAGAACGACGGTGAGTCACCTTGACATGAACGATATAATTTCGCCACCCAGTAGAAGGTGTGACTTCTCAATGGTAATCTCTCGGAACCAAGGCCAGTATTTGATAGCTCAACGAAATTCAGTCCCGAAGGATAGCAACTTCTGGCCGCTGCCCCAACAAGTCGTTCTTTCGTTTCTCCATGGCATCTATACTCCGAAGAATCATTCGCATGCTGAAGGAGACTGGGAACAGGTATACAGCCAACATGAAACCAAACAGTCCTGTACCTACCACCGATACCAGGGACTTTCATCTCACTCTGCACTTGCACATAGCTTGCAAATAGTCACCCTCTATGCGAGGTTTGTCTGGAAGAATTGAGTGAGTTTACCGAATGGGATAAGATCCACACGATCATAAAGGTCGACATGGCCAGCACCTGGCACCCAAAACAGCTCTTTTGGCTCCGCCGCGCGTGTATAAGCATCCTCGCTGAACTCGCGTGAGTGGGCCATGGTGCCTGAGATAAACAGCATCGGACGTGGCGAGATTGTATCGATATCGTTGAAAGGGTAAAAGTTCATGAATTTCGTGTTACTCGAGAGCGTCGGGTGCGTCGTAAGCAGCGGTGTCGAGCCCACGGGCGTGAACTCACCTCGTGAGGTGCGATAGTAATCGTAGAACTCGCGATCGACTGCGGTCAAGTTCGCCGTAAGAGTATTCGGGGTTCCGCCTGTGTACTGAACATCGCCACCATCCACCTCAGTCCAGCGCTGCTGTGCCGCCGAGGCGATGATCTCTTTACGCTCATCAAGGCTCTGAGAATGACGCAGTCCATGGCGGGCGACAGCACCCATGTTGTACATGCTTGAGGTCGCTATGGCCTTCAGGCGCGGGTCGATCTTCGCCGCGCTGATGACGAAGGAGCCACTGCCACAGATGCCCAGGCCACCAATTCTCTCACGATCCACATTCGTGGAGTTCTGCCAGCCGAGATAGTCCACTGCCGCACTAAAGGCCTCTGCGTAAAGGTCCGGTGCCACTCCATTGCGCGGTTCACCCTCACTGCCACCCCAGAACGGAACATCAAGTGAAAGCGTCACAAATCCCTGCTCGGCCAACTTGGTGGCGTAGAGGTTTGCACTCTGCTCCTTCACTGCGCCCATAGGGTGACCGACAACGATGGCTGGCAAAGCGGTGCTACCATTGAGATTCTTCGGGATGAAGAGGTTGCCCGCGACAGTTGTCTGGTATTGGCTTAAGAAGGTGATGGGTTGAAGCGTGACGTTGTCACTGCGATAGAAGTTGTCGGCACCGTATGACATATTCTGTGCCTTTGCCGGCATAGAATTGACAATGCTCAGAAGAGCGAGCGCGGCGATGTTGCGTCCGAACATATTCGTGGTGCTGCTACCAGATGCTAAAGATTGTTGCAAGCAGAGGTAGATATAAGACTTTGAAATGGGATACTTCTATACCAGGCGCCATATCGCTGATTTTATAGTTGGTGAGCGGGTAACCTATCCTTGCACTGCCGGCTTTTACGTCACTTATTTCGATACAAATCGCCTTTGAAGTTGATACTGGAGATCAGAAATAGATTGCATCATTGCAAGACATACCGGGGACACGCGTTGCCAAGGTCCTTGGCCGCAAAGTCTGGGCTTGGGTTGCGATATCAAGCTGTTGTTGGAACATCATCGGGATCACCGCAGGAAATCAGGCACCAGTAATCCGTTGTGCTTGCTATGGCACGCACTAGGTGACCTCCACCTCTCAAGAGCATCTTTAAACTATATTCGTTATGAGATCAAAGGATCCAAGTCCAAACCCGTTCTTTGTCGATACATTGGCAGGGTTTTGAACCTGCTCTTGACATTTGTAATGGTTCTCTATTCCAGTATACATCAAGATGTAACAGGCATTATCGCCACAAAATAGACAAACTCTACATGGCTGGGATGACGGTTGAATCAAAATGGACCCGCAAGGGTACATTGAAAAATTCAATAGAGATATAGGTTACTTGGACAAAACATGATTATGTTATGTCTCAGAATAGAGCGACTACTATCGGGGTTAAAGTAATCCCACATGGACCATGAAGAAAATCATCTACGTCGAAGCTCTGTCCAGATACGTGTTCATTGGCTGGATTTTTGATGAACCTTAAATTCCTTTGCCCCATCCGGTTAGTGCGCGTAAGCAACTTGCATTAGCGCGAGAATAAACCCGTGGGTTCGTGTTATGAAACCAATCAAAGCTTGACTTGGCACCCGTTCCAGCCTTTGGACCTAAAACTCAGCCTTCTTTAGAATTTTATAAGCTGCTGACACCCCCGGTTATAATCCGGCATCCCACAGTGATTACCTAGAGTAATCAACTTGCAGGAATCGCCAAACTATCATCCAAGCCATGTCATCCGAGTCGGGGATTATTCCGCTAGGACAAATGCCGCA
Organism: Penicillium ochrochloron; assembly: GCA_022985105.1. Classification (NCBI taxonomy): domain Eukaryota; kingdom Fungi; phylum Ascomycota; class Eurotiomycetes; order Eurotiales; family Aspergillaceae; genus Penicillium; species Penicillium ochrochloron. Next base: position 667,319 of record JAAVMA010000007.1, read on the forward strand.
ACAGGCTGGCATGCGTACTCAGAAAGATGACTGGACTGGTATTGTCGATCGAACGGAACGGAGGAAGCTGCAAAATAGGCTAAATCAGCGAGCATTCCGTATGGAGAAATCACCTCTGCATAGTTTATTGGGAATTAATTCATCACTAACCGTGATAGGTCTACGACGACAACTTAAACAGCCACGACGCCAAACTGTGGAAGTCACGGACACGGCTACACAAAAAGCCTCATCTCCCAGTTCAAATGAGGTTCAGGATGGATTCAAGTGCTCTGTCGGCCCGCCTGAAATGCTGCAACTCATGGCCCATTTCGAGATCGCGGCGTCCAACAGCTATAGAGAAAGTTCGCCAAATCTTGACCATCTCCTCTCATTGCCTAAGATCAACGTCCAGCGTGCTATCATTGACAATATTTCTTCTATTGGAATGACGATGGATTGGACAAAAGAGGATGATGCAGTCTCCATATTCAACGTACAAATTCCAGGCTTTGCAGATTTCCATATTCCCCTCGACCTACAGCCAACGGAAGTCCAGAAGCGAGTTCCTCATCATCCCTGGTTGGACTTCTTCCCATCTCCAACATTGAGAGACAATCTCATTGCGCTACAGGATGAAATAGACGACGAAGATTTATGCCATGATCTTATGGCGTTTTGGGATACCCGCAACACGAGTGCAGGGTTACTTGTCTGGGGCCCATCGTGGCAAACGAGTAGCTGGGAAGTAACGGAGTCGTTTTTGATGAAATGGGGGTTTTTACTGTACGGATGCACTGCATTATTGAGGAGTACTAATTTTTGGAGGGTTCAAAGGGGCGAGAAACCGTTAATCTGGAAGAATTATTTTTCACCACAGGACTCTTTCCTTCAGCAATTGAAGAAAAAAAGAGAAATATGTACGTACAACACTCCGATATAGCTCCAAGTCAAAGAAAAAAAATATGTGCTACAAAGATAGGTTTGATTTTGAAATCTGAGCAGCTACAGCTCTACTCAGGTGATATATATAATGGCAGTTCCTTGGTACGAATCTGTGAGCGCAACCGCTAGGGTCTTGGCAAATGTTCTATGGGCACCGGGGATGAGCCTTAATATCCGGAGTATGCTGACGAGGAGGCTCCATAATAGTACAGTAAGGACTGTATGCTTATTGGAAGGCGAGTGCAACCGAAATGGAAATGGATCTTGCATCTTTGTTCCTTCATCCCAAGTGGCTCTGGCCACACTTGAGAGCCGCGTCAGAGAACCACCTAGAATGTCGCCAATCTATACAATGCATCCAATTCTTCTATTCATGTGTCCTGCATATAGTACATAGTTATCCACTCACGAATTTGCGCCTCCATCAACATTCCAGGCATCTCCAGTTACGAAGCTGCTTTCCTCGCTCAGCAAGAAAATCACAACATTAGCAACTTCCTGCGCAGTGCCATCACGAGGAATTGGGGTTGCCGGGGTCGGAGTGAAATTTTTGACCCGCGCAAGATTAGCTCGATGCATGGGAGTATCAATAACCCCACTGCTCATTGATTTAGTACCAGCGGCAATCACAAAATAGAAACATGGAGAACTCACGGTAACACACAATTTACTCTCACCCGTCCCTCGGTCTCCTTAGCTGCACTTCGGACCATTCCCAAAGCTGCATGCTTCGATGCTGCGAAGACCGCGCCGTTCAAAAAACCCTTCTGAGAAAAGATACTGCCGATATGAACCACACTCGCACGATCTGCCAGAAAGCCTGGATCCAGCCCCGATGAGAGCACATTGAACAGTCCTTTAACGTTCAAGTTCATGATGAAGTTATATTCTTCCTCTGTTGTCTGCCAGACAGCCTCTGTACCCAAGCCGTGGCCGCCAGTACCAGCAAAATTTGCGATGCCATTGAGGGTTCCAAAGCGCTCTTTAGCCGCGTGGAAAAAGCCATTAATAGCCGAGCGATGTGTAACATCGACGATCCTGGCAAAGCACTTGGCGGAGTTCTGCGGTGAGAGACCGTCGAGTAAAGTCGCAAGATTCTTCTCTGAAACGTCGCATACAGCAACCTGAGCACCTCGTGCCAGGAGCGTTTGAACTGTAGCAAGTCCCATGCCCGAGGCACCTCCGATCATGATATAGGTCATATTCGTTATTGAAGACGACATGTTGAAATGAAGATTGAGGGAGATGGTGCGATTGAAAGGAGAATATTTAAATACACAGGGTAGTCGAAATTCAGTTTTCTTTTGCAAGAGAATCCTTTCGAGGCTTGGGACATGGGAGAATGAAGTGCTTTAATATTTGTGCTCTCTGTTTCCCCTACAATTCGCGTAATGTAAGCGTCTTGCATCAGTGGGATGCTTACCACGCTATGCTAAGCGGCCCCACTGGTCCGCTTACTAGAAAGTTTTAGCCAACGACGCCCCCAAATTGCCCCCAGATGCTGACATCTGCCGCCCCGCCAATAGTTACCGTATCGCGGGGGCAAAGCCTCTAGTGTGAATTTAGATATTTGCTCAGAAGGAGAGGCGAAAGAATAAGGCGTTCGCTTACAACATGTTTGCTTTGTATGGACTTCAGGATGAAGTATCTGGGGGGATAACCCACTCCTTATCCCCTCCTTGACCCTCCAGCCAGGGTAGACAAGCATGGTACAGAGCCGCAATCTCACCATCACCAAGATCTAAGAATTTTCCAAACAGCTCCTTATCGAAGCGCTCGATAAATGCCAATTGACAGGCCAAAAATAGATCCGCATACCCAGGCTTCTTGCCCTCGAGAAATGGCCCTTCCTTTCCCTCCATGCCCTTCAACATTTTGATCAAAGCGACTGACTCAGTCTCCACCAATCTCCACAGCCTGTCGATAGTGTCCTTGTCTGTTGGTCGCACCTCCGACAATGGCTTTCCAAGAGCAGCGGACCGCGTCTCGTGAAAATACTTTTGTCCCCGCGGATCTAGATGATCCACTACCCTTGGGATAATAAATGGCCGAAAACCGGGTTCCAAGAGGCTCATAATTTTGCTTACAGCAACGAATAGTGCGTAGCTGGCGTCACCGGATGGGAATAGTGGCGGAGATGGAAACACCTTATCGAGATGAGCTGCAATCTTCAGCGAATCCATCATCGCTCCACTTGGGTGTGAAGTAACCGAGGACTTGTGAATTATTGCAGGTAACGTGTAAGGCCTGCCCTCTTGATTCGGTGGCAGACCCAGGCTGATGGCAAGGGGCTTTATGTCCGGGTATGAGATCCAGCTCTGGGTGTAGGGTATGCCTTTGAAGTTTAACACGGCTCTGATCTTCAACGTGTTGTGCGACCATGATTTGGAGAAACCTAAGATACAACGTGTTGGTCAGATTAGCGTGATTCGAGGGAGATTTCGGGTCCAAGATTGGGATGAGGCTGCGGACCTGGGAGATCTGAGAACAGGTCGAAGAAGTGGACGGGCTCAAGGTCAGTCATTTTGAAGTGCTGGTGGGTAGCAGGATGTACTGTTCGTTTTGAAGCAATGTGCAGGTCAAATGGAGCTTGACTTTGGCTCATTGTTTGGCTGATTGTTTGGCTTGCATAAGAGCGGGGTCAGGCCACCCATTCGGGTCAATACAACACACCGGGACCGTTTAGGAAGCGGTGGTCCATCATCATATGTTTTGCACCGTAGGAGCGCCATGCTATCGAACTACCATAAAAGATGAGGTAAGATACGGTATATACCGAATGACCAAGGGAGTCCCATTTATACATGTTCCGTAACATGGCCTTGTCCTTGCAAGCAATAGTTCGAGTTTGTACATAATTCATAGATGTGGTTTCAACGCAAGCAACTCCGTCGGTACTTCAACAACCTTGTCGCGCACATAATCGGCAAAGCCTTTCCCGAAACCATCCAATCGACTCGAGCTACTGACGCCTCTGCCCAGAATACCATAAATCACAAAATGCACAGCGTGGATCTTGGGGAACTCTACTCGCTCAATCAAGAATGAGTCGTCCCAATCATCATCGGCAGCAAGCATCTCTCTCATACGTCCACGGCTCATATATGACCGTAGCCAAGACCAGTGCTGTGGGTTTGGAACAAACAGGCCGAAATTGAGATTCGCACCTTTGTCTCCGGATCTGCCTTGTGCAATGTCGCCGAGACGGATTCGCTGACTGGGAGCTTCTGATAGCGCTGTCTCTTCCAATGAAGGATTGTGATCATAGCTTTCTCGGGGAGCAAGTGGTTCATACTTTGGTGGGTGGCCGGTTGAATATGAGACGACATTTTCAGGTCCGTCGATGAAGTTGATCTGCTCATCGATGAGGTTCTGGCTAACTATCGCCGGATAATAAGCTAAGAACGGACGTGGCATAGCACTGCGTTGGTCTAGTGAGGAATGGAAGCCTGGATTCCATGAAATGGAAAATGCATTAGCTCCCGGCTAGGAAATTCGTTATCGAAAGAGTCACTCACCGGAAAAGTGTTTGAGTGAGATCTCCTTCATAGCCATCACCACCGACAGAACTGCTTCGGCTGAAACGGCAGCGACAAAGACTCGCAAGTATGTGGTGCTGCTACGCTGTGAGGCAGGATTGACAGCTGGAACACCAATTCTGAGCGAAATATTAGATGCCGGTAGCCTCGCAACTCCTTAGATCATTGACTCACTGTTGGAACTCAAGAGTGTCAATCTTTTGCATTGTTTCCTGTAGTATAAAGTGACGAATTTGTTTCTCAACCAAGTCCCATTTCGCGGTTGTTCCATACCCCGTAGCGTTGAGAAGCAGCTGTGCCTCAAAGCCCCCCGGATAAAAGATAGCCAATTTTGTCGTTGGGGGAGGAGCGTAGCCTCTTATTCCGGAGACCCGAACCCTGAATTGATGAGTAAAAGGTTTGCGAGAGGAACAGAGCATACTGGCTTACCTATCACGGCCTGCCCGTTCAATAACAATGTCGTCCAGTTTGGCGCTGACATCGCTATTGAGATAGACGTTACCCTGAAGCTCATACAAGAACTGGCTTCGGACGGTATCGACATCGACCATTCCATCGGTGTTGGAATGCTTTGTGATTATGCACGATCCATCTGAATCTATCTCTGCAACGGGAAACCCAGGCAGTATAAACCTCTCGATGGGATATCGATCAAATCCAGAGAAATTACCTCCAGTGACGTAGGCAGAGCATTCGATCAAATGACCAGCGATAAGTGCACCAGCAAGGCGATCGTAGTCTGTTTCACTCCATGAGTGCCAGTACCAGGCAGCGGCTATGACTGGACTTGCATCAGCGACACGACCACATATTATGATGTCCGCGCCGCGTCTTAGCCCATGGACGATCCCTCGCGCCCCAAGATAGGCGTGTGCTGAGATCATAGGAACGGGATCAGGACTATTGAGAAAGGCGTATGTGAGCGGCCCGGGGTTGACGGACTGGTTGTCTCCATCGAGGTGTTGGAGTTCATCTTTCGACCTCGGCATATGGGGGCCAAACTTCGAGTGTAGGTCATCGCCAGACAGAAAGGCTACCTTCAGATTGAATCCCTTTGCCCGTACCTGTTCAATCTCAGTATCCATGCGGTAAGATATTGGTAATTGGAATCATTCTTACTAATTCCTCCGCCTTGACAGCTAGGCCTCTCGGATTGAGGGCGCCTCCGTTAATTATAACCTTGATCTTCTTGGCGGATATCACGTCAATAGTCTGCTTGATCCCTTCCCAGGCCGTTTCCTCATATCCTGGATGCTCTCCTTTCTGATAAGCGTGTGCATTATTGGCCATGTTGACCTCTACTGATGTGTGAGCTGAACTAGTACTGGATAATTTGGGCTTCGCGCCGGCTTTCTTACCTGCAAGGTAATCGCCCGTGATGAAATCGACATCCCCAAGAGTCGCTTGACGATACATTTCGTATGCAGGATCGCCTTAGACAGTCAGACTCAATCCAATACCCAGACTTTCAGTTTGTTTACCATGGTATCCAGAGCAGTTAGCAACCTTCACCGGTCGTCCACCGACATTGTTATTTTCTGTTGACATGCTGTACTCTTTCTTATAGTCGCTTGAGTGGGGAATTTTTCCGAAGACTAATCATCTTTGACTATTATTCTGTGCAGCGACTTATAGATAATTCCCAAAACTCTGAACTTGTTGTTCCGCGTTGGACAAGGCAACCCCTCAGATGGAAGCCTCGGGGAACGAGGTCCGAGGCAATGGCGAAGATCGACCTTTGTGGATCTCTTTTATGGGTCTCACAGCAATGCAAGGCACAAAGCGATCCACTGCATGGCTAATTTTGTGGAATCTCTGCATAATTTGAATGCATCTGCTTGAATAGATAGGCTCTGTTCGACGACGCTCGTCCGGCTGTTGCTTGGTCGAGATATACGGCCCTTTGTTGTACCCGCGGAAATAAGCTAGATTAATTATACGAGCTCCGCACCACGCAGTGATCATCGTCCGTTGTACAAGGCTACATGGAAGCCGGTTACCCGGCAAGTTGCGCGGCCTAGAATGTGGACATGTTTCCAGTGTTCCACTCTGCCACTGACATGGGTGGAATTTGATTGACAGTGCGCCCCCATGGCTGGGGTTTATGATGCATTACAGGGGTACAATCTTGTCGTATAAAATTCACGCCCGGCACATTCTCGCAAAGAGGTTATGAAAAAGCCCTGAGCACCTAGCGATCGGGCAAGCTCAGTATCTCGCTTTTCACGCCTTCAACAATGACCCAAACCAGACATGAGACTGTGCCGGGAGACGATGTCTATGGCCCTGGGACATACATCGACAAAGTTGTGCTCCCAGCTCCCGAGGACGCTAGACGAATCTTCGAGTTGCTTGCAACAAGGACACCAGGCTTCACCAAAGACGCTAGTCTATGGGACACTGTCAAATTCGAAGGCCGACCGGGCCCTATGATCCCTGGACCCATGAAAGCGCCTCTCGTATCTGCTGCTCTACACGCCATGTGCGGATTGGTCGGCAACGAATTGCTTGAACTCCGTAATGAAAAGCCCGCCAATCAAAGCAGTGTAGCAGTCAATACAGACCACGCTGGCATTTGGCTAGGGTCGACCTTTACCACGTACGTGGAAGGCTCGGACATTTCCACTCTTGCCCGAAGTCGCTCCCTGTCACAGATTTTCGCGAGAGATTTCGAGCAAGGATTTGGGGTTGGCCCATTGGCTGGGCGAACGACAGCGCTTTACCCAACAAAGGACCCCAGAGTGTGGTATCAACTCCATGGGTCACTTGATGCGAGCAAGACCCTCAAATCGATGGGGGTTGACATGGAGACTCCGTTGCAGTCTCTCGTAGAGGGGTACAATTATATCAAGGATCATGTTCAGAAATGGAGTGCAGATGAGTTGGAGATGCACAATGTGAGGCATGGACTGTGTGGGAGTATTTGTTATTCTCCTGAAGGATGGAGAAAAACCGAGATGGGCAAGCGTCTAGCTGCTGATCCACTGGTGAATTATACCCACGAGTCTTATGCACGCCCGACACCTCCTACTCCTCTGTTGAAGAGTACCGATCGCCGCCCTTTGGCTGGAATCAAAGTTCTCGAAATGGTACGCATCATCGCAGGCCCGACTATTGGTGTGACTCTTGCCTCGTTTGGCGCCGATGTGATCCGGGTCAATTGTAGCAGGCTGGTAGACTTGAACGTAAGTGAAGAGCTCAAATCCGACACGATCTCAAGATTCTGACTTCAATGATAGGTGCTTCAGCTCACCCTTAACGCGGGAAAACGCACTGTCGATCTCGATATCAGCAAAGAGAACGACATGAACATCCTCAGGAAACTTCTGAAAGACGTGGACGTCTTTATCCAGGGATTTCGATATGGGTCTCTCGACAGAAAGGGGCTTGGGCTGCAAAGCTTGCTCGAAGTGGCTGCGAAGCGCAAGAATGGGATCATCTATGTGGACGAGAATTGTTATGGAGCTCATGGGCCGTTCGCGGAGAGACCTGGATGGCAACAGATCGGAGATGCTGCGTCTGGGGCGTCATATGTGATGGGCAGATTCTGGGGCTATGATGAGGGAACCAGTGTTCTTCCGCCTCTTCCCATCTCAGATATGATGACCGGGGTCGTTGGCGCTTTGGCAACGATGCTGGCCATTCGAGACCGCGCACTGAATGGCGGGTCTTACCATGTTGTTAGCTCACTGGTTGCGGGTGATACGATTCTGCTTGACCCTGAAGTTGGGCTTTACCCAATGGACGTGGCGCAGAAGACTCTTGAAGAGTTCAAGTTTGAGCGCTCATCGCCAGATCAGTTTGTCTCTGAGATCTTGCTCCAGGTGGTTGATGGCTGGAAACGGGTATTCCCAGAGTACTTGGCACGGGATTCTCCCTTTATGACAAGCTTTAAGGACACACCTTGGGGGCAAATGGAGATTCTCAAACCAGTTGCAAAGTTGGCGGATGAGGAGGCCACTCCTCGATGGAAGACAGGTCCAGTTCCGATATGCCAGGACAGTAACATCAGCTGGGCGTGAATATTGCTGGCTGAATGACAAACAATCAAACACTTTTCTCTCTGTAAACAAATTACGCACTCTTTCGCCACGTTCACAGAACCATATATGCGTCGCAAAATTCTTGTCTCATCCAGCCTCAAAATCCAGGCTACGCCTATGCAATATCAAGATTTTCTTATCACTCTTGTCTGACGCTGGATTCACTATCTTGGCTACGTCTTGTAATTTTAACAGGGAGTGCTGCGGTCCACATTATATGCTGTCAATTATATATAGATAGCGTCTGTGCTCACCTTGAATTGCATGGGGTTGTGGTTATTTCACAGCGCCAACTCATCAATTCCGGTTAGTCGATGAGTCCCAGAAATAGATAGATTATCGAATATAGGGTTTGAAGAAATGGGATCATGAAATGAGTCAGTCTAAGAATAAGGAACAAAGTAGATTAGGGCTCAAGAACAGCGACAATTGACAGAAGGCGAACAAGCAAAACAATATCAAAAAATGGTTGCAACCAGCTTAGTGCCAGATACCTTCCCTTGACGAAGCAGATCGAGACCTGTAGTAAGGTTCTCTAGACCACCGTCAATGCGCTTCAAGGGGGGCGTCTTCAATTTCGGGGCGATCTCAGGTAATACTGCGTAGAATCGGCGTAAAGCTTCGTTGTCGGCTGGCACTTTGGGAAATTTAGGTCCCAGTGGTGGTAGCCACTGGAATTCAGCATTGAAAACCGTGTAACCCAACATAAAGTCGACTCTCACTCCATCCATCTCCTTCTTTCCAGAGTCCAACAATGTCACAACCCATCCCCGGCTTCTGCGAACCACATCGGCACAGAACTCCGTCGACTTGCCTTCCGAAAAACAATCCAATGCCCTGTCAATGTTGGGGTAGGCTCGAATGATATCTTCCACGGCGGTTGGCGACCGATAATCAAACACGTCGTCCGCACCATACTCCTTGACAAGGTCATGAGACTTTGGTGATGCTGTTGTCACAACTTTCAGGCCCGCGAGTTTGGCAAGTTGGATAGAATATAATCCGGCAGCTGTTGAGCCTGAATAGATGAAGATCGGGGTATCTGTCCGGCCTTGGCTCTTGCCTGAGTCAAGCCATGGAACCCCGAGACGAGCATTCAAAGCCAGCATCGCTGTGACAGCGGATACTCCGAATGTGGCTGCTTCCTCATCGGTTACAGAGGGTGGCACCTTCCAGGCAAGATCTCCAGGAATCTTGAGGTACTCTGCGAAAGAGCCACGGTCGGTGTATAGTCCTCCATGGATGAAGCCCGCTAGTCTATCTCCGACCTGCCAGTATCCAGGAGCTTTGGCGCCTACTCTGGCGACTGTGCCCGAGTAATCACAACCGATGATAGCTCCTCGTGGAGCCACAATATCGATATGTTTGAAATCGGTTGGATTGAGAGCGACGGATCGTACGCGAACGAGAATTTCGTTGTCGAGAATTTCGGGAACGGGGATTGTTTGTATCTTGACGCCATCGCCAGATGAATGACCGCATGAATAATTTGAAAGCCGAGTAACAATAGAACGGTCTGCCACTAGGGCCTTCATTGAACTTGGGACTTGAACAGCCATGATTTCTGGCAAGAAACTTGATCACTGGAATGGAGAATAAAGGGTGACTTTAGAGCAGGTACACCTTGTAAATGATCTGCACTGTCCAAAAAAATTATAGTCTGTTTGCATGTGAACATTTTGGGCATTAAATACTTCGGGCTTGTACGGGAGCACTGATTGTCCCGATAATAATCACGTTGATCCCGACCTCGGCACGGAGAAGACTCGGGATGGGCATCATGATTGATTGAATGTTTATCTGTTTGTCTCCCCGTGCCGACGGAACGTCAATTCTCCCGACTGATAAGCTGATAAGGCGGGATGTCTCTGCCTTGAATGTCTGGCATCAACATTACTTCTTTCGTGAATAGTTTCATCCAATCAGACTATAGATCCTTGACCAATGAACATTCAGACAGGCCCCACTAACATTTCAAGACTTTCCTCGTGGCGAGTTTCTTGGCACGTTGAATGCGAACGGTTTCCCCCATAAATAGAGTTTGACATTACGTCGTTGAACTCAAGCACCCTGTATTGATGCGGAAATAATAGGCAACTCTAGACCGGAATGACCCCATGGCGCTCAATAGTACCTTGGTTTGCTTGTTTGAGGTGCGGAGGTACGATTCGTTGGAGAACGAATGCCGTGGTTACATTTCTGGCAATAGAAGGTAGAAATACAAGTGACTGAGCCTACCAGTACATTTGAGACTTGGGATGCGCTTTTCTCCTAATTTCCTACACTGTCCTTCGAGTCCTCACTGCGATGAGTGTGAGGAAAGCCCTCCACCCCGTCATTCTTGAATAGGATGAAGCGTGCTATCCTGTCACTTCTTCTCCTGTGGTCATGCGTGCGACCCGCTGTTACGTCTGGGATTGATGGCGTTACGCGCTCTGACAGCTTGCCATCCTGTATTGTGAGTCTCGAGTACCAGTTTACAGGACTGCGATTCAACACTAACATTGAGGGCCACAGACGGAATGCGTATCACAGAGTCTCCTACTAGGCGACTGCGAATTATCGGATCTCAAGTGCCGATGTACGAACAAGAACATCAACACTCATATCTCCCTCTGCTTAATTTCAAAATGTGAAATCGAAGAGGCAATCGGTCTGTCTCTCTCCATGCGCCTTTACCGCAAGGTGTCAGATACTGACAATTCACAGTGGCGGCTCAGTCGTGGGCTCAAGAATGTGACCGGCCTCATGACAACCACCATGGCTCTTTAAGAGCAGCGATCGTGGCGAGTGGGGTTGCGAGTCTCCTCATCGTGGTTCTACGCATATTTTCAAGGGCGTATACATTGCGCAGATTTTGGTGGGATGATTGGAGTCACATAATTTCCGGGGTATGTTTCGATGTTACCAAGAATATTAGATGCGATGCGTACTCACATTACGGTATAGGTGCTTATGATACCATTGCTTGTCTTCAGTAATTTGTGTATGTCCTTGAATCCCCAGATCCAATTCGTGCTGCTAACATTGATGAAAGGTGTGAACGAAGGAATGGGATACCACTTATACGATATCAACTTCTCATCTGTATCTCAGGCCACTCACCTGACTATCTGGTGTGAGTATACTTTCCTCAACTCTTGAACCCTGTCAATTGATATCTAATCCCATGTCAGACTATCTCTCGCAGATCTTCTGGCTAGTTGTTATTTATTTCATCAAGATGTCGATCCTATTCCTCTACCTTCGAATTTTCCCCGAGATTCCACTTTTCCGATATTGTGTGATAGGCACAATGGTGTTTACGACGGTGGCTGTCATAATTCTCGTCCCGATGGACATATGGCAGTGCGTACCGATCCACGCAATATGGGATTTGAAACGGGAGGATGCGCGGTGCCTCAGCATCGCAGGAGTAGCCTATGCAAGTGCAGGAGTGAACATTGCCACGGAACTTGTGGTTCTCATCCTGCCACTACCATTGCTCCGAACACTTCGTGCCTCGATAGCGCAAAAGATTGGATTATATGCTCTTTTTGGATGTGGTATTCTGTAAGACAGAACCTGACAGACGTTTCGAGATAAAGCTAATAATTTCTTCAGTGTCATAGGCATTGCATCCGCCCGAGTACCGACTCTAAGAAACGTCGAGGCAATTCATGATCCGACTTACTTGAATGCCGGTGTGTTCTACTGGACCTGTGCAGAAACCGCTGTGGCACATCTATGCGCGGCAGCGCCGGCTATTCGACCGTTGTATGTGAAATTACGCGATATGGTTCGCCGAAAAAGGAAAACGACATCTGATTCGTCCAAGTCGGATGTTTTGAGCGGAGGCTCTGTTTCTCATCGATGCATACGGTCTATCCCTGGTTTGAGTTGTCAACAAGTCACAGCTCGTAACCTGGAGTTACCCGATGATAGACACAATCTTGAAGCGGCCTTACATGACAATTCGCTATCGTTAGAAAATTCAAGTAGCAGGCAGCTTGAAGTGACATAGAACAGAGTGCTTGAAACTAGCAATTTTTGACAATGTATATACCCCGAACCGCCAGAAGGTCTTTCTCTAGCTCTCGTACTCCTCTCCTTGTCAAGGGCATTGGAAACAGACACAGTGGCTCATGTATGATGTTCGATCACATCTATCCAAAGGCAACGCGTCGCGATTGAACGGTCGCTGCAGTCTGATTCGGGGGAAACCACCGCAGTTGTTTCGGTCGCCGTTCACCCGCCCTCCGGACCAGAGCTAGGGTCACCCAACATCATGACCGTCATCACCCCAAAAGGGGAAAGCAGCTCGCAAGGGCTGCCGATCATCGGCGTATATTATTCTTCGTCGGCTTCGTTCCGAACTCTGATCCACTTTTTAGTTGACAGGTCAGAGGACATGGTCGTTCCCGAGTCCGTCAGATTTACTTTGCCGAGGTCTATGTGGATCGGCCCATCTGTCCCTCCGCACAAGGGCGATGAACACTCGCAAGACATAGCCTCCATCTAGATGTATAATCAATGCGCTCTAAATACTGCGATCTAGAAGAAAGTTTGAAATACTGAGCTTGAAGCTATTCTCCCTCCATGAGTCATGACCTTTCCTTTCGACTGATTCCTCTTGTCTATTGTGGACACTGGAGTACCAATCATCTCGGCTAGAGTCGGCTCTCAATCACATTCTATCAAAAGTTCTGAGGTAACAGTATGCTTCACTCTTGGTCGCAAGCTTTCAAAGAAGTAAAACCAGGACATTCTGTGTATCCAGGGTCAGCATTCTAGGCACGAGAGTCCATCCTCGGGAAAGGTTGTTTCGAAAACTGCTTATGCCGCAAAGTTGCTCTCTAAATTCGAGTCATGGAAATTGAAAAGAAATAATTAGCCGTTGAGGCTCATACTTATGAATACTAGCTTTATCTAGACCGACGAAAGAGTCTGGTGACAGGCAGACATGTCTGGGTCCATCGGCCACTCTAGGAAGGTAGGACAGATCACATCTGGCATCTGTCATCTTCTAAGTTATTGAGGTGTGAGCTGTGGAGGCTGACAGGCCAAGCTTTTGGATCCTCCCCGGCTACTAGGGAATCAAACATGATTCACATCGAAAGATAGTTTCGTCTCTGCCGACTTCGCTACTCCAAATCTTGCATGCAATCTCGGGTCTTATCAACGTTACAACTTCAGGCTTCGTGTGTGACTCTACGCATGGTCTAGTCAAGGCACGGGCAGAGACTGCGACCACTACCGTTTTCACCTCCGCATGGACGTAGCTTTCGTTCTGTGGTTGTGCATGAAATTGTTACACAGGCCACTCTTGAAGAGGAGAGCCTACCCAGCATCCCTTATTGCGGTCTAGCATGTCGTTCCACGAGACAAACACATCAACCCAGGCAGAACGTAACAGTTTCTCTCATGGAGGTATCACTGCTGTTAAAACCAATGCAACAGTGACGGCGTCGAGATGGCCGATCGATCTATCCGAGAGGAGTCCATCGACTCATCTACACATGAGAATTGAAATAAAACTTCTGATTGGGTCATCCGACTCCGTTCAGTTCGTCAACTTCAAGATCAGTCTATTCCTTGGCAGGACTTTCTCCATGTCAAGTAATAGTATTAGATAGGGTTGCAGCATCATTGGCGATAAATCAATGCAACCCGTCCTTGTACCTGAAAGTGCAACACGGTAGTATGGGGTTTCCCTCTCATGGATAACCACGGCGGATATGATCTCGAATGGTCATACAAGACATCAGCCGCCGATTTGCTGCACTGGCCCGCCGGGGCAATCTTCATCTTACATACTCTCAGAAACATAAATATTCAAGATCTGCTCCGGTGAAACTCGATCAAGCTCCGTTGTTCAATCCTCTCGTTCACCACATTTGCTTTGAAATAAACTCGAGTCCTTCGTTTCAGCATCAACCGCGGTCTCTGAAAATCATGGCTTCCGTATGCACTCGAATTTTAGTTTGCACTTTGGGACTTGCATCCCTAGGGCTTCCTGCTGCTGTGGAAAATGTGAGCCCTGGTGTGGGAGATGAAACGCCTTATTGTACGTGTCTTTCACCAGCTCAAGTAAAGAGAGCATGCTTCAGGGCAACCATCGCTTACTGAGATTAGGCAACATGCATTATACTGTCCAAAGTGGGGATACCTGCTGGGATATCATCTCACAGTATGGCTCCTTTACGATGAATCAATTCCTCTGCTGGAATCCGGATATCAATGCCGGATGCACGAACCTTATCCCCGGACGTCCTGTCTGTGTTGGCGTGAGATGGCCTGGGCCACGATGCTATGACTAAACATTGATTTCGGTCATCTTTGTGAAGAGAGACCCTCTTCACATTGACACATCTCTCGAGTATAGGAGGGGGTTTCTGCGATCTTCATATTTATCTTCATAAGCACAGTCTTCGAAAATGTACCCAGTGGACCAATTCTTTGGTAGCACAGAGACATCTCCAACTAATATCTGACCTTATATTTACTTTCCTACCCAACACTTCTCCAGGAATTGTTTGAGTTTAACAGGTTGCACTTCTGGGAACCGATCGCTCATACTGCTGTCTTTGGGCAAATCAAACACTCCAGTCACTGTAAGCTGACTGACCAGTGCCGTAATTTCCTTCAGTTCCTCCGGTGATCCCATGGCGCTAGACATAGGTGGGACAGTCACACTGCCCACATTGATTTGATCAACGCTGTCGTAGGTAGTTTGGAACTTTTTGCCTGATTCATAGCAGTTTAGCCAATGCGTTTAGCAATGATTTCGCATTCATCTTACCTCTGACTCCCTCTGCCATGGCCAGAATTTCGTTGTAGGTCACTTGATCACCCACAAACACACTGAACTCTGGCCATTCCTCGAGTTCAAGCATCTTCACCATATAGTTCGCCAGGTCGTACGTGTATGTCATACAAATGACATCATTGCCATCACCGGGAATGGCGGCTATACCGCCAGCAATATCAATGCCAAAGATGTATGGGTGGAGATTTGTTTTCGCATGTGGCATCCCCCAATAGTCCATGAAGAAACCTGGGATTACGCGGGTATACTTCAGCGAGCTAGATTTCAAGCGATCTGCCGCGTCGAGCCACCATTGGATGCTCGGGTCCACAGACAACAACCTTTGTTTGGATGGAGAATCTTAGTGAGCGGAAGTGACAGAGATAATGCCGACTTACTCGGGTGTCTGAATGAACGAGTATTCACTTGGAATGAAACGCTTCGTGGGACTGGACTTTTCTGCTGCTTCGATCAGGTTTAGCTGTGATTGGCTAGTCTCATTGGAGACAAGGCCGATCGCAGATATAATGGTGTGCACATTGTGGCGTTCCAGCTCCGCGGTCATCGCAGGGATATCGTTGTAGTCGATCTGGACGAGTTGAACATTGTCTTGAGGCCCAGATGCCTTGGTAGACGCACTAGGGTCAGTTATCGCTGGTAGCTTTCCCCGAGAGACCAGACTTACTGTGCGCGACAAGACGATAACGTGGACATTCGATTCCTGGCATAATCTTTCCACGAACGTCTTTCCCACGCCACCTGTACCACCAGCGACTGCGATGACAGTCATCGTAGTTTACAGAGCCCTGAGTTGGATCTTATCGCCCCGTTGACTTGAATCGCCGTTGCAATGCAGAAATGAGGTCAAAGCCCAAATTCGGCTTTCACCCCGCGTTGTGCCCCACCAAAGCACAAGTTCGCTTGAGTATGGCGGCTGACGAACAGTGAAGCCACAGCTCTATTTGAGCTTATTCTACTTTAATGAAGTGCTTGAACCCTATCTTTGATCATACACGTTTTGTCTTCTGTACAAACATGCCTCTCGCCCGATTTAGAATAGGCAAAATATGAACGCCGTAGCATCTCGGGCTTTCGGGCTTCATTTATCGGCGTCCCCCGTCCAGACGGCTATGACTAAGGCATGACACTGCGGGAAAAGTGTATAAAGCCCACCCGCACGCCTCCCGCCATCTTGCCATCGCCATTCCAAATAATCCAAAAACAACGGTGTTTATCTGCCTTGTTCATCATCCTCAAGACCTTTTCCACAAGTCAAGTCTATCCACAACTCGCCCAACATGTGTATGAAGGCTCACTGCGCCACCTGCAGTAAGTTGGGAATCATGAAGTGGGGGGTCGAAAGGAGGCAACAACTAATAATCCCGCAGACAAGGTCACCTGGTGGGGTTGCGGAAACCACATCCCCTCCGTGATGGACTCGGTTCCGGAGAGCGAGCGCTGCGCTTGCACTCCTCAGGTGGAGAGGGAGGGAAAGAAGTACCCTCCTAAGGCTGCTAAGGCCGATTGACTACAAGGCTGTGTGATTCTTTAAGCGATTGTATGGGGTGCGCGAGTGTATTATGAGTTGAAGAAGTTGTTTTATTATGAATTGAAATTATTCTGGGAGCGAATGTTTCCAATTGATACTCCGATCAACGATACCCGCGTATTCGAGGCAGGTATGATGAAACCATTGCTTGTAGACGTTGTGTCTGTTCCAGATGGGCGTGATAGCCTCAAATTTCAGCAATCAAATGGTTGTCAAACATGCTCCACCTTGACAATATTAGCATCCTTTTCATGGCCCATTTCCTCTGTTTGGAGATATCCATGAGTCTTGATCTCGGCTGCCATCAGCCGTGCCTGCTTGACAGGATCTCCGCCCCGAGAGAAGATCAGGTCAATATCTTCCAGACGCAGATTGCTAGTCTCGGGGTAGAAGAAGTAGACGACTGGGATGAAGACGAAGTTGGTGATCATGAATATCAAGTACGCTTTCCACTGAATGCGGTTGATAATCACAGGAGTAATCATGACCACAGTGAAATTCCAAAGCCAGTTGGAGCTAACACCGATAGCCGTTCCCTTACTACGAGCATCCAGGGGAAGGATCTCCGGTACATACACCCAGGGTACCGAGTTGATGGACATGCCGTGGATGAGCATATAGAGGAAAAAGAATGAAACGGATGCGGAGGCGTAAGATTCTCCGTTCGGCTTGTCGACTTGGGACAAGAGTGCCGCTACCATAAGCATGCAGACGCCCAGGCCGAACGAACCGATCATCATGGTCCGACGGCGACCCATGCGGTCCAACATGAATGCGGGCAAAAGAGATCCCAACATGAACATAATTTGGATGCATCCACCTAGGATCTGGGGAAGCTGACCCCCCAACCCAACATTGTTTTTCAACACAGCTAGGGTTCATAAGGTTAGCTCGTCATCTCCACACTGTTCGTGGTACACACTTACTAGGCACGTAGTAAACGACCAAGTTAATACCACCAACTTGGTTCATCAGTTGCATTCCCCAAGCAAGGAGAACACGTTGACCCGTTTTGACCTCGTCGTTGCGGAAAATCTTCCAGAAAGACTTTTTGTTGGCATTATCGTCCAGCTCAATGGCAGACAGAATAGCCCGGCGTTCATTAACGATGTACTCCTCGTGTTCCTCCTTGTCGTACAGCGCACACAGCACTTCCATGGCTTCCTTTTCTTGACTGTGATTCATGAGCCAGCGAGGAGATTCCGGAAGACCGAAGACAAGAATGATGACAAAGATAGCGAATACCATCTGCATAGCAATGGGGAGTCGCCACGCAATCGGACCTCCGACGAATGACATGCCATAGTCAAACCAATACGCCACGACGATGCCGACGGCAGTGAAGAGAACCTCGGAGGAAATGAGGCGGCCTCGGGTCTTGCCATCACACATTTCTGCTTGATACCTATAACATTTGTTATTAGTATCATCAATTCAACAATACCGCAATTGACATCCTGTCCTTTCAACTTACATTGGCACCGTCGAGGTCTTCAGTCCTGTGCCTGCACCCGTGACCAATCGCCCGATGATCAAATGAGGCACGGTAAAGGCAGATGTTTGCAGGACTGCGCCGACGATCACGACTCCCATCGCCAGCCAAATGGTCTTTCGGCGACCGAGATATTCACCGATGACGAAATTGACTAGTCGTCAATGTTAGATCAAATATCTTGGTAGATGAGTCCCGAGTAACTTACTCAAGCATCCTAGCAAACAGCCAAGGTTGTAGCAGCTGACAATAATGCCCTCTTCCGAATCATTGGGATAGCCAAATTGCTTCCTCCAGTCTTCATTTGTCACAATACCACTAAAGACACCCTGATCATATCCAAACAAGATAAAAGCCATCAAACAGCACGCAGTGACGGCCACTTGAAGGGATTTACCCCTTCCATACCAAGAACGCATGATGAAGGCTCTCGCTGATGGTTTGGTTTAGATAATGGAGGTAGCTATGAAACTCAATCAAGCCACAATTGAGGGTCCATATACTACTTTTATATGTGTGACATAGCCAGTTCCCATCTCGCTTGTGCGGTCAGATCCGGCTGTGATGGAGCCGACTCGCATTGTTGCCGACAGTGATGACACCTGTAGTCCAATCGTCGTCAAGCCGTCGCATCGTCAGGGTCCGAGGCGGGTCCAGCCATGGCGTCTGGGGAATATGGAGAGCGCCATTGATGCGGAGGCTAGGCGAGCAGCCTCTACATGGAGAATGGGGATGGCTTCGGGAAAGACGCCAGTGCCGGAAAGGCAGGCCAGGGACAGAAATTGGGACATCATCGGACGATCACCGCGCGACGAGCCGTTTAGAAGGCGGTTGCGCCTGCCCTCTTGGAAATACCGCAGGTGGATTAATATTTTTCCCGAGGCTGACAGGCCTATTTCGGAATCAATACCCGTCATCTTGTTTAGGAAGCTGTAAGCACTCTATTCTTGACCGGGGCAAAGCACAGCTTTTCTGGAAATCAACAATAACAACACGCGGTTCTGGAAGTTTGGAAAGGATGTCCCATATCCCAAGACCATGGATAGTTTACGTACTCGTGCCCGATATCTTTAATAGGCAGTAGTCCTCAGCTTCTTCACTAGAGCAGAGCATATTACAAGACGTGAACCAAGCTAGAGACATCCATCTGAGAATCTGAAAACTCTCGCTGAAACCACAAAGCTATCAATAAAAAAAATCTAAATCCAAAGTCCAGCAGCTCTACATGACATATTTGCCAACAAGAAACGACCGCAATTCCGACTATCCGCGTGTCTTGGCAATTCTTATGTACGTTCTGAAAAAGCTTTCTACTCAAGTTTGCCGCGACGTCTCCCGGCTCTAGTCCTCGCTTTCCTTGGCTTGAACTTGCCGGGCAATCTAGGTCGTGTTCCATAAGCGCATCAGAAGTTTCTTGACGAGGTCATGTCGCTTCTCGGGAGTTGTGTCGAGAAGCTTTTGAATTTCTGAATCAAATTTCTCCGGAATCTCAGAGTGTTCATATTCTTAGTATGGCAATGAATCAGTTTACTCCACATTACTTACCTTCAAACATTTCTTTCCGTGTTCTAGGCACCGGCGACATGCGCTAGCATTTGAGTCTCGAAGACAGGGAAGGTTGGGGTTCGATAGCATGGTCTCGAGACATCGTTCACAAAGTTCTCCACGGATTGTGCGACGGTCTCTTGGCTTCACGGTTGGACCATTCTCGAGTACCAACAGTTTTGTAAATTCCTCCTCGTCAAGAAAGAGATACTCCTCCAGATCCGTCTCCTCGGCTTCATAGTCCGGGCTTGTTTTGGGCATTGGGAACGCGGAACTTCGTGTAACAGTAGATAACAGTAGATATTGCGATGGCGTTTCTCAAGATCTATCTTCCAGTCGATGCCAGGAGAATCTTCTTATAGACTCATCTAGGTTCCGGCTTCTTTATCTTGAAGTTACTGACCTGTCTCTGCATGTCTTGTCTCGGATATCCGTTCAACAAAGTGATTTGGGATGCAAGACATTGATGAAGTATCTGCTGTGGAACACCTAAATGAAGACAACGGATATAGAGAAGTTTGAATCCCACGGGTCATCTATTCGGAACAGATTGACACCTTTTTTCTTACCACTTCCATTCGCGGATAAATTTTGAGTACCGTTCGAGTTATTTTAAAACAAGATCTGAACCAAGAACCGGTTTGACAAATCAGTTGGTTAGATCTTGATCAGAGACATTGGTTTCAGTCGAAGGCGGCAATAAAGATTCTTTGAAGTGTATGGCTCCGATATTCTGGAATATTTCCTAAGTTGTCTCCGTTCGCGTCTATTACACGACGGTCGGTTGGGACGTGGTTGCTAGAGAGTAGAATGTGGTTTTCTTGAAAGTATATTCTTGTCGGTAGTATATTCGTTGGAATACAGTGACCAACCATAAATCACATACACAAGATAGTTAATACACTATCCAGCAGCAAAACCATGTTGAAGCTCTGAGATTTCTCTTGATTGATTAGCTCATCAATACGTCGCCAAAATACCTGTACAATGGAAATGGCATCCTACTCCGGTTAGAAGAGAACTGTGAAGGTCAAGTCCTCTCCCCCGTCAGACGGCGGGGCCAACGATCGGATTACATAATAATTCACCAGCCACCTACCTGCCTGAACTGTGGCTGTGGAGGTAGTGTGGCTGCTTTCCTCTTCCGTGTCTCCTTCGCCCTTAAGGAAGCATTGCGACGAACGGCATTCTGAGCCAACGAAGATTGAGTGCCCAGATAATAGACCGATCTCCATTGAGATTCTGCAATCATCTTCTTCAGCGCCTCCAACTCCTCGCGGGCCGACGTTATACTCCGCCCAGCCACCTGCCTCAAAACCCCCGAAACGGGCACACAGCAGGTGCATTATTAACCAGGCTCATCGCTGCCTGATCCGACTGTCAGAGCTCTTCAGATCTCAAGAATTACAGTCTTGCTGAAAACTCGGTGGTTGGGATAGGCTGTCCGTGATCCAACGAAGCCTGCATAGGCACCTCGGCATCAATCCCACTCTCAACCTTCCACGATGTCTGCTGTGCCTTCATCTGCTGCACCCGCAGCACCTGTTCCAATGACTGGATCCACCTCTATGAAGGTCGAGGATCAAGTCCCGGGCACCCAGGAGGCGTCCCAAGCCGCTAATGGTGGTGCCCCACCCGTCAACTGGGAGTCTGAGATCCAGCTCGTCTCCTCATTAGCAAAGCTCCAGGAACTTGAACGAAAAGTGAGTTTTCAGCAATTCTGTCGCAAACCCGAATTTATCCAAGCTATCCGGACGCGGTCTCTTATCATCTCTGGAAGGCCAGTGAGGTGACACATCATACTGACTGAGATAGATTCATGAATTGCGCCACGTGGTGCCTAGCAAGCTCTTAGAGCCATTATCCACACTCTCAAACCAAAGAGGGCCATCAAATATCACATATGCAGACTCTCCAGCTCATTTGCGCGATGGACTTGACCAAGCCGCGCGCACTCAACTCGCCAATATCCAGAGCTTCAAGTCCACCTGGCAGGGCCCAGAGCTAGAGCCTGTTTGGGCACATGTCGAATCCCGCATCAAAGAGTCCAATGGTCAGATCTTGCAACCAACGGGAATATGGGAACGGGACTATGATGTTCTTCTTGAGGAACTCCTTCAAGCTGATAAGAGTAAAGAAGCTGAGCGTCTACGTGAGCAAGAAGTGGCTGAGCGGACTAAGGTACAGTCCTCAGAGGGTGGCTGGGAAGCTATCGTGGAGAGCTTTATTCAACGAAATGTGCCTGGGGTCCGTGTGATTAAAGGGCAAGGAGCGCTGTCGCTGGCGATCGTGCTTTTGAAAGCCGGAATTATCTTCCACATTGAGGGTTTGAATGACAACGATGCCCTCGGAGTGGCTGAGTGGCACGTCTCGAGCAAAGCGCCGCCAGGCCGAGTCCCTACGAAGATGGAAAATTCCATCGTTGAGTGTGTGAACTCACGGTCACGGAAGTGGGATCTTGCCTTCTTGTTGGTACGTACTGTACTGGCCGGAGACAACGAGGATTGAAGCAAAGTAGACACTGATTCATTTTACTAGGACATGATATCTTCATATGCGGATCTCAAACAAACTACATGTGTCAAGTGCAACAAGCTCACCAACAACTCTGCCCAACTACCGACTATTCGCCGAGTCCAATCCACCCAGCCTTCACAGCAGGAGCCACAAGTCTTCGCATTCGATGCACTACATTCTAGTTGTGCCTGAACATGGCTATACATTTCACAAGCATCTATCTCAAACCCAATACTCAATATCAAAAACAAATGACCCATCACACCTTGCACCCAGAATGAACTTCACATCAACAACCAGGACAATGACTCCGAACAGGATAAGGATGCCCATGCAAATGCTCATAGCTCCACAACGCGGAGTCATGCTCATGAAGCCCCCAATGACAATGTCCATGACATCCTCCACCACCATGACCTCCTCCATTCCCACTCGGCCCACCATGCCCACCTCGACGACCACCACGCCACTCATCCGGCCCCTGTCCTTGTCCCTGACACCAATGCACTCTACCATGCCGATCCCAAAACCGAATCGGCGTGCTCGGGGTCACCTTCTTCTTCCTCCTGTTCTTCCCACACTCCCACTCGCAATCCGCATACTCGACCGCACTCCACGTCTTCTCATCAGGAAACTTGTACTTGCGCGTGTTGTAATCATACTTTACGTTCTTTGGGCGACGGGCCCAGGGGAACGGAGTGTCATCCTCTTCGGGCTCGACATCCCATCTTGCCCAATTGGTGCTTGACACTGTTCTTCCGGGGTTGTCGTTGTCTTTCGCTGGAGGTGGTCGTTTTCCAATGGTGCCCACGTAGATGTCCGGGCCTTTGCCGGTCAGGACGTCTGAGAAGCGCTTGAAGCGGGACCAGTGGGTTGGATTGCCTGGTCGTGGGTCTTTAGGCCAGATCCAGCCGACTTGGGGCTTGGGTTTGACTGGTTCTTTCCAGGTTGTGGGTTGTTTTTTGGGCTTGGGATGGGATTGGGACATGGTATGCCGGTGGATTGGATTGCGATGGCTTTCTTGAAAATAATGGAAATGATGCTCTGGAATGGACTGGGCAAT
The DNA here is from genome assembly GCA_022985105.1 of Penicillium ochrochloron. Classification (NCBI taxonomy): domain Eukaryota; kingdom Fungi; phylum Ascomycota; class Eurotiomycetes; order Eurotiales; family Aspergillaceae; genus Penicillium; species Penicillium ochrochloron. The sequence goes on from JAAVMA010000007.1 coordinate 690,778, forward strand.
TCGATGGGGTAGGTATATGGATGTTAAACAACTTTCTTATCAGTCTTCTCAGGCTAGTTTGATTGTATGGAAGTAGACTGCTCGATTGCTCTGGATGCAGCTTGCTGCATCTTGCCTTTCAATGCACGTAGTCGATTGATGTTTTGCTCCAACTTCCAACAGAACCTCCTTCCAACTACGATACTGATACTATGCAGAGCAGGTTTCCCGTTAGCCCTGTTTGGCTGTACGTGATGACTACGATGACAATGACCCTCGTTGCATGACCTGCATGGAAGAAAATAGTGTAAAAATTGCTTGCATTACAAAGAAATGTATGTATGTCTCACGATAGCTAGCCCCAAGGAGCTGTCGGTTGTATCAAGGTCCTTGTTGTCGAGCAGGAACAATTTTAATCTCGACTACGAGTGTCCACAAGTCCAAGAGCTTGCCAGAGAGACAAAGTCAGACCAGAAGGTGCGGAGATGAGACCACAGGAGATAGAGAGGTAAGACATCATCATTTCAGAACGTCTAGCAGCGCCCCTGACGTAGAAAGTTCCATTGTGCCTTTGTCCTGTGTATGCACCGTCCCTCTTACTGACCCCGTGGTAACCTCCCGAGACAATCTAACAAAGGAGTTGAAATGCGTGAGTAAAGATTGTGTGCCGATAAATGCAGTCAATTAAAGCGTGTAGGTAAGTCCCAATCCGAAAATACAATGAAGAAAGGCCACGGGACGGCAATCCGCAGACCCTGTCTCATAAACGTATGAGATGCACAAATATGGAGAGAGAGATGAAAACAAAGAACACAGCCCAAAAGCCCAGAGAAGGAAAACAACAACAAAAAAACATTCCTGTTCTTTATGTCCGCAGTATCAACAAACGCCGGTTTTCTTGCTATTATCGTAATCCAAATTCGCTTTTCAAACCAATGAAACGCCCCGGTGTCAAAATATATCCATGAAAATGTTGAGTGCCACACTTGGTGTCGGAGAGAGTGGCTCGTCAAGTATAGAGAAGACCTGCTCCGCCGACGAACCAGGTGAAGGAGAGGATGGTGATGAGGGCCATGCCGACGGCGAATTTCAGACCTTGACGTTGGATGTCGGAGATGGCGCCGCTGCAGGTGGCACATTTGAATTCTAGAAATATGTTAGTGGTGTTGGTTTTGGTCAGCTGGTCGTTGGTAGACTCACCATTCAGCGGAGTGTAGGACTCCCTGCGGTACATTCCGAAGCTGTACCCAATCGATCCACTAAGGTAACCCGCCTCGGCAGTGTCATCAAGGGACTTGTCTGCATCAAACACAAACAGAGTGTAGGTCGCAGTCAACAGGGAGATCGTCTGGGACGCCTGATAATTGTTCGTGTCCCAGACAAAGGTGCCGGTGGGGTCAACAGTCATGTTCTGGGTGAGGGTATAGGTCTGACTGTTCAAGCTACATGAGGCCACGACATCGATGGCAGAAGGGGTGACGGAGAGCGAGGTATAGTTCCACACAAAGGTTGCGTTGTACCCGACCTTGAAGTAGGTGGTGGACGTAGCGGCCGGGGTGATCATCGAGATGCCTCCAGCACCCGCAGCAGGGTCAATTGAGATCGAAGAGGTGGCGGTGGTCTTGGTCTTGGTATTACTCTTGGTGTTGGTGCCGGTACTGGTACCCGTACCAGTTGAAGTTCCAGTCCCCGTCGTGGTGGCATCGGTGTTGGTGTTGGTTCCAGTGGAGGTTTCGGAGGCGGAAGAGTCAGAGGAAGTGGAGGCTGCGGTTGCAGTATCGGTGGTACCCGAACCGGTAGTCGCAGCGTCGGTGGTGGTCGAATCTGATTCTGAAAGTCAGGTTACATCTTTAGGGATGGCTGAGGGGAATCAAGTACCTGCTCGCCTGTCCAGCGTGTCACCCCGCTCGGCCAGCAGCCCATCCCATGGCCAGGCCGAGGCAATCACACCCAGCAACAACACCGTGTAAAGCACACTCAAAAAAGACCGCATGATGATTCAATCCTGTCGATCGGGATGTTGTGGAGGGTAGGAGTCGAGGAGCAGGGACGAAGAAAGGCCCCTGGTCGGAGAAAAAAGCCGAATCAACAACCCCCTTGCCTTGGCCGGGTGGAGTCGCTGGCAGGTGTTGACAGGGTTGTCGGTGGTGTTCAAGAGAAGAAGACAAGAGCCTCTTTGACTTGCGTAAGAGGACTCAGCGAGCGTTGAACAGATGAGAAGGACGATCGACCCAACGTGGAGAGCCGAGAAAAATTGGGTGGTCTGTTGACCTGTCTGGACACTGAGGTTGCAGATCACCGGAATATGTGGGTTTGTGGAGGGCAGCGGGTCCGAAATTCACACCCACGATGGTGAAAAGGGTGAGCGAGGGATGTTTGCTAAACGAGCGACGGTAGATGAAGCGAAAGAATAAGAAAGAGGATTGAGCAAAGGTGGTCGATCCGTAGAGTGGCAGCGTGGGAGGACTGGAGGCAAAGAGAAGCGCAGGGTGTTTGAGGTGTATTGGGGGGCTAAACCCAAACGGGTAAGGAACAACTGAGACAAGCCGCTATAAATAGGCGAGATTCCCTAGTACTTTCACTAGTTCGAAACTACAGATGTGCTGTGTACATGCACATGAGATAACAGATCAGAGTCTGAATCAGGCCATACATAATA